>JAQPPZ010002550.1:1386666-2080000 GCA_028583015.1 Wollemia nobilis
TATAATTTCGTTTTGATATGTCCCTTGAGATTGAAACAACATTTCCTTGTGAATTATCTTTTGATACTAAGGTATTGTTAGTCATTTCATCTTTGATTGAATTTTCTACCTCATACTCTTGTAGAATATTGACTAACTCATCAAAAGAAGTATCTTTACTTAGAACTTGTAAATATGTAACAAGATGCTTGTAGCTCTCTATAAGTGCTCTTAGAATTACTTGAACAAGAAAATTGCCTTCTACTTTCTCTCCTAAGGTTAAAAATTTTCCTTTTATATCTGCTACTTTTATTAGAAATAATTCTGCACTTTCACCACTATTAACCTTTATAGAAAGCAATTGAGTTTGAAGATTTAAAATAGTGGATTTATTTTTTCCTTCAAATATCTTGGCTAAAGTGTTCCAATATTCTATACAAGTTGATAATGAACTAATGTATGGTTGTATATCATTTGTAATTATAAATGTTATTATCATAAGAGCTTTTACTTCATCTTCTTCATACTTTTGAATTTCTCTAATATCTTCAGTAGGTTTGGTTTTTGTTCCTTTAACAATATCCCAAAGTTTTTCCACTATCAATATTTACCTCACTTTTTTTTCCATGAAGTGTAATTAGGACCTTTGAGAAGTTGAGATTCGAAAAGAAAAAATTTGTTTGTTGTCATGGTGACACTCCTTTTATCTTCCTAGTTTTTGAATAAGAAACTTGAAGATAATTTTTAAACTTTTCTAAGCTTTTGAGTTGAATTCCTTATATCTCCCTAAGTTTGAATATATGATCAAACAATAATTTTTATGAAGGTTTCAATTCTCAAATTTCTAAGTTGAATACATTTTATCTCCTAAATTTCAAAAATATGATTTCTAAATTCTAAATTTCACAATCCTATGTTGATGTTGAATTCCTTATAGCTCCCCAATCAAAAATTTAGAAGTTTAGTAAAAAATATTTGCAAATTTTGTATTCCTAATTTGATGTTGAAATCCTTATTTCTCCAAAATATAATTATTTGCAAATATTTCAAATTTTTTTACAAAATAAAATAAATTAATTACAAAACTTGTAATTAACTTCACAAAACTTCAAATCAACTTTTCAAATCTCTATAAAACTTTCCAAATTGCATTAACAAGATTTCTAGATTTTTTATTTTCACTTATATACCTTATTTCTCCAATAATTCAATTAATCAAGGTGAAAATGAATTAATTAAATTCAACCTTAAGAAAATCAAATACTATTCACCCCTTATAACTCCAACCTTTAGAAAATAAAAAAATAACTTAAATATTACCTCCAATATTCTGGGGCATGATTATTTCAAAAAAATATTTGGTCTCTTATGTTGCTCCAACGTTGACTCTTCAACAAAATTCTTTACACAAGGTGCTCACTCTAATTCAAAAATATATTGATACTAAATGTTTTTTTGATGTTATGCTATTTATGGCCCATGCATTTGATGGTTGCTCCAAAACAGGATTATGCATAAGGGGTCAGCTCCAAAATGTATTTATAAAAATAGGGTGAATCAGTTTCGAAATACAGGAGAATAGTGTCCAAGCTCATGTAGAAGGTCCACTACTATTAGAGGCAATGTTGGAAATTTAAACTTAAAATGGTCAAATTATTATAAAATTGGGTGAATAGACCCAAAACAATTTTTCATCAAAAAATTTTGGGCTAATGGACCCCGATCAAGGATCCCCAATATTAGACAATTCTAAAATTCAAAATTCAAAATATTCTTTAATTAACAATGATTAGCCACTATGCATAACCCTGCTCCAAAATATTTTAACTCCATCTAAAGTTGATTGGCACTCTCTATTCCAAGTTCCAAATGGCCCACAAGTTCTTTTGCGCTTCAACCAATGTTCCTTTAGTGATCCAATTTTCTTGCGCTCCTCATAACACTTGGCAAAAGCGTTATTCACCTTTGGCTCATATTATTCAATGATGCTATGGCTTGCTGGACATTACAATTTATACATGGATATTAACCAATAGTAAGCAAACATCCACTATTCATTAGTTGGTTTCTCTAATGTTTGTTGTCTTGTTTTGACTGTTACAAACCCTAATGGTTTGGTTGTCTCTTCTATGCCTTTTAAATATCCAAACATCATCTATTTAGTTTCTCACTTTTTAGTGTACATAGGTGATGATTCTATTGCTTGAAATGAAGCTTATGGTGGCTTCTCCAACCTTTGGTGGTTAACTAAAACTTGCACCTTCTCCTTGGCTCACTTGGTGGCTCTAAAATGGTGCTCTTACTTTGTATGTCCGATGGATTCTTCTTTCACCATGGTGGATTCTTCAGTGCATGTTCAGTGGCTTCATATTTCAACATGGTGGATCATCCTCCTTTGTAGGGTGGTATGTTCTCAAGCTTGGTGGATCTTGGATGCTTTCCCCCCTGTGCTATGACTTCAACTTTGACTTGTTATTCTTATGCTTAATATTCCTTGTTGTCCTTCAAATTTTAACTAGACTGTTCTCCTTATTGATTTATATCTTCAAACTTAATTATTCTACTTATCTTAACTTCTTCATTTAAGACTACAACTTGCTTGTTTTGCTCCTTGTATTATCTTGCTCTTTTTCAAGCTAGAAACTAGCTTGTTATTCTCTCATTAACTTGTTATTTTTACAAGTATGATGCAAGTTCAATGATGATAGCAAGCTCTAAAATTTTAGTTTCAAAGATAAAACTTTAGATTTTCCTTTTTTTTGTATTTTAAATTTATAAATATTCTTATAATTCTTGATATAAACACTCTCCTTGAATGCTAAAACAAGGCAACTATAAAAACTTATTTGCAAACTATTTTCCTTATTAATTTCCTACCTTTTTCTTGCTTATCTCATTCCCTATTTCATTTTTCAAGTCCTTCAAATTTGTAGCTATTATGTTTCTTAAGTTGCTACTCAAAATTTTTTATCTCCTCTTATTCAACTTGCTATCCAAAAATTTTCTTCTCCTTTCAAATTACTATCACGAAACTCTAAAATATGTAGCTCTAATTCTTCTTTGAATGTTATCCAAAAGTCTCTATACTTTGCAGCTCCAAATGCTACCAATTCCTCCTTCAATTTGTTATCCAAAACTCTTCAAATTCTTCCCCACAAATATTCAATATTATCTTTCAAAAATAAGTCTTCAAAAAATTTAATGGTTGTCTTAAAAAAATATTAATTTGGTGGCCTCTTCAATTCTCTTTCTCCTCTTCAACTCAAAGAATTTTTGTCTTCAAATTTGACCTCTATGCTGGCCTACTCTTCAAGAATATGAATGTCTTGAAGTCTTCAAAAATACTTTCCAAAATTTGGTAAACTTCTTGCCAAATCCTTCCTCCTTGAATCAGTTTCACAAATCCTTTTGGGCTTGTTGTCATATGGTGATAAATGTCCCAATATTTGATGTGATTACCATTATTTAGGAGTTTCTTCTTCTTGCAATATTCTACCTCAAAATTTATTTAAATATCCTCCAATTGAAACTTCTACAATTTATCAATAGGTCTTTTCTATTCTCCTTATTTCTCCTTAAAAATTTTAATGGGAACTTTTCCTAGGCCTCCTCAATATTCTCTCTCAAATATCTTATCTCAAATCTCAAATATGCAATGGGACCTCTTCTTTTGGGTATCTTTTTTCTCAATATTCAATAGAGCTTATCTAGCCTCTTTCTTTCTTCTCTCTTCAATATACTGTATGACCTCTTTCTTGGGTCTCCTCAATCTTCAATATTCAATATTCTATGAGATCTATTTCTTGGGTCTCCTCAATCTTCAATGTCTAGTCTTTTTATGCAATTCCAAAATCAATTCTTGCACAAGGAAAGCACATAGAATTTCAGGTAATAAACTTTTAAATTATTCTATATATATTGTAGGAATCTTATCAACTTTTGAGAACTAATTTTTGGCAAAAAAATCTTAGAAAATAGCAATCAAATACATCCAAAACTCCAAAACCTTGAAATCAACAATCTTCACTAGTTGTTCTTCAATCTAGTAGAAATAAATCTATGTTGACTCCTAGTCTTCATGAGTTTTTTTTCAACCCTATAGAAAAACTCTAGCCAAAACAACAAGTTTCAAATTTTGTAATATAATTCTTCCTATCTCCTATAAATCTCCCTTGTGGCTCTGATACAGCTGTTAGCTTTTGAAGCTCAATAATTAATAATATTACCACAAGAATTAATTACAGGAATGAAATGAAATGCAATAGCAAATCAATATATAAATTGTAATAGAAATAATAAAGAAAATAAATATGTTGAATATAAATTAATTCACACATTAATTGCTCAAATGTATACAACTTGTATTCCACTAACTTATGTTACAAAAACTCTCAATGAGTATACAATATATCACAATAGTATAGTAGCATTACACTTTATGTCACTCTTTACAACACTTTTGACATAACTCCTCACATTGATAACATTTAGGCT
The DNA here is from genome assembly GCA_028583015.1 of Wollemia nobilis. NCBI lineage: Eukaryota > Viridiplantae > Streptophyta > Pinopsida > Araucariales > Araucariaceae > Wollemia > Wollemia nobilis. Next base: position 1,391,140 of record JAQPPZ010002550.1, read on the forward strand.
ATAACATGTATATATAGCCTTTCTATGAAGACTCTTGGATGACTATGACTCTTCCATACCTTGTGACTCTTGGCTATCACTTGCACACATATGAATCTATCTTTGATGTACACTTGTAACTTGACTCTTCACTAACTCTTCCTAATCTAAGGATACATGTGCACACTTACATGAAGGACACTTGTGCACATTTACACTCATCACACTTGCACACTTAACTACATGACACTTGTGCATTTATTGCATGTTATTACATTACATAAAAAATTTACTCACACTCTAAAATAAGACACACTCCTTAATCTAAAGATGTGCCTAAGGTGGTACATTAGCATGTATTAAAAAATGTAATCTATTCAAATAAATGCATGTATGATGTGTTAATTGTCAGTTATTATTTTATTATGAATAACTGATTTACGATTTCACAAATCAATTTGATTATTATTTTTTTGATCAGGTATATAATATTATAAGGATGGATTTTTTCATAGGGTAACCAAAACGTATTTACATAAAGTATATTTCAAACATCATTACAAAACCTCAACAATACCAAAACAAACTAAGATACTAAAATTGTAGTAGAGTGTTACAAATCATTGGCTACTTATTTTTGGAAACTTTTGATCAATATTCCATTGATATTCAGCCATGTTGTTTGGAAATTAGAGGAAGGTAATAGGTAAAGACCACTCTCCCAATATTAACTTGAACCTCTTTCAATTTATTGTAGCCTTCCTAGTTAAATCTTCATCAAAGCTACAACATGCTTTCATAAAATAATTCAAACCTCCTTCATAGATAATTCTCTAGACGTTTGCCTTACCCTTGACTTCCAAATAGTTATATGATTCTATATTCATAATATCTCCACTCATATTGCTAAAATTCATCCACAAAAAGACACCAACAACTTCAGTATACCACTTCCTAAACTAAGATAAAATAAACTAGAATGAGCTTCTTGTAGTATAGGATTCCAAATAGATTTTATAAATCTAGTCATACTTGATAGAAATTAATCTAGATTTTGAGATGCTTGAAATTAAGAGATTTGAAAAATACTATGGATGAGCGATCACCCACCCTAAACCAATGTGGATGAGCCTGAATATAAATCCTCTAGCTTCATGTCATTCATTGAGCATAAGTTGGTGTTAAAAACTAGCAACCATGGCTTGCAATTGTTGGTTGTACAGATCATTTTCTAGTAAAGATAATTTTTTTGATACTCCTTTGTGATAGCTATATGAGCACACTTTTTGACATGTGCCACCTATTTGCCAAAATATCGTATGAAAGAGGTAGAATGGACAATTGCTTCATTCCACCATGAAATTCAACTAACAAAATGAGGATGTCAAGGTAATAGATTCTAAATTATTTCAAACACAATTTTTTTTCCAAGGTGTTGTAACAAAGAAGTATTTAAATAAATTGATTGCATGGAAAATTGATTTGGTGACCACTCCAATGAATTTGGAAGGAAATTGGGAAATGATCCAACAGCAGAAATTGATACTAGATCATCACAATCTTATTGTTGGTGATAGAGAAAGAAAAATATTGTTGATCTAACATCAAAATTTGATCAAGGCACTTACAAAATTTATTATTACCATAATGAAAATTAGACCATGTGAACCAAGGCGGAGGTATGCATTTGCATTGACAAAAATGGGAAGAAAAATATCCTATCAATTATTAATAAAAAACTAGGCCTCACGTTCATCGGTACACTTGTGCATCGAGAGGTAGCCAAATTTATCTTCAACATGCTCAAACATATTAAAGTCACCACAAATAAGTCAATATTCCATTGGAAAGTGATCATCCAGGTACCACCAAAGGGCAAAACTACTGGACTCATTGTTAGGTGTATAAATTTTGGCAATTTCCATGGTGTTCCCATTAATATTTAATAGAATTTAGATCACATGATGAGAGGGATCCTCGCCAAACCCTAGTAAAGAATCCTCAAATTTGGATGAGATTGAAATAGAAGCACCACCCCAACCATATTTATGATGAGTAGTGAAGTGCACAAATGATCCTACACTACAACTAAGAGAAACATCTAACAAAAAGCTAGAGATTTTAAATTATTATAAGAAAATAATATCAACACAACCAATACTTTACAGAGTAGATTTAACAAAAAAAATTCATGAGGACTATATAAGTCCCTAAACATTCCATGAAATAAATATCATGAAGGAAGAATATCCAAGGATCGATCTCCCAAAGGACTACTTGCATTGTAATCCAACATCGATAAAATGTGAAACATAGAGGTCTGAGAAGGGTGAAATAGATCACCAATAGTTGAAGGATAATGCATAGCCTCCTGATCTTCTATCAGTGATAGCAATCCATCTCAATATGGACTACATGAATTTCTGGAGGGTTGAGGTACTTTTTATGATTTCCCTTCCTCTGAGGTAGATTTATGCTATGGATATTCCTCACTAGGAGGAGCCTAAGGAGCTGAGATAAGATGTATAGGAAAAATAAGAAGCTGAGATGGTAGCTGTATAACCCTATCTCTACTAAAAGCATCAATTTAGAGCTAACCACCCTATCTTATTAGAGAATATGATCTAATCATCATTAATAGAGGGTTTGATAGGTGCAAGCACAACATGAGGAGTAGAGGCAATCATTGAAGATTTTTGAACAACCAATGGATAGTACTTGATATGATGTGAAGCAGATTGACACCAAAAGCAAGTATTAGGTAAGTTAAAGTAAACACTTTTTTGCATAAAATTCTTTTTACCGACCTGAATATCCATAAATTCTTTGAGATATTATGTGAGGTCAACTTCAACATAGATTCTCTTATTGGATTGTGTCAAGAAAAATTTTCTTCATCTTGACAGATCACTCAACCAATGGGTTTAACAATATCAATAATAAATACCCATAAGGGTAGCAGAAGACCATGGAGTTCAAGACAAACAAGGACATTGAAGGCAACTTGTTCCAAAACTTGGAAAAAGGAATCCAAGGAGAAAGGACCATCAAAATATTATGAACAAACCAGCAACTGGACTTAGCAATAATAGTTTGTACTTGCAAGGGTTTTTATAAAGGAAAGCAAAACAAAATCTTTGGTAAGATTTTGGATACCCACAACCACAATTCCATGAGATTCCCAATGAATTTTAAGCCAGTTTTGAAGATATTCCTAATGTGGGATTCATCTAAAAAATAAGCAATAATATAGTGATTCTTATACCATTTTACAATTGGATAAATAGCATCAAAAGAGTAAATATAAAGAAGACTCATTACCTCATCCACTATTTTTGAAATAAAATTTTGAGCTTGCTTCAATGCCATGAAGACCACTATCGATAACAACCTTTACATCTATGGATGACAATGCCATAAGAAGGAGATTAGCTACCTAACTGACAAGAATAACAATATTCAATATCAAAGCAATCAAATTTATGAATAGTAGAAAACCCAAACCCTAATCACCTCCAAACCCTCCAATATTTTATAATATTTATATAATAAACAATCATATTATTATATCATTTTCTAAGCTTAATTTGATTATAAATAAGTATTTACTTTGGATTATATAAAAACATCTCTATAAAACAAAGTAAAAACTTTTCAACATGATTATTAAAGCAATTTCGTTTTTTTCCAAATATATTATTATAAAATAAAATTTATTTTAAAGGCATTTAAAAGCTTTATTTGAGTTTATTCACTTTATTTTTAAAATAAAACCACCTCATTCGCTTAAAAATTTTCTTTCTAGAATAAAGTCAAACTATTAGAGCACATTAACCTAACTTAGATATTAAATTCCATTAATATTTTAAAATATTTTCCATAAAACAAAGTTAATTTTTTAAAATATTAACAACATATTCACATTACTTTTTAAACTCAATATAACCTTATTCAAAAAAAATCTTTGAGTAAAATTAAAGTCATAAGGTTCTTTTAAGATGAGGAATGTGTTTCCACGGGCTAGGTGGATTGGTAGTTGTATGTCTAGCTAGGCACTTACCAAGAAGAGACCTAGGTTCAAAACTTGAGGGTATGCTTGTTGTAAAGGTAGTAGTTTGCTTTGAATCCTTTGAGTGTATGCCAAATCAATGATGATGGTACGGATCTCAAGAAAATAATGTGGTTGTAACCAACTCTCCTATGTATCCAAAAAAGATGAGAAAATCTTGGTATATGGGGATACTATAAGAGGCCAATGTAGCAAGATGTTGTGGAAGGTCGTATGGTCCTAGAGGCTTTAGGTATGAACCTTACGTGAACAAGAGTATCAATATTCCCAATCCAAATTTTAATTATGTGAAATTGTGTAAACAGATGTTTGTAGCTTATCATATTTGAGTTGTTATGGAGGCTACAACTACTAAATATTGCATGGGAATTTGTGTTGAATTATTTTCTCTTGGTTGGCCCCATGAGTCATCTTCTATTTTGGTGAGTCCATTTATGGATGATGCTAGTTCTAAGCTGCCTATTATTGGCTTGACCCTAGATATTTTATTTAATGGGGAAAATGGTGTTTCATTTCTAGATGATGTTTTGGCTGAAAGGATGTCCCCTACTTGGACTTCATATGTTTCTCATGAAGACTCACATGATAAATCCTCGTTTCTTGGTTTGAAGGAAGTCGTGTGTAGTGGTTTTTCTACTTTGAAGGTTTTTTCTCCTCTAGTGGAGGCCAATACTTTGAATTCAAATATGGTTTCTAAAATGATTCAAATTCAAAAAATTCCCTCTCTAAGGATGGCTCTTATAGAGGAAAAGTGTTGAATGAGGAAGTGAAAGTTTTTGTGGGTGATATTGGGGCTTTTGGGTTGGACCCAATGCTTGAAAGGATTCTTGAACCTGAGATAAGGATAAAGGATCTAATATTGAGTAAGGTGACCCCATTTCAAGGCCCTCAAATCTTTGTTTTACCTTTTTGTGCTAAGATCTCCTTTGTGGTTGTTGTTTCTAATAGACCTAAGAAATGTGTCTCGTCAAAATGTCAGTTTGAGCTAGAACTAGAGCATAGATCCTTATCCATCCTATAAAAGCTCTTAAATTTAACTATAGAGGATGGATATCTCTCCTTAGTTGGAAATTTTTTAGGAAACTCCATACCTAATTTGGATTCCATCATGAGGTGGGCATTTTGGAAGTGGTCTCCTAAAGGACAGATGGATATAATTGCCCTTCCTAATGGTTTTTCCTTATTTAGCTATATTTGGAGGAGGATATCCATAATATTATTGGGAAATGTCCTTGGTTTTTAGTAAGAGAAATCGAATATGAGGAATGAACTTTGATCATAAGGCTAAAAAAACCAACACCACCCCTATTTGGGTCAAGCCACTATCGTTAATGCTCATCATTTAATTTTAATTTGTCAAATCTAAGGTGGTTTCCAAGGCTATATATGATAGAGGAGGTTGGTAGTTCTACAGTTCAAAAATTAGGGCACTTGCTTATCTTTGTAGGAATAGAGGTTCAGATGGTTCTTGCAGGTATCAACTATCACTAAATTACAGAATTGAAACTACTTAGTTTGTAGAATTGAAACTAATCTAAATTGCAGAATTGAACTATGCTAAAGGAAAATAGAAAACTATATTACTTTTGCTAAATTGAAGTGCTATGAAATGTAAATGTTAAATTGAAATCAACTAAATTAAAAAATATTAGAAATTTAGCTACTGAAACAAAATGTGCTAAAATTGGAAAATGTAGCTAAAATGTAAGTAAACTATTGTAACTAGAATTGAAATGAGAAATTCATAAATAAATAAAGGTCGAATAGATGAAAATCTACACTCACACATCACAGTTGAAAATAGAGAAAAATAGAGTAAGAACAAAGCAAATTCTAATTACAACATTTTAGCAAGAAATTGATAACATTTTGACAAAAAATGCACAAAAATAGACAACTTATAAAAACTATAACAACTCCTTCCACCAGTCCTAAGAGTGGGCCCTTGCTCCTTGATCTAGAAAAATTTCTAACACACCAAAATATAAGCTCTAACTATCCACTCAATCATCAACAAAATATCTGGAAAATACTGCATTTTATTGAATGGTATCTAATATTACTGAGTTGCTGCAAATTGCTATCTTCTACTTGCAAATCTCTTGTCTAAATTTCTAACCTCTTAACCAATGGATGAGTAGAATTATTTATACATGTTTCCACATCCCTATCATATGTTGAAATTTTGCAGTCTCTCTTTACCCTTTTTTTTTCTTTCATTATCTTTTTTAGGAGGGCTTGAAGCCTCCATCTTTATGTTAGTTATTTTTTGTACAGTATGGGGCTTTTTCCCATTGGGGTGCAGTGTGGGGACCCTTACCATGTGTAAAGGGTTTCCTAATTTTACTATTGTTATGGAACTGTGCAATAGCTTTTGTATAACGATTTTGGGAACCCAATTCAAAACCCCATTTCTAAATAAATCTTTTCAACTTACCAAAAAAAAAACACTTATATTTAAATCTAGTTTTTTAATATGATCGAGTTATAATGTTTTACAATTAAAACCTATTTTAATTTTGAAAAATTCTCAATACAAATTTATTAGCATTTTAAATTATTTAGCTTCAAATTTTAAAGTATTTCCAATACTCATCCTTAAGTATCTTTATAAAAACACTTAATTTTTAAAGATTTATTGTAAAAGCTCTAATAAAGAAAGAATGTATTTTAATGCTGGTCCAAAAGTGAAAAGCCATTAAATTTTGAATTTTATTCATCGATGCGATAGTGATACCCCTCATGTAACTTATGAATTAGTACAATTATCACAATTAATAGGAAAACTCCTATAAAATAATGTCCAAAGTCTTAGCTAACCGCTTTGAAGAAGGTATTATCTGTTATCATTGATCCAAGTAAGGGAAGTTCAGTTTAGGGGAGATCAATCTTAGATGGATTTATCACAGTTCATGAGGCTCTCCATACGGCTGTCTAGACTAAGAAGGCAGTCATGGCCTTAACACTAAATATAAACAAAGCTTTTGATAGGATAAATTGGGATTTCTTGGAGGCAGTTTTAGTAAAATTCGGTTTCCACACTCAATGGGTCAAGCTAGTCAGAGAATGTATTTCGAAGGCCTGGTTTTCAATATTGGTAAATGGGTCTATAGCAGGATTTTTTTAAAGTAAACGAGAACTGAGACATGGAGATCCCATTAGTCCTATGCTTTTCATAATTGTAGTAGAAGCCTTAGGAAGAACCATCAAGGCAGTGACAATAGCTGGACTTATATCAGGCATAAAGGCAACTTTGTTAACAGCCCCAGTGACCCATCATCAATTTGTTGATGATACGTTGTTGCTTACATTCGCTTCAGTGGTTGAGGCAAGAAGGATCAGACACATTCTTAATATGTATGAGGAGGCGGATGGACAGAAAGTGAATTTTAATAAGAGCAAGCTGTATTTTATAAATACCCCCATTCCCAGGCAAAACAACATTTCTAGAATTTTGGAATACCAAATTGCGTCCCTTCCTACCTCTTACCTAGGCCTTCCCCTTTTCTATGGAAAACTGGAAGGGTCAATGTGGAATATTGTGCTGGAGAGGATCCAAAAAAAACTAGCAGGCTGCAAAGGACATTTATTATCTCAAGTTGGCAAAGCAGTATTAACAATGGCTTCCCTACAAAGTATACCTGTATATTTCTTATCAATTTTCATAGATCCAAACAAGGTGTATCATAAAATCGAGCAATTTCAAAATAACTTTCTCTGGTCAGGGATCGAGGATAAAAAAAGGATCCATTTGATAGGGTGGAATAAGGTTTGCAAACCTAAGGTACAATGGGGGCTAGGGCTGAGGAGAGGTGCTAATATCAAGATAGCTCTGCTAGCAAAACAAGCATGATGACTATTAACCAAGGTCAAAAATGAATGGACAACCATAGTCAAGAGGAAATACCTCCAAGGATCGAATTTCCTCAATGATAATATGGTGAGTAGGGGGTTAGCTTTCTAGAATGCAATCCTAACAAGCAGAGATCTAGTCAAGAGAGGGATTATATGGATCCTTGGGAATGGGAAAATGATAAACTTTTGGAAGGACCGGTGGGTGAGAGCTGAGGAATTATCCCAGAATCCCTGATTGGCTAGGATCCAAGAACACATGGAGCAGCATATTGGGTAAAGGGTAGCTGATTACATCTGATAGGATATGACACCCCCAAGTGGAAATACATTAGAGTGGAGGGTTTTGAAGCTGAGTTCGAAGAACTTCATAATATTTTAACACAATAAATTCTTCCCTCTGGAGAAGATGAGGATCACATTTCTTGGGCTGAGACTGAAAGTGGAGATTTTATGGTCAAATATACCTATAACTTGCTCCTCAACAATGAAGACCAACAATTTCAACCAAATTTGGTCTAGATCAAGGGTTTAATCCCTAAAATATCTTTTTTCTCATGGTTGGTGATCCAAGGAAAAATTCTTATGGTTATTGCTAATCGTTGTCATATGTATAGGGCTGGGTGGGAGTCAACCCAACATTTATTCCTAGAGTGCCCGGTGGCAGCGTCCATCCTTGATGAACTTTTCCAGGATTTTAGGATCTCGTGGGTCAAGTCGACTTTAGTTTCTGAAGTGTTCCAACAATGGCCTCAACCCTTTGTTAGTCTGAAACTTAAGTACCTTTGGAAAATCTTTTGGCACCATTTCCTATGGCAGATATGGTTAGAAAGTAATCACAAAGCTTTTAAGGACACTAGTCATAGCCTTAAAATAATCCTCAATAGAATCCTTGTCTTTGCGAAAGAAAACATTAGTATCCTTGCTAAGGAGAACCGTATAATCCCTCTCCAGGAAAGACAAATTGCTTTAGCCTTAGGAATTAAGGAAAATCCTTTTATCCCTCTACCCAATCAGAGAAATGAGGTCTCTTGGGAGCCACCCCCTAGGGGTTGGTTCAAATTGAACTTTGATGGTGCAGCTAAGGAGAACCCGAGAAGAGCAGGAGATGGAGGAGTAATTAGATATCATCAAGGAAACCTGGTTAAGGCCTTCGTTGAACCATTGGGAATTAGAACTAATAATGAGGTGAAAGCTAGAGCCCTTTTGAGAGGGTTAAAAGTTGCCCAGGAGACTCATGGAAATTTGATGATTGAAGGTGATTCCATGAATATCATCAACCTATTAACCAATGGTAGAAAACCTCCATGGAGGATTGAGGTCGTCATCCATGAGGCAAGGATCCTTTTTGTGGTAAGACAGGACAGGAGGATTCGCCATGTGTTTCGTGAGGCCAACAAAGCGACTGACAAATTAGCCAATGTGGGTATTGATGCGAAAAGTTTGATGATGTGGACACAAGGGGTACCACGTGAAGTGGAATATATTATTAGACATGAAAAGCACACTACTAATTAAGAAGAAAGGTGGAAGGGTGCTTTTTCCCCAAGTTTTTCGTGATAAGCATAGAGTTTTTCTCTAAGTCAACTCAAACGGCTATCGTTGTAAGTAATGTTAATTTTCATGTTGAACTATCTTTCTGCAGTAAGTGTAAGGTGTTGTAGGATAACCAGCACAATTTTTGAAAAGAATGTTCTAAGGATGACCAGGATCTACAATCTCAACATAAGGCTAGATTTTGTATTAGGTTTTGGGTTAACCTGCAAAACCCAGTAATTAATGACGACTTTTATTTACAAAAAAAACAATTAACAGAAAAATGATAATTAATAATCCAAAATAGGATAAGAGTACTTCTCGGATTATGCAACATTTTTTATCTTTTATTTTTATTTTTTCATACATAAACAGTCCAAGTTAATCTGAGATAAGTTATGTATTAACACAATTACATCATTTTTTAATATATATATTTTAACCTTATTATCATCTTCTTTTGGATGTCTTCCACTTCTTCCCTTGCTTCTGTTTTGTTTTCATAGCGCTGAATAGTGTTTGCACGTTTTTCCTCTTGTTTCCTTGTTTTTATTTCTTCATAATGTTTATTCCAAGCTTTAACTTCTGGAGGCGTGGAGGCGTGCGAGGCCTGTATGGTTGATCTTTATCGTATGTTAGAGGACAACCATAAATATTATGGTCTGCACAAACACAAAAATATATGGATCTAAAAGTCTAAGAAGACAACTGAAAGTATATTTGGGAGTACCTTCTTTTAATTTTAGACCTTTAATGTTAAGAGTGGATTTGTCATTTAGAAAAGAGTAGCTTATTTACAGAATACCTATTCATGGAAAACGTAGACAGTTCAAGCCCTTAGTCTCCATTGTATTCTTATTTATTGACAAAGCCAATGAAATATTAGTCACTTCTAAAACATGAGAAACATGTTAACCATTTCTAAAGCATGGGCAACTTACAAAACTTCTAAAGCATGAGAAACATGTTAACCATTTCTAAAGCATGGGCAGCTTACAAAACTTCTAAAGCATGAGAAACATGTTAACCATTTCTAAAGCATGGGCAACTAATTAAAAATGTTAACCATTTCTAAAGCATGGGCAACTAATTAAAAATGTTAACCATTTCTAAAGCATGGGCAACTAAAAAACTTCTAAAGAATGAGAAACATCTAACCATTTCTAAAACATGGGCAACTTAAAAACTTCTAAAGCATGAGAAACATCTTAACCATTTCTAAAGCAGGGTAACTTAAAAAAAAGTAACGATTTCTAAAGCATGGATGACTTAAAAATAAAAAAATAAAAAAAAATTATGGCTTACAAATAAATTAGGTTTTATTTTTATTTTATTTAAAGTAATATGAAGTATAATAGGTAAATTAAATTTTTAAAATATAACAATAAGAATTTCATTTTTTATGATTCAAATTAAAATATCAAAACAATGATAAATATTTTAGTATTATTATTTATTAAGTAGTAATGAAAAGTATAATAGGTAGATTAAATTTTTAAGATGCAATAATAAGAGTTTCATTTCCTATGATTCAAATTAAAATGATCAATGAAAAATATATTATTATTATTATTATTTATTAGGGAGTAATGAGAAGTATTATAGGTAGATAAATTTTTTAGGATATAATAATAAGAGTTTCATTTTCTATGATTCAAAATAAAATGATCAAAACAATCTATATTATTATAATTTTTTATTAAGTGAAAAAAATAAGGTTTTTAAAGGCTTCCCAACTTTTTATAAGAGAATCTCACCCACAACTACAAGACCAACACCACTGAGCTTCCAAAATATCTTCTAGAAACTAAAACTAGCCAGAATTACAACCACCCTCAACCATAAAGAAGGTCGCCACCAATCTTACGAAAATTCAACATAATAAATACAAAATTCAAAATTAGAAGATCGGGAAAATCAAAATTTAAGACTTCTTTAAAAGTGAGAAAGAGCCCCACAAGAAATTACCATGCAATTTTGAAGTTCAAGTTTAAAATTTGATAATCTCACCAAACCTGAGTTTAAAATAAAGAACTATTCTGTCTCAGAAATAGATCCAAAGAAGAAGGGAGAAGCCCGGCCAAAAAACATCAATAGGAAAAAGGTTGATGAAGCCACCACCAACAGCATAAGCCAAAATTTTGACATGTGTTTCCACTTACTTTAGGTCCAAAATAATTTCCAAGAAAATCCTGAGGGTCAATATTCTTGGATCTAGGTTTTGAGATCGAGAACTTCCAAAGCCCTCCAAACAAAAAGGTCTTGGAGAAGTCGATCTCGTCAAGATTTTAGCCTTAGTTTTATCTAAATCTGCCACTAGATTAGCTAACAAAATATCATCATTGGGAGCCAAATAATCAAAGGGATTCTTCGAAGGACGATTTTTTGAACGAGGATTTTTCTCTAGGCCCTCATTTGGAGTAGTAGGAACATATTTTCTCCATGGGCATCGAGCTAGATCATGACCAAAAATATTTACACTAAGAGCAACAAGGTCTTTCTTCTTCCAAAGGGAAGAATCTGGATCAAAGAGAAATATTTTGGGGATTGCAGATAATGATATAAAGATGCTTGTTTTTCATTGGTAACTTCATTATTAGATAGTTTTCCCACTGTCCATTGCCCCACATTTGAAGAAAGAGTAGGTTTCTTATTAGCATTTGATTTTCCTACATAATTTATTATGTGATTCCTATACTCCAAAGAATCAAAGGAAAAACCAGAAGGATACTTAATCTTGCAAAGGGATTGAGGATTGGTACATACCTTTTTATTGCATGAACAATGGACTTTCTTCTCGATTTTGCATCAGTCTCAACTATCTCCAAAATGTCAAAGCCAATTGAAATCCTCTTGGATGAAGAATATTCAGGTTTCATACTCAAATTTGAAGTTGCATCAGTCTCCTTGTGCACCCAATTATTTTATGTATTTGTATATTTATACAAGCCTTTGTCTCGAATAACAGTCATTTGGGGCCTAGAAATATCCATCGATTAAACTATAGTATCCAAATGAGAAGATAACTTAATTGAATCTAGAACTATCGCCTTCAGTTGTATATTGACACAAACTCTAGCAGCCACCATTCTAGTTTTATTTCAAATCAAATCATCAATTAGGACAAGGTCTCCAAATATCTTGGCTATACCTCTTAAAATATCCATATGACAAAGGTGAAGTGGTAAACCTATGAGAGAAATCCAAACAAGGGCATAATCAATTTTTTGATTCTCTGGATAAAAATCCACCCCATGTTCTAAAAAATAAGCTCTTTCCACCAAAGAACCAAGGACCCCCACCTAAAATGTGTAGCATGTCAACTTCCTCAAAAATATTTATGAGAAAAATCCATTCAGTATGTCAAAAATATCTAGCCCGCCACAGGGAGACCATTTACAATGAGCCCATTCCCTACTTGAATTCAAGTTCAATTGAGAACCCATAAACTTTCCTATAAAAAAAACTCTCATTGGCTATATTCTTATGAACCAAGATAGAGGAGATAGAAAATAATAGATGGTTTTGCACTTGAATATCCTAGCCAAAGCAAGAAATATCGACCCCAAGATCAAAGGGGATCTCATGATACTTACCCGAACTATGCCAACCATCCTTCACTTGCAACTTCTATACCTCTGAATAGAACTCCCCTGAACCTTCCACTCATCTCCCATTGCCTTTCTAGGTCAACGACAAATATATTATTAAGATGACACTCCAAAAATAATATATCATTGAGATGTCTTGAAACTAACAATTTTTTGTCCCTTTTAATATGGAATATATACACTAATCATTTATAGATTAAAAATTTATAGTAAACATATGATATATTTATAAATATATATTTTCAAAGATAATTAATAATTTTTTTTTTTGAGAAAAAGCTAAAAAATTTACTATAAAAAACTCAAATTATATATTTACTGTTGATAACCATCTTTTCTTGTCAAGGCTCAAAATGCGGCACAACTTTATTCCTTTGATTGTCCAACTTTTAGAAGTTTTAGTCCCTGCTAGATGACCCCTAAAGGTGTTTCATTTACACTTTCCTTTTGAATCCATAGACTTCAACCTGAGTTTATACAACCCTCTTTCTATTCTTATCCTTCCTTTTTTAGTTCTCATATTGTAGTTGTTTCTAGAGTTGTATCCATATATCTACTTCATCCTCTTCCCTATAAGAGTCCTCTTGGGTTTTAGCCTACACTGTCTCTAAAAGTTTCCTAATTAGAGTACCCTAGATTCTTTCCTTTGGTCTAAATTCCTCATTGAAAATCATGTTATTATGTTTCAACCAAAGTTTCTAGCATATGAAACCCAAACCTAAATACCAAGCTATCTTCAAGGTCATTGATTTGAATCTATTGGTCTTCCAATAGTCTTAAAAGTTGTTCTCGGTGAGAATGGATCTTTTTGATTGACAAAAAATACTGTACCACAAACTCCAAATTGTTTGGGCATAGGGACACAAAAAAGGTGGCTCATTTTTTCCTCCTCTTGGTGACACATTACACACCATTTGGGTCCAATAAATCCATGTCTCCTCATGTTATCCTGAGTCATAATATTGTTATGCGCAACTAGCCACATAAAGCAATTTATCTTCGACCATTCTTTGGATTTCCTTAATTGCAACCAAGGGGGCTTTGGACAAATTTGAGTGCTTTGGATAATATTTCTATAACCTTATTTGAAAGTATAAATTCCTAATTGGATATGTCCCAAACCAAGTTGATCAAGTCCATTAATCCTTGGCCACTTGTCTATCCAAGATTTCTTTCATTTCTCTTTTCTCCTTAGCCCATTCTTCCCTCAACTCCTTTAGGACTTGCCACTAACTAAGGTTGTCTTGTAGTTGATCTACAATTTTAAAAATAGGGGCTTATGAGATTCCACCCTTTCCTCTGAAATTTTTCCTTGAGTCCAATTAAGTGGTAATTCTAATCAATTATAGGGGGGAAATGTTCCCAAGAATATTTCCATAGTCTAGTAGTTTTACCATCTCCCACTTTCTAGTATTACCATTCTTTGATAAGGGATGCTCCTTTCTTTAGAGTTTTCCAGGTCTTTGATCCCTCTCCTAAAATTTGAATACAAAGAAGATATTTTGTATTTTTTTAGGGATAGCATTTAACTTTCAATACTTCACTCTATATTTGGTCAGGATAAGTTAGCTATCTCCAATACAACTTGGCTATTAGAGTTTGGTTTTTTGTCATTGCTACTCTAATTCCCAAACCTCCAACTTCCTTAGGCTTGCAAACCTTGTCTCAACTGACTAGTGCCCTTGTGTGGTTACCTTGCACTTCAAACCAAAGAAAGTGTCTCATCATATTGTCCAAATATTTTAGGATGCTCTTTGGGGTAGCAAAAAGTGGAGAAATTATACACTAGAATTTCTTGTAAAACTTATTTAAGCAATGTTACTCTTCCTCCAAAACTTAACCACCTATAGGTCCAATGCAAAAGTTTCGAGTGGATTCTATCTCTTATTTATTTCCAATATTTATTTTTAAGGCCCTTATCTGTTAAGGGGATACCCATATATTCTAAGGGTATTAATACCTATGAGAATCTAAGGATGTAGGTTATCAATTCTTTTAACTATTTTATCACTTTAAAAAACCATCATTGATTTTTCTTCATTTAGTAGCTATCCAATATATGCTATGTATCACACCAACATTTTTATGATATTGGTTATTATTCGTATTGTTGCTTTCCCCGATGTTCCTATGTCATCCACAAATTTTACTGCTTATCCTTACCCCTAAAATGGTATTCTCTGATTTCCTCTTCTGTATGATTCTTCTCAAACCCTCCACAAAAATGATGAACAAAATTGATGAAAGTGGATCCCCTTTCTAGATTCCTCTAGAAGCTTTGAATAGTTGGGATGGATTACCATTGATGAGCACTAAGAAAGAAACTATAGAGATGTATTTCATAATCCATTTTACTTATTCTTCACTAAAATCAAAATTTTGCAGTATTTGAGCTAAAAACTCCCAACTTACTTTGTTATATGCCTTGGATAAATCTAGCTTAAAGAACATACATTTATTTCCCTTTTGGAAAAGCTTGTAAATAGTTTCTTGTGCTATCACAAATCCATCCAGAATTTATCTACCCTACACAAATCCCCCTTCTTCTGGAGAGATTAACCTTGGTAATATTTATTTCAACCTATTTGCCATTAATTTTCTTATGATCTTATACACCACATTGCATAGAGAAATTGGTCTATAGTTAGTGAGATTTTTCATATCTCCACATTTTGGGATGAGAGCCAAAAAGGTGTGATTCAAGGCTTTAAGGATTATTCCACTGGTCCTAACTTCTTCTACTACTTGGGTTACATCCTTTGCAAGTATATCCCAAAGGCTCTATAGAAATATAATAGAAATCCATCTAGACCTGAGCCTTCCCTGTCTGCATATCAAAAACTATTTCTTTAACTTCTTCCTCTATAATCTCTCTTAAGAGCTCATTTTGTTTCTATGAAATTAACATCGGTATGCTTTTTAAAATTTTCTCTTGGTGCTAAGTGGAAAGGTGTGGATTTGCAATAAATAAATTTGAAAAGTATTTATTTGTAGTTTCTTGCATACTTAGGGTAGTATTTTTGCTGTTTCCATACCCTATGGATAAGGCATCAATCCAATTATAATGATTATGTGTTGTGGCTGAGTGATGGAAAAAAATTGTATTTCGATCTCCCTCTTGCAGCCAGATTATTCTTACTCGTTATCTCCAATAGGCTTCATATTTCTTATCTAACTCTTCTTCCTCTTGCATCACAAGACTTTCTTTGTGTTACTTCTTGCACTCATTAGGTTCTTAGTGTATCCTTTGTGCTATTTCTTGCACTCAAACTAAAATATTTTCTCTCTGTTGCTGGAAATCTATCTGATGAGATTTACTCCATTTTTTTTAATTCACCTTTGATAAACTTTAATTTGGAGTGAAGTTGATATTGTGTTATCCCATGTTCTAGTTTTCCTTGTTCCCACCACCGTTTCATTAGCTCTGGAAAGTCATTATGTTGGATTCAAAAAATCTCAAATATAAAAGGATAATTCTTGATCTAAGGCCTTTTTCCTATGTAGATAGATACTAGAAAATGGTCAGATGATAATTGGTTCAAAATTTGTGATTTATAGTACCAAAGGGTGGAGAATTTTTCCCCCAAAAGAAACCTATTTGATCTATATTTTATTGTGAATGCTCATTTTCTCTTATTATTCCATGTTTTGTTGCATCCTAGTGGGGGTATTTCAATCAAATCTAGGTAGTCTAATTGAGCCAACAATAGCCTATCCTTCTCATTGAGCTAGATCAAGCCTCCTTCTTTATACTGCATTAATATTTTAGCATTGAGATCCCCTCCCACTATCCAAAAGTCTTTTGGATGGTTTTCCCTAAACTATTGTACTATATTCCATTAGATTTTTTGAGATCATACCTCTATCATGCCTTAAAATTAATTATCATCCAAACCAACCCAAAGTACCTCTCCCTAAGTCTAGTCATGAGGATTCATTTTGTTGAAGCTGAGTCCATCAATTGGAAGTAGTTTTTATTCCATAAAGTGGTAATTCCTCCTAAAAATCCTTGAGAGACTTGGGCCATAAAATATGTCTACCCCCAACATTTCTTGGCAATATTTTCCATATCTTCTAAGGAAGTTCTAGTTTCATGTAGCAAAACCACATCTTGGTTGTCTTCTAAAATTATTTTCTTAATATCCAATTGTCCAGGGTGATTTTTTAAACCCATTACATTCCATGTGTTTATAATAATTGAGGGTCTATGTTGTAGAAGTTGGCAATGGACTTCACCAATCCAAATTCTCTCATTTGTTCTCCTTGTTGCTATATTTTGTCCTTATTTGTTTTTCTTCCTACCCTTTGTAAACTTTCATTCTTTGGTTTCTTCTCTATCTAGATGATTCATTTTGTGGGCTTCTCTTTGTTTTTCTTTGCCACTCCTATAATGATATCTTTTAGGGGGTTTTTATATTGTACATGCACTATAATTGCCCCTACCATATCAATTTGTTGAAACATATATATCTTTGGTGTTTTTTGTTGCTCTTCCCAAGCCCCTCACAAGTCAATTTTTTAGGAACTAGATGCAGTTGATTCTCTTTATTGTGTCATAATCTTCTGATTTTTTTGACTCTCCCTAGTTTTAAAATTTTGAGCAATTATAATTTGGGAGGGGTTTATCTCCTATGGGATGGGAGTGTACTCTCGATGGATCTGTTATTTTCATTCTTGGTGTTGATCCTTCTCATTGATCAATTCCACCTCTGAATCCTCTTGCCCTTCCATTGGATCATATAATTTAATGATTTCATATTTATTAGAAGATGCCCTCCAATATGGTTGTTAATTCATTTTTATCTCTTTAGTTGGATTTCATCCTCTTGCTTGATAATAATTTCTTTGGACTCTCCTTGTTACTATTTGAAATCCTTTATCATTTTATTTCTATGGGGGAGGGTTTACAATATTAGTATTATATTGATGTATCTCCTCTCTCCCTATTTTAGGGTAGTTTCTTACCATATGCACATACTCATGGTAAGCTCTGCACCTAAAAGGAATCGATTCATAATCCACTTGTTCTCTCCATGTATTTATTCCCACTTTCCATTCAATTTTTATTGGGAGTGGATTTTCCAAGTCCATATTCACACATATACTTGCATATGCTATTGATTCCCCCTCTACTGATTCTTGTGATCTTCCTATATATGCCCAGGAGGTTACCAATCATCCCAAGGATATCCTCTTTCCAAAATTCAAGAGGGAGAGCAAATATATTTAGCCATATTGGTGCAGTTGATGGATTCACATGAGGATTGAATGCAGGTCATCATGGTTGCACAAATAAACCTGCCAGTCCAATGTTGTATGACACCCCTTCAAAAGCCTTATTCCTATCTAAAACCAATATAAAATCTTCTACAAAATACCCATTTGAAAGAAGCAAAATATCAACTTCCTCTTGGGGGTCTCAATGTTTCCTTCTCTAGTTGTATATGAAACGATGGGATGGTCTCAACCCCACAAATTTACAGATCAAAGTATGGGTGGATTGGTACATGATATCTTCTACAATATCAAGGGCAGGAATTGAGTCTTCTTGAGGAAAACACCCATTTTATCCATGTTTTATCTGGTTTTATGTATTTTTTTGGTTAGATTCTTACATGTATTTTCTAACTTGTGCATCTATATGGATCTCTCTCGTACTGGTACCCTTAAATTTTTCTTGAAATTTTCATTGGTTGAAGGAAACATCTCTGTGATTGACTTGTGAATCATCAATAGTAAAAATTTCTAGATTTCTATGTGGGTTCCATTTTTTTTATCTTCTCCTTAATATTTCTAGCACTATTTTATGGCCCACTAGGATTGGGGGTCATTGAAAACCACAGGAAAAAAAAACCTAACAATTCACACCAAGATAAAATATACAAATAAAAAGGACCTACCATAATTAATAACCTTTAATATAAATTTAATACATGTTAAATAGGTATACTATGTACAAAGGATAACTGAACAAATTCATATATTATAAAAATAATTCTTTTAAACTCAGCCTTTCATTTTTTTTTCTATAGTCAAGAAGCTAGAGCAACAATATTTCCAGACAAGGGTTAATGGTTATCTTTCCCAAGTGGCCCTTTGTCCTAAACTAGTGATAGACCAAGTCATGGTGGCGAATAACATTCTCTCAAAATCAAGAATGACTTAATTTATAAGTTGATCAACATAAGACCATATTTAGGATTTATATCCTTTTGGATCTAAATAAATTGGGAGCGCCTTAGGGATACCTCAATCTCTCTTATTAATAATGGCTATTATATTGTAAGTTTTTCCTACTCAAGTAGATGGAGACAAAGCCTTTGAGTAAGGGAGAATAACACATGGTATTACAAGACCCTTTTTTTAGTCATAGAAATTGGTATTTGACCCTTTTATGTAGCCCTTTACAGTGGTTTTTTATATTCATCTTTATGCCCTCCCCATGGAATACTAGCATGAACAAATTTTTGAGAAATTGGGAAATTGCTTGGGGCACTATTTAGGAGTTTCTAGGGACACGATGAGCTAATGCTTTATTTTTTATGCCTAGATATATGTGGAGATTAATCTCAACCAATATTTTCCAGCTGAAATAGAAATTAAAATGGGGGACTTACTATGGATCTAATAGGTGGATTATTAAGTAATTCATTTTTGGTGTAGGATCTACCACAATCATGATCATATAGTCTACTTCTACCTAGAGGGCATCACAGACAACCCCATACCTCCAAAGGAAACCATCAACAATAGCAATTTTATTGAGAATAAATAATAGGATTAGTCCACAACCTCGAATTTTAATCCCCCTAAGGAGGGTTTTGAAGCTCCAAAGAGAAATAAGAATAAAAGGAGCAAGACAACATGCTTCTCCAACCAGTAGGAAGAGATAAATCTTAACATGTATGAAATTATTAATTCTCTCCTAGATATGAAGGAGGAGACCACCATAATAGATGAAACTTAGAAGGATAATCTTCCCCCTATAAGGGTTGAGAAAATTGCCCATCATGTTTCTTTGAATTCAGATATAGGGGTTGATCACTTAGTGTTGATAGATATAGGGAACCAAACCCTTGTAATGGTTATGGTGGATAGTGATGTTTCAATAAATATAGAGATAAGGACAGAGGAAAATCTAACCTTGAGGTCCAGCAAGCAAATAAAAGGTTAAAATACTCTCAAGAGAAAAGTGTAGGAATAAAATCTAGCTAATGAGGGTGACTAGCTAGTCATCTAGAGAAAGGTCAAGTAGATTGACATTTATTGGAATCCAAGTTCCTAATGATTTTCCAAACTTAGAATATAAGAGGTCTAAAAAGAAGACCTCATCAAATTATTGTTTAGATTTTACTAAAAAATCAACATTTTGACTGTATTCTCCTTCAATATACTAAAGCTTCCATACAAAATATGGATATAATTGTTAAGAAAATTTGGAGATAGGCTGGTCAAATGGCAATTATATCCTAAGGGGCTTCAAGGGGAGTGGTGACTTTATAGAATCCTCTTCTTTAAATGGCTTTAGATCACTCTACTAATCAGGGTATCCTCACTGCTCTCTTCAAGAGTAAAAAACACCGGTATTTTTGTTGGTTTTAAATTTCTAATATGCTATAAATTTTATGGAGCAACAATATCAATGGCCAATTTTAAATTTTAATAGAACTATTATGAGGAATTAAATTGGATAGTGGCGAGGGATTTCAATTCTAAACTTGCTCGTAGGGATCAAGAACGGAGAAAATTATTCTATGGATCAAGGGGGTATATTTTCAATGTTAAAAAGTAACCAGCTCAATTTAATTTATGTTCAGCATGCAGGGTATCCATATACATGGACAAAAAAACAAGGCAAACAAGTAGGAAAGTCAAGCTTGACAATTTTCTGGTTTCTTAAGAGACCTTTCTCTATTGGTCTTTCAAGATAGATATTCTTAATCACAATGATTTTGATCACTTTTTGATTCTTCTAGAATAGAATATGGGCCACAATCCCCCCAAGAGCTTTTTGTTTTGAGAATTACTAGATAGAAAAGGAGGATCTGAAGTAAAAAATCCCCTTATAGTGGGAGGAGGGTCATCCTTCCCATGGAAGAGATATGTATGGTTTTTTCAAACAAATTCAACATGTTAAATCTTATCTCTAATTTTGGAAAAGAAGTAGCAAATCAAAATTTCAATGTCAAAAATATCTTTTTTTGGGAAAATATTGAGGATCTAGCCACCCACTTCAAGATTGGATCAATCATAGAGGGCCTAAAATATGAATAATTGGTCAAAAAGAATTATATTTTATAGATATTCATGAGGGAATTTATTGAAAACAAAGGGTAAGAACATTTTGGCTATTGGATGGGGATCAAAACATGATTTTATTTCATCTCTCTACCTCAATAAGTAGTCAAAGAAATTATTTGACTTGTCTTTGGGACTCAAATGAATAGGTGTTGGGCACCATACTAGGTATGCAATAACTAGTAAATAATTTATTGCAAAATATTTTTACCACCCCTACTCTCCCTAATATTGCATTGCAACAAGAGATACTTAAATGTATCCTCCAAATTATTTCAATCAAGCAAAATTAAGTCCTTTTTAGTCTTATGGATAAGTATGAGGTGAGGAGCATAGTTTTTAGAATGAAATCAAGGAAATATCTAGGGCCTAATGGGTTCCCAATTAAATTACTTATAAGGATTCTTGAAATATCATAGGAGAGGATTTAACCAAGGCTTTTGAAGAATATCGTTCAAATATAAATATGATTTGGTCTCTAAATCATGCTTTCCTTGCTTTGATTATTAAAATGGGACAAGCCTCCAATCTTGGAGATTTTTGTCCAATTGCTCTCTATAATGTGACCTATAAGAAAATCACTAAACTAATAGTTGAAAGGCTTAAGAAGATTATTGATAACATAGTCTCCTAGGAACAAGGAGGATTTGTGGTAAGACATCAAATTCTAGATGGAGTTATTCTAGCACAAGAGGCTACCCACTCAATGCAACATTCAGGTTGAATAGGTATGTTTATAAAACTATACATGTCTAAGGATTATGACAGATTCCACTAGGATTTTTCGGATCAAATGCTTAGTTTTAGATTCTCTCAAGATTGGAGAGATTGGATCATGAGTTATGTCTTAATGGTTTCCTTCTATTTTCTTATCAATGGGTCCCCCTCGACCCATTCCCATGCTTCTAGGGGTATTCATCAAGGAGACCCTATTATCCCATTTATTTTATTCTAGTAGAAGGATTAGATAGATTACTTCAAAGAAATAAACATTAAGGATTTTTAATAGGTGTGCAACTAGGTGAGGATATGCTTACTCACCTTCAATTTATGGATGATACGAGTCTTTTTTTTAAAGCCAATATTTAAGAGGTTAGAAAGATCAAATACATCTTAAAAGCCTACATGGATGCTATTGGTCAATAGGTGAATGTGGTAAAATACAAGGTTGTTTTCTTTAATACAGACAAAAGAATCCAAGATCATATTATTTCCATTTTGAGATTTACCCAGGATACTCTTTCACTTTATTACTTGTAGATTCCCCTTCATTTCAAGAGTTTAAGTGTAATTGATTGGAAAGATTTAATCAATAGAATCACTTCTAAATTTAATAATTGGACTCACCATTGGCTTACCTTTGGAGAAATAATGACTCTCATCCAATCAGTGATCCAAGCCATGCTTATTTGTAAATTCTCCATCATAGTTACCCCTATGAGTGTCCTCAAAGAGTTGGATTTGATTATGATAAAAATTTTGTGGTATGGCCCAAGGATGGAAAATAAGTGGGCTCTTGTTAGTTGGGATAAAGTAAGTCAACCTAAAGCTCGAGGGGGTCTTGGTTTTTGTAAAGCAACTCTGAATAATCAAGTTGTTGGTAGGAAGCTTTATTGGATATGGATCTCCAACAAGGAGGATTTATTCAGTAGAGTCATAACTATTAATTATTTGGGTTCTACCCCACATCAATAATTTGAACACATGCCTTTGAAGTATCTTGGCTCCATTATTTGGATGGTCCCAAAAGCTGGTGAATAATTGGTTAAATCTAGACTTTTTTGGGAAGTAGGTATATGAGACAAAACTAATTTTTTGACCAATTCATAGGACCAACATCATCCCTTAATCTATAAGTTTCTAGATTTGCATCCCTTGCAACCAATCCTCAAAGTTAAAGGATGGATAAATATGTATTCATACATTACTTCCAAGTAGATTGGATATTTTTCTTTCTTTTAGTGGAAGAGGTTGAAAGAATGATATATTCTTGTCCCTCTTCATCAAAATATTCTTATTGATAATATTGTCAAGAAAAGGTTCCTTACATGGAAAGAGGAAGAGGTTAGTATCACCTGGGACCTTGGTAATCTAGGTGTATTCACTATTCATGATGGATATAATGCTTTGCTCCTTCCTAAGTTGATCTTGCAGGATGCCCTATGGGATATAGTTTTGGTGCCTAAGGGTTAGCCTAAAATAAATTTCTTTGCTTGGTAATTGATGCATAAGAGCTATCTCACTTGTGATAACCTTATGAAGAGAGGTTTTTATGGCCCCTCCAATTGCATCATGTGTAATTTCCAAGAGAATATGCTTGATCGTCTATTTTTCTAGTGTGAATTCACTAGAGAGTTGTGGAAAAGGTGGTTAGACCTCTTTAAGCCTCATCTAAATTTTTAGGTGGCTTGCTAATATATGAGAGATATAGAAACTGTTAGAGCTAAAGTGCACTATGCCTCTATTTTGACACTTGTAATTTTATACTAACACTTGTCAGTTTATAATATAGGCCTTCTGCCTATATATGTAACATATTTTTATCAATAATATAACCCCTTCAGTTTCAGTCCTAACATTTGGTATCAGAGCTCCAGGCTTTCTCTGGCCTTGTGAGCTTGAGGGGGGATTTCCCTCGGGAAATTCCCCCTCATCATTTTTCCCCCATTTTTTTTCAAAATATGGAGTATGCTCTGCATCCTTGATGGATGAATCTGAAACCATATTTTTGAAAATTAATGGCCACCCTGGCTGTTCTTGCATGGAGAAGGACCTGATTGGAAATGTGAGAACAGTTTATGCTTTCGTGGGAGAAAATAAGGCATTAATGAAGACCTTTTGCTGCAATGGTGTAATAGACTATGTTTTTAGTCATGGAGCTATGCATGATAATGACCCTGTGATGGTGTTTCGTCATGGTGAACCAAGCGATATGAAGAAATGATGATGGTGTTCTACAATCAAATCTGCATTTTGTGAAACAACCCTGTTGTATTTTTTTTTGTAGTTTGTGATGCGGTCGGATCACGCGTTGCACAGAATGCCATTGTCGTCGCTCATTGACAACATGTGTAGAATCTGTTGCGATGTTTGGCACAGGTACTTGAATTTGAAAAGGTTGTTGTTTGGAGAATCCGTAATTTTTATGGTGGAAATGAGCACAAGCGTGATTGACAAATCTCTCAAGGAAATATCTCATCTATTTCTCCAAGATTTTTTATGGATATTTGTTATGGAAAAAGGCATCCTTACATGCACAACACAACCAAAACAGACATAGATCGACGTCTGCTTCCTGCTCTAGCAACATATTAGTTCGCATATCTCTAAAAATGATGGCAAAGCATTTTATCTAGCGAAGAAAGAGTTTTTTTCTTTTGTTGTATGCATTGTAAGTCAACTACAAATGGTATCCAATATAGCGCGCTGATGGGCCACTGTCCTCAGTGGATCCAACGAGAGTGGAAGCAGTCCCCGCTTTCTTTCATTAAGTGCACTATGCTTCGCTTTTAATGAAATATCGAGCCCCGATGATTTCTTTTTTGCCAGGTAACTCCATATGTCGAACTGTGGATCAAAGAAGAACGACTTCTCTTCTCGAGCTCATGGCATGGCATGGAAGGCCTTGAGGAGCTTCACTGCATTGGCAATGCGGCATGAGACAACAAGAAGACGGTAAATACTCTCTGTGAGGAACGACGAGGAACTAAGCAAGCTGCTGTGCGTCGAACAGTAGATGAAATGAGCGGTCGATGAGAGACGCAGCGGCTCTAGGAGATTTCGTTGCTGGGAGGGCCATTGACAAGGTGCCTCAAAAATTGGCTGGTGCAGTGGCACAGATAGATCAAGAAGATTTTTTGACTGTAGTAGTCGTCGTAAAATTAACAATTTTTTTGAATGTAGTAGTCGTCATTGTTTACTGCTATTTTAATATTCTAATCCTTTGATTGTTGGATTCTTTAAACCTTGTTGTTAACGATGGTTGAAGTTAATGTAAGTTTGTGTCTGTAATGACAACCAAACTCAATATGATGGTGGAGATGAATTTTTGGTGGTCCTAACGCCACGTCAGGTGATCATGTAATGTCCATTTGGAAGCACTATTATGGTCATTATTTGGCCATTAATTGATGTAAAATCTGTGGGATTGTAAGGCCAACATGGAAGTGGAAGACCCACATGGCTCTTATTGTACTCCTTCATTTAAAAACTGATGATGGCCTAGATGGCCCATGTAATCCCCCTACGAGGGAAAATTGAGTCTGTCTTTTTATTTTGCCACAGTGCGATGCCAGGAATATGATATTCCTGAGGTTTATTTTGCTGCCTAGATAGGCATGGTATTATTTTTCACATGATGAAGGTCCCTTTGATAATGAAATATAGGGGTATTTATAGTCATTGGAAATGTTTTTTCGTGACGGACACAATGGTAGTGTCCTATTGTAATTTTGAGGTTGTTTCAATTGATCTTTTTAGCCTCAAATTTTTTCTACCTTGGAGTGCACTTTCGGTTGTACCCGACACTCCCAAGGTACTTTCATATGTGATCCTTGTAACTA
This sequence comes from Wollemia nobilis, assembly GCA_028583015.1. NCBI lineage: Eukaryota > Viridiplantae > Streptophyta > Pinopsida > Araucariales > Araucariaceae > Wollemia > Wollemia nobilis. The sequence goes on from JAQPPZ010002550.1 coordinate 1,417,047, forward strand.
GTGATCTTTTCTATACACTTGGAGAATGCAGCAGCTGGTTACCCATGCATTTCGATGGGATGACATGGTCACCATAAGGACACTTATTCTAGGGACTACAGACAAAGACACCCTAGACTCTATCCAAGGTTTTTTTTATCTACTTCTGAAGACTACAGACGAAGACACTTCATAAAATTCTCTTATTTTCTTCTTCTCTCCTCCTATTTTGATCTATGGCTCATTTTATTGTATTGAGTGCATTTTTGGCAGAGACCGACACTCTTATATGGCTCATTTTTCCTTTGTATTAGGTGCATTTTTGGTAGAGACCGACACCTTCTAGATTGAGTTCACCATAAAGAGAGATTTGATATTTATGGTGAATCTAGTCAGTGACCTACGAGAGGCAACATCCTCTGAGGATGACCTGTAGAGGCAACAGACCTAGAAGTGGCTAACCCTAAGGCACCCATGATGACCCTGAGGCACTTAGACGGCTGACCCAGTGGCAACAGACCTATGGAAGTGGCTGACCCTGAGGCAACAAACCGATATGTATACATAGTGAATCTAGCATTATTCACAGTTGGAGATCCAAGCGCAAAGAGCACGAGCCTAGACCAAATCAGCAATAAGAGAGGATGATAGGTTGTTTTAGAGAATTCAACATTAAGGGGGAATGTTACCTAATGTTGACTTGTTTTTTTATTTATTTAGGATAGTGCACTTTAAGGGGGAATGTTAGAGTTAAAGTGCACTATGCATCTATTTTGACACTTTTCAGTTTATACTGACACTTGTCAGTTTATAATATAGGTCTTTTGCCTATATATGTAACCTATTTTTATCAATAAAATAATCCCATCAGTTTTTCACTTCGAAGGTTTTTTTCGGATCTACTTCTGAAGACTACAAACGAAGACACTTCAGAAGATTCTCTTATTTTCTTCTTCTCTCCTCCTATTTTGATCTATGGCTCATTTTATTGTATTGAGTGCATTTTCGACAGAGATCAACACTCTTATATGGCTCATTTTTCCTTTGTATTAGGTGCATTTTCAGTAGAGACCAACACCTTCTAGATTGATTTCACCATGAGGAGGGATTTCATACTCATGGCGAATCTAGTCAGTGACCTACAAGATGCAACATCCTCTAAGGATGACTTGCAGAGGCAACAGACACAGAAGTGGCTGACCTTGAGGCACCCATGATGACCCCGAGGCACTTAGATGGCTGACCTAGTGGCAACAGACCCATGGAAGTGGCTGACCCTGAGGCAACAGACCAAGATGTATACACAGTGAATCTAGCATTATTCACAGTTGGAGAGCCAAGCGCAAAGAGCACGAGCCTAGACCAAATCAGCAATAAGAGAGGATGATAGGTAGTTTTAGAGAAGTCAACATTAAGGGGGAATGTTACCTAATGTTGACTTGTTTTTTCTTTAGTTAGGATAGTGCACTTTAAGGGGGAATGTTAGAGTTAAAGTGCACTATGCCTCTGTTTTGACACTTGTCAGTTTATACTGACACTTGTCAGTTTATAATATAGGCCTTCTGCCTATATATGTAACACATTTTTATCAATAATATAACCCCTTCAGTTTTAGTCCTAACAGAAACAAATAAAATTCAAGAATACCTCCATTAAACTGGGCTAGTTCCTAGGCTCAATTTTCATCTAGTGATACATTTTGTTAGAAATAAATTCCATAATATTTTGAGAGAAGTTGAGTCCAATGGAGCTAGTTTGGCATAAAATTGTTACCAAGGTTTGTAAAAATATTAGAGCTCACCTTAGGAATAATAAAACCCAAGAGAATGATGGGACTCACAAGCCACAAAAGTTAGGACCATGGCATCCACCTCCCCAAGTTTTGTAAAATATTAATTTCGATGATGTAGCTAAGGATAACCTAGGGGTTGCAGGTATTGGTTTTCATAGAAGAGGTTTCAAGGGGAAGATCGTTCATTGGGAGCTAGAGGGTATTTGAAGGGTTATTAACAATGAATCTGAAGGATTGGCTATTATAGAAGGTTCTCTCAATGCTTGAGAGAATTGGGTTAGAAAAATCATAGTTGAGTTTGATTCACAAATTATGGTGGGGTTTTTGGATGTTTTTAGAAATTTCAAACCAAAGTCTTGGAGGATAAGAAACATTGTGAGCCAAATTAAATCCATAATGAAATAATTCAAGGATGCCATCTTAGTATATATTTATAGATAAAATAATACAGTGAATGAATTTTTGGCTAAACATGGTAGTGAAACTTTGGTTGGATACATGCTAAATTCTAATCCAGATAGGGCTACTTTTTAATGACTAGAGGTGAAAAAATGGTTCTTATTTTTTCTAGTAAAGACTTATGTAAGGATGAGGGTAGGTCTAGAGTCCACCGAGCTTTGTATATCAATGGAGTATGAACAATTATTGATTGGGTTTTTTGCTACCTCTTGCAACACTCTTTAGCCCCTTTTGGGGCATCACTAGTAGTGTTTGTAGGATTGTCGAGCCTACTAGGTTACTTAGGATCAACATAAAGTAGAAAATGGATTAGGCTAAGAGTCCCAGCTCTTTATATGGTACTCAATTTTTTGTTATTTTTGGAGATGTTAATCCAATTTTTATTTGCATTGTAGGGCTTGTCAAAAGTGGAAGATCTATGATTGTAGTTTGATTCTTGATCTATCAATAAAGTATTTTACCTTTTCAAAAAAAATGTTAGAATAAAGTTTTTGTTATTTTAACTGTGAATATATCAATTATTAAAATATATTTATAACAATATTAAGATTTCATTTAATAAATGATCTATGAAATTTATTTGAAATTATTTTTATCAAAATATTATATCCTTTTTGTGAAAAATAATTTGAAAAGTTTATTTTTTTTTGGTAGATAATATACTATAGCATTAATACCGATTTTTACAGGTTGACCCAAAACCTTTTACAAAAATCAGCCCAAGGTTGTTGATGAACATGTCCTTACTAAGGATACTCTATATGTAAAATCTACATGCTGCCAAAGCCATTACATCCGGTAAGGAACATAGCCTGTTATCAAAAAGAAACTTCCCATACAATATTTTGGGTATACCTTGAGAAAACACACCTGCATCATAATTACAAAAAAATAAATAGACACAAATCCCTTCCTTGAAATAATGGAGAAATAAAAAGTTGTAGACACACATAGCAGAGTACTGAAAAAACTCCCACAAGCTCTGTATTGACAGTTGCTCTTAATAATTATTTGGTAATTGCTTTCTTTCGTATATGACCATGCTTTGGGACAACATCCCGTCTTAGCCAATCAGCCTTGGAGAAGTGAACCTGCTAGCTAGATTTATGGCAGTGGCTATATGGTGGTCCACGTGGCTTTGGTTCGAAGTCTTATATTGTCATTTATTTCCTACCTCGTGATTATCAACCAACATCAAATTACTAAGATTACTAGGAGCTAGTTATCTAATATGTGACTATCCCCATTAGTCTTTGTGGTATTTCCAAGCAACATCCACCAAGATTGATAGCTCGAATAATTTTTATTGTGAGTCCATTTCAAAAAAGATACGGGAATACTCATAGCCTTCAAACTTACAGTGTCTTCCTTATTGGTAAATTTGACTATCATTATTGGCATTCTTGTTGAATAAGCTCCTCTACTTCACTCGGGACACCGTGTTCCCATTTGATAAGTCTGTCACCATCGACACCCAAATTGGCCAGCTTATCAGTAACTTTATTAGCTTCCAGAAATACATGTTGGGCTTTTCTATCTTGTCTTCCATGTAAAAGGATCCTAGCCTCTTCCACAATTGTTTTAATCCTCCAAGGAGGTGTTTTCCAATTATTGAGGATATTTATAACATGCATAGAGTATCCTTCTACAATCAAATTGCCTTCTAAGTATTTAGTCATTTGAAGGCATCTCCACGTAGCTCTAGCTTCAACTTCGTTGTCCGTCCTTGTTCCCAAATATTTAGAAAATGCAAGCATCATATTCCCATTATGATCTCGCACAATGCCACCAGCGCCTGCTCTACCAGGATTGTCCTTATATTAAAACAAGAACATTTACAATTTGGGATGAGATTATTTCCAACCTTAGCCGATGAGAACACTTGTTTAAAATAACAAAAGTAGATCTACATTGGAGCCAAATCTCCCAAACCATATATATATATATATATATATATATATATATATATATATATATATATATACATATATATATATATATACATATATATATATATATATATATATATATATATATATATATATATATATATATATATATATATATATATATGTATATATATATATATATATATATATATATATATATGTATATATAATGGCTATCCAAATTAGGTGAATATTGGATTTGGTCACCAACCTTCCTAATCCTCTAATCCTCAATAGCCATGTCACTATGCCACTGAACCCCTACCTCCTTAATACCCATCTTACCCAAAAAGTCTACCACTTTATTCAAATATCTACCCATAAAAAGAAAAATCACATCATCTAATTTCCTCCATAATTCCTTAATTTAGGTAACAAGAATCTGTAACCTCCATGTATCCAAAACAAACTTCCTCATGCAATCTGAAGCTCCTACCAAGATTTAAGAATCTAATTCTATGCTTATACTCCTATAATATTGTCTTACTTTCTAGACAGAAACAAATTTTATAGCTAAGATTTTTTCTTCATTGTTTGTGGCCTTGCCTAGATCTTAAAATTTCTAATAGAGCATTGTCCTAACATGATTCCTACAAACAATTCTAATTCTAGCTCTACCAGGATTTCCTATTTTAGCTCCATCAGTATTAATTTTAATTCAACCTTCTAGGGGTGGTTTTCAACTAGATTTGTTCCACCCCTCTTGCAGTTTGACTTCCTTCTCCATCATCCCTATATAATCCCAAGTTTCCTCTTTATCATATACTACCATAATTTTATTACTTTACTCCAAACACCCTGTCAAACACCATCCAAAGATGAAAAAGTTTCTTTAAAAAAAAAAACTCATTTCACTCCAACCACACTTACCATCAAATAAATTTTAGTCCAAGATTCCACCCAATATGAAGAGCTTCAAATTTAAATTTGCTCCCCTTCCATATTTACCAAATATTAATATGATTTAAATCATCATTAGCTCAGATTTTATAGTCTAAAAACCATCACTTCTATATCTAGAATGTGAATGGTAATTCAAGCATCAAGTGGTATAATGTTTCCTTGCTCTTGTAACATAAAACACATTGATATAGACCAATTATTCCCTTACATATTAGATTATCAAAAGTAATAATTCCATTGTGCATGAACTACTAGGTATTGAAGTTTACTTTTAACCAACCCTTAGACTATCAAATATTTCTCCAATATTCAACTTGATATGTATGAGGAGGAGGTTTTGGAAGGATCTTATTATATACATCCTTCATTGTGAAGACTCCAAGGCTCCCACAACCCCAATATTATTCATCCTCTCCATATCTACCTATGAGAAAATTTTCTTCTAATATTTTAGTCATGATGGGTGTCAATTTCGGAGGGATTGGAATTGGTAACTTCTCCAACTTCTTAAACTACTTAATTCTATAATCCCCAACTAACTAGTGTTGAAAAAAAATTCAATCTAGATCCAATCCTTGCTTTCCATGTATATTTTTATCGGTTGTAGTTCTATGAATTCGAAAATTATTGGTAGGTATTTTTCCCATGAATCTATCTAAAATTATGCCCTCTCTCCTCTCCTAATATTCCAAAATAATCAATATTTCACTACTGAGATCCTAACTTTAGATCCTACCACATTAAGACACATTACCATCCAAATAGAAATGACTCACCTCATTCAGGTTTACCTATCCCAAATATTTAATAGTTAAAACTCTAGTGAATAAAAAAATTGGTTGGGAGATCCACCTCTAGTAAATCTTTCTAGACAAAGCTTTATTATTTATCTCATATCCTAAATCCTAAATATTCCATTACATTGGGATGGATTACTTTCTCCTAATCTACTAAGGTCCATTTCCTCTCTTTACACTCCTCCCCATAAAAAAATTCTAACCATCTTGTCCAACTCTTTCCATATGGTATGTGGAGCAACAAGGATAGAAAATTTATAAATTGGTATGGCCTGAACAATTGACTACAAAAATGTTAATATACCCTTAAATTTTAACCAATTTTGAGACCAATGATTAATTATTTCTTTGATGCGATCCAAAATATTCCTCTAGATATCTATCTTCAATTTTTAAAAATGCATAAGGGACCCCAAATATTCCACTGGGAGACAAGCCCTCGTAAATCTGAAGATATTTAAAATTCTATCCTAAAGCCTTTGATCAATATTGAAGAAGACAAATTTAGATTTTTTTATCATTGATGACTTGGTTTGTGGCCCTAAGGTAAACATTAAGAGTATCTCTAATCATTTTTCTTCCCTAAAGTTGTCCACTCCCACCAATATTGCATCATCCACAAACTATAGGTGATTCAAAACCTCCTCACCCATCTTGATACATGTTAGCAAAGCCTATTGTCTTCTCCTCAAGATGAGTCTACCCAATCCTTCAACCAATAAGAGAAAAATATAAGGGGAATAAGTATTTCCTTTACAAAGACCTTGAGTGGATCTAAATGGTTGTGATGGAAGGCCTTTGATTAACACTAACTATATTAGAGTAGAAACATAACTCATGAACCATTTTATTCAATCAGAGAAATCAAAGGCTTTCATAATACTTGACAAGAAGCTCCACTCCACCCTATCATAAGCCTTTGACATATCCAATTTTATGAACATTCCTCTATTGTCAAATTTTTGCATTGAGTGGATTGTCTTTTGAGCTAGAACCACACCATCCAAGATTTGTCTACCCTCTACAAAATTCCCTTGCTATAAGGAGATAATGCTATGTAGGAGAGGTTTTAGCCATCTTGTTAGATCATCTCTATTTTTTCAATTGATCCTTGACATAATAAATCTACTTATGGAATCTAAACATTGTTGTCCCATATGTTAGGTGTATCTCTTCTCACCACTATAGATTTTTCTTTCAAAGTTTCTCTTTTTGTAAGTAAAAGTTTTCAAATTTAAATGGTTTTCAATGCTACCTCGTTTTGATCATACCCTCCAATAGAATGGGAAAGTGATTTGAAATTGGACCCTCCAAAATCTAAAATTTTAGGTTTCATTTCATAAATGCCTCCTCTAAAACCATAAAATGGTCTAACTTGACATTCCTACTATGTGGCTCCCTCCTCTTATTAGTCCAAGTAGAGTTAATTCTATGATATTTAATATCCACCAAGTTTAATGCATGAATATGGAAAATCATAAATTTATGCCATGGATCCAAAATTGGGGTTCCCCTTTCTTGATCTCTAGATGATAATTTAGCATTAAAATCCCTAGCAATAATCCAGTCTAACTCCTCCCTCGAGACTCTCATATTATGTACTACTTTCCATTGATGAATGACTTAGTTTGAGGCCTTGTATGGGAGAAATTATAGAACACCTCTATCTTAGGATAATTTGAAATATCGAGTAGCTTAAGTTAATCCAGACCAACTATTGTTAGGGAGATGTAGGAGTAGCTTAAGTTAATCCAGAAAAGGCATAAAGAAGCATATGATCAATAAAAAAGCTATGCTAATATTACGAGAACTCCAAGAGAATTATCTATCGGATATAGAGTATTCTTAAGAGTTAAATAAAAAAATAGTTTTATTAAATAAATCAAGTTAGATCCTATATTTGGAGGATCCTTTGATAATATTAAGAAAATCAATCCAATTGCCTATGGACTTGCTTTACCACCCAATTTGTCAAAAATTCATGATACTTTCCATGTATCTCTGCTTAGAAAATATGTTGTTGATTGCTCACATTTTTAGAATATGTCAAATTTGTATATGGAATATCCCATACCCATTGAGGTGTGACCTATATGAATTCTAGGATTTTGTAGCAAGGACGTAAGAAAAAAAACCCTAGACCAATGTAGGGTCTAATTTTCTGAATATTGTACCACCTAGGAGGATATGGATGTTATGAAAAAACAATTTCCTTTATTATTGGAATATATCTATCTATCTATCTATCTATCTATCTATCTATCTATCTATATATCTATATCTATATCTATCTATCTATCTATCTATATATATATATATATATATATATATATATATATATATATATATATATATATATATATATATATATATATATATATATATATATATATTATTTATAATGAAAACACAAGGGACTATGTTAATCTTAGGGGGTATAATGTAATGATACTCCTTAGTAGGACTTTCTTTCATTCTTAAATTAAGAAATTGGTGTGTTCCAATGCATGATTTTTTCTTATAGTTTCTTACTTATTTTTTAATCATTATATTTCTAGAATGTGATACTGTTGATGAATTTTTGCAGTTTGAGGTGATTGATATAAGAAAATTCACAAAAATTGAAAGAAAAAAAGAAATAATGGATGAAAATTCTCATTGATAACTCATGGGTTAAATAAAAATGGAAAACCCTTCATATAGATGCATTGCATGTGTTGCGTATGTGTTTCATTTTAAAATCCTCCAACAAGCAATGAGATTGTTATCAATTAAAGGAGCCATATTTAGAATCGTGAATTATAACGTAAGGCCACTTGGTAAAGGAAAAGTTTTGGAGGTACATATTAATTTAGTTTAAGTATAAATTTTTGCATGTTATAAAATAATGATAGATAAAAAGAAAGTTAGTTTATCCTAATGTTGGCAATTAATCAATAAACCACTACATCTTACCTGTCAAGTAGACTTAAAATGAGAGTAATTCGTTAAACCAATGTACCTTACCTTATCAATTAGACTTAGAATGAGAGTAATCCGTTAATATAAATATATGGGTATCATTTACTAGGCCTTTATAAATGAATACAACCTATTGCTAAGTATGCATCTTCTTTGATGTGGTTAAACTTCCTATAAATCGTGATGTGTGTGACTTCTTCTATCTATGCTAGCATGAGTTAAATTATCACATAGAGCTTGAAATATAACAAAAATTATCATTTAACGGATTCTTATAAGTTTAATTTATGGTATAAATCCTATTGTTTATTAACTGTTATCATTTACCAAGCCTCTGCTTGCCTATGGTTTTTAATTCCTAAATAATAGGAAACATATGTTGCTCTAACAATGTTATATGCAAAATAAATATAAATATTATACAAATAAATAAATATATATATATATATATATATATATATATATATATATATATATATTTTTTTTTTTTTTTTTTTCTGCGAAGGTATTTAATAATATCAAAATAATCAATCAATGGGTTTCTAATAGTTGACTTGGGCATACAAATTTTTTTTATTTGTTGAATAAATTATATAACTAAACAATGTTGTGATTTAATTTGTTATAAAGTTTCTATAACTATAGAAAAACAAATTATATATTTAATGTGAATTTTAGTAGAACTTTTATAGCATTATAGAATGTCTATATGATATTTGCATTACCTATATGCACTTAAATATGCATGCTCATTTTGAGGAGTCATTTTGATCCCTAAAGAATATACCCATTGTGCTAAGGGATATTTGCTATTTGGAGGAATTAAAAAAGAAAATTTTGATGTTTTCAAATGAGAAATTGTCCTTATGCTTATTATGTGAGGCCTTAAAAGAAATGTTTTAAGATTATTTTAAGTAAACCTTTTATTTAAATGAATTTTCTTAAAGTGGGAGGTTACTTGAATATTTTTATTTTTAAAGCAAAATCATGCTTGAATCTACATATGCAGAGAAATTTTAGTCATAATTTATCTTATATATATATAGTCCTTTACTTTCTTTTAGAGGGTAAATCACAAAGATAACGAAGATATTAATGTTCTTCAAATGCTTTGTCACACTCATTATTTTTAAGGGAAAGAATTCACGTTAGATGTTGGTAATATCTTATTTTAAGAAAGTAGACGCAAATTAAAAAGCCCATTGTTTAACTTAGTTTGTTCTATAGAATTTGTAAACTACTCAAAGTCTTGGTTGAGTTAAGGTCTATGTGGATTTAAACTTGTCTATTGTGTTCTTTTGTAATATTTGTAGATTGGAAAAGAAAGTATTATAACTATTTGAATTTCTTAAATTATTTTAGTTTATATAGACTAAAGGAAAAAGAACTACTTGAATTATATTATTTTCAATATGGAGTAGGTTGGCTTCGGCAGGTTGGCTCCACTAGATTTGCCTTATCCTATTTTACTGCTCCCTTGTTCATGACCTGCATCTTTCCAAGCCCATGGGATCCACTGGTTCATGCAGGCTTTTTCTTGTGCTTGACTAAAACGTGTTGTTGGTGTATCATCTTAGATACCCTATCCCATGTATCTTGGTTTGGTTGGTTTTTGGCCAGCCCAATTGGGGGGTTGTGGTTGTCGAAAGAAGGTTTGGAATTTTGTGTTCCTACTACTCAGGATCACTATCTACATTTTTATGGCTTTAGGAGGGTCATGCTTATCATTTGTATATGGTCATCCCTTCTTGCTCCAGATCAAATTTTCTAGTGCTTGTTTGCCATTGGGTGTTCTGACGGAGCTTTTCCTATAGTCTATTTTGGCAATTTTGGGTACATTGGGTACTTTGCCTTTTCTCAAGTGTTGATGTTGTCATTGATGTCAAAGCAGAAGGGTTTTTGTGAAAACCAAGGTAGACAAAATAAAAGGTTTTATTTAAAACCATGGACAACAGATTTGAAATGGGTTTTTCTTAAAACCCAAGTTGGCTTTTCGTTTTGTTGAAAAAGGTGCTCCGGTGATGAAGATATTTAATTTTAAATATTTAGTTTAAATTTTATTTATTTAAAATTTAAATTAAAATTTTAAATTAAATTAAATTTGCCGACGTGTTAAAAGTGCATCTTAGTGCATATAAAAACAAGGCCAAATTTTATCTCAAGGTGAATGCACTTTGATTGAGAATCCTTCGATTTAATAAGAAGAGACGGCGTGGCAGAACAAAGAGTGGAGGCAGAAGATTGCGCAAGCATTGACGGCGAAGGAGAAATCTCTGCGAGAGTTAGTGTGGGATGGAGGCGACGTCACGGAAGGGCAGCAGTGGTGATTCAAAAATCATGAGATGAAGGAAGTCGAAGATGAACAGCGAGATGTGGGCGATGGATTCGAATACCGGTATATTCATGGTATATTCATTCTTGATGTCGAAGACCGGACAGTTTGAGCATGGATGACGGCTTTGAGACTATGGACATTGGAAATCTCGAGGTCACGCATTGATCATGAGCTACGGTGAATAGGTCGATTGACAGGGGATACGTAGAAGTTGTGATTTCATAGTGGTCATTATCACGCTTTAGTCGTCTAGTCGTATACGATGAATAGACAAATTGACAGACAGACGACGTGGTAGCCTTGACGGCCACAACGTGGCAGACAGCTCAGATGAGGTGGATGTAAGGGATATTACCCGACGGTCTCCACTGTTCAAGATAGTGATACATGGTGTTGACGAAACCAGCAGGTGGAATGGGCAGCGATGCGCAGTGTGACAGTGGATGAATCCAGAATGGCCCACCGATTGAAGATGCTCTGACACGGGATGAACAAGCCGTCTGCAGCGCACGAGTCATGATTAATTTTAAGGTATGTTTTTATGTTAGTTTGAGGAGACATAAGGGTAAGGAGAATTTACTTAATTGAGTTTGGGGATTTGCATCTTAGAAAAGGATGAAAATCGCTTTTGTTGTAAGGGAGATATAAGGGTAAGGAAAATATATTTACATTAAAGCTTGTTATTGGTTATGTAATATTTTATTTTACTTTTATGGTATAAGTGGTTTTGGCAGTTATAAGGTTATGCAATGTTGTGATTTATTTTATTTTATGGTACAAGTGGTTTTAGGATAGATAAGGAAGTTGTGCAATTAAAGACTTTGGTAATGATTATTGAAAAGTGGAGTAATGTTGATTATTTTGTGATCTACTAACCCTTGTGAAGATTGGCAAAAGAATTTTGTGATGGTGGCAGATTTCCAAAGGGGTTCCTTCACTTCAATAAGGTATGGGCACATTCTTCTTATGAGTATGATTGGTGTATGTTTTCCTGAAATAAGATTGGAGTGAAAAGGTATTCAACAAGGTTTCCTTTGGTTGGGTATAAGTCCTATTTTTTGGTTTGTTGAAAACTACTTATGCATAGTTATCATTGATGAGAGTTTTGGTGAATGCATAATTCTGGTTTGAGGTAGTGGAAGCATTGTGCACTAGGGTTTATGTTTGTGAGTCTTGATACTTGCTTTGAGTTGGTGAAACCCTTGGATGGTTGTGTTGAGGTTGATGGTTGAGTTGCTTCCATAGAGGTTGGTTGATCAAGTTATTGCTTTTACTTGATATATGATATTGGGCTTACTCCATTGAGTTGATTTGAACAAGTTATTCTTTGCATTTGGTGATATTGTGTTGGTGGTTGTTTTGTTCAAATATCTTTGGAGGTAAAAGGATTTCTACTTGTTTCCTTTTCTTGTGATAATTGGTTGAATGCTTCAAGGTTAATATTGAGTTGAATGATGTTGGTTAAACCTTGTCTTTGAGCATTGTTGTTGAAGCCCTAATTGGTTGATAAAAGATATTGGTTGTTGGAAAGAACATGAGTATCATTGTTATATTACATATTGCTTGGTTGGCAATTGTTGGGTTGTGTTTCATGTTCTTGACAAAAGCATACTACATCTATCTTATTCTGTTGAGATTGAGATTGAGTTGAGATTGAGAATGGGAGTTAAGTATAGAACATATTGAGTCTCTAACAATTCTCTTTATGCTTCTATGAGGTTGATGAATCACATTGGGTCTCTAACAATTCTCTTTGTGGATTCATGGCAAGGAAGTTTTCTTGATGAACTTGTGAGCAGGTTTTGGACAGGTTCCGTTGGGGACTTGTGATAAGGTTTTTGGACAGGTTTCGTTGGGGACTTGTGAGCAGATTTTATACAGGTCCTAGCAGAGGACTTGGGAAGCTAAGTTTGATAGTTCTATCAGAGAACTTGAGGATAGAGGTGCATTGGTTCTATGAGTAGAACCCAAGGACATTTGTGCTAGACCAAAGGACTGTGTTTAGTGCAAATTCGAGGACCAGCTTTGAGGTGATAGAGTTGAGGACAGAGGTCTCCAACCAGAGTAGGGAAGACAGGTGTCTTCTATGGATAGAGTTCCATTTGCTAAGGGCAGCGAAGGCAGAGGTATTCTAGAGGATCACCAGCCAGATCAGAGGTAGGGGAAGGTATCTCCTTTTAGCAGAGGCTCATAAATTCAGATTGGGGGAAGATATCTCCTTTGAGCCGAGGCTCATAAACATTGTAAATGGGAAGGTTTCCCAAAGAACTTTGAGATAACTTTTAGAGAAAATTTTGTGGATGAATCACATCAAAATTGTTGTGTCACTTTGTGGATGATCTTGTGCATTGTTTTGATATTGCTTTGGATATATTGCTTTATTGTTTTAAAGTATAAAGGAAAAGTAAAAAGAGGTATTATACTATTCACCCCCCCCTCTCAGTATAAGCTTGTGTTCTTCAGTCTATCCTTTTGGTCTTGGGTTGGGACCCTATGCTTCTTTTTGTATTTGTGGATCTAACTTTCATATTTTTTTCCGTTTGCATACAAGTGGGACTGTATGATTTTTTGATACGGGTGGTCATCTTTGTTGTTTTGGTTTTGCAATTTTAAAGGTCTTGGATTAGGACCTCTTGCTTCATCGTTTAATGTAGTTTTCAAGCCATGATTGACAATCCTTATGTTTAGGTTTCACTCCATTCATGGGTCATATTTGTGACTAGGTTCTCTAGATCCTTCCTCTTCATCCTGCATTCTCAGTTTCCTTGGCAATGAGATATTATAGTCTGTCGAGATATATGTTATCTACTAATCCAAATTTTTAGCACTATTTTATTTTAGTCATTCATGGGATGGATCTTCGGGTTTCCATGCCTTTCTAAATGAGATTATTTTCTAGACCAGTATTGTTTTCCTATAATTTTGGATGATATTCTCTTACTAGGTCATCCTGTGATGGTCCTTTCCCTTCCTAGATGGAATCCTCCTTTATTGCAACCATTGGTTGATGGCTAATACCTAGTCAGATTTCTTTGTTCCTACTGCTCTTACTAGGATTGCATAGACAATTGTTCATCACTGCTTTTCTTGCTGCTCCTTCAAAAAATTGTTGATTTCTTAGACCCTTTTGGATGTGTTGGTCTCGTTGGGTTGGCTTGGCGAGATGGTCACAGTGGGATTGCAAGTTTAAATTTTAATTTTGAATTTTATGCTCTGATAGTTGTCAGGTAATCTTCTCGTGGTTTTTCCAACTCAGTTTTCAGGTTGGAATCTGAGTTTATTTTATTATTTTATTTCTTGGGATGGCCCCATCGAGTTGGATTTGCGGGTTGGCCATGATGGGATTGTAATTTTAATTTTGAATTTTTTGCTTCAATGAGTGTTGGTTTTTCTGCTCTTGTGGTTTTGCCAACTCATTTTCAGGTAGGAATCTAATTTTTTTTTAAATTTGGTTTTTAGGGATTGTCCCTTCAATACCTTCTTCATATTTTTTTCCTTTGCTTTTTCAGGTTCAGGGTGGGTCTAATGACTTGTTGGTTTTATCCTTGATGTATTAAGGTTTTGGGGCTCCTTTCAAAACCCACTTTTAATTAATATTTTTTACGGATCAAAAAAATATTATTCTTAGTATTTTTATATAGACATACATTGAATTAAGTATTTTATCCTTTTAAAATATTTACAAATATCAAATAGATTTAAGTATTCTATACTATACTACAAATAAAGAGAAGGGATTTATTAAGACATATTTTAGATCCTACTAGAGAGTATTAGAATCAAGGTATACCTACTTCTGGTTGTATTGTAGGAGGCAATCAACTGGGTAATTATAAATGACAAATCTTGGTAGGTGAGATCGAGACATGAGGTGAGGTGGAATGGTATGGGATATTTCTTTGGCTTATTCACAAAGTAGTATAATAATAGTTTTTGTATTCAAATATGGATAATATTTCCTAGTAGGAGGTTTAGAGAATCTAGTAGTGAGTCGGTATGGTACAACCCATCGTATTATTCATTGAAGAGACAAGCATAACCATGAACATTATTAAGGAGTGATAATGGTATTAATTAATCCCATGAGTAGAATATATTAACTAATCACTAAGGCATCATGACATATTAAACCTACTTTAACAATAAAATGTAGGTTAAGTAATAGGTATCACCTTTAAGTGATATGGGTCTTAAAGGGAAAACCCCTACCCTATGATAAAATTGTCTCATACAGGGTGATTTTATGACAAAGGTGAGGGGACTACTAAAAGCATATTTTCTAATGATAAGGTTAGAAAATTAAACCCCAAAAATTCTTTAAATATGTTGGCCACTCTTGTCCACTTGAGGATCATCTACATCGACTAGGAACTCAAAAGTGGTTACGCCTTATATTGATAAAAATATGGGGTCCTCTCTAACCTTATAAAAAAAAAACTCTCCCTCGGGTCAAGTTTGGTCGGATTATTATAAATACCCTATTTCGTCAGCAAGAGAGAAAAAACAAACAATAAAATATTCATTACTAATAAACCACAAGGAATACTCATCAAGAGGCTCCTATTTTTTCAAACCCAAAAATGCAAAAAAAAATAGAGTAGGATGAATACACATGAATTTAGATATTAGATCATGATTGGCTCTATATAAGACTATTTATTCTACCATCCTCTGCTCAATGACAATATTTATCCTAGTCAACTATGGCAAGCATCTATTGACTCTATGAGATGTGGATCTTTTTCTAGTAGCCATAAAGAGTATTTCTAGTGTAGATTTTTATACATCTTCAACCTTTTCTAGAGATTTTTTCTTCAACAAATCTATAAAATAGCTTTGTCTATCTAAAAGAGGATTTGGAGGTGTCGCATTGGATCCTCCTAGGGAAGCAATCATATCTTCAATTTCGTAGCAACTAGAAAGTATTTTATCTACCCAACAGGTGCCCTAGTTTTCCCTTCTAGAACTCATCAATTGATTTACCTATATTTGTAGCAGTGTTTTTATCAAAATATTATATTAGTTTCAAGTCAATTAAATCATATGTAATTTTTTAATTATATAAAATATTTTTATCTATCTTTGTATGAAAATATTTATCTTTCTTAAAGTAATATTTTTCTTAGTTAACCCCTTTACATCATTTTCATTAATAGATAAAATATCACTTGGTCAATTGACCTCTAAAACTTGTTTTTCACCACAATAAATGCCCTTCAAGAATGTAACTATAAACACATACATCCTAGACCCCTTCAACTTATGCAAGGGATTTTGAACATTCTATGTTACCTCAATATATATATTATATCATATACTATGTTTAATGTCTTAATTGTGAAAACACCTAGGGGTTAAAGCTCTATATATAAGCCTTGAGATATCTAAAAGAAGAATTTAAAAAATGCAAGGGTAGGGATGCAAGAAAACAAACCTAAACTATGTGCTTTTTCTTGTTCAAATGAGTACAAGGAAAGTAAAATTTCCCTTTCTTTTAGGGTAAACAAGGAATTGATGCAAGAATATAAAACTAACATAAAATGCAACTAGATGCCCTTTTATTTTTTTACCTATGATAAATTGATAAAATAAATCAAACTAAACTTATTATTTCCCCTTTAGTGAAATTATTACAAATTCGAAAATATAATAGAAACACAACAATCAAAGAATGAATAGTGAACCGTATAAATCATACAAAAAATATTTTGGTATATGATTACCTAGTTTTACTCCATAGAAGAATGCATTGCCTATCTATGAATGCATTGCCTATAATTTGACCAAATAAAATATCCTTTGACCTTCTCAAATGCAAAATATATAAAAACAAGAACAATAGTAGCAAAAATAAAGAGAAAATAGGTTAGCTTGGCTTGAGAAAGGGCTAGAAATTTCTAAGTTGGTAGGTCAAACCCCTTGATCACTTAAGAAAGATGGAAATAAATAAATAAAACATGTAATAACTATTTTGATGATGTTTTGCACTACATAATTGTAATCAACTAGTACTAATGCTTTTGACAACAAAATATAAAAATAAAATAGAGAGTGTTGAATGATGCAGAGGTATAAAGTATCTTCTATTATATGGATACCCCAATAAGCAATAAAAATAAGATAATAGAATAAAATAATGAACTAGAACAAAATAAAATGTAAGTGCAAAAAGTGGGATTATCCAATACCTATAATTTGATACAAGAATACAAAAAGATGTGTTATATAGAATCTAAATAAAATATCTTATGAAAGTAAAACATATGTGTTACCTAATTGCAATCAAGCAATACAAAATATTGTTATAGCAGATTATGAAATTAAAATGCAATGAAACAAAAGGTAACAATTAAGGCAACAAAGAGGTGTTATGCAAAGGGTAAAAAATATTGAATAAATAAATGCAAAAAAATGATCACCAACTAGATACTATGTGAATGATGTAACACCAAGTAATGTACAGTAAAATAGATAAGACGTATTCTAAACACAATAGATTTATAAAAATGCTAAGCTAAAGCATATTAGATCCTTAATTAGTTGAGTATGATAGAATAAAAATAATTTAACAAAAACATAAAAAGGAACAAAAAAATAAAAATCAGAGGGATGATCACAACACAAGCCTTAAGGGGTGTCTCCTTGCACTCATTGTTTAATGGGATCCTTGATGGTTTTTCAAGAATCCTATTTATGATCTCCTTTGCTTGGTTTCTATGCTAGATATGATGCCTATAGATATGAAAGAAGAAATAAAAACAACTAGAATCCTAGAATCAGCTTGATAGAGTATTGTTATGAGAGTTTGATAAAATAAGTAGCAAAATATCAGTATTAGAAATTATTGTATGGTTTTCCCTCTCTAAAGGGATCATTTATAGATTTCTTTAGGGGGTTTTTTAAGGGAAGCTTTTAGAGATTTCATTTTTAAATAAAATCATACATAAAGGAAGTATGAGCATGTGCAATCATGTTAGATAGTAGAGCCTTGCCTAAGAGACACACTTTTGAGATTACACTTATGCCACAACATTTACACTACAATATATGTTTAGCTAGCACAAATTCCTTTTGACTATTGAAAATAAAATTTGGATGGGAAAGAGTCAAAATACCAAAAGTTGCATTTGTATTGACCATAAAAATCCAATTGGTTGATGCAAATGTAACCAATATAAATGCTCATAAATTGATGTAAATACGATCGAGCAAAAAATACCACTAAAGTTGGTCATGGAGTAGATTGGACAAGTTTTGTTAGCTATAGGATCAGCTGATAGGGATTATAATTGTTTACATACACAAAATTAGATATTTATATTTTATCCCATTTTAATGCATTGATTACATAATAAATATGTAAAATATTGATGTATATGCCCCAAGTTTACAACAAGAATGCTTCTTGCTACTTAGGATTTCTATTTTAAGACAAGGGTTGAGTAAAATGTGTTGCTAAAATTTATGATTTTAGGCATCATTAATGCTCATGTGCCTAGGGGTTCCCCCTTGAGTTTCAATAGAAATAACATTTTTCTCAAGGAAACTCAGTTAACCCAAAAAAATATTTAAGGATAGGGAAGGAAAAATGGAGAAGAGGGGTAAAAGTTGGTTGGGGGAGGCCAAGGGAGTCAATAGGGAAAGGGGGTAAAAATAAATTTATTTTTACTACTAATCATGAAAAGAGAGTTTTGGCACTAATTTAAAAAGAAATTTTTTATGGTGATTACAGGAAAACTTATGAATCAACTAGATATTTTTCAAGTATCACCAAGAGGACCAAGAGCTACTCTATAGGTATGCATTAGATTTTTAGTCCTAAATTACTTTTTTAAAAGGGATTTAAAAACTTGGATGGCACATTTGTGCTAGGTTGTCACAATTTCACTAGCGTAAATGCATGTACATAGCACATCTCTGACTTGGTTGTACAAACATCAAGTAAAACAATTATATTTAGATGGTGCAATTATAACGCAACACAATTGAAACTTGGAAACATGAATGTCATCCAAGTGTATTTACACAAGGGTGGCACAAATGCTTAGTGGCACAACTACCACTAGTGATGCAAATAACCCAAAAGGACAAAGGATAGAAGTTAGGCATTTAGGATATTTGAAAAGATTAAGACAATTTAAATAAGTTTTTGTAGACTCAATATGACATTTTGGAGTGCTAGAAGTGGTAGCTTCATGACTTGGAGTCCTTGCTTACCCTTTTGCATGTTGAGGACTATTCTCTTCTTGTAGCTATAAGGATTTATCAATTAGCTCAAATGCCTAAGATAGAGTTTGAAATGGCTTTTACTAATGGCCTTGGCTAAATGTTGGTTTTTTGAGACAAACATTTTCTATCTCCTAATTTGAAGATGATAGCCATACTAGAGGATATAAGAGATATTATTAAAGTGTTAGTCAAAGGTAAGGTTGTGTGATTGGCCTCATTATTACCCCCAACTTAACCTGATGCATGCCCTTATGCATCCTAGTGGGCTATAGCAATACTTAGGTCTAGTTTTATGAACAACATCCTCTGTCAACCAAATGTAAAATTATTGAAATTGCTAAAAGTTTAAAATTGCTGCAATTTATGAAATATGTTGAAATTATGAAATTGCTAAAAAGCTAAAATTGTTGCATTTTCTAAAAAAATTAAAAATTCTATAATTGCTGAAATTTTGAAATTGTTGTCATTTCTGAAAAATGCTGAAAATTGCGAGAATGTTGAAATTTCTGAATTTTTCTAAAAAATACTAAAAAAAATCCTAAAATTTTGAATTTTTTTGAAAACTACTGAAAAATCTTGACATTTCTAAAAGTCTAAGAATTACTGCAATTTCTAAAAATTACCGAATAATTCACATTCTCATTAACTTCAACTTGATAAATTTATATTTTCTGCACTACACTAAGCATTCTACAATCAAACACATGTATTTCATATATATATTTTTCATTCTACTTCTTGTTCTGTTTCTGCAAATATTTGCAATTCTACAATTCTTACAAGTTATGCTTTATTGCTGTAAAATGCAATTTCAATGCATGGTAACGAGATACTCAACCTACTATGGCCTCATTATGCTCTACTAATGACACCATATTTGGTGGATGTGCTACCATTGGTGGAGGTTCATGAATTAGAAGTAATTCATCCTAAATTTCAATATTTGCAATCTGAACTATAATAACAAATTTTGTTAAAATTTGTTTTTCCTCTTTTTTAGGTGATGTACTTACATGCAATGGATATTTTTATACTCTCAAAACTTCTTTTATCACTGTACCTTGCTCATGTTATTGTTCCTAAGATTCTTCTAGATGTTTTGGAGCTTTTTTAGGAAGTTTGGGTGCTTTTTCTACATGTTTTAGAGCTCTCTGAAATGTCCTTATTCATCTTCAAGAATGTTCCAAAGCTGCTCTGAAATGTCCTAAAATTGCTTCTATATGTTTCAAAACTGCTTTGAAACTATTTTTAAATTTTCTAGGCCATATTCTAGAGCTCTAGACCTTCCGAAGCTATGGTCATTCTAAATATTTGTAAATTTCTTGTTCTTATGCTGCCAACTAAAATTTTTATTGGAAATTTGAGCATGTTTTGTTATCATTGATGTCAAGAGATTTGATATCCTATTTTGATGGAATTAATATCAAGAGGTTGATTAATGTCAAAAAGTTTAATGTCCTAAATTTATGGAAATATTTGTGAGAATATTTCTCTTGGTGGCACAGGAGGTATAAGGCAGCAAGAAGAAAGAAATACCTCTCAATAATATTTTAGAAAGGATTTATAAATTACCTTGGTGGTAATTTCACAAAGGTTAAAATATTCATTAATGGTGGTAAGGTTATCCCTAAAAATAAAAGGCCCAAAATGTTTTTAAATATTTAAATTATAATATTTAAATCCTTTGGATTTAAATTATTATAATTAAATATAATAATTAAAATTTGAAATACCAAAATTCGAATTCTAAAAATAATCCAACGTCAAATATAGAGGAGAGCACGTGTATGAATAAGCTAAGGTTTAGCCTAAGCCTAATTTGTATTCGAATCATTAACCTCGAAAGTATTTGCCTTGCACGTTTGATGTGGCAAAGTAAACAAAAATAAGATAACACAAAATTCGATGCAAAATATTTGGTGAAAGCATGGACAAGATGTGTTCCCACTCGTATGAGGTGGTAGTCGTCCTGGCAAATAAGGCTTACGTAGTGGTATAGGAGGTAGAAGGTGCAGGTTTGATTCACGTGAAGGTCCTTTTGGATGCATGGTCAATTTAAGTTTTGGCACCAATGGAAATGACAAAAGGGAGTTCTTGCATTATGGTTACATATGGGTTGGCTAGTCCACGTGGTAGCCTAGTGGTAGCTAGGGCATGGGGCCAACAGGCAGTATGCGTTTGACAACTGATGGCAGGTAGCAGACGACAACAAAGAGGGATTAATTTTTATTAAAAATTAATTATGCCCTAAGGTCTAAAGTGGCTAAGGTATGTGCTAGGGAGATATAACATTTTTTAAATGGTTTTTATTTTTGCAATATAAGGGTTATAAAAAAAAATTCTTGTTGAGAAAAAATTAAGACAACTTGTTTTATTAATGCATTGGGATAAAAATTGAAGTGATATTTTATTTATCTTTTGGAAATGCATTAATGACAAGTAGGAGACATAAGGTGTAAATAAATTTTTTTCTTATGTAATTGGTAATTCTTGTTGATGAAATTTATTAGCAAAGTTAGGAGTAATAAGGTGTATAAGTGGTTTGGTATTTTATTAATCTTTGTATGGTGAAATATTTGTTGAGATGAAATATTCATGTGGAGATTTTGAGATAGACTATTGCTACCTAACCCTGAATTGGCACAAAAGAATTTTATTTTAAGTGAGATAGGTTTTGAAGACATATCTCCATCAAAGAAAAGAGGTATGGGCACATCATATTTTTTTTGAAGTGTTTTTTGGAATGAATATTGTGAAATATAAGGTGGAGTGAGAAGGATTGTTTGATAAGCATTGTTGGAAATATTTGAGTGAGTCTTATTTGCTTCATTGTTGAATGTTTAGAAAACATTTGAGATAGATATTGGAAATTATTTGAGTTAGGATTTGAGATACACATTGTGCTCTTTGTTTGAAGAAGTATGAAAACACTTGTTAAGGGTTTGTGAGCAATTTATGTTTCATTAGTTGAATGATTGAGTGAAAATTCCTGAGCATTGATTTTGAGTGATATTAAAAGTGAATGTACAAACACTAGAAATCATATTTGTGAAAGCAAGAGTGTAGATCAGAAAGATATGTGTCATGTTATAGATTGAATATATCTTTAAAAGAGCAATAAAAGTAAGATATGTGGAAGCGATAGACTTAATGATTGAGTAGAACATATTGATTTTTGATAAAGTACATCATTCTCTATATGTTCCAGAGGTTAAACAAATTTTGGATAGAATATGTCTAAACTACTTCAAGTTAAAGAAATTACTTTGAATATTAGACAAAGCATTTGATAGCATTGTGTGCAAGATTTGAGATTGATTGAGCATATTTTGTGAGTTGTTT
Source organism: Wollemia nobilis (assembly GCA_028583015.1). Taxonomy (NCBI): domain Eukaryota; kingdom Viridiplantae; phylum Streptophyta; class Pinopsida; order Araucariales; family Araucariaceae; genus Wollemia; species Wollemia nobilis. The sequence goes on from JAQPPZ010002550.1 coordinate 1,439,793, forward strand.
TGAGCATGTGTTAGAATAGAGTTGAGCATATGCTAGAGAAGAGTTGAGCATATGCTAGAGAATATTTGAGCAAGTCTTGGTGAAGACTTGAGAAAATATTGAGCAATTTCTTGAGAGGAATTGAAGGCATATTTGAGCAAGTCTTGGTGAAGACATGAGAATATATTGAGCAAGTTATAGAGAGTACTTGAAGGTATATTTGAGCAAGTCTTGGTGAAGACTTGAGAGCATATTGAGCAAGTTATTGAGAGGACTTGAAGGTATATTTGAGAAAGTCTTAGTGAAGACTTGAGAGTATATTGAGAAAGTTCTTGAAAGGACTTGAAGGTAGATTGGATCAAGTCTTGGTAAAGACTTGAGAGAAGATTGAGCAAGTTCTTGAGAGGACTTGAAGGTAGAATTGAGCAAGTTCTTGAGAGGACTTGAAATCAGATTTGAGAAATTCCTTATGAAGGATTGAGGACAGAGTTTAGCAAGTTCTTGAGAGGGTTTGAAGGTAGATTTGAGCAAGTCTTGTGAATACTTGAAACAACATTAAGAGTAGGGTTGATTTGTTTAAGCTTTGTGTTAAGACTTGGGGCAGATCCAAGTAGAGTTGATTGGTTTATTTTTCCAAGTTTTGTGTTAAGGCTTAGGGAAGATCTAAGAATATTTGATTAGTGATTAGATCAAGCTTTTTGTTAATACTTGAGGATATATTTGAGATAGAGGTTATTGCATATTTGTAAGAAGAGTTACAACAGATTTCTACTAGACTTGGAATAGAGTTTGGTGTAGATTTTAGATAAATTTGAGAGTAAGCTTTGGAGGTAACAAAGTAAAGAGGACATGTTGGTCACAAATCTACCTAAGTACAAGATTTCATCACTTGTGCACCCTAGACTCGGCCAACATTGAAAGGCCGAGAGAAAGATAAGTCTCCTGGGCCAATCTCCAGAGAGGGTTGGCTCCCAAACTAATCTAAACTAGTTTTCCAGATAAAGATGCAGGAAAGAAATGGAAAAGTGCGGAAAGAAATGGGAAATAATGCATAAAGAAATGGGAAATAACAGAAAGGGATGGAAATATGGCCGAAGCCGATAGTTAATGGGGAAACAACCTCCGATAGAAAATAATCACAAACCAGATCTTGAAGCTAAGCGACAACAAATTCTTAGGATGCATATACAGAAAATGGATCAAGCATTAGCCACAAGTTCGCCTTCAAATAAACTTCAAACATTCAAATGAAAATACAACCAAATTCAAAATAGCAAAATTCAACTGATATTAACACTGGACTAAACAGAAGTAAATCACATAGAAAGCAAAATATGGACAACAGTTTGGATCACCGATTCAAAAGACGCTAAGAATAGAGCAAAATGCATCTAGGATTTTTGCTTCAATTTCTGCAAAAAGGTCTTCCTCTTTTGCTTGAGATTTTACATTGGTATTTATAGAGGTGCCTCCCTCTTTCTCTTGCATTACAACATTTAATACATGAAACAAAGTTTTAAGAAACAATCCCCTTAATCTGCCTCAGAGAAATGACAGTCCCTATTTTTAATGGATTACAACTAAAAATAAATAGAAACAAGGGACCATATTTCTTCATTAAATGACCGTTATCGGGGCAAGCCGGAAGTTGTTAAGAGATCATGAATAAGAGATTTTAATATTGGAGGCGTCTTTAATTTTGGTGGCATCAAAAACTGCCTCATGTTCTTCCATCTTGTGCACATCGGTAATCAGCAACATTTAATCTTTGAGTTTCCTTGACCATGATCTGAAAATCAGTTGGAGAGCTTTTACTTGATCCTTATCTTCTCTTCACGTTCTCCTATGCAATTCTGAAGGAAAATGCAAACAGAACTGTATCGGGCCTTTGTTATTGCTTCGGTCGCGAAAATGTGACAGGTCACAAAAATGCGACATGTCACGAAATCGTGACACTTTTACCTTGCTGCCTTTTCTTTCTGCCACCAGTCGCAAAAATGCGACATGTCATGAAATCGTGACAATTTCCTTCGACCCTGTACTTTGCAGCTTTCATTCCATGAAAATGTGACAGGTCTTGAAAATACGACATGTCGCAATATCGCAACGTTTTTCCATTTGGCTCTTCTGTCTTCAACAAGTCATGAAATTGCGACATGTTTCTCCATTTGGCTTTATCTCCACAATATGTCATGAAATCGTGACATTTTCTGTCTTCTTCTACTTTGATGTTTTTAGGTCGTGAAAATTTGTCATGTCGTGAAATCGTGACATTCCGTACAATCTGGCTGTCTCCTTGCTTCCTCCTCGTGAAAATGTGACATGTCACGAAATCGCGACATTTCTCTGCGCTTTGCCCTTCTTGTCCAATATGTCGTGAAATTGCAACAATTTCTTGCCTTCTCTGTCGTTGTCGCTTCCTGTCGTGATATCGTGACAAGTTCCTCTTGCTTGGCTTCATTTCCAAAAATGTCATGATATCGTGACATCTTTCATCCGCCTTGTGTTTATCTTTCAGCCCTTCCGCAATAACGCGACATGTCGCGATATCGTGCCAGTCCGTACCATTTTCTCCTTTCTCACTTTTCTGTCGTGATATCGTGACATTTTTCATTGACATTGCCCTTGGCTGCTGTATGTCGCGATATCACGAAATTTTCTATCACTTTGCTCTATGGCCATCGCAAGTCACGAAAACACGACATGTCATGATATCGCGACAACTTTTCAATTAGTTCTCCCTCACCGCAACAAGTCGCGAAACTCCAACATGTCGCGATATCGTGACAGTTTGACTTCATTGCTTCCGTTGACTGTTTTGACCATGAAAACATGATAGGTCACAAAAATGCGACATGTCGCGATATCGCGACAATTTTCATACTTAGCTAATTTCTGCATTTGACGTCGTGAAACTGCAACAGGTCGCGATATCGTGACATGTTACAGTTACCTTGCTCTAACACAAAACTTATAGATATTTTTACATTTTCCCTTTCAAAGTGCTTGGAGGGACAAATAGAAGAATTAGTATCTCTACAATTTGTGCATTCTTTTGCATAATCAATAACAACAAAAACAATGTGGCAAAAATGCCAACATTCTTGGTGGCTCGCGGGGTATATAGTTCTGTTGTATGCACGAACCTCAGGCCTTTATCCATTGGGCAACAGAGTCAAGAAGCTGGAGGAGCAAGAAAAGTGAGTGTTGGTTGATGCTGGATGTCTCTGTGGGCTGCTGCAACAAGCTCTTGCTGGTACTCGGCACTCAAAATAGGACCTTCAACAAAAATTTGTGGAAGAACATAACTTCCTTTATTTCTTTAGAACTACTGCATTTTGCCTAGCTCGGTTGAGTTGGGTAATCACCAGGTGCTGTGAAAGGATCTCCATGGCAGTAGTGAAAAGCACCTGAGTTGCAAAAATAGAAATGAATGGAGTGATGACCAGCAGATGTGCAGGTCGTGGAATGGGAATGGTGAATGATGGAATGGTGGAATATGGAGGAGTAGAAGCGATAGATACAGCAACAGGGTGCTACTGTGCTACCAACTGTTGGGTTTTGATGAAAATAGATAATGAAATGGAAATGGATGGAATGGAGGAGGTGGTAGGAACTGTGGAGAAGTGCTCAAAAGACAAAGAATTAGAAGAAAGGGGAAGTGAAGAAAAGGGAACATCAGAGAGGGGAGTAGAAACAACAGTAGTGGCTTGATTATTTGTAGAAGAAGAAGGAGTAGGAGAGGAAGGGAATGAAGTAAGGAAGTGGAAGAAAGAAGTAGAGGAAAGCCACTATCTGCTGGGAAGGAAAAGAAAAAGAAAGAGAAATAAACATACCTGCGGGCTCGCATGCAAAAAGAGCCGAAGTTAAAATTTTTTGTTTTTTTTCTTTTTTCTTCTTTTTCTTTTTTTTTTGCTATGTACAAGGTAACACTGTGCTTTCCATCAAGAAATGTAGGCTTTCAAATGAAAGTCGTTCACTGAAATAGGAAGTGGATTTCCTTCCAAATCCTCAAGATAAAATGAATTTGCAGAACTTGCACTGACAATCTGGAATGGACCCTCCCACAGAGCGTCAAATTTTTGGTGCATCCCTGGCTTGGCCTTCTTTTCATTCCACTTTAAGACTAAGTCACCCACTTTGAATGTGCGGTCAGTAGAACCTTTATGAAACCATTTTGATACCGCATGTGAATGCTTAGTGAACTCATCATAGGCCAAAGAACATTGCTCTTCCAACTGCAACAATTGAGCCAATCATATGTTCATTGGGTCCATATTTTCTTCATCAGTCAAGAATTCCTTCAATTGCTGCAAGGCAGGTCCAAATGAATAGGCAATATTGCCTCTTTCCCATATACCAGGACATATGGTGAAGTCTTGATAGACTTCTTGATTGAAATTCTATCTTCCCATAATGCCTGATTCAGTAGAAGGTGCCAAGATCTCTTATTATCCCCCAAGGATCTCTTTAAAATCCTCAGCAAGTTCTTGTTGGTGGACTCCACTAAGCCATTGCCCTAAGGGTAATAATTGGAGGATGTCTTTAGACAAATGTCGTACTTGATTGCAAATTCACCTAGCTTGGTGCCAATGAATGGAGTTTCATTGTCTGTGATAATGGCATCAGGGATGCCAAAATGCGTGATCAGTCCTTCAATGAAAGTGATTACCACATCCTGATTTGCAACCTTGGTTGGAATGGCCTCAGACCATCTTGTAAAGTAATCAGTAGCCGTCAGGATGTACCTGTGTCCGTCTGAGGAATTTGGATCAATGATCCCAATAAAGTCCAGCCCCCACTACTGAAAAGGTGCTTCTACTTGAATTGGATGTAGGGGCAATGGTGCATTTCTTATCCATCCCGTATACCTTTGGCATTTGTCGCATGCTTGAGAAATCTTGAAAGTATCCATGAACAAAGTTGGCCAATAGTAACCATCCTGAATAATCCTTAAGGCCATAGGCCTACCAGCGTAATGTCCTCCCGACATGCCAGAATGAAACTCTTCCAAGAGTCTAGCCTTCTCAGGTTCCTTAACACACCTTAGGAGAACTCCATCAATGTTTTTGAAGAACAACCCCTCGGGAAACAATACATACCTAAGATCTTGTAGGTGAAACCTTCTCCTTTGTGAAGCATTTAATTGTGGGGGACATCTACCCATAGAAAAATAGTCAATAAGGTCGTCTGCCCAATCTTGGCCCTGTGCAAAGACATTCACTAAATTCCTTTCATCAGCAGGATTGTTCACTTGATGATCAACTATCTAAGAGGCCATAGTTTTTGCTAATTGTTGGCATAAGGCCTTACCCCGCACCAACTTGGTTGGATGAATCTCAACATCAAACTCTTGAATCTTGGTGATCCAACCAACACGCTTATCGCCCATCTCACCTTGAATGATGAAATTCCTTACATCGGGGTGGATGACATAGATGATCATCTTGCTTTGAGATACGAAGTGCCTGAAATTTTTGAGAGACTTCATAATGGCATAAACCTGCTTCTCAATGAAATTGTATCTCTCCTCATGGGGTAAGATAACCTGGCTAAGGAAAGCAATAGGTCTTTCATCCCCATCATCTCCTTTTTGTGTAAGCACTGCAACATAGCTTTCATCCTCTCCAACTACGTATAGAATGAAGTCTTTAGAATAATCTGGATTGATCAATACAGGGGCTTGTGCAATTCTATCTTTAATCTCCTGAAATGCATCTTTCCTCTGAGTTGTCCACTTGAACTCTGCATCTTTCTTTAATAGCTCAGTCATGGGCTTGACTACTCGAGCAAAGTCAAAAATAAATTTTCTGACAAAATTGATTTGCCCGAAGAAAGATTGCAACTCTTTCTTATTGGCCGAGAGTGATAGTTTCTTCAAAGCTTCAGCTCTCGATGGATCAATTGCCAAACCGTTCTTTGAGATGACATGTCCCAATAGCTTACCTTCCTTTACTACAAAAATGGACTTCTTTGGGTTGATGGAAATGCCAAACTCCCGACATTTCTCAAATATCTGTCTCAAGTGAGAATAGTGTTCTTCTCATTTGTGAGAAAATATAGTCATATCATCCAGATATATGACAATGATCTTATTTAAAATCTCCCCAAATGCGATGTCCATGGCCCTTTGAAACGTAGCCCCAACATTGGACAATCCAAAAGGCATGCGCTGATAGGCAAAAGTGCCCCACTTGGTTGTGAATGCAGTTTTGTGCTGATCCTCATCCCTGACCCAAATTTGATTGTATCCAGAGAATCCATCTAGCAGTGAAAAGCATTGAGCCCCAGCAACAATGTGCAGGATCTGATCAATGCGAGGCAATGGGTAGTGGTCCTTCAAGGATGCTCGGTTCAAGTTTTGAAAATCCACACACAGCCGTATATCTCCATTTTTCTTATGGATCAGAACCAAATTGGCAACCCAAGTCGAGTGCTTAATCGGATATATAATTTGGGCCTACAACATTTTTGCAAGTTTCACCTTCATGAGGACTTCAATCTTTGGGTTCACCGGTCTCTGCTTCTGCCTGAAGGGTTTGACTCCTTCTTCTAGCTCGATGGTGTGCTGAATGATCTCTTTATCATATCCCCTCAGATCGTCGTAGCTCCAAGCCACGATGTCAGAAAAATCTTGACACAATTGTCTAATTTCTTGCAATTCAGTAGGAGTAGAATTAGTCCCAACTTTGATGACCTTATCATCCTCCAACTGAAGCTCCATGTATTCTTTCTCATCGACCTCGATCCGGTGCTTCTTGGACCGATAATTCTGATCAAACAAGATTTCTAGAGTGATGAGGCCTTTAGGAATGTGGTTATTCCACAACTGAATCAGGCCTTCGACTTCTTCATGCTCCAAGGTCCTTCCCTTGATAGTGGCAGCTTCTTGAACCAAAAAATTAACAATTTGTTCATCGCTATCAAAGACTTGCCAAAAGGTGTCCTTATCTGGGACAGAGGGCCTATACACCATTCTCACTATTTTTGGCCTTCGAACCACCTGCTCAGTTGGTAAAAAATTTGCTCCCAAGGAAGCTAGAATATCAGCATGCTTATTCAGCTCTCATGAAATAGATTGAATATTCAATGTTGTGAAAGCCTCAAATAGGTCCCAAACTTTGTTGTGATATGCATTTAGATAATGCTGCTTGGAGATGCACTTATTTGTTACTTGATTCACAATCAATTCAGAGTCACCAAAAATCTGCAATTGTTCAATCCCCAATTTTTTTGCCTTCTTCAACCCTAGGCACAATGCTTCATATTCAACAACATTGTTAGTACAACTCTAGGTCAGCCGATATGAATATGTTTTCTGTAGGCTAGAGGGAGAAATAAGGACAATCCCTGCTCCCGCACCATTTTTGCATCGTGCTCCATCAAAATACAACTTCCATAATTGATCGGGCATAGAGTCTTGACCAACTTGATCAAGAGGTATCTTTACTTCAACCTCTTCAGGATTTGTAATGGAGTAACAACCAATCTCAGTTTCCACCATGGCATTAAAATCGAGCATTGAAAACTCATCCTCTAAGCGAAGCTCATCCAGGACTTCATCCATCAAATCAGGATCTTCCAATTCTTCAATTATCATGTGAACAGAATGTGTGGACTTTTCTTCTTCTCCCATATTCTCTATATGAAAAGTAGAAGGCTTCTCATTGTAGATCCGGATTCTTCTTCCTTTGAAAGGAATATCCAAGTGAGAATAATCCAGAGAAAGGTAGCCTCCCATCTTGGTAGTGAATTCTCTCGACAAACACATACTGAAATATGGTTCCAAATCGACCACAACTATCTCTTGAATTATTGTAATTTGAGGCATACTATGTAGAGCAATAGGAACATCCTTGATTACACCCACTATTTTCATGGGAGTCTCGTCCAACTACAAGACACCAGGGCTACTTCTTGTATACTCCATACCCATGACTTCACAAACTGCCTTTGGCATGATAGTTGTTGCAGCACCAGAATCAATCATGCAGTTGTGGACTATCCAACCCTCCATCCTGAGTGACAAATAAAATGGGGGTGGTCTATTTTTTCCAGTGGCTGAAGTAGTTAATGTTTGAGCAAAAATCATCTGGGTAGGATTCTTCTCATTATCTTTCATAGACTTCAATGATTCTTGTAACAAATCAACTTGCCCAGGTAATTGTAATGCATCATAGAGACTAACCTTGGCTAGAATCTTCTTCAATTCTTCAACAATATTGTATGCAGATGCACCAGACTCCCTCTTTTCATTAATGTCTTCATATTTGCTCCGATATTGCTGAGTAGCTTCTACCCTCAGTATCTTAGTCAAAGATGGGTACTTGAGCTTTTCTTTGGCTCGTTCCTCTGTTTCAGCTCTTGCCTATGAATCTGAGGCTTTTTCTTGCAATTTTTCCTTTGCTCATGGTGGCAAAAAATCTTTTAATAGAACAGGTGAATCTGGCTTTGGTACTAAAATAGGAGCTTTCACTTGTACTTGTTTCTTCTCATTCTGCATCTTTGGATCAGCCGGTACCCTTAATGGTTCCATCTCTGCTGGATCTATAGTGACTGGCTTCTTCCCAGTTCTCGTGAGAACTGAGACTTGTTCTTCAGATGGAACCATAAAATTATGATCTACCTCAGTAATCATATTAACTTGTCCTCCAGAAGAGCTTGCGGCCAATGTTTGTACATAGTTCAAATGAACCATACAAGTCTCCTCACCGTGTGGATCATTACATGTAGAGCACCAATATGTTCTTTCTGCAGGGCCAACTTCCTCATTCGTCAACACAGTTAGGTTCTGTTCAGGCACTTTGCTTGTTGAAGCCGCTTGTTCTCTCATGATCGACGGAGGTTGAAATCTCTAGGGTTGGAAATCTCTCTCGGCCTACTTTCTTTCAATGATTGTGATTTTATTTCCCATCGCTCTTATAGCTGAATTAGCAGATTGTACCTCTTGTAATAGGATTGTGAAAGGATCAGGATTTGAGGGCGCAGGAGGTGTCGGTAGAGGTAGAGGTGCTGGCGGTGTAGGCAATGCTAGGAATGAAGTGGGAGCTGGTAATTATGGAATGCTTGGTGCAGGCAATTGTGGAATAGTCATAGCAGGGAGCTGGGGAACTGGAATGGGTGCGATCTGAGGTGCACTTGAGCTCCATGATGGAATAGGATACATGGGAGGCATAGGCTATGAAAATGAACCAGAATACAAATGCTTAGGAAGATCAGGTAAGATAGGCATTGTTACCTTTGGAGGAAGCCTACCTATGGCAATCAAGTCAGCTTCCACCTTTTGCGCTTGTTCGAATAGCTTTGGAAATGTAGTCACGTTGGACTACCGGATAGCCAAACCAATGTCTATGTTAAAAGCTCTGAGATAATAGAATGCAGCTAGCTCATGAGTGGGCCAAAGACCATCAGGAATTCTCTACCAACTTCTGGTAAATCTGACATTGAAGTCGGCTATCTCCTCCTGCGGGTGCCTTTGAATTGCATGAAATTGATGCAACAAGGAGTATGGATCAGCTTGTTCATGAAATTTTTTGACTAACAGCTCTCCTAATTGATCCCATGATGCAATAGTGCCTGGTTGCAATGATCGGTACCAATACAACAATTTCCCTCTTAGTGACAACACCAATAATTTTATCATTACATCTTCGTCCGTTATGTCATGGATGGCCGCAAAAGAGGCTACATCATTAATATGCTCATAAGCAGTCTTACCAGTACCATCATAGGTCGAAAAATCTTTCAAAGCAGCTTGAGGGACTGGATTTTGTGCCGATAAATTCAAGGCTCCCGAACTATTCCATGTCGAGAACTTCCTTGGTGGAGGATGTTGGGCCATTTGGACTGGTGGATCTGGATGTAGCAAGCTCGTAGCAGTACTGGGAGGAGTCAGAGATGGCACAAACTGACCTACAACCTATGATGAGATAACAAATGATGGGTTCACAAGACTTACCAATCTTGAGCGCTCCCTCCAGTTCTGAACATCAATCTCGAAGAATTCGACTGGATCTTTCGATTCTTTGGCACTTGATCTTGTGATCATGAAGCAAATATTTTCACCAGCTTCACGATTAGAAATTTCTAGGTACTATACAGTCACCTTCAGCAGAGTCACCATATGAACTTACAATCTCCGCTTTGAGGTCAAGACAGTTCATCAAAATCTTGATTCCTCCGGGTGTCAAAATATGGGACTTGTGAGTCCCATCGATTATGGATCTTTCTGAGACAGAAATAGTCTGTCCCATCGGGCATGCCAAAACTATTGGTCACAAATCTGCCTAAGTACAATATTTCATCACTTGTGCACCCTAGACTCGGCCAACATTGAAAGGCCGAGAGAAAGAGAAGTCTCCCGGGCCAATCTCCAGAGAGGGCTGGCTCCCAAACTAATCTAAACTGGTTTTCCAAATAAAGATGCAGGAAAGAAATGGAAAAGTGTAGAAAGAAATGGGAAATAATGCGTAAAGAAATGGGAAATAACAGAAAGGGATGGAAATATGGCCGAAGCCGATAGTTAATGGGGAAACAACCTCCGATAGCAAATAATCACAAACTAGATCCTGAAGCTAAGCGGCAACAAATTCTTAGGATGCATATACAGAAAATGGATCAAGCATTAGCCACAAGTTCACCTTCAATAAACTTCAAACATTCAAATGAAAATACAACCAAATTCAAAACAGCAGAATTCAACTGATATTAACACTAGACTAAACAGAAGTAAATCACACAGAAAGCAAAATATGGACAACAGTTTGGATCACCGATTCAAAAGACGCTAAGAATAGAGCAAAATGCATCTAGGATTTTTGCTTCAATTTTTGCAAAAAGGTCTTCCTCCTTTGCTTGAGATTTTACATTGGTATTTATAGAGGTGCCTCCCTCTTTCTCTCGCATTACAACATTTAATACATGAAACAGAGTTTTAAGAAACAATCCCCTTAATCTGCCTCGGAGAAATGATAGTCCCTATTTTTAATGGATTACAACTAAAAATAAATAGAAACAAGGGACCATATTTCTTCATTAAATGACCATTATCAGGGCAAGCCGGAAGTTGTTAAGAGATCATGAACAAGAGCTTTTAATGTTGGAGGCATCTTTAATTTTGGTGGCTTCGAAAACTGCTTCATGTTCTTCCATCTTGCGCACATCGGTAATCAACAACATTTAATCTTTGAGCTTCCTTGACCACAATCTGAAAATCAGTTGGAGAGCTTTTACTTGATCCTTATCTTCTCTTCATGTTCTCCTATGCAATTCTGAAGGAAAATGCAAACAGAACTGTATCGGGCCTTTGTTATTGCTTCGGTCATGAAAATGTGATAGGTCGCAAAAATGCGACATGTCACGAAATCGTGACACTTTTACCTTACTGCTTTCTCTTTCTGCCACTAGTCATGAAAATGTGACATGTCATGAAATCGTGACATCTTCCTCTCGACCCTGTACTTCACAAATTTTATTTCGTGAAAATGCGACAGGTCCCAAAAATGCGACATGTCGCGATATCGTGATGTTTTCCCATTTGGCTCTTCTGTCTTCAACAAGTCGCGAAATCGTGACATATTTCTCCATTTGGCTTCTATCTCCACAATATGTCATGAAATCGTGACATTTTCTATCTTCTTTTACTTTGATGTTTTTAGGCCGTGAAAATTTGTCATGTCATGAAATCGCGACATTTCGTACAATTTGGCTGCCTCCTTGCTTCCTCCTCGTGAAAATGTGACATGTCATGAAATCATGACATTTCTTTGCGCTTTGCCCTTCCTATCCAATATGTCACGAAATCACGACAATTTCTTGCCTTCTCTATCATTGTCGCTTCCTATCGCGATATCGTGACAAGTTCCTCTTGCTTGGCTTCATTTCCAAAAATGTCGTGATATCGCGACATCTTTCATCCGCCTTGTGTTTATCTTTCAGCCCTTCCATGATAACGCGACATGTTGCGATATCGCTCTAATCCATACCATTTGCTCCTTTCTCGCTTTTTCATCATGATATCATGACATTTTTCATTGACATTGCCCTTGGCTGCTGTATGTCGCGATATCACGACATTTTTCATCACTCTGCTCTGTGGCCATCGCAAGTCATGAAAACGCGACATGTCGCGATATCGCGACAACTTTTCAATTAGTTCTCCCTCACCGCAACAAGTCGCGAAACTCCAACATGTCGCGATATCGCGATAGTTTGACTTCATTGCTTTCGTTGACTATTTTGACCGTGAAAATGTGACAAGTCACGAAAATGTGACATGTCGCGATATCGCGATGATTTTCATACTTAGCTGATTTTTGCATTTGATGCCGTGAAACTACAATAGGTCGCGATATCGCGACATGTTACAATTACTTTGCTCTAACACAAAACTTATAGAGATTTTTACATTTTCCCTTTCAAAGTGCTTGGGAAAAGGGACAAATAATTAGTATCTCTACAATTTGTGCCTTCTCTTGCATAATCAGTTACAACAAAAACAATGTGGCAAAAATGCCAATAGGACAATATCCTCTAGTGGATAGAGATACATTAGCCAATTCAATGGGGATAGAGGTCTCCTATGGAGAGAGATCTAAAAATCTAGGTAGTGGGGGTAGGAGTATTCTAGAAGATCATCATCTAGAGCAGAGGAGAAAGAGTTATCCTATGGGTAGAGATCCATGAACCAGAGTAGAGGGGAAAGAGTTCTCATGTGGAGTATGATTCGTGAACCATATGGGAAGATAGATTTATTATGTGGGGAGATATCCACAAACCAATTGAGGAGATAGAGTTGTCCTGGATCAAGTTACACAAACTAGAGAAAAGAGGAAAGAGTTATCCTATGGAGAGAGATCCACAAATCATAGCATAGGGGATTGGTGTCTCCTTTGTACATAGGTCCATAAACACTGTAATAGGGAATTGATTCCCAAGAATATTTATTGAGAATATTTAGTAGAAATATTTTCTTCGTGGAGTATCCCACATTGGGTGAACCACGTTAAATTAGTGTCTCTATTGTGTGTGATAATTTATGCATTACTTTTATTAATGCTATTGATATTGCCATGGATAATATTGGATAATATTATTTGGGAAAGAAAATTTAAAGTTGATCTTATAATGCTCACCCCCCTCTAAGTATAAGCTTTTGTTCTTTCAATTGGTATCAGAGGGATTTCCTTCAGAAGAGTCTAAAATATTGAAGGAAGAGTGTACAACAACACATATGGCATCTTAGAGTGGAACCTTATAAAATAAGGCACCATTGTTCGATGGGAATAATTATGCTTTCTTAAGCATAAGAATTAATACTTACTTGATGGCACAAGGATATGATACATGGTACGAAATTGAGGATGAATTTACATCTATAGCTAATCCTCCCATAGATAAATATGGTAAGCTCTTGCATGTAAATAATACCAAGGCTATGAATATAATATTAAGTGGTTTAAGTGAAGCAGATTTTGTAAAAGTTATACATTTGGGAAAAATTGAAGCAAACATATGAGGGAGATAAAAATTTCAAAATGGCAAAATTGCAAAATTACAAGAAGAAATTTGAAGACTTGAAGATGAAATATGAGGAAGACATTTTTGCATACTTTCTTCATGTGGATAAGGTTGTTAACATCTGTTGGGCCTTATATTCAATGAACACAATGAGATAATATTACAAATGAAACACAGTTACAATATATAGGCATAAGCCTATATTCAACACATGACACTTGTCAAGAGAAACTGACAAGTGTCAAGGTGAAGGCATAGTGCACTTTAACTCTAACATTCCCCCTTAAAGTGCACTATCCTAACTAAAGAAGAAACAAAACAAGTCAACATTAGGTAACATTCCCCCTTAATGTTGACTTCTCTAAAACAACCTATCATCCTCTCTTATTGCTGATTTGGTCTAGGCTCGTGCTTTGTGCTCTTGGCTCTCCAACTGTGAATAATGCTAGATTCATTATGTATACATCTCGGTCTATTGCCTCAGGGTCAGCCACTTCCATGGGTCTGTTGCCACTGGGTCAGTCGTCTAAGTGCCTCAGGGTCATCATGGGTGCCTTAGGGTCAGCCACTTACGGGTCTGTTGCCTCTGTAGGTCATCCTCAGAGGATGTTGCCTCTCGTAGGTCACTGACTAGATTCACCATAAATATCAAATCTCTCTTTATGGTGAACTCAATCTAGAAGGTGTCGGTCTCTGCCGAAAATGCACCTAATACAAAGGAAAAATGAGCCATATAAGAGTGTTGGTCTCTGCTAAAAATGCACTCAATACAATAAAATGAGCCATAGATGCCAAATATGGAGGAGAAGAAGAATGAATAGAAGAGAATCTTTTGAAGTGTCTTCGTCTGTAGTCTTCAGAAGTAGATCCAAAAAAGGCTTTGGATAGAATCTAGGGTGTCTATGTCTGTAGTCCCTAGAATAAGTGTCCTTATGGTGATCGTCTCATCCCATCGTAATGCATGGGTAACCAGCTGCTGCATCCGCCAGGTGCTATAGAGAAGACGATTAGATACTAGGATCACTTACATAGTGCCTTGGGAGTGCCAGGTACAACCGAAAGTGCACTCCAAGGTAGAAAAATACTTTGAGGCTAAAAAACTCAATTGAAATAGCCTCAAAATTACAATATGACACCACCATTGTGTCCGTCATGGAAAAACATTTCCAACGACTATAAATACCCCTATACTTGTGTCTGAATGGGGCCTTCAACTTGCTAAAAAAACAATAGCATGCCTCTCTAGGCAGCAAAATAAACAACATCGCTCAATGGCGGCATCGCTCTCAGGTGGAATAAAAATAGTCTTAAAATTTCCCTCACAGGGGAATTACATGGGCCTACTTAGGCCTTCCATTTCCACTCTTCAAAAGAACCTCAGAAACAAACATTCCCTTCCACCTTCATGTGGAAAACATTTAAAACAAATGGCCAATGATGCTTTTCGGCCACTACTTCCCTTCCAAGGAAAATTACAATGGGTATTAAAATAGTCCCCCATACATTAAAATGAATAAAAATACCCATTAATTTTAGTGGCGTCCTTGCATTAAAAAAATAATGGACCATTACCCAACATGCCCCAGCAAATATTTGGAAGATATTGGGAACAAAATTTTGAATCAAGGAGCACGAAACCGTAGTAGTCACCGTTGTCGTCATATTTTCAAGTCCCACCTTAGATTGCGGCAATGTGGTGGATAGCCTAGCCATGCACCAAACCAACTGCATGCCTCATACTTCCCATACAATATTAATAATAGATCGATCCATGGTAGCGATCTGGGCATTGGCCAGATCTCATAGTTTGCAGGAGATCGCGGCAGCGTGCAATGAAACAAACAGGAGGAAAAATCGGATCTGACAACTAATAATAAAAAAATAGATCTTCTCGTTTTAGAACCTCCTTGTGCCTCGTGCCTGTCCTCGTGCTATTTCCAGTGATATGGTCAAGATCCCACGATCCAGCAAATAACCTCCCCAGCTTGCAACCCCACATTCTGTATCAAGTGCAGTCCTGACATTGCCATCCTTCATCCCAGGAATCAGCTCTTCCATCAAATCAAGGTATTCCCCCCCTTATTTTTTTGACATCTGCGTAGATGGGGGAAAGAGTGCTACGTATACCATCCACGCGTAGACTTAGCAACAGCAGTAACATCAATCTAGATCAAGCCTTCCAAAAAAAAGTAGCAACATTATCTTTCTCCATCGTCACAACAGGTCTTCTAACGTGCACGGTATCTTCGGTCCTCTAAACGAAAATTACCAACTGTGCATGACGTAAAAAATTTATTTATAACCAACTATATCCATCCGATTTTTATGGCCATATAGACCATACTTAAAGGGACGCCTGCATAATACAAAAGAAATTAAATCACATTGTTTCTTCCCTTCAAGCATCATGCGACACAGAAATACGTTCTTCCACAAGAGAAATTGATCGCGAACAAGAGAAATTGATCGTGGACATTCCAAACGAGGTCCGCCATTAGGTCCACATCACCACATTTTAAAAAAACATCTTCAAGCTCAAAAAATTGCAACGACAGCAATCTCAGCACCATATTCCCAGCACGAGGCATCGCCACTCAAACTACGAATATCATATCCATAACAAATCATGATGGAAGCTCAAAAAACTTCAATAAAAAAAATGTGTAGCTTGTTTCGTGGCTGCGCCAGTAAAATATACAAAGAAACAGAGGGTTATGTTAGTAAAAAAAACACTACGAGAAACATTTCATTAAAGGACCTCTGAGGGCATCGACGATAAACCAAACTGCACATGATCTCCTGCTATAGTCACCACAACTTCATCTCAAATTAGCAGCCTTATCAACATTCTGGCATGGCATAAAAAAATACGGGAGGACCACACCTCCCTTAAATCCAATGGTAGCTTGATATATGCTATAGTTTCAAATTGAAATCTAAAACTCCCTTTGTAATCATGTGTCTTGGCCAGCGCCTCCTCCACGATTGGGTCTTCAACTCCAGCAGCACTGAAAAAATGACAGGTCATGGCACAGATAAAAATATCATCTGGAGTAAATTTTTTTAGTAAAACACAGTGTGCCACCATTCTCTTGGCTGCAATATTCAACTTTGTCCAGATATAACTTAGCGTTTCGAAATAGCAGTCACTATATCTATGGTCCTTTCTGATGCTAGCAATGATTTGGCAAAAATATCCCACTAGCAGTAGAAAAACATTAAATTTCAGTGTCATTCTTTCTTGCTACAGTGCACGGGTGCTGCTACTAGTGGCACGGTGTCAACACTGGAGATAATCTCTGCATCACTCACTTTATTAATGTCATTTATTCTCTTACTTCTGTGTTGACCATTTGTCTTGCAAAATACATGAAATCCACTAGCAATCCTCAACGGTTATCTGCAAATGACATTTGAACTCTGGCTAATGACATCTAAGAATAGTGAACTGGAGTTTCAATAGCTAATCAGTCGAACATGTAGTGATATCCACCATGTGCAGCTGCAACGAACAGTTAGGGCCAGTAGAATAATGCTATCACAATAGTAAAATTTGGGATTAAACACCAGACAATATGTTCTTTGGGAAATTGTTTTCATTCTACTGCACAAGCACGCGTTCCAGCAAAAAAACTCCAGCAATGGCACATATGCAGCGCTGCTTCCACATCATAAACTTTAACTTTTGTAACTCATAGTTCTGACATCAGACTCCTCGTGGCATCTCGTTGTAAAACCTACAGCTTCTCACATAGGAGCTGCCCTGCCACACCTGTTCCATTCCCTCCTCCCATTAGAGTCAATTTGTTTGTAGGTCACACAACATCTGCCCAGGCCGCACAAATCCATCTGAAAAAGGCCAAAATTATCTCATCGCTCATAGGTTGTGGATTCAATTCTTGGTTGACGTATAGGAGGGAGAGGCTCGACATGAAACAACAGGAAGAGAAATATTTGCCAAAATCTCCATTTTAACCTTCACACTACACGCTCTCGAGTCTCTCTTATGCCCTTTTGCTTGATTTTTTTTCAAAGGATAAGCAACTCGATCAAGTCAGATTGGAATTCCTGCAACTCAGCATAAAAGAAGAAAATATGGGTGAATTCACCGCAACCGTGTCGTTCATTTTGGTGTTGGGGCTGATAGGCACTTGTTTTGCCCAGGCTCCCGCACGTTCTCCAATGGTAACACCCACAGCATCATCGGTTTCATCTCCAGCAGCAACAAAATCAACATCGGCTGCATCGCCAATCGCTCCAGTCATTGCAGCACCTGAGGCTTCTTCTCCAGTGGCTCTGTCCCATAGAAGAGCCAACTTCCTATCAACCATCCATTTTTCTTCACCTTGAATCAACATGAGGAGCAGAGATCACCCGTGCTGAAATACCACCGCGATTTAGAAAAAACCGGCCAAGACACGAAGCAAGCATCATCGCATTCTGGAAAAATAGACTATAGGTCAAATATGTTGTCACTTAATGATGAGCCCATCGCCTGTGTCGCTGCTGCTAATACATGACAATAAATCACAGGCGAATCTATGACCCCTCATTGGAAGATATGCACAGACAAGTCGTCCAAAAAAAATGCAGGAGCAGATCAAAAAATGATGCCTGCGCATGTTCAAGGTCGTTACTCACCCGGTACCGACATCCATTCCCATCGTTGATTTCTTGCTCCATATACAGCGAATCACGGTGTCATTATACACAGACAGACGACACCAAATGTAATACCAGCTCCTAGTTCCTCCACTTTGCAGTATACAAAAAATTCTGCAGCACTGCAGCTACCGTCCGTCTCCATTATCGATGCACGGAGCTATTGATCGGAGCCCGATGTTAGCAGGAAAAAAATAGGGCAAGACAAAGCAGGGCAGGGCAGAGAATGTGATGAAGATTTCATTGCTTTCTTGGATAATTGCTGGAAAAATAAAAAAAATGGCCTACTATTTTTCCAAACTTTAAAAAATCTTACCATCTGGTTTTTGATCCATCAAATGATGGAGAGCATACTCCCTCGGTAAAATATTTAAAAAAAAATAGGAAAAAAAAAAAAATCATGGGGGAGGGAGGATTTCCATGAGGGAAATCCCCCCTCAAGAGGTTTCACAGGGTAGGGAAAGCCTACTCTGATACCAAATGTTGGGCCTTATATTAAATGAACACAATGAGATAATATTACAAATGAAACACGGTTACAATATATAGGCATAAGCCTATATTCAACACATGACACTTGTCAAGAGAAACTGACAAGTGTTAAGGTGAAGGCATAGTGCACTTTAACTCTAACATTCCCCCTTAAAGTGCACTATCCTAACTAAAGAAGAAACAAAACAAGTCAACATTAGGTAACATTCAGGCATAGTGCACTTTAACTCTAACAAACACCATGCAAGGACTTGGATTTAAAATTGAATAATATGATGTTGCTCAAAAGGTTTTAAGGTCACTTCCTATTAGGTATGATGGAAATATTTCAACCATAGAAGAAATAAGAGATATTGAAAACTTGACTATGGATGAGTTACATGAAACTTTCATAGCTTATGAGATGATAATAGTAAAGGATCCTATTCCCAATAAAGAAGAAACCTTCAAAGTAGCAAAGAATACAAAAGACAAGAAGCCAAATTCAAGTGATGAGTCATCTGGTGATGAAGAAGCAAATTATGGAAAAAGAAACAAGAAGGATTCAAGAAAACAAAAAGGGATGAAAAATAGTGAAGTGTTTTAATTGTGGTAAATATGGTCACTATGCATCTAACTATCTAGAATTTGGAAGTAGTAGTAGTGAAGAGACACAATATTGTAAGATAAAGGAAGCAAGAAAATCCAGGTATGAAAAGAAAAAAAATGTATAGATAAAGCAAGCATGAAAATATGTTTTTTTAAAAGTATAAGAAGAGTTTCTATGCGGACAAGACAGGCAAGGTTTCAAGTGATAGTGATGAAATATCCTCAAATAGTGAAGAAGAAGAAATTCTCTTTTTCGTAATAGAAGATGAAGGAAGTTCTCCTGTTGAAGATAAATCTGAAAAATATGAAGATGCTCTTGAAGACAAAGAAGTAGAGAAAGAATCAGAAAATGAAGAGGAAGGAGTAGTAGATCTAGAATTTGAAATTATTGTTTCTCTAAAAGAATTCAAAAATTTCAAAAAGTAGAATTCAAGATTCAAGGCTCAATTTCAAGAATGTTATGAAGAGAAAGAAAAACTTATACAATATTTGACAAACTCAATAGCTAAGACAAGGATATTCAAAGAAAAACTAGAGTTAAAAGTCTTAGAATGTGAGAGATTAGAACAAGAGGTAGTTTCTATAAGGAAGGAAATAAAAGAGTTTAAGGACAAGCTACACAGGTTTAGGAAAATTTTAAATACTTTGGATAAGATTATCAATGCATAAAGACATTCATATAACAAAACATGACTTGGTTTTGAAGAATGACAAGAGAAACAAGAAGGGTCAAGATCAATATCAAAAGAGGAAGATGTTTCAAAGGAAGAGAGTGAAGGAGAAATTGAGACTTATTAGAATAATTTGAAAAATAAAAACTTCACCAAGAAATAAAATAATGCACAAACAAGGAATGAGAATCATCACAAAGAAGAAATGACTAATATACCAGTGAGTTGAAGACAAGACTTTTTCAAAGGTAATTGTTTTTCATGTAACATGTTTTATCACAAGGCTATGCATTGCAAGAATCATGGAAAGGAGTATGGTTTTACTAAGAGAAATTTTAAATATGGACATCTCTTTCAAGGGTATTGCTACTCTTGCAATCATTTTGGTCATAAAGCAATTCATTGTAGGGTCCATGACTGAAATTAGTATGGTTTCACCAAGAGGAACTTCAAGACATTTGCACATTCTAGGAACCACAACATTAAGTGTTATAAGTGTAATAATATTGGGCATAATTCCAAGAGGTTTAGAAAAAAATTCCAGAAATAAGTAAGAACAGGAATACTAAAAAGAATCAAAAGGGTATGTTGAGAAAGAAGGTGGACAAAGAAAAAGGGCATTGTATGTTGGGAGTAGAGGTACTCCCACCCCAAAATTAATCACCTCAAGAAGAGGAGGTGGGGAGGGGGCTGAGCTAAGAGTCTTATATTTAGCCCCAAATGAGTCCCTTTTACATTGATGACAAAGGGTGAGATATTTGATTTAGGGGGAGAGATTTGAGTTAGGAGAAGAGCATTCAATCAGGGGAGCAGTTTCTCAAGGGAAGCATAATTTAAAAAAGGTAAAAGGAATGCTTAGGGAAAAAGGGTTGCCATCAATGATAAAGGAGGATATTGTTGGAAATTTGAGAATGTTTTGTTGTCATTGATGTAAAGAGGTTTGATGTCCTAATTTTATGGAATTAATGTCAAGAGGTTGATTAATGCCAAAAGTTTTAATGTCCTAAATTGATAGAAATATTTGTGAGAATATTTCTCTTGGTGGCACATGAGGTATAAGGCAACAAGAAGAAAGGAATACCTCTCCATAATATTTGAGAAAGGATTTATAAATTACCTTGGTGGTAATTTTACAAAGGTTAAAATATTCATTAATGGTGGCAAGGTTATCACTAAAAATAAAAGGCCCAAAAGGTTTTTAAATATTTAAATCCTTTGGATTTAAATTATTATAATTAAATATAATAATTAAAATTTGAAATACCAAAATTTGAATTGCAAAAAGAAGCCGACATCAAATATAGAGGAGAGCATGTGTATTAATAGGCTAAGGTTTAGCCTAAGCCTAAGTGGTATTTGAATCATTAACCTTGGAAGTATTTGCCTTGCACATTCGATGCGATGAAGGAAAAAAAAAGGAGAGAGCACAAATTTCAATGCAGAAGATTTGGTCAAAGCATGGATGGGGTGTGTTCCCACTCATGTGAGGTGGCATCCAAGCTAGCAAGCAAGGCTTGCATAGAAGCATAGGAGGCATAAGGCATGGTTTCGATTCATGCCAAGGTCCTTTTGGCTACATGGTTGATTTAAGTTTTGGAACTGATGGTAAAGGACAAGAGGAAGTTCTTGCATTACAGTTACATGTGGGTTGGCTAGCCCATGTGGTAGCCTAGCAGCGACTAGGGCACAGGGCCAACAAGTAGCATGGGTTCGACTCCCAGCAGCAGGTAGCATGCGGTAGCAAAGAGGGATTAATTTTCATTAAAAATTAATTATGCCCTAAGGTCCAAAGTGGCTAAGGTATGTGCTAGGGAGATATAATGTGTTTTAAATGGTCTTTATTTTTACAATAAAAGGCTTATAAAAATCATTTCTTGTTGAGAAAAAAATAAGATAGCTTGTTTTGTTAATGCATTGGGATAAAAAGTGAAGTGATATTTTATTTATCTTTTGGAAATGCATTAATGACAAGTAGGATATATAAGGTGTAAATGAATTTTTTTCTTATGTAATTGGTAACTCTTGTTGATGAAATTTATTGGCAAAGTTAGGAGTAATAATGTGTATAAGTGGTTTGGCATTTTATTAATATTTGTATGGTGAAATATTTGTTGAGATGAAATATTCATGTGGAGTTTCTGAGATAGACTATTGCTATCTAACCCTGAATTGGCACAAAAGGATTTGATTGTAAGTGAGACAGGTTTTGAAGACATATCTCCATCAAAGCAAAGAGGTATGGGCACATCATCTTTTGTTTGAAGTGTTTTTTGTAATGAATGTTGTGAAATATAAGGTGGAGTGAAAAGGATTGTGTGATACCCATTTTTGGAAATATTTGAGTGAGTCTTATATGCTTCATTGTTGAATGTTTAGAGAATATTTGATATAGAGAATAGGAATTATTTGAGTTAGGGTTTGAGACCCAAATTATGATCTTTGTTTGAATAAGTATGAAAATACTTGTTTAGGGTTTGTGATCAAGTTGTGTTTCATTAGTTGAATGATTTAGTGAAACTTCATGAGCATTGGTTTTGAGTGATATTAAAAAGTGAATGTGCAAACATTAGAAATCAGATTTTTGAAAGCAATAGTGTAGATCAGAAAGATAGGTGTCATGTGCTAGATTGAATCTATATTTAAAAAAGCAATATAAGTAAGATATGTGGAAGCAATATACTTAATGATTGAGTAGAACATATTGATTTTTGATAGAGTACATCATTCTCTATATGTTCTAGAGGTTAAACGAATTTTGGATAGAATATGTCTAAACTGCTTCAAGTTAAAGAAAATACTTTGAATATTAGACAAAGCATTTGATAGCATTGTGTGCAAGGTTTAAGATTGATTGAGCATATTTTATGAGTTGTTTTGAGCATGTGTTATAATAGATTTGAGCATATGCTAGTAAATATTTGAGAAAGTATTGGTGAATACTTGAGAATGTATTGAGCAAGTTATTAAGAGGACTTGAAGGTATATTTGAGCAATTCTTGGTGAAAACTTGAGAACATATTGAACAAGTTCTTGAGAGGACTTGAAGATGGATTTGAGCAAGTCTTGGTGAAGACTTAAGAGCATATTGAGCAAGTTCTTGAGAGGACTTGTAGGTAGAATTGAGCAAGTTCTTGAGAGGACTTGAAAGTAGATTTGATCAAGTATTTTTGAAGGCTTGAGGATAGAATTGAGCAAGTCCTTGAGAAGGATTTAAGGTAGATTTGAGAAAGTCTTGTGAAGATGTGAAATAACATTAATAGTAGGGTTGATTTGTTTAAGCTTTGTGGTAAGGCTTTGGGTAGATCTAAGTAGATTTGATTGGTTGATTTTTTCAATCTTTGTGTTAAGGATTGGGGAAGATCTAAGCAGAGTTGATTGATTATTAGAGCAAGCTTTGTTTTAAGGCTTGAGGACAGATTTGATATAGAGGTTAGTGCAGATTTGTGAGCAGAGTTAGAGCATATTTATACTGGACTTGGGATAAATTTTGGTGTAGATTTAAGATAGAGTTGAGATAAAGCTTTAGAGGTGATATATTAAAGAGGATAGTAGTCTCTAGTGGATAGAGATCCTCTAGCTAGTGCAATGGGGATAGATGTCTCCTGTGGAGAGAGATCCAAAATTCTTCTAGAATATCGTCAACCAGAGTAGAGGAGAAAGAGTTATCATGTGCATAGATATCCATGAACCAGAGAAGAGAGGAAAGAGTTCTCCTATAGAGTGTGATCCGTGAACCAGCTAGGAATATAGAGCTCTTCTATGGAGGGAGATCCACAAACCATTTGAGGCGATAAAGTTGTCCTGGATCAATTTCATGAACCAAAGAAAAGGGGAAAGAGTTCTTCTGTGGAGAGGGATACAAAAATTAAAGCATAGGGTATTGGTATCTCCTTTGGATAAAGGACCATAAATATTGTAATAGGAAAATTTATTTCCAAGAATATTTGTTGAGAAAATTTAGTAGAAATATTTTCTCCGTGGAGTAGCCCACATTGGGTGAACCATGTTAAATTGGCGTCTCTATTGTGTATGATGATTTGTGTATTTCCTTGATTATTGTTATTGATATTGCCATTGATAATATTGGATAATATTGTTTGGGAAAGAAAAGTGAAATTTGGTCGTATACTGTTCACCCCCCTCTTAGTATAAGCTTGTGTTCTTCGCTTTTTATGCAACCAAGGGTAGGATAGGGTGTTTCTTGACATGTTGAATAAAATGTTCCATTTTGTTTGCAAAATTTACAAATATTTTATGCCAACTACTGAATTATCATACATTACATATTAAATGTTAACTATGACTAAATGCAAGAAACACATAACTTATTGCTCTGAAAATTTATCGTACACCTTGCAAGTCACTACTTATGGTGATTGTTATCAGACTGTATAAAAAATAAAAGCATAACACATGTGTAGTAAGTGATATTTGTACAATTATGGATAATATAAATAATACAAACATGCCAAAAATCATTTTTCATGTAATCCTTAATTCAATAGCACCTTTGAAAATGTTTTCACTATTATATTCTTCATTTTTTCTCTTTTCATTTCTTTTTTCATATTTCTTTTTTATTTGTTTTTTTTAGAGCTTGAATGAGAGTTAATATCTCTCATGAGGCTTCAATGAGAGATAATGTCTCATTTTTATTTGGATAAGAACAATCCTTATTTTACAAAAAACACATCTATATTTTTTTACATGAAAACAACAACAATGAAACATCAACCTTTCTTTCCATATGAGCAATAAGAATCCTCTCATGTCATCATTTCCTCCTTATTTCTAAAAAATAAGTATTGACTTAATTATTTCTCCTCCTTGCTGAAATTGATGCATGTCCACACACATTCTAATTTTTGCGACATGCCTTAATCTACAACTCTCTTTTTTCTCTCTTTTCTCTTTCTCTTTTTTTTTTTTCTTTTCTTTTTATTTTTCTTTTTTCCTCTTTTTTTCATTATTCAAAGATATGATTATTCAGAATATCTATCAGAAGAGGAAACCTCTTCTATTATATGCAAGTTTGACTATGAGAAATATCATGAAAACTCCATATTTGGTAGTTGCTTATGGTATAATCGTAAATGATGTCCATTCACCACCACTATCCTCCTTGAATCACTAATTGAAGAAAGTAGAATGGCTTCACTCCTAAACACTTTTAGTTCATATTTGTTGCTTATAATGTGATAATAATACCACATTTTATTTTATTGTTGAATGATCTCCATTTTGTGAAGTGTCTCCATCTCGAGTTCATTCATTGCATTTATTTGAAAAAAAATCTCTTGTACCTACAACAACTCAATGCCATCTTTCAAAGATATATGAAGTGTTAGGAATTCAAAATCAATTAGAAAAGATGTTTCTTTTGATTTCTTTTATTTGATTCAATAAACGATGGGCTTCTTAGATAATTTTACTTAGGTGAATTAAGTTTTCCTACAAGTAGGTCTACTAATTTTTCACCTACTTGTATGGTTTTAGGATATACTTTCTTTTTTCTTCTTTATTTCTTAACACCCATTTCTTGAAAAATCTGGTTATTTGTAGATACCTCTTTAATAGTATGTGGTAAAGAAATTGTAACATTAAATTTTTTTAATTTATTTACAAAATATAATTTAAAAGATGTTATTTTTTATGTCAAATTGTTCAAGATATGGTACCTTCTCCATTAAATCATCTTGAGGCAAGTTTTCTTTTTCTTGTTTTTGTTTTAGTGTAGATGGGTTCTCATGTTTATTCCCTTCAACTCCCATTTCTACAATGATAGGTGGAATATGTTCAAGAAGTATTTTTATTGAACATAATTGAATGTTGTTATAGCCAATGATATTTCCTATGGTTGTATCTTTTGATTCAGCCATATATATATATATATATATATATATATATATATATATATATATATATATATATATATATATAGGGGTTGCCTATTTAACATTATTGGAATTGGTCACAGGTTGAGCCAAAAGTGGAGGTTGTGTTTCTTGTTATTGTTGTTCTTGAGGTAGATCCAATACATATCTTGATTCATCTTGTAATCCTCTCAAGAATTTAAGTTTTGGTTCTACTCCACATCTCTTGTCAACAAGGGAAAATTTATCTAGATAATCTTCTAAAGTTTCATTTTTCTCTTGTTTCATCCTAGACAATTTATCCTTTTTATTATTTACTTGATAGTATTCTTGATTTTTCTCCAAAAAAACTCTTTCCATTTCATACCAAGTTTAGACTGGAATTGGTGCTAAGTTCATGAACCATTGTAAGGCTGAGTCTTTAAGAGTAAAAGAACACAGTTTAAGTTTTTGATTGTCATTAATATAGTTACAAGCTTGGCATATAATCTTAAACTTAAATAGAAAGTGATTAGGGTCCTCTAATGCATTTCCCCTAAAATTTGATAAGTGTATGACCATAAAGGCATGCACCCGATATTGCAATTGCGTAAAATGAAGTAAAAAGCGATATTCAAACACAAATTGACAAAGAGTAAGCAATAAAATAAAATGCATCTTTATTTCCTTTTGGAACCAATTCATATGTTACAAATGAATCCCTCTTAGGGATACCCCTTTTTGATATGCAATTACAATGTTGTGATTCCCTTGGGAATACAATGCACTTTTCAAGCCTTTAGGGTGACACGAACTACTCTAGGGTGGATAATGGTTGAGTCTCCTTTAAATTTGATTCCCTACGATCAAGAAACAATAGAAAAGCATAAAAAGCATAGGATGCCTCTCATGATGAGGCCCTTTAAAGAGAATGTACACAAAGATGGCATAACAACATGAAATCAAGAAAGTGGATAAACCATGCTAAACATAAGCAATTCTCATAAATATTATTAGAAACATGTAAATAAGGACTACAACTATCAATCTAATGGATCAAATGCATGAAATGAAGCATGTTATCCTAAAAAGAAACCAATTATGCCCTACTTGTTGAAATAAAGTAAATATAATCAAATTTTTAATATGGTTAGTTAGAGTCTCTAAACTACCAAATAAAGTGCTAAAATGATTAATCTAACCTAGTTAAGCATACTGGAAAAGTAAAATTAAGGGGATCTTATACCTATTGCAAATTGCAGCTCTAATGAGCAGTATGCACTATAAACCATGGCTAAAAGTCATGGTGAGCAACCAAGTTGTTTTGCTCTCCAAATCAGGGGTTGTGGGATTGATCCTCCTTGTCAAATTGATGATCAAGGGTCACCTCAGTGTCCTATGATATATTTTGTGGTTGAATTGCTTGATAGGGCCTTTGTTTGCCCAAATTAGCATTTCTTGGCGTTCTAGCTCCCTAGGGCATCCATGGCACAATTTGACATGATGCTTGATGAATTAGCAAAGGAATTGGCAACAAATCTCTCTCAATACTCTTAGGTGAGAATACAATTTGATAGGGCTTCACTGCTTTAATCTCCAATGCACTCTCTCTCTCTCTCTCTATTTCAATAGCACTTCATTATCAAAATGTGTTATATCATTGCCCTAATATGAAGGGGTATTTATAGGACTAACCAAGCGCTAGGGGTGGCTTCATGGAGAATCCAAGAACAAGAATGGGTGGTTAGGACAGTTGGATTAGAAGTTTTTATACTTTAACCTCCTTCTTCTAGATCAAATGGATGTTCAAACTAATTTGGCTCGGATAAGGCCAACTAAACTTTAGTTAAGATCGTAGGTGACAGCTATGGTCCAGACTGTAAATCGTAGGTGTCAGTCGTGGTTCAATATGTAGACCACAGGTATTAGTTGTGGTTTAGACTCAATAAGCCAAGGAGCCCAAATTGAGTGGTTAGAACCACTACTCTATCTTAGATTTTGTCCAATATCTTCCATATGGTCTTGTAGCATGTCCATATGAGTAGTTACCATCAACATGGCATGTTTTAGGTGTCTATAGATGCCCCTTTTGATATGCGTTGTGAGATCGAACAAAACGTTTGAAAAAATAAACCTCCTAAAATGATGTCAAAGGTTCTATGATGATCATTAGTCGGATCAACATTATATGCCCTAAGTCTTGCAAAAGGATGTGCATCCTAGAATCATTGCTTCTTTGGAGGCTTAATTTTGAAAGGGTATGCACTCGTCATCAGTCACTCAGGTAGCTTTGGTTCTATAATAGGAGTTAGGCCTATATAACCGAAAAGAGGTGAGATACAAAAAAACTATCATATTTACTATTTTCTCCAAGCAAAGGGGTAAGCTTATGATAGCTATTGACAATGATTCGTAAGGACGAATGCAATTTTGATAAGATCAAGGGATCTACAATTTTAGGGATATTCTATTGACTTTGATTATGATTTGATATTATGACTATCCCCTGAAGTGACAATTCAATGAGGGTAATGAAAATGTATGAAGTTACAAGGTCACTTGAGCACAATGAATGATATAAACAAACATAGAATTGAGTACTTAATTACTTGGCTAAGCCTAGTTCAACTTGTGATTCCAACTGTTAATATTAATTTGCAAATTTCTATCCCATGGAGCAGTCGGACTATAATAGCAGTCTTAGTGAATTGATATGATACAAATCTAATTAGTTGTATGTTGAATCAATTTGTCGATGATTTGCTAAAAAATATATCATAGAAGAAATAACATAAAACACCTCATTCTTGTGGAGTAGTCCAGCCTCAAAGGCCTTCTTTGGAATTGAAAACAAGCATATCATATTAACGATGACAATTTTTCCCCAAATGTCATTATGGTTATTTACTCATCTCATCGAATTTCATGGAACGCAAGTCGCTGCAACCGCCAAGTGTATAGGGTAAATAACTAAATAAGAGGTGCATTTGGATTTTATTTATTTGATTTTTTTTAATGTTTTGAATTTTTTAAATGGATCTTGATGCTTGATCATCACCAAATGTGCAAATTTATTTCTCTTATTGAAATTTGATCCACTAGGAGACATTAATTTATCATTTAATATCTTCCCACGATGGGGTTTTGCTATTTTTGATGTCAGTTGCAAATCGTGGGTGCAGTCTGCGGTTGGAACTTTCAAATTTTGGGAACCGTAGGTCTGACCTGCAGGTAGAAAACCCTAATCTCGAGACTGCGGGTGTCAGCTATGGTCTGACAAAAATAGGAAAAGATTTTAAATTTTCTTATTTTCAAAATTCCTCATTATTCCTTGACAGCGACTACAATTTGGAGAGCTCTAAGAGGTGTGAGATTAAAATTGATGTGAAACGCTAATAAAAATTAAGCCTACTACCCTACACACATCATGATGGCATACTGTGGATAACCTTATTCCATTCGAGGCCTCAGTGTAGGTAAGGTAATTCGAGACCGATTCCTTGCATTCATTACCAATAAAATGAACCAAATTAATTAATTGGTTAATCAATCTCATTAAATTATTGGCAATGAACCACACCCTAGGTTAGGCTAGCTTAGGTTTCATTATATATATATATATATATTGTTTTATTAGCTAGGAAATGACTCTAAAAGGGTTGTATTCCTAGACCGCAGCTACCAGCTATGGTTGACATATTAGGGATCATAGGTATTAGTTGCAGTTAGGTTTGAATTACAATGGTCAAAATTTGAGCATTGTGTGGACCATGGGTTTGACCTGCGGTTCCCTTTTTATGAAAAAAATTCAAAATTTTTAATTTTTTATTTATTTTATTGGCAATCAATGCCATTTATTTCACCTATGAGATGTTTTATAAAAACAATTCTGATCATGCTTAGAATAATTTTTCATTGTTAGCTATTTTTAGCCTGATCTCTCTTTTTAGGTCATTTTTAGTTGTTTAGCTAGCTTTAAGTTAGATTTTCCTTATACCATATCTCTTTGTAGAGACTGAAATTTAGAGCTAGGGAGTCAAAGCTCCTTAACACTCTTCACCCACTACTGACTTACGAGGAGAGATTATGGTTTGGGGTCATAGGCTTTGGCTATGTCTTGGATCTACCCACAATCAGGGTAGATCAATATTACATGATTGTGTTGGCCCAGAGTTGGAATGCCCAGACCAACACATTTCACCTGTCAATAGGTGAAATGACCATTACACTCGAGGACATCTATAGGATCTTTAGAATCCTTATTTATGGCGAGGCCATCACCTCCTCTACCTTTCAGAGTTGGGGAGCTATGTTTTATGATATCTTTGATTATCGGAGCCTAGAGGCCCAATGTAATATCGATCATGGAGGTGTTCACATTGGGTACTGGTACAAGGAGGTCTTTTCTATCTAAGAGGTAGTTTTTATGCACCTAGTCATGTAGATTATCCTTCTAGACTCCTCGAGTGCGAGGATCCCCTAGAACCTTCTAGCCAATGTCAGGAGGGTCCTTTACTGCTCCATGGCTCAGCCACTGCTCCTAGCCTGGGGGATCATATTACTATTTCATCTCTATCGAGATCTATATCAGATTACTAGCAGGAGCTAAGTAGGCATCAGTTGTAGTCTTCTTCTATAGATCTGGGGTTGGTAGCACATCCAGATCGAGTGACTTGCAGAGCTAACCCTGGTGATTACCTCTATTTATGATGTATAATAGTGCTATCCTACATGCTAGCCCCACAAGGAGGAGGGATTCCAGAGAAGGTCCCATGTAATGGACATCAAGCATTACATCAATCGATTTACAACATTACAACCTAGTGACATTGAGTGGAATCCATATATGGATTGCCCTGTATTGTCGAAGGTTGGCAAACAGCTATGCCAGGCTCAACAAGACATATGGCTACTCTATCATAAGTTCAAGGTTTGTGAGTACCAGTTCTACTCGTGGCCCCTGTGGTAGTCTGGTATACTCCAAGACATCTCGGATCTGCCTATTATTTTTAGGTAGCTAGTGTTGGAGATAGATCTTTAGTGGGTGCAACCTACACCTCTGGGCAATGCTACGAATGATTTCTAGGAGTCAAGAGTTGTTGTGGTTGGGACCACCCCAACTTATGATACTTGGTGGTACTTAATTTAGTGGCAGGGATCTAGACCTCCTATCTAGGTGGATGATGTGACGAAGGATGATCTACAAGGGCATAATGTGCACCCGTGTACTAAGTGTGGATGGGGTGTAGAGGATGCACCACCAATAGAGGCTGAGGAGGAGGCCCTATATGAGGGTGAGGTACCTCTAGATAGTCAGGTAGGGTAGCTACTAGCCTAGGTGGTAGATCTACAAATCCAGGTTGGGAGGCTTCAGACCCAGTAGTTGCAATGGGATACCTCTATCGCCACTATGGAGGTGAAGCTAGCTGATACGAAGAGGCAACTTCAAAAGTCCCAAGAGTAGGTCACGACTATGATAGTGCATGCTACAATGATAGAGGGATGATTCCAAGAGCTGACCAGTGCACTTGAGCTAGTAGAGGTATGAAAAGCTATAGCTATAGCAAAGAGGGACTTAGATCAGTCTCAGGATCAGAGAGGAGACCCTTCATCTTCCCGTGCTATCATGGCTTCACCCACAACATCCTTGTCATTATTACTAGGTGGTAATGATCCCATGTCAGAGATCCTACGTTTACAGGCACTCATAGAGGATGGTAATGCAAGACATATAGGTAGGGTAGCCCGCATAGACTAGTTAGAGGGCCACATCAGGTCAATTGGTGGGTAGATTCTAGAGGATCCACATGCTTCAGGGTCCTAGCAAACCAGATTTAGGACTACAAGGTAGTCATCTGCAAGCTCAAGCTACAAGAATCACATGACTGAGAGGACACATAGGTCCTATAGCACTCATAGCGCTAGCTCACATAGGAGCCACAAGGATGATAGAGGTGATGTTGGTGACTCTCAGGCTAGGGGTGCAGGCCCTCCATAGTATATACATGTGCTATTTTGTGATGTACTATTTTTGTGTGTAAGGTCGAGGACCTACACGGATGTAGCCTGCGGGTATTTTTGATACACTCTATGTACTCATGTTTGGACACACACACATATATATGAGATTTGATCATTTTGGCTCATTATGTGTACTCATTTATTTGTGTATTTTATATTTATGTGATGCACATGGATGCAATTCTTATGTTAATTTGATGCTATATTATGTGATGTATGTATGACATGCACTAGATAGTTATTTTATTGTATGATGATGATGATATGCAATGATCTAGATGTTTATATGTGCTATTTATGATGGATGATATGGTGTGATGCTTTCTCTTAATGCATTTTTTATATTACTTAATTGTATGTATTAATGTATGTAATGTTTTATTTACGTGATGGTAATCTAATGTAAATGAACATGTATTCTTTAATCACTTAAAATATAAGAAATGAATGCAATATATGTTTAACAATCTAATGGGCGACACCACAGAATATGTAAAAATCATGAATGTAATTGGAAATCCTCATAATAATAATTTAATCAATTAATCACCCATATATGAAATGCAATGATATGCAATTTTATGATGCGAATGATATAGTATTTTTCTCTATTTTATTTTTGCACTTTTGAAAGATATGCACAATATAGTCAGTGGTCGTCTAGATATCATTTTTGATATCCATATGGTATCTATCACATATCTTGATTGTGCTCAATGTAATGATGTATCGCTTATTGGATACTTTGCAATTTTATGATTTGCAATAAATTTTACCTTTTATGGTTTGTGATATTTGATATTTGTTGTTATTAGAGAGAATTTTGAGGTTTTCCATGAGACTCAAACACACTAGTTGACTTATCAAAAGTTGTTTATTGATCATACTAGACTTTTGAAATGTAAGGCTTTCGCTAGGATAGGCCCTAAATATTCATTATCCCTATCTGTGCACATGAATATTTAAAGATAAGGCACAAGCATACCCTGATGTCATGTGGTATTCTTTCAATCCATTGCTAATATTTGGGGTCTGCAAGTGTTTATCCAATCTTAGGTTTAGATTTTAGTTGGACTAGACCACTAGGCGATACAGGACTCCTAAAGCTAGATCTTCTACATTCAAACATTGGTATTATACGTAATCAAGGTGCTAATATGTTAGACATATCATCATGCATAAGGTACAGTAGTGCTAGCAATTCTAGGGATTCAATTTTTCTCCCTCTCCTTTTCTTATTTAGTTTTTTGGGATACTTGCTCATATGTAGTGAAACAAGGAAGTCGATTGTACTTTGACTTTGACTTTATTTGAATCTTCATTTGATCTTCTTTTGAACTTGCTTTTTGATCTTCACTTGATCTTGATGTGAACTTTTATTTCTGATATTCATTTGATCTTCACTTGAGCTTTGATTTCTAATCTTCATTTGATTTTCACTTTTTGGAATTTACATTTGTTAATTTTATTCATAAACTTTCCTTTGGGGGATTTTAATTTGGGGGGAAATTTTTTTGTAATATCGACTGAGTGTATCGATCTATGATATCAATATGGGATATCAATCTAGGATGTTGATCTATGATATTGATCTAGGGTATCAATATTGAGGATTGATGTGGGATATTACTCTAGGATATTGCTCATTTTATCATAATCAAGGGATTATGAGTAGGGAATACACTTGTCATTTTTCCAATTGCCAACATTTTCCATACCATCCGCACAGGGGGATAAGCAAGAATAATTATTTTCACCTTAGGATACCCGGTCCTACTTCATGGCTTTCATCTTCCCATAGTCCTTATTAGGATTTTTTAGTTTGATGATTAGTGATAGAATTATGATATGCTAAGGATTATACCAACTAGACCTCATCTATAAAAAGCAAAGAAATATTTCTATCAACTATTGATACGATCTCTAGGTATGGTTGGGTGATAGAAAAACCTAAGTATATTCTTCATAGCAACATTATGTGTTAGTCTCACAATGAAACTGAGAGGGAGGCGTGAATCAATGTTGCTATTTAAAACTTAAATCTTCAACTCTTAAAGCCGAAACAATGAAAACTTAAAATCAAATAAAGTAAGTATAACAAGAGAACATCACACAACACAAGATGTATCGAGGTTCATCGATTTTGCTACTCCTCAAAATGACTGTTTGGACTCCTATCCAAATCCAGCCTTTGCAAAGCACAACTTTATAATCAATTTACCAGCACCCACTGGAAGGAGCACCAATCCCTGATTTATCTACACCAAAAGAAAGGAGCACCAACCCCTGATTTATCTGCACCAATAGAAAGGAGCACCGACCCCTGATTTATCTACACCAACATAAAGGAGCACCAACCCCTGATTTATCTACACCAATAGAAAGGAGCACCAACCCCTGATTTATCAGCACCAACATAAAGGAGCACCAACCCCTGATTTACTAGCACCAATTGGAAGGAGCACCAACCCCTGATTTACCAGCACCAACTAGAAGGAGCACCAACCCCTGATTTATTTGCACCAACAAAAAGGAGCACCAACCCCTAATTTTCCAAAACCAACTGGAAGGAGCACCAACCCCTGATGCCAAGCACCAACTTGGACTTCAATTCTGAAACTAGAATATTGACATATAAAAGACTTCACTTTTACAAGACCCTGACTGGTCTATTGCTTACCCAACATTGCCCACAATTCACACAACACACATCCTTCTTGCTCGCATCTCGCTCACCTCTCGCTCTCCTCGTAAGATTGAATCCACACTTTAAATTCTCCAAGCAACAATCCTTTTATAACAATCCTTTCTCTTTGTAACTCCTTTCATATTCTCATACGCCACTTGTCAATTGCAACATTTTCTTTATGTAACTCCTTTTGTATATATATAGTAGGCATTTCATCAAACACGTTACATGCAAAGAATTGACACCATATTCTCCTACCATGACTATTCGTTTTCTCCTTCATGACTATTCATTTTCTCCTTCGATGACTGTTCATTTTCTCCTTCATGACTGTTCATTTTCTCCTTTGTGCATGCATGCATTTTGGTTTCCAAAAAGGATTTTCATTTCTATTTTAACGACTATTCATTTTCTCCTTCCACGACTGTTCATTTTCTCCACATGGGCATGCGTCCATTTCTTTCCATGACTATTCATTTTCTCCACATGGGCATGCGTCCACTTATTTCCATGTGTAACGACCATCTTAAATGATTTCAAATCATTAAAGATTCCTTATGGGTCCATGTCACTATGCAGTCTTCAGTTTCACCATCCTAGTGTTCATCACTAATATCAGACGCACTGTCAACTACTCTATTCCTTTGGCAAAACTGCAACATGTCGCGATATCGTGACACTTTTGTTTCTCTGCTTGCCTTCCCTTTTTGAGTCACAAAAATACGACATGTCGCGATATCGCGACACTTTTGTTTCTCTACTTGCCTACCCTTTTTGAGTCACGAAAATGTGACATGTCGCGATATCGTGACACTTTTGTTTCTCTGCCTTCCTGCCCTTTTTGAGTCACAAAAATGTGAAATGTCATGATATCGCGACACTTTTGTTTCTCTGCCTTCCTACCCTTTTTGAGTTGCAAAAATGTGACATGTCACGATATCGTGACAATTTTGTTTCTCTGCCTTCCTACCCTTTTTGAGTCATGAAAATGCGACATGTCGCGATATCATGACACTTTTTCCTTCTTGCTCTTTCTCTTTGCATCGGACCACAAAAATGCTACATGTCGCGATATCATGACACTTTTTCCTTCTTGCTCTTTCTCTTTGCATCGGACCGTGAAAATACATGTCGCGATATCGCGACACTTTTTCTCCTTGCTATTTCTCTTTGCTTTGGCCCTTGAAAATACAACATGTCACGATATCATGACACTTTTTCTCCTTGCTCTTTCTCTTTGCTTTGGCCCACAAAAATAAAACATGTCGCAATATCGCGACACTTTTTCTCCTTGCTCTTTCTCTTTGCTTTGGCCCGCAAAAATACAACATGTCACGATATCGCAACACTTTTTTCTCCTTGCTCTTTCTCTTTTCTTTGGCCTATGAAAATACAACATGTCACGATATCGCGACACTTTTTCTCCTTGCTCTTTCTCTTTTCTTTGGCCCGCGAAAATACACTATGTCGTGATATCGCGACACTTTTTCTCCTTGCTCTTTCTCTTTGCTTTGGCTCGTGAAAATACATGTCGCGATATTGTGACACTTTTTCTCCTTGCTTTTTCACTTCTCTTTTGGCCGTGAAAATGCAACATGTCACGATATCACGACACTTTTTTTCTCAATGCGGTGTTTTGCTTTTTCTTTGATCTTTAGCATATGGGCCACTTCGGTCTTCTTGGAAAACCTGTAACAACTTCACCCAAACATAAAAAACATCCTCATAACCTCTAAACTCCTGTCCACTGCATCAACTGATCTATCTGGCTGTGTTGACAACAATGACAATACTATCGTTGCACCTTGCTCAACAATCTCCCCCTTTGGAATTATTGGCAACACACGTGCAATTTCCTGTAACTCTCGTGAAATTTCCTGTAACTCTTCTCCCCCTTTGACAACAATACCAAAATGGTTGTTGTAAACTCCCCCTAATTCCATGTACAACATTCTTAGGCAAAAATTATTACACTTAGCAAAAATCACAAACATGAGAAAAAAGATAAACAAATACACAAATGCTCCCCCTGAGAATGTGGTCCTAATAGCTAGTCAATTCTTGCGAAGCATACAACAAGCTGTCGTTGCAATATATTCTTCCTCTATTGTGGATAAGGAGACTGAATCTTGTTTCTTACTATTCCATGAGACCAACCTGTCTCCAACACATAATGCACCTCCACTAGTACTCTTTCTGTCACCTACACATCCTGGCTAATCTGCATCTGAATACGCAATAAGGGTGAAGTCCTTACCTTTTGGATACCATAACCCATACTCCATAGTACCCTTGAGGTATCGAAGAATCCTCTTCACTGTTGTCATATGAGTCTCCTTGGGACTAGCCTAAAATTGTGCTAACATGCATACTGCCTACAAAATATCTAGTCTAGTAGCCGTTAAGTACAGTAAGCTCCCAATCATAGATATGTACATGGTTTGATCAACATGAGGAGATTTTTCATCCTTGCTCAACTTGCAACCTATCATCATGGGAGTGCTAACTGGCTTACAATCCTCCATTGTGAACTTTTTAAACATATTTTTCACATATTTAATTTGAGAAATAAATATGCCCTTCTCATTTTGATTAACTTGCAACCCGAGGAAATACGAAAGTTCACCAATCATTGACATTTCAAATTCTTTCACTAAACCAAATTATCTAAACTGTTATAATCCGTAACTTTGAACAATGGCAGTAAGAACCATCAAAAGTACAACACTAACATATAGCAATACTACCAATGGTGACAACTCTTAATTTAATCAACACCCTTCATGGTACCACCACAAACAACTACATGAATTGAACCGCACTTTGACAACTATACGATAACTCCCCCTGACTACTTACCTTTCATCCTCAGATAACCAAACAACATAGGAGCATTAAAATAAAACTTTAATATTGCTCCCCCTGAGGATGTGCTAACTGGAGCTGCTTAGTGCAATAGAGGAGTAGTCTCCTTCAATCCAAGGAGACATGATTTCCTCTCTTCTTTCTTTCTCCAAGCTTTATTGAACTTGGGCTTGAGTTTTTCAACTGCATCCCTATTTTGAACCTTTTCCTGAACTTGAACATTTCTCTTGGGTGGTTGTCTCTTATGCATCCTTGATAGATGATTATTTTCCTTTCTTTGATGCACATGATTTCTTCTCTGCCTGTGTTGCATTCTTTGTGTTTGATGAAATCTATTGTCTTGCATTAGATTAGATACAAAAGTTTTTGGACAAAACCTTGCTATGTGCCCATGACCAATACATTTAAAACATTGCACATGGTGTTCAACAGATGTATTTCTACCAGCATAACTCTTTGATCTATTATTCAATCCACAATAAATTGCCTTGTGACCATAATGGTTGCATCTAAAACAATAGCCATTAAAAGCATTATTATGAATAGAGTGAGAGTGATAGAACCTCTTTTGTTGTGGTTTCTTTGTTGTAGATATCCTTTGATATTTTCTTCCTTTTGAAGATTCAGCTTCAAAATTTTCTTGCTTCGATCCTTCAACAGTGAACTTCTTCTTCTCTACATATTTGGAAGATGAAGGTTGTTCAACTTCATATCCAAGACCAAGCTTAGCCTTGGAGCTTCTTTGTTGCCTTATCATTTCATCTAGAAACTTTGTGCTCTTCTCAAATTTGAGATTTGTATTGGCCTCTTCTAGTTGTTTCTTTAAAAAAACAATCTCTTCTTCTTGTTTGCAGCAAACAATCTCTTTCTTATTGATCTGTGACCTGAGAGTTTCTTCAATCCTTTTGGACTCTTCTTCTTGTAGCTTTAGATCACTACTAACTTTGTTAGATTCCTCTTCACATTTGCTACATACATCGACTTTATCATCCAGGGGTGACTTCAAGGATTCTTATATTTTCTTGGCTTTATGAATTTGTAAGAAGAGATCTTCAATCTTATCCCCATATTCTTCCAACTTCTTGGACATTATTTTGTTCTTTTTCCTTTCTATATTCAACTCTTCAAGTGCAGCGATCAACTCACCTTCTAGATCTACTTCAAGCTCAAGGTTTTCATCACATACTTTAGAATTCACTCCTATATTTTCTAGTTCAATTTTTTCTTCCACAAGAACTAAAATTGACTGAGATGCCCTATTGGAGGAGGATCTATTCTTCTTACCCATTGCATACTAATCCAATATCAACCCTAGCTGGTTCATCCTGAAAAGGGAAACTGGATCTGATACCAATTGTTAGTCTCACAATGACACTAAGAGGGGGGGTAAATCAGTGTAGCTCTTTAAAACTTAAATATTCAATTCTTAAATCTAAAACAATGAAAACTTAAAACCAAATAAAGAAAGTATAACAAGAGAACATCACTCAACACAAGATGTATCGAGGTTCACCGATTTGGCTACTCCTCAAAATGACTATTTGGACTCTCATCCAAATCCAACCTTTGCAAAGCACAACTTTACAATCAATTTACCAGCATCCACTAGAAGGAGCACCAACCCCTGATTTATCTACACCAACATAAAGGAGCACCAACCCATGATTTATCTGCACCAACAGAAAGGAGCACCAACCCTTGATTTATCTACACCAACAAAAAGGAGCACCAACCCTTGATTTATCTGCACCAACATAAAGGAGCACCAACCCCTGATTTACCAACACCAACTAGAAGGAGAACCAACCCCTAATTTACCAGCACCAACTGGAAGGAGAAACAACCCATGATTTATTTGCACCAATAGAAAGGAGCACCAACCCCTAATTTACCAGCATCAACTAGAAGGAGCACCAACCCCTGATGCCAAGCACCAACTTGGACTTCAATTCTAAAACTAGAATATTGAAATATAAATGCCTTCAATTTTACAAGACCCTAACTGGTCTATTGCTTACCCAACATCACCCACAATTCACACAACACACATCCTTCTCGCTCGCCTCTCACCTCTCGCTCTCCTCTCGCTCTCTTTGCAAGATCGAATCCACATTTAAATTCTCCAAGCAACACTCCTTTTATAACAATCCTTTCTCTTTGTAACTCCAGTTGTAACTCCTTTCATATT
Organism: Wollemia nobilis; assembly: GCA_028583015.1. Lineage (NCBI taxonomy): Eukaryota > Viridiplantae > Streptophyta > Pinopsida > Araucariales > Araucariaceae > Wollemia > Wollemia nobilis. Next base: position 1,479,318 of record JAQPPZ010002550.1, read on the forward strand.
CTCATATGCCACTTGTCAATTGTAACATATTCTTTATGTAACTCATTTTGCATATATAGAGTAGGCATTTCATCAAACACGTTACATGCAAAGAATTGACACCATATTCTCCTACCATGACTGTTCGTTTTCTCCTTCATGACTGTTCGTTTTCTCCTTTGATGACTATTCATTTTCTCCTTCATGACTGTTCATTTTCTCCTTTGTGCATGCATGCATTTTGGTTTTCGAAAAGGCTTTTCATTTCTATTTTAATGACTGTTCATTTTCTCCTTCCACGACTATTCATTTTCTCCACATGGGCATGCATACATTTCTTTCCATGATTGTTCATTTTCTCCACATGGGCATGCGTCTGCTTCTTTCCATGTGTAATGACCATATTAAATGATTTCAAATCATTAAAGATTCCTTATGGGTCCATGTCACTATGCAGTCTTCAATTTCACCATCCTGGTGTTCATCACTAATATCAAACGCACTGTCAACTACTTTGTTCCTTTGGCAAAACCGCAACATGTCACAATATTGCAACACTTTTGTTTCTCTGCCTGCCTGCCCTTTTTGAGTCATGAAAATGTGACATGTCGCGATATCATGACACTTTTGTTTCTCTGCCTTCCTACCCTTTTTGAGTCATGAAAATGCAACATGTCGCGATATCGTGACACTTTTGTTTCTCTGCCTGCCTGCCCTTTTTGAGTCGCAAAAATGCGACATGTCACGATATCGTGAAACTTTTGTTTCTCTGCCTTCCTGCCCTTTTTGAGTCATGAAAATGTGACATGTCACGATATCATGACACTTTTTCCTTCTTGCTCTTTCTCTTTGCATCAGACCATGAAAATGCTACATGTCGCGATATCGCGACACTTTTTCCTTCTTGCTCTTTCTCTTTGCATCGGACCACGAAAATACAACATGTCGCGATATCGTGACACTTTTTCTCCTTGCTCTTTCTCTTTGCTTTGGCTTGCAAAAATACAACATGTCATGATATCGTGACACTTTTTCTCCTTGCTCTTTCTCTTTGCTTTGGCCCGCAAAAATACAACATGTCACGATATCGCGACACTTTTTCTCCTATTCTCTTTGCTTTGGCCCGCGAAAATACATGTCACGATATCGTGAAACTTTTTCTCCTTGCTCTTTCTCTTTGCTTTGGCCCATGAAAATACATGTCGCGATATCATGACACTTTTTCTCCTTGCTCTTTCTCTTTGCTTTGGCCGCAAAAATACAACATGTCACGATATCGCGACACTTTTTCCTCCTTGCTCTTTCTCTTTGCTTTGGCCCATGAAAAAACAACATGTCACGATATTGCGACACTTTTTCTCCTTGCTTTTTTACTTCTCTTTTTGCCATAAAAATGCAACATGTCACAATATCGCAACACTTTTTTTCTCGATGCGGTGTTTTGCTTTTTCTTTGATCTTTAGCATATGGGCCACTTTGGTATTCTTGGACAACCTGTAAAAACTTCACCCAAACATCAAAAACATCTTCATAAGCATTTAACATCACTGTACATACTTTGAATAACCTCTAAACTCCTGTCCACTGCATCAACCGATCTATCTGATTGTGTTGAAAAAAATGACAATATTGTCACTACACCTTGCTCAACATTATGGGTTGTATTGAAAAACACATTTACTCACATGAATGATCGATTATGATAAATTTATAGGCGCATGATTAAAACACAAATGTGGTGTTGTTTTTAAGACTGACAAACACAATCCCTTCTAATGTGGAATGCAACAGATGATGAATACCTATATGTAATGCAATGAAGTGAATGTATGTGTGAATGAAAATGTATAATGCAAATGCAAATAGTTTTGCATTTTATTCTTTACCATTTTTTATAATTTATTTTATAATTTTATCAAATTTTGAGCCTTTATATTTGACTAAACGATGATTACATGCCTTCAGAGCCTTTAAATTGACTAAGCAATCCTTAGGAACCTTTGGATATTTTAGGATTGACCAAGGGAATTATGAGCACCTTTGGGGCTTTTTGGGATGACCAAGTGGTTCTTAAGAATCCTTGGAGACTTTAGGATGACCAAGCAATTTTTAGAAACTCTTGGTACCTTTTGATTGACCAAACTACTCATAAACGAGCTCGAAGCTTTTTAGGATGACCAAGCGATGTTTAGCAAACCCTAGAAGCTTTTAGGGATTTGACCAAAGGGCTTACAGATGCCTTTGGAGCTTTTGATTGATCAAACTACTCATAAAAGATCTTGGAGCCTTTTAGGATGATTGAGCAATGTTCAACAAACCCTCGAAGCCTTTGGGGTTGATCGAGAAGTTTTAAGCAAAGTCTCAAAGACTTTTACTGATATGACCAAGTGGTTTCAAGAACCCTTGGAGCATTTTGCTATAATATCAAGCATAGAATGCCTTAATATGGATGATGTTGAGAGGTTCAGGCTCTTCAACACCCCCTAGTGATGTTAGGTGATAGGTACATGGACCAATATTTTTAGATACAATATACGATCCTAGCCAATTAGCCATGAATTTGTCTTGCAATCAGGCGACAAATTAGAGTTATTTTGGTTCTCTTTCAAGACAAGATCCCCAAATTCAAAGTATCTCTGATGGACTTTGCTATTATAAGCTCATTTTAGTCACTCTTGATAAATGTGAATATGCTCAAGGGCATTCACGCAACGTTCATCCAGCAGCGTCAGTTGATCCAGTTGATCTTGTCATGCGGTGTCATCATCAATGAACTCTTTCAATGCGATGCACAACATTGGAATTTCTAGTTCTAATGGTATAATGGCCTCAACACCATATACTAGTGAAAATGGTGTTGCCCCAGTGGGTGTTCGAATGCTATTCCTGTAAGCCCATAAAGCAAGGGGTAGCTGGATATGCCAATATTTGTGGTTTTCTTAGATCATATTTTTCAAGATGACCACCACTGTATTATTTGAAGCCTGAGCATGACTGTTTGCTTATGAATAGTATGGAGTCACAAAACTATGTTTGATTCTATATTTAGATGTCAAAGCTCTCATAGTTTTGTTCTTGAATGACATTCCATTATCCGAAACTATCTTGGATGGAATCCCAAAATGACATATGATATGCTCGAGTATAAACTTTGCTATGTGAGCTCCAGTAGTTGTTGTTAAGGGTATTGCTTCCACCCACTTTGTAAAGTACTCAGTAGCCGTGATAATGAATGTATGGTATCCTAATGATGAGGGAGATATCTTTCCTATGATATTGAATCCCCATTGAGAAAATGGCCAAGCCGCTTGAATGGGCTATAAGGCCTATGATGGCAAGTGTGTAATATTAGAATGATGCTAACATTTTATGCATTTCTTGACATACACATTGCAATCCTTCTCCATAGTGGGCCAATAGTAACTCATTCGAAGGATGCACTTGATGATGGCCATGCCACTGAAATGGCCATTGCACATACCATCATGAGCTTGTGAAATCACCCAAGATGACTCTTGGAGATCTAGACAACGAAGAAGAACTCTATTGTAACCTCGTCAATACATAATTTATCCTATCAAAACATATTTAGTCACTTTTTGCTTGAATATGTGTCTTGTGGTATGCGATAATCCCTCTAGGATCAAACCAAGTTTTAAGAAGTCTTGGATTTGTGATATCCATCTTTGACAAGCCTCAAATTTGACTACCAAGATGACTTGCTCCCTCTATGTATTTACTTTTGCAAATGCAGACTAAGAAAAAACCTTGTGGTGAATGGTAGTACCACTCACCATCGGACTCTAAGAGGTTAAATACCCCCAATGTGCCTTCTTTAGAAAGTCTTCAACTCTACAGAACCATTCAGATTTTGGTTCTATGCTAATCATGTTGACTGACATTTTATTATCAAAGGCTTCACGTTCCACTACAGGATGCGAAAGCATTTTAACATGAATGGTGGTGAAATTAGCAGATGGATTTTGAGGGATTAAGGATCCCAAATATGCCATGGTGTTTATAAACCTATTTGATGAACAAGGGATTGCTTCGATGTCATACCATTCTAATTTAGCCAAATATGTAACAATAAGATATTTATAAGCTTTTAGTATATTAAATCAACACTTAAAGAGCCCCTTAACTTGGTTAACTATGAGCAAGGAGTCACAAAAGATGTTTAATATTTTAACTTTCATGATGATGGCTATGTGGAGGTCCAATAATAGGGCTTCGTACTCAGCATTGTTGTTGGTGCACGAGAAGTCTAATTTAAATTACAAGGGCATTAGAGCTCCTTGTGGCATGAAAAACACTATTCCTGCACCACCTCCTTGATCGCACTTTGAACCATCAAAGAACAAAGTCATATAAGTATTGTTCTCTGGTTATTGGGGTTTAGGAGCTTTGGATAAGATGAAGATTGCATCGTCTATAATATTAATGGTTAGAGGCCTACTATTTGACAACGGTACCTCAACCAGCTGATCAGCTATGACCTATCCCTTAATGGACTTTTGGCTTATGAATTCCAAGTTGAATTCTATCAGTAGCATGATCCACTTTGTAGTATGTGTATTATGATACGTCTTACTCATCATGTACTACAAAGAATTTTTTTTTGATATAACATGTTCCATATGACTTAGCATATAGTGTAGCAATTTCTTGGTAGCAAAAACTACTACTAAACAAAGCTTCTCTACATATGCATATCCTAGCTCGTCACTCACCAAGGTTCAACTAATATAATATATGTCTTTCTCTTTGCCTTGCATGTTCTTTTGGTCTAACATGGTCCCTAATGCAAATTTTATCACCGATATATAGCAAAAATGTCACATCTGGCCTTGGTGGAGCTAGTACTAGCAGCTTCACCAAGTATTGCTTTATCTCAGTGAAAGTTGCTCGACAGTCCTCATCCCAATTGAATGGGACCCCCTTGTGTAGCAGTTAATTCATGGGTCAACATTTATCTAATAATTGAGCTATGAATCACTTTATCGATGCTACCTTTCCTTGAAGGCTCCTTAATTCTTTAATATTGGTGGGGGAAGGCATCTCTAATATAGACTTGACCTTCATTAAGTCGACTTCGATGCCTCACTTGGAAATGATGAATTCTAAGAGTTTACTAGAAGTAACTCCAAACATGCACTTCTTAGGATTCAACCTGACATTGTACTCTATCAGGCAATCAAAGACCTTCCTTAAGACCTTTGCATGCTCAACACGTAGTAATGACTTGGCCAACAAGTCATCCATATAATCCTCTAGGATCTTATGCATATAGTCATGAAAAATATATGTCATGGCCCACTGGTATGTAGCACTAGCATTTTTAAGACCAAATGGCATAAATTTATAACAAAATTTTCCCCATGGCTTTATAAACGCAATTTTATTCTGGTATTCAGGTTTAATCCAAATTTGATTATAACCATAAAATCGTCCATTAAGGAGAGCATTTTTTGACCTACAGTTGCGTCTACAAGATCATAGATATTAGGTAACAAAAATGAATCTTTAGGTGTTGTCTTATTTCTAAAATCTATACAAATATAGATCCTTCCATCAGGTTTTCCTATGGGTACCATATTGGACACCCATTCCGGATAGTCTATGGAAATTACAACATTTATGTCCAACAACTTTTATAGCTCATCTTTCACAATTAAGACTACTGTTGGATGCATATTTCTAAGCTTCTACCTGAATGGCTTCTTTGAAAGATCTAGTAAAAGGTTATGGGTAACCAATTTTGGGTCTAGACCTGGCATATATTTGTATGTCCAAGTGAAAATATTAGGTCTCTCTTTTAGCATAGGGATGAGGGTGGCACGCTTATCTGGAGTGAGACTCTCTCTAAATTTAACCTTCCTCATATTGTTGGGATCATTACAGATATCCACATAGAAGGTTTCCTCTACTGACATATGCGACCCCTCCTCAATATGATGAGGCATAGGGATCAAGTGGATTTCATCTGTTGGGTTCATAGGTTCTACGTTGGAAGCATCCTCAGCATGATAGACATCATAAGCATAGCCTAGTGCAAAATGAAATGGTTGCAACATTTCTTCATTAGGGAAGAACTCTTCAGTCTCTATAGGTGAGTCAACGTGATCCCAGTTGATAGCATCTACAATTAAATGCAATGATTTGTATGGATATGCTATATTGCAGAGTGGATTTGTCAAATAAATGGATACCATATTGATGGAATGGAATTGATCTTCGGGACCACATGGATAAACTTCTACATAATTGATGTAGTCTTCATACCTGATATCTGGCTCTAATGACAAAGGCACAAATGGGTCCTCTATATTCAAACTATGAATGACTGGGTTCTCCCTATGCACTGATTGTAATATGGGATCATTTGGCTCAACAAGCTCCATGTAGGTAGGAGGATGGGGAAACAATATGTGATAGATCACATTGAATTTCGATGGTCTTACCCTAAAACAAGGATTGATATTTATCTCTCTATGTAGGCCCTCGGTCATATAAGGTGCATTATGGTGATGTAGGTATGGAGGTCCTATATGGGATATCTCTATTTCATCCTTGTCATCATTGTCTAAATACACTCTCTCGCCACTATTAATTGGTATGGGATGCTCTGGCAAGTGCGGCCCCATGTAAGTCACTTTCTGATCATTATCATCGTTGTCCAATAAAATCGGATACAAGCATCACAAATATGATACCGCATCATAAATCAGTCCAGCTTCATCCTTTGACTAATTATTAGGTGATATCTCACCATCCACCAAGGTGTCTTCATGATATGACTCGAGCAGAGCTATGGTGACATAAGACACCATCTGATCATCCCTTTGGAACGTAGAAGGATTAGGGTGATATGGGTTGAAATTAACATCGTCCCCCAGACTGAGGTACAAGCAATATAATTATGCTACAAGTAAGTCATCCTATCCTTGTATTTGTAATCCTAACCCAAACCTATCAGTTGCTAACTAATAATGTGGTTTGAGCGAAGTCCTATACCCTTATTCAAAAAGACCAAGCCATACCCATACCAATGATATAATTCAAAAATATGTCTGGCATATTCGGGGTTTGAAAAATAATGAAAATTCATTGTGGGTTCGTCATCATCTTAATCCATTCACGTTCGCATGGGAATATAATCTAGCCTAGCATAGATTAAGTTTTTCTGGTTGGACGATTCTCCCAATGGAACCATGAATCCAACTAGAAAACGGTGAGGATGGGGCTGACCCATCTCTTGTGTTGTCTCTAGAATTGGTTTGAAGGTAAAATTTTGCACAATATATTCTCCTAGCCCTGTGTTGGCTAGGTTAACAGTCACCCACGGTGTGGATGACCCTGTTTATGATGCAGGCAAGGAAGGTTGAGGTACCTCCTCGGCTATGTCTTGGGTTTCCTCCACTTCCATAGGGATGGGAGCCTCATCAATGACTGGTTTAGGAATACATTTCTCTTGTTTCTCGCCCACTTTCATCTTTTTTTTCCTCTTGTCTTGAAGCATTGTTGATGCAGTAAGTTTCAAGGAAGTAGCAGTAGTGTGCTCAGATCTATGTGACACGAATATCGATGATTGAGCACCTACTCTTTGTTTTTATTTTGGAATTTTAACCAACAATGTTGATCGAATTTCCAAGTGCATTTATGGGAGTATGAAACCCCCTGGTAGATCATCCATGTTCATGAATTTAAATGGTTCTCTATCTGATGGCACCACGTGAAACTGTCCCTCATGAATGTACTTCACACACTAATGTAATATCGAGGGAGCACAACGCATCTCGTGAATCCAAGGCCTCACTAGCAGGATGTTATACTGCATGGCTCCTTCTATCACATGACACATCAAAGGGATGGTATTTAGGCCTACCTAAATAGTTAGGACAATCGTGCCAACCATCGAATATAACACGTCATTAAACGCTCTCAACATGAATGTAGTTGGCACAATGTGTGATTTTGGTAGCTTCAAGGGACTCAAACCCTTAGTCTTTATGATGTTAATCGAGAAACTAGTGTCTAGAAAGACCCTTTTGAATGTCACATGGTTGACACATGCAATAATATACAACAACAGGTTAGTCGTATTGGTAGGAACCATCCTAATTTCATGATCATAAAATTGGATCATCGGTTCCTGGCACTACTGTACATATCCCACAAAATTTATAAACACTTGAGCATCCTGAGATTGTACTTCAATGGACCTCAAAATTTTCATGAGAGTATCCTTGTGCCTAGGGTACTATTGTATTAACTCATAAATAGACAACTTAGTGGGAGTTGTCTACAGGTTTTGAACCAACCTACTCCATATGGTCACCATTGGTCTAGTTGGTGGGCATGGAATATTCTACACTGGTTTTTGATTCAGTGTGGATTATATTCTTATGGGAGCACATAGTTGATTAGGTTTTTCATATCTCTCATGCCTTGTAACAACATTAACCATACCTACAAACCCCTAGGTAGGTGGTTTGATGTGCACCTGGTTAATGTGACCAAAATTTTTGCACAACACCTCGTGGTTGGGAAGTGGATTTTTGTAAATCCCCATGTTCTAGTTGTCGTGTGCTAGAGCATTACTTGGTACTACAAGCTCACCTTTTTCAATCATGTTTTGCACAATATGATTGAATTACCAACATACTTCGATGTCATGACCCTTTACTCAGTGAAAAATGCAAAACAGGTCGTCTTGGTACCCCTTCGACTTAGGTTGATTTGGATCGACCATCTTGATTTTGGGTAATTTGATTGCCTAGCCTCACACAATTGGTGGAATATATTAGTTATTTCGTCAAGAACATGAATTTTCTATGTGGATGTTTTTATTTTTTCTTGCCCTTATAATTATTATGGTGCTTTTCATACTACATAGGAGGAGGTTGGGCCTGATAATTTTTCTTTTATTACCCTTTATCATCTCTTTGGAGGTTTAGCACCACTTAGATGACATGAGCCTTCTTGCCCTTATGTTTTATGAAGATCTTCTTTGGCCCCTCTTTCATTTTCTTAAGTTTCAAGTTACCTTATTGCAACTTGATGTCTTCAATCACCTTGGCTTGCACCAAAGCCTCCTTGAATGTTGAATATTGCTACAATTGCAACAATAGCAAGATGTTTTTGGCACAACTCTTGGTAAATATTTGGGTAAATTTCATATCAGGAATAGGGAATGGTAGCTTCACCATCAACCTCCTCCATATATTTATGTATTGTTCAATTGTCTCGTCATCGCGCTGAGCTAGCGCAGCCAAATCAAAAAGGTTATCCTGTTTCTTGACATCGAAGGAAAAACATTCAAGGAAAGTGTTAGTCAGTTGCTCGAAACTGGTAATGTTGTGCCTATTTTTTCTAGATGAACCACTGTCGGTTTGGGCCTGAGAGAGTCATGACAAATGTGTGCAAAAGTAAGGCATTATTTTTAGAAATTTGGAAATAGGCATCCAAAAATCCTGTGACATGCTCTTGTGCATCTTCATCACCTATAAATTTGTCCAACCTGGGTATAACAAAATGCTTAGGATAGGCAAGAACAAGTATCGAGGGGTCCAAAGGCTCATTACGAATATTTCTTAATGTTGGATTTTGAATAGTCACTCCTTACCTCTCGATCGCTTTTAATTTTGGTTCTAAGGCCTTGTAAGCATTTGAGGAAAGAAAGTCCTCCTCCCTAAGCTACCATGGGGATGGTCTCGAAGGTACATTCTTCCTCAATCGAGGTGGAGGACCTTGCTCTTCCTCCTCCTCAACTTGGGAGTTTTTAGGATACTCTTGATCAGTTCCATCTCCCTCAACTTCCTCATATTGTTGTTGCCTCTCATATTCAAATGGTGGTGGTCATTCTATTTGTATGGCACTAATATGAGTGCGAGAGTCTCTGTGCTCCTTCTGAACATTAGCTTGTGAGAAAGCCTTCATCTTAATGCACTTTTTGCTCTCTATGTGAGTGTATAGGACAGACCTGGCTAGACTATATTCCTCCTCTACACACTCCTTTTGGGCAAGGATGCGTTCTTCACACATGCGTTGCTCATAGAGTCTCTATCTGATGAGCCTCTACAATTAAAGATTCTCTTCTTCAATGTGTTGTCTTTCTTAGAGAGCATCCTCCATTTGATCATGGAGGACTATCATCGCTGCTTAGATACTAGTCCATGTGATCTATCAAGGTGGTTAGCCATGATACGCCTCTGGTATGTATGCTCTGTATGAGCGACATTATGGTTTCTGTACCCATATGAATTATTTACGATGCTTTTGCCCTTGTGTGTGTAGGCAAAATTGGCATCTTGTTGAGCTATGTGCTCTATGCTACCATGTGTAGATGGTGGATGTTTCACATGAGGGCGCTTGTTGGAAATTTGAGTTATTTTATGTTGTCGTTGATATCACATGGATCATTGATATCACATTGATTTTTGGTGGCAAAAGCACTTCATAGATAATCATTTATGATATTTTGGAAAGCATGGCTATTTATAGGGTTTTTATGAAAACCAAGGCAGGAAAAATAAAAGGTTTTATTTAAAACCATAGTGGGCTTATGTGGAAAGGGCTTTTCTTAAAAGCCAAGGTGGAATTTTGTTTCATCGAAAAAGGACCTCCGGTGATGAATATATTAAAGTTTAAAGTTTAAGTTTAAATTAATGGAGGGCCGACCTATGTGCAATTAATGGAGTTTTGCACACACACACACACACACACACACACACACACACACACACACACACACACACACATATATAATATATATATATATATATATATATATATATATATATATATATATATAAAGGTTTCAATTTATTTTGTAAATTGGGCATATTATATATCGTCGGAAAGCTTATTTCGAGGGATATTTGATTAACTTATTTAGAAGGAGAAATAAGGTGTGTGTAAAGAGATATTTTTTATTTTGCAAAGGGGTTCCAAAAGTGAAGTTTGTCTTGTTCTTTTTCAAGAGGATTAATTCTTTCATGAGGTGACAAGGTATGCAATATTGTGATTTGTTTTATTTTATGATATAAGTGGTTTTTGGAGTGAAAAGGTTATGCAATGTTTTGATTTATTTTATTTTATGGTACAAGTGGTTTTAGGAGAGATAAGGAAGTTGTGCAATTAAAGGCCTTGGTGATGATTATTGAAAATTGGAGTAATGTTGATTATTTTGTGATCTACTAACTCTTGTGAATATTGGCAAAAGAATTTTGTGATTGTGGCAGATTTACAAAGAGGTTTTTTCATCTTCATAAAAGGTATGGGCACATTCTCGTATTGATTATTTATGGTGGTTGATTTCTAAAATATCATTGGAGAGAAAAGGGTTGTTTGTGGTTTCCTTTTCGAAAGTGGTTGGTTGAATGCTTGAAGGTTTTCTAAGTTGAGAGTTGTGTTTAAACTTTGTTTTATAAGAATTGTTATTGAAGCCCATTGGTTGTAAAATAATTTGAGTTAGAAAAGAACATGAGTATCATTATTATGTGAGATTTGTGGTTGAGCATTGTTGGAAACATTTGAGTTGGTTGATACATACTTGGACTATGGTTGTGTGAGAAAGAGTTGTCCCTTGTGATGATTGGTTGAGTTGAGTTGATTGAGCCTAGTCAAGTGATGTGTGAAGTGATTGTTCAAGTTCTATGAAAAAAACTATTCCATAATTCTATGTTGAGTTGAGATTAAGGTTAGAAAATATTGAGTCTCTAACAATTCTCTTTATGGTTATATAAGACTTGAGTTGAGTTGAGGTTGACTTGAATTGAGTTGAGGTTGATTTGAGTTGAGAGTGAGATTAGAACATATTGAGTCTCTAACAATTCTCTTTATGCTTCTATGAGTTGATTTGAGTTGAGTTGAGATTGATTTGGGTTGAGAGTGATATTAGAACATATTAAGTCTCTAACAATTATCTTTATGCTTCTATGAAGTTAATTTGAGTTGAGATTGCCATTAATTGTTGAGTTAATTTTGATTACTACTTGAGCACAATTGATTGAGCCTTTGAGAAGGCCCTTGGGACATATTTGAGGACATTTTTGGGATAGCTTTGTGGAAAACTTTGTGGAAATATTTTTAGAGCAGATTTAGGCAATTCTTGGTGAGCTTGCTAGAGCATATTTGGGCAAGTTCTTGGTGAGCATGCTAGAGCATATTTGGGTAAGTTCTTGGTGAGATTGCTAGCATAGATGACAAGTTCTATGTGAGCTTGTTAAGCAGGTTCTATGTGAGCCTATTGAGCAAGTTCTTAGTGAGCCTATTGACAGAGCTTTGGAGGTGATAGAGTATAAAAGACATATTATTAGTGGATAGAGATCCAACAGCCAACATAGTTGAAGACAGATATTAGTGAGGAGTCTTCAAGTGGAGAGAGGTCCACCAGTTAGTGCAGTAGAGAGACAGAGTCTTCTAGAAGATAACATAGCTAGAGTATAATAGGAAAGAGTTCTCATGTGGAAGAGATCCATAAACTTGAGATTAGGGAATTGGCATCTCCTTTGGACAAATATCCATAAACATTGTAATTGGGAGTGATTCCCAAAGAGATTGATTGAGAATTTTTTAGAAAAATATTTTCTTCGTGGAGTAGCCCACATTGGGTGAACCATGTAAATTGTGGTGTCTCTATTGTGTATGGTTTTTGTGCATTGCTTTGATTACTGCTATTGATACTGCTATTTTTACACAACACAATTTTTATTTTGAAGAAAAAAGTAAAAAGTGGTCTTATACTGTTCACCCCCCCTCTCAGTATAAGCTTGTGTTCTTCAATTCATATCAGATAGGGTTCCTTCGGAAAGTCTAACAACTTGAGGGAAAATTCTACAAGAACATAGATGGCTTCACAGAATGGATTATCTACAAATAAGGCTCCATTGTTTGATGGTAACAATTATGCTTTCTGGAGCATGAGGATGAAGAACTACTTGATATCACAAGGATATGAGGTATGGTAGATGGTTGAAAAAGTGTATAAGGTTGAAGGTGATCCTGAGGAAGATAATACTACCAGTAAATTGGTTGAGATAAATGCAAGAGCAATGAGTTATATTTTGAGTGGGATACATGAGATAGATTTTGCAAAGGTCATGGTATGTACTTCAGCTAATGAGATGTGGACCAAGTTGAGGAATACTTATGAAGAATATTCTAAGGTAAATTTGGCAAATAAATCTTACTACATTGTAGAAGCAAGTGATAATTCAAATTACAGTGATAAAGATCAGTAAGATGAAGAAGAATATACATTATTTAGAATAAATGAAGAAAAACAAGAACATCTAGAGCTTGAGTCCACATAAATAAAGAGAGTGCATCAACAAAGGTTGGATGAGCTCCAACGGTGTGAAGAGAGGATTTACCAACATAAATCACATGAATAATAATCATGTGAGGTAATTCCCAAAAAGAATCTTATACCTAGAGTGTTCAGGCAATAGGTCAATGCGATGCACCCAATGCATCGTCAAGAGTTTCCACTTAATAAAGTAGATAGCCATTCTTCTAGATAGGTAGACATGCCTAGGGTTATCTAAGAGCAACAAAATGAGACATCTAGGGATCCCATTCATAAGCGTGAGATCGATAGTAGTCAAGTATGATAGGTAAGCAGTGTTAAATCTCGAGAGTCATCATAATCATTAGGGTATATACAGTCTATTCCACCATAAATAAACCTATTATTACTTTCCATAAATAGGAATTCAAACTTGTCCCTGTCCAAGAATTTGACCCTCCATTGCATATCATAGCAAGGATACAACAGATTACATATAAGTGAGTGTTGGTGGATACAGGATCATCGATTAATATCATTACCACCTCAACATTCAAACATCTCAAAATTCCACCTTCTCACATCAAGGAAATGAATTTCATATTGCAAGCCTTTAATGATGTGGAATACCCTATAATAGGCACAATAGTCCTCTCCATCAATATGGGACAAAATATTATGCCTACATTGTGCTACATTTTAGAGGGATAAAGACAGTATAATCTGTTGCTTGGTAGACCATGGATAAGAGCCATGGAGTGCATACCATCAATAGTGCATCAATGCATTAAGTACACTCATGGAGATGAAGTTCATGTAGTTGAGGTGGACCCAGATCCCTTCAAGTATTATAAGCCTTAGGATGATCCGCAAGAACTTGGTGAGACACCTATGCATCTACAAGTTAATTTGGATGAGCCTATCCACAGTGTGGACATAGCTTTGAAGATGGTGTTGGAATTGCCATCCCTTCCGATATCACCTATGGAGTCACCTACAACCCCTGTATTATCGACACAACTTAGAATGGAAGGATTAATGAATGCCCTTATGGAGTTGCTCATAGCCACTTTGGAGGTATCATTAGAGGACCTTCATACTCCTATAAAGGAGGAGAAACCTAGTATGGTCATGGATGCACCCGAGTGTATCACACCCTCTTCATCCATCATGACACTAGATAGTTCTTACGAGGACTATGGTGAATATGAAGAGCCTATGGATGCTAGTATTACGATGATGCCCACCATAGAGTCCAGCAAATATTTAAGTCATCTTCTTATCGAGTCTACACCTATGTATCCTATCCTGGAGACATCGTGTGAGCATGAGGAAGGTTCAGTTATCATGACTGAAATAGAATGGTCTTAGTATGTTGATAAATATCTACAATGCATGCAGTTGTGGAGTTTTCTCATGATTTTGTGGGAATGGTCGACATTAGACCAAACGAACAAGTGATTCCTAATCACATAGAGCATGAGATGGGGCAATCTAGTGGTGTTTTCACATTGCCAAGGCCAAAAATTTTGAAATTAGTCACTCCTGAATCATTTATCATGGCACCATCTCAAGAGCACAAACAAGTAGGTTCCTCACATCATATTGGGGGTACTCAAAATGACATAGTTCAACACAACAAAGTGAAACAAGAGCTTGAGCTGAGTTATATGCATGAGCATGTGGATAGCACTGATGAAGAGTGTCATCAAGAAGCTTCCACATCAACTCAAGTGAAGGAAATAGGTGATTTGCAATTACCTAATGGATCAATAACATCCACTTTTCTATTTCATTCAAATGACAAAGGTATTTTGAATCAGTCATTGGAAATACATATGAATTCTTTATCAGTATTACGATCCATTTTGAGACATCTAGAATGGATGGAGCATTAAATTGATGAGCAAGATAAGGCATTACATTTTATCAAGAACCATATTGAAAACCTGGAGTTACAAAAGCAACCCTTGCCTAAGGCCAAATCATTTCTTGAGCAAGCATAGGAAAAGCCTCAATGAAAGCAAAAGCCCATGTGACCAACCCAACCATTTGATTTTCAAAGTAAACCAATGCGGGGCAAAAGCCCAAAATATGTACAACATAGTGGGATTCCGTTACAAGAGTCTACATCTAAAATCTTTCAGAATCTACAAGAGGCTGATGTCATCACCTTGCCTAATGTCATCCCTCTAAACCCAAATAGAGTTAAACCTACGTGTTATAGGGAGCATCACTACTGTCTCTACCATCGAATAGAGGTTCATGGCATTCCATATTGTTGTGAATTTAATATTGTGGTACAAAATTTGATAGATAAGGAGGTTTATCATGCATATGGTTCTCTCATAATGCCCCAACATGCCGAAGTGGAGGTCACACCTCTTCAAGAGCGATCTCAAAGTCATCAGTCACCTCGTAGGCCCAATAGGCCAATGCAACGAGTATTTTCATTTCATATGACTACTCTAACTTTGTTCCAAAAGTTACATGAGGCACATGCATTCACATTACCTGAAGTCAAGCATAGGGCATACGATACTGGGTCACCTGATAAGGGTCCCTTTTGCATGTATCATCGAGTGCATGGACATGACATTTGGAGATACCATTAATTTAAGAGGGTCATCGAAGACCTAGTAGAATGGAACGAGATCCATGAATATGGTTCTCTCATTCACCCGTGCTGAAGCATAGGCACACTGATGAGATCCAATATTCACCTAGGGAGTCAAACTTTGTCGCTCTTCTTAAATAGGATGATTACTTTTTAGTAAATAGCATGCATGCTAGGGGTATTCAAGGTAGTATACCTTTACCACTAGCCATGCCAAATTCAATAAGGAAAAATGAGGAATCTAGAGGTATTGCACCTCCCTCACCATTATCGAATGACACACTCACTAGGGGTATATAGGGTCTTATGCCCTTCCCAAAAGGCTCTAAGGGTTCCTTAAAACCGCTTGGTCAATTCAGTAAAAAATCTCCAAAGGTATTTTTAAGCCCTTTGGTCAATCCTAAAAATCTCCAAAGGCATCTTTAAGCCCTTTGTTCAAACCCAAAAGGCACCAAGATTTTTTGGAAAAACTGCTTGGTCAACCCCAAAGGCTCCAACAATTATCAAAATTGCTTGGTCATCCCAAAACGTCCCAAAGGTACACATAATACCTTTGGTCAATCCTAAAAGCTCCAAGGATTCCTAAAAATTGCTTGGTCAATATAAAGGATCCAGAGGCATGTACTCACCATTTGGTCAATTATGAGGCTCAAAACCCATAAAAATTATAAAATCAATAAAATCCAAAAAAAATGGTAAAGCATAAAATCCAAAAATATTTGCATTTTGCATTTGAATTTTGCATAGTCATTTTGTATTTACACATGCATTCGCTGCATTACTGCATTGCATATAGGAATTCATCATCCGTTGCATTCCATAATAGAAGGCATTGTGTTTGTCAGTATTACAAATGATGCCATGTTTGTGTTTAAATCATGAATCTATGCATTTATCATAATCCATCATTCATGTGAGTAATTGTGTTTTTCAACACAAGCTATAATGTTGCTATGTAGATATACTAGGGTTTTTCGATCACTTAGCCATACCTAGTGGTCTTATCAAAAGTTGGTAGAAAGCTTGCTTTGATTTTGTAGCTAAGGTTCAGTTAGTATAGCCCTTAGCATATTAGAAGTCTATCACTAATAAATAAATTTAAACAATCCTAACAAGGACTAGGGGAATATGAAATCCATGAAGCAAGACCAGGTATCCTGAAGTGAAAAGAGTTATTCTTGCTTATCCCTCTGTGCGGACGGTATGGGAAATGTTGGAAGTTGGTAAAAGGATAGTTAGTTCCCTATTCAAAATCCCTTTATTACGATAAAATGATCAGTATCCCAAAAATATATCCCACATAAATCCTTATTATTGATACCCTAGATCGATATCATAGATCAACTCCCCAGAGATATATACCATATTGATATCATAAGATCGATATTCTCAATCGATATACCAAAAATATTTTTTCCAAGTAAATCCCCCCAAAGGAAAGATCAAGTGAATATCAAGTGAAGATCAGAAAATTATCAAATGTAAACGTCAAAAAGTGAAGATCAAGTGAAGATTAAAAAACAGGCTTAAATAAAAGTTCAAAGTGAAGTTCAAAAGTGAAGATAAAATGAAGATCATAAATCAAAGTTTGAGTGGAGATCAAATGAAGATCCAAAATCTAGTTCGAAGAGATATCAAATGCAGATCCAAAGATAGTTTAGAAAGAATATGGAATCGACTCCTTTGCTTCACTACATATGAGCGAGTATCCCAAAAATTGAAGGATAGAAAGGAATGAGCCTGAATCCCTAGAATTGTCGGCATTATTGTACCTTATGCATGATGATATGTCTGGCACATTAGCACCTCACTTATGAACAAGACCAATGTTTGAATATGGAAGAGCTAGCTTCAAGTGTCCTGCATTGCTTAGTGGCTTAGTCCAACTAAAATCTAAACTTGATATTGGATAAGACATTTGTGGAACCCTTATCTTAGAAATGGGCTGAAATAATCTCACTTGACATTGAGGAACACTCGTGTCTTATCTTAAAATAATCATTTGTACACATAGGGATAATGAACAGTTAGGGCCTATCCTAGCAAAAGTCTTTTATCTCAAAAGTCTAGTGGTGTTTGAGTCTCATGGAAAACCTTAAAAATTTCTCCCATAGCAACAAAATGTCAAATATTGCAACCATATAAATCATAAAATTGTAAAGTATTGAATCCCTGATACATATTTATATAAAGCACAATCAACATATAGGATAGATACCGGATGAATATTAGAAATAATATTTAGACGACCACTGACTATATCGTGCATATTTTTCAAATTTTGCAAAAGAAAATCGAATGGCACATTGTATCATTCGCATCATAAACATCACATACCATTGCATTCCATATATGGGTGATTAATTGATTAAATTCTAATTTTAAGGATTTTCGATTACAGTCATGATTTTTACACATCCTTTGGTATCATCCATTAGATTGATAAACATATTTGTATTAAATCCTTATATTTTAAGTGATTAAAGCATACAGGTTCATTTACATTAGACTAGCATCATGTAAATAAATCATCTCATACATTAATGCATACAATAAAGCAATATCAAACATGCATTAAGAAAATAACATCGCATCCATATGCATCCATCACAAAAAGAACATCTAAGCATCTAGATCACTACATATCATCATCATAAATCAAATAGCTATCTAGTGCATGTCATCTATACATCACATTATATAGCATCAACATAAAATAAGCATTGCATCCATGTGCATCACATAAACATAAAATCAAAAATAAATGAGTACACAATAATGAGCCATAAAATAATGATTAGTCATATCATATATAAAAATGTGTTGCAGAGTACATCAGGAGTACAAAAATAGCCACAAGATACAAATGTGTAGGTCCTCGACCTTACATCAAAAATGATATATATCAAAAATATATCCGACAATAGTAGAGCTCTAGCTCTGATCTGCTCCCCTATATAGGAGCTCTCATCGCTTCCCTTAATATTGTGCTTAGGAGCCTGCTCTGCCTGTTGCCTTGATGTCTGCTACGAACGTTGCTAAGAGCCTTGAGTACCACCTATCCCGAAGAGGTCTAGTAGTCCTCCAACTACAACCTGTGCAATGGGAACCTCTGTACACCAGGACCTATTGTTGGATGCTATAGTAGACTTCCCTGCCTCCCTAGTCATGGTGTGACTGTTGCTACCATGTGTACTAGAGGATTGGTGTGTCCTCTCACTTCTATGGGTGCGATGGCTTGAGCTAGTAGTAGACTGTGCTATAGTCTTGGATCTAGTCTGCTAGGACTATGGAGCATATGTATCCTCGGGAACCTCTACACCTAGCATCTGTATGTATCCAACTAGTTGGTCCACCCAAGAAACCCTAGATGTGTGCTTGTCATTGGTACTCATCAGAAAACCCTACAAGCACTGGATCTCTACCATAGGATCCTAGCCATCTGGTAGTGCTACTGTTGGTGGCATCGGAGGCCCCATAATCACTTGAGAGGATGGAATAACCCCCCATGTGCCCTAAGTAGATCCTGATATGTTACTATTGCATCCCTCTATGCCAATGCCAAATCACAAGCACTGGTGATCTCACCAACTTGGGTCTCTACTACTATAGCTCATGTTGTCAGGCTAGCAATCTGTTGCTCTGTCTATGTCAATCGATGATCTCTATCAGTCAATTGTACCTACAGAGTAGCGATAGTAGTGTTTCACTCCCTCTGCTATGTCTAGAATTTCCCCAGCTGACTCTGCAAGTTAGCCACTTATGCCAATAGTAGTCTCTTTGTACTATCAGGAGGGGCCTCACCCTCCTTGAGAGCCTCCTCATTAGGGTCAACCTCAGGAGCCTCCTCAACTACTGCCTCTATGCCCTAGCCACCCTCTATCTGTTGGCACACATTATGCCTATTAGGATCCACCTCTGCCCTTGTATGATCTGCAGCTTGGCCCAGAGGCCCTATCCCATACCAATAGAACATAGACCACCATTTGTCATACTCTGGAGTTGTCGTAGATTTTTCAACTCCAATCTCTTGGAAGTCATCTGGATCATCCCCTAGAGTCGGGGGTTGGATCCACGATAGATCCCTCTCTAATACCAAGTTCTTGTAAATGAATGGGATCTCTGGAATGTCCTACACCATGCCAAACTGATGCAGGATATGAGATAAAAATTGGTACTCTCTGATCTCAGCATTTTGGTTGAGTAACCATCTATCCCGATGAGCTTGTCAAAGCCACTCGTCGACCTCAGGCTAGTCAGGGCACTCCATGTAGGGCTTCCACTCGACATCATCTGGCCTGAGTCCTGTAAATCGTGTAATATAATGTTGGACATTGCTAGAATGGGTCTTGCTCTAGAATCCCTCCTTCTCCTGAGGCCAATAGGCATCGTAGCACTGATGGGCATCATCGATCTCTATAATGTGCAGTGGTAGCTCCCTAGGATGCTCTATCCTGATATGCTGCCAGTCCCAAATCTGAAGAAGCAGACTACAGGTGATCCCCTGATGGCTCCTATCAATAATATGGTAGAGATATCGATACAACTGATAGAGTAGAGTACTCCCCTAGGCTAGGAATAGTGGTTGTCAAATTGAGCTCTGAATAACTCTATGCATAGTGTCTAGGAGGTTCTAGGGAATCCTCATGCCTAAGGAGTCTAAAAGTACAACTTGCACCACCAGGTGCATGAAAATAACCTTGTGCATGAAGAAGACATTCTTCTCCTACCAATAGCCGATGTGAACCCCTCCGTGGTCGATGGCACACTGATACTCCTCACTACAGGTGTCTAAGATGGCATCAAAAATAGAATCCTTCGCTCCAAAATTCGAAGAGACGATGGCCTCACCATTAATGGGGATCCTAAATTTCCTATAAACATCCTCTAGGGTAACTATCATTTCACCTATAGGCAATTGAAATGTGTTGGTCTGAGCATTCCAGTGTCAGGCTAATGCAGTCAAATAGGCCTAATCTATCGGATAGTGGGTAGATCCATTACATAGCCAAAGCCAACAACTCTTAACCACTCTCACTCCTCGAAAGTGAGCTCTCCATGGATATCCTTAAGAATGTCAGGCTCTCAAGATCTAGAGGTCAACCTCTAAAATAAATAGCATGATATAAGGAAAAATCTAACTAAAACAAGCAAAAACATTTAAAAATAACTTAAAAATCATTAAAAACATCTAAAATTTGATAAAATTGCAAAAAAATGTCATCATGCAGGCCTAAAAATCAAATTTATCATTAAGACAGGTCAAATATGCATTAAATGATATTAATTGGAAAATATTTTGCAATTTTTTCTAAAGTTTGCGAACCGTGGGTCAACCATGCGGTCTGCATATGATCAAAAATTGATCGTTGGGATTTTGAATGTTGACCATAGCTAGCATCTATGATCCTTAATTGACCAATTGGGAACCACAACTGGTACCTGCGGTCTTCTATTTATATCCCATCAGGTGCGATACCACAGCTAAAAATGAAAAAAAATTAAATCCTAAGCTACCCTAGCCTAAGGTGAGGTTCATTGCCAACAATTTAGTGTGATTGATTTACCAATTACTTAATTGGGTTTATTTTTAGTGGTATTGGATGTGAGGTCATGATTTTTGAATTACCTTCCCCTCACCTCGTCCATCGCGGCTCAAAGAAGCTTGCCCGCGCTTTGCCATCGTGCTATGTAGGGTGTAGGTAAAGTTTGGTAGATTTTAGGTGAGTTCTCAGTTGTCACCATCAAAGCTCCAGATTTGCAAGTCACTATCATGGAATAATGAGATATATTTAAAAATTGGACATTTTATAGACCTCTCCTGTTTTGCACGGAATGTAGGCCCTAGCCGCGGTTCCCAAAATTGCAAATGGGAACCACAGACCCTAGTTGCGATTTGCAACTAGCAAGAAATTTAATAAAATCCCACCATGGGAAGGGCTAAAAATATCAAATAATGCCTCCCATTGGGTTAGAACTCAATAAAAGCAAATTAATTTGGAAATTTGGTGATAATCAAGCACCAAGATCCAATTAAAAATCAAAAATCTGATTGAAATTATAAAGTACATTCAACTGAGGTAATTGCTATGACAATCCTTCCATGGAGTGATGCACCTCCCAGCCAAATAAATAAACTCAATTCATAAATAAAAACATTCAAAAAAATAAAATAATTAAGACACCAAATGCACCTCGTATATAGTAATTTACCCTATACACTTGGCGGTTGTAGCGACTTGCGATCCATGTAATCCGACAAGATGAGTAAATTACCATAAGGACATTTGGGGAAAAATGGTCATTGTTGATCTGATATGCTTCTTTTCAGTCCCTAAGAAGTCCTTCACATCTGGACTACTCCATGGTAATGAGGCATTACATGTCATTTCTTCTATATCTTTCAGCAAATCATCAATAATTTGATTCAACACAAATCTGATTGGATTTGTATTAATTCGTTTCCCTAAGATCGCTATTGTAGCCTGACTGCTCCTTGGGATAGAAATGTGCAAATACTATTAACAGTTGGAATCATAAGCTAAACTAGGCCTAGCCAATGCATTAATTTGCTCAAATCTAAATTTTTTTAGATCATCCATGGTGGTCAAGCGACATCATCACTTTCATACATTGTCATTACCCTCATCGACTCATCGCTTGAGGGGGTAGTCATAATATCAAATCATAATAAAAATCAACAAAAGATCCCTAAAATCATAGATCCCTTGATCTTGTCAAAATCATGTTCATCCTTGTGAATCATTGTCAACAACTATCATAAGCTTACCCCTTTGATTGGGGTAAATAGCAAATGTGATTTTGCTTATTGTTCTCTGCCTTTCAAATCTACGAGTCAGAAGATACCTATGGAATGCATAGCTGCATTGGATAATATGATAAGGGCATAAGATTTTCAAGTTTAAGCCTCCAAAGAGTTCGAAGCAATGATTCCAATATGCATGTCCTTTTGATGGACTTGGGGAATCTAATGTTGATCTGACTAATGATCATCATAGAACCTTCAGCATCATTTTAGGAGGTCTATTTTTTCTCAGCATTATTTGATCTCATAATGCATCTCAAAATGGGCATCTGTAGACACCTAAAACACGTCATGTCGAGGGAAACTACTCATATGGACATGCTACAAGACCATATGGAAGATCTTGGACAAATTCCAAGATAGAGAAGTGGTTCTAACCACTCAATTTGGGATCCTTGGCCTAATTAGCATGAATCATAGCCCAGACCTGCAATTTACAATTGAACCATGATTAAGACCTATGGTTTACAGTCTAGACTATAGCTATTACCTACGATCTTAATTGGAGTTCAGTTTGCCTTCAATCCAAGCCAAATGGTTGGAACAACCATTTGATCTAGAAGAAGGCAGTTAATGGATAGAAGATTCCAGAGGCTTCCATTCAAACTACCTAACCACCTCTTCTTCTTGGCTTCTACAAGAAGCCATCCCCAGTCCTAGGGAATCATATAAATATCCCCTCCAAATGGGAAGATAATATAGATTATTTGAATAGTGAAGCATTGTCGAATTGTCAAGAGAGAGTTAATTGATCAAATGAGCAGTAAAGCCTTGTCAAATTGCATATTGAATTCGTGCATTTGAGAATGCCACTTTGCTATTCACCCAAAGATAAATTTTCCATGGAAGTTCTAGGATCCTAGAAGAACCAAGAAACGTAAATTTGGGTAAATGAAGTCCCATCATAGTGATTAAACCACAAAACCTATTAAAAGGACACCAAAGGTGACCCTTGAACATCAATTGGACAAGGAGGTCAAGCCCACTGCCCTTGGAATTGAGGGTAATCCTATCATAGTGTTAACCATAGCTTTCAGCCACGTTTTACAATGCAGACCACTCACCAGAGCTATAGTTTGCAACAGAGGTATAACCACCTTTATATTTTCATTTTTGTCTAGTTAACTAGCTTATATTAGTTGTTTTCATGGTTTAAATATATTTTTAGCAAACTTTTGATCGTAGAATTAAGTTATATTAGCTTCTTTATGTTTATGCTTCAATTAGGATATTAATGGTTCTTTATGCACCTTTATTCCTTGTTTTACATATTTAATCCATGCATAGTGTAGCTGCTACTTATCTTTATGCTATTATATGAATCTTGATTCAATTTGCATAGCTTAGAAGCACTTTTCATGTTTTCTTGATTATGCATGTTTAATGGTGTCATTATGCAATTTACCTAAAAGGGCATCATCATGAGAAGTTGCCTATATTTTTAACATTCTTGTGTTGTTTCTTGACCGTAGGGAACAGTTTCAAAGAAAAACCAATATCAAGTTCCTTCCCCATCACGAAGAAGAGGGAACCTCCACCCTAGAGCAGTTCGTGTCATCCTGAAAGGCACTTGGAAATCACACCTACCCTTAAGAGGAAAACAATTGCACACTCCTATTGTAATATTGTATAAAAATGATTATCCCTAAGAGGGATGTACCTGTAATTTGATTTTGACTTCGAATACAATGGAATAAAGCATATTTCTTCTTGATTCATTTGTTGTCAATTTCTTGTTCTTGTATGCATGTTATGCTTTTGTCAATTATTGCAATAGGACGCATTGGGTGTGAGCATTTTTGGTGGTTACAAAAAGGTAACCACAAAACATTATAAGTTGAAATAGAAAAACCTTTATAATTTATATCCCCTTGCCAACACAACCAGGGCTTAATTTTCTTCCAAGCCCTCCATATGATTTGAATGACAAAAAATCCTTGAATTTTAATTGGAATAGGAGCAACCAGGGGGGATTAAAAATTTATGCCTTTCCAAGCCTTCCTGCCAAGAGTTAAACCAATGGAAATGCAGTGTCGAATTAGAACTTTCCAAGCTTCAGAATCATTTAAGGTTCGAAGAATCCATTTAGAAGACAGAAAAACCTTGTCTTTGACAATCACATAGTCCCATACCTCTTAAATTTTTGGGAAGACAACAAATCTACCAGACAACTCGATAAAACCCTTTTTTATGCGACGAGTTAGCCCAAATAAAATCCCTTAAAAGCTTTTCCAAATTTTTATAGTAAGCTTGAGAAACATGCCAGGATGAATAATACACATGAGTAGTAGCAATGATTTTGGAACACACCTAAAACTTACCAACTAGAGTAAGTTTTTTAGTGATCCAAAAGGAAATTTTTTTCTGTACTTTTTGTAAAACATAATTCTAGAAGACAAGAGAACTTTGGAATGCAAATGGGATGCCAAGGAATTTAAATATCTCCCTTGGTTGGATTCAATGCCCCTAGAATATTTTAAGCCAACTTGGAAGATCCAAATAGGATTACCTATAGTATGAGGTCTTCCTTCATCGAATTCTATATCCTAATGCTTTGCAAAAAATATCCAAGAAATATAGTGCTTGTTTGACAGAGCGTTCATCCTCATGAAGTGTCAAAAAATAATCATCTGCAAAATTTCCATTTATGAGTTGAGAATATTATCCTGGTAAATAAATACCCTTAATATTACCTTGACTCACTTGGTTAGCAAGAAGGTATCCAAAATCTTCAGCTATGAATTAGAAAATAGAAGCCAAAGGATAGTCTCGTATGATGAATCTGAAGAATCCAATTGATTTATATTGACAATTGTTCAAAGTAAGCATAGATAAAGAATCCGCAAAATGCATACTAACTGAGCTAAAAAAATGTGACATGAAACCAAGAGCTCAAAGTATGGTAAGGATGAAATTCCATTCAATCCTATCATAGGCTTTCTCAAAATAAATCTTGATGAAAAGAGTATTTTGTTGAGTGGATCTAGCCCATTCCATGCCCTCCAAAATAGCAATTACATTATCTAGAATGTATCTACTCTACACAAACCCAGTCTGCTCAGGGCGGATAATAAGTGGCAATAGAGGTCTAAGGTGTAAGGCCAAAGCCTTAACAATAATTTTGTAACTCACATTGAGTAAAGTAATAGGTCTCTAGTTGGTGAGCACTTCTAAATCCCCCTACTTAGAAATGAATTTAATATTTCCCTTATCAATTATAAAACCTAAAGAGTCAGAAGCTACTACTTCCTGATAAACATACAATGCATTTGAGCCAACCATATCCTAGTACTCCTTATAAAAATCACAAGGAAATCCATCTAATCCTAGAGCTTTATCATAAGTCATCCTGGACAGGGCTTCAACAAGATCATCCAATGATAAATGGCATTCACAAGCTTCATTTTGAAGATTTGAAAGCTTATCAGGAACAACTGCACAACAAACTTGAATTGTAGCATGTTTTTCAAGAGTTAACTCTTGAGAAGAAAATAATTTTTGATAATTCTTGATAAAAACTTTCATAATATTAGGAATCAATGTCCAATGGACCCTTGCATCTTGAATAGCATTGAATTGAACAACTTGTCTCAAAGGCTTTATTTTCTTAAAAAAATCTTTTGAAACCCTATTGCCAATTTTCAACCAGTGAAGCCAAGCATGAAGCTGATATCCCCTTACTTCATAAAGCTCAATTTTATTAATCTTGTGCCTAAGACTTACAACTTGGGCTTGAATAATAGAGCATAGAGGGTTCACTTCTAGTCTAATAGAAGCTTGAGCAAATTTAGCTTTAAGGGATACATTAGATATTCCTCTCCGCTTGGCAACTTCAACTCCTAAATTCCTAAGAAGAAAATTTGTTCTAGAGATAGTTGCATTCCACCAAGAAATTCTACCATGAATTCTAGCTGGTCTAGGAACTAGATTCCAAATCCTATGAATATGAGTAGACATAGTTTTATGTTTCAAAAAATAAACATTCAAATAGAACTAAGACTTGAATTAATGATGTGGAGTTAGATAATAATAAATGGAAAACATAAAGGGAGTATGATCAGAAAGGGTGGTATTAGGAATAGTTGTAACAAAGGGCAGAGAAGCCAAAAAATGATGGAAATGAAAATGAGAATGTTTAGATATAATAGCTCTATCAAGCCACTTCAAAATATGGGAATTTCCATATTGAAAGTTGGACCAGGTTTACCACATCGACTCAGGAAAATGAGAGGGTATAAATCAGGAATTAGGGTCACTCAACCCAAGCTTATTCTTGAAAAAAACCATGTTTTTCACTCTCCAATATTCTAAAATATAGGAATAAAACCAAGTTTTTCAACCAGTTTCTCCACCATATTGAATTCACCACACACCATCCAAAATGCTTCAGGTAAGGAAAGAGCAAGCCATCGCCATAAAGCACACTTTTATGATGTATTATTAGAAGCATACACATTAATCAAACAAAAAGGGATACCACCAACTTCAAAAAGAATCCAAACTGCTTGATTTGAGGGGTCCAACCCCAATGTGACAATATGAGAATGCCACCTAGGATAAAATTAAAGTGATAGATCCTCCTCTACCAAGAGTATTATGGGAACAAAAAAATTTACTTACCGACCATAAAAAGGTATAGGTACTATCCAAAATGAAGTCGACAACTTTAACTTCTTGCAAACATAGAAAATCCAAACTACCATGCAAGCGAACAATATTCTGAATCTTTCTATAGATTTGATATTTTTGAACTAGGTCCATCAATCCTCTTACATTCCAAGATAAAAAAATCATTGAGGACGATCAAGGTTCATTCCCTCGAGAACATCTTTAGTATCTTCCAAATTTCCTAGGGAAGTGAACGAATTGATGAGAAATCATTCATGATTTTCCTTAAGAAAGCCAGTTTGATGTCTCTTTGCTTGATGTAACCCGTCATGAGTTGGACTACATGAACGATGGGACCTGGAGAATGACACATCCTTAGGTAACGGATGCTTAATAATAGAAGTAGCAAAATCATCAAAATAAGAAGATACTAGAGGTGATGAAACTCCATATGAAGCAGGTACAGAAGAGGACCCTCCTAGTGCTGAGGGAGATGGTTGCACTAGAGCAGTGGGAGCCAAAATGGCTAGCATGCTATTGCCAAAGGTTGTTGCATTAGAGGGTTAGAACTAGAACCTCCCTGTAACATTGAATGCTTAGGTTAATGGTTTTTCTTGTTTATCACGGTAGTCCATTCATCTAGATGATTTTTGTCTCTTGGAGTTGGAGCTATCGAAGCAAAGGGAGGAACAACACATTTTACAATTTAAATTTATTAGCCATGAGCAGATAATATTTAATTTTATGCTCTACATATTGACAACGGTAGTAGGTGTTGGACAAATTAATGTACAAACACATTACGTAAAAACCTTATCACCAATATTCAGGTCAATAGACTAAGTAAGGTCCTTGAAAAGATCAAATTTGACACACACACTCTTGTTAGAATATAATAAATTAGGTTATTAATGAAAGGGCATGCTAATTAATAATATGTAAGGGTACATCCTTTGGACAGACCTAGACTCTATGTATAAAACTTCACAAATGATATAATAAAATGTGTACCTCGTTCTATATTGATAAAACTTATATGGTATCAGAGCACTAGGGTTAGATATATCCTCCTTGTCTACCAAAAGATTTGTGGGAATCAGCCCAGCCACTAGGTTCTGCCATCAAATCTATGTAGAGTTGTTCTTTTGAAGTCCATCCATTGACGCTATTGAACAAAGAGATATAGGAGTTGGAGTAATTTTAATAGTAAATTTAAATATTAACTATTATATTTTAAAGTTATTATTAAATATTAACTATTATAAAGTTATAATAATAGTAACTTTATATTATAAAGTTATTATTAAATATTAAATATTATAAAGTTCTATTTAGAACTTTATATAAATATATTTAATATAAATTTGTATAACTTTATATACAAATATAAAATATTAAATGTAAAAAATTAATATTTATAAACCTCATTAAAAAAAAGTAATAGTGAATATTCTGCCCAAGTGAAATGATAATATCAACTACTTCTAAAATTCTGCTCTCCGATTCTCAAGTCCTCAAATGTGACAATTATGCAGCCTAGAAAACAAATATTCAAGCCATTTTTGAATTTGAAGGCCTATGGGATATTGTTATCGGGATTGAGCAACGTCCATAGGCAGCTGGAAAAGATCAGGATATATTTGATCACTAGAGCCGCAAAGCTTGTATGATCCTTCTTCTTGGTATCTCGGATGATGTCCAACCTCATGTTCAGGATGCTAAGAAGACTTCTACTGAAGTATGGATGAAGTTGCAGCAAGTGTATGAATCCAAGAATCAAAATCAAATTCATCTTCAAGGATAGTTGCACACTCTAAAGTTGAAAGGTGGTGAAAAATTGGAATCATTTCTTCATCGAGTAGCTACGCTTTGTGCCTCCCTACAAGCACTAGGAGAGACTGTGGAAGATAAGCTCCTTGTACCCATTGTCCTGAGAGCACTCCTAAATTCATATCGCACCTTTGTGACATCCTTGAACATCCTAAATCAAAAGTCATATTTTGAAGAATTGGTCAACCTGTTATAACAAGAGGAAGCGTTCCATTATAACTCAAATGAAGAAGAGCAAGCCATGATAAATTATTATATGGGCATGATGTCATTCCACCAGAAAGAAAAAGGCAACCAAATTCCAACAAGTCGAAGAAAAGTTGTTTGATTTGTGGTAAAAAGGGCCATGACTTGCATGAATGTTGGTATAATACTTTTACTCAAGGAGATTCGAGTAACAAGAATCCAACACAAAGAGGACCACCTCCTAAGAACGAGGAAGAATGGAACCAACAAAGTCCAAAACACCAGAAACAAGGGAATGTTGCCAATACTGATGACGAGGAGGAAACTGATGATTTTTCTCTTGTTCATCGAGAGAAACTATCCACCGCATTTTCCATTTAAGGGGGAACATACCCTACTTTACTTAGACCTAAACGACGACTCAACGACAAATGATCAAGAGGTAGATCTAGAGGCAAACAACTGAGAGGCAGAACCAGAGGCAAAATACCCAGAGACAATTCCATATGTGGTAGACCTAGAGGCGGACCTAGAGGTATTTACCTAAACAAGAGTAGCCAGAAACAAGAGCTAGAGCAACTCAACCAAGAATCTCAAAGCAAGAACATAATATATTATCCCACCTAATGTATTATGGGGAGGAATGTTAGAATATAATACATTAGGTTATTAATGAAAGAGCATGTTAATTAATAATATGTAAGGGTACATCCTTTGGACAGACCCAGACCCAGACTCCATGTATAAAACTTCACAAATGATATAATGAAATGTGTACCTCATTCTATATTGATAAAACTTATAGCTTCTATTAGGGTGGATATTATAGTTTATTTGGTTTTAAGCAGACCACCTTCCAAAGGGTGGAAGCAATACTTTGCAGGAATGGCCAAAATACCGTCGAAAGACCAAGGAACTTAGCAAAAATAGGCACTTCCAGAGAAGCCTCATCATTGAAAGAGAAATCTTTGGACCACTTTTGAAAGATAAGCATAGAGCTTTGGACATACCAGGGACCCTAACTAAAAACTTCTTGCACATGCTAAGCATCGTAAGGCGAAAAAAAAAACCCTTTTGATAAATTTTGGATATTCTCTATCTTAATGTCATAAGGTTGTCAATACTACTGAATCCAAGATCGGATCAGAGTATCATTCGGGATATGACCCAAGAAATATCCTATCACGGTATGCTCTTCTGGCCACTTAGATGCATGATCAAACTCAATAATAAGAATTTCAACAACAGGATTGACATTGTTACCTCGTGGAAAACTTTCAGCATAAAATTGCGAGGTCTCTTCCTTGGTGCCATTCCCTACTCCGATAGCTTCAACATAAGTTGAAGCTGACGGTAACCATTACAAGGACGAAGGTAGATTCTCAACTCCTAGGGTTTTCTCACACTAACCTAATTTGTGCGCATAGACTATTTCTCAACAAGCTTCCACTTATAAATGAGTATTTTAATTTTAGTTTTGTCTTTTTACTTTTGAAGTTGTAAATTAATCATATTTGATTCCCCCATTGCCAACACTTATGGAGATTTATATAATCTCTTTTTTTCTTTGACTTGTTCGAGGTTATTATTATTATTAGGATAGTATTGAATTATTTACCATAAATTTTATTTTTTTAATAAAATATTAAATCATTAATAATGATGATAATGATTACCATGACTAATAATATTGGTTCAATGGTTGATACATTGGATAATGTAACTTAGACCAAGGTTCAAATCGAACAAGCTATATAGCCTAATATGATGTAAAAAATTAATAACCCTTTCAAAGCCCTACTTTTCAAATCAATATATATATTAAATGAATATCTAATAGCACCTAAATCAAACTTAATTTTAATACAATAAAAATAATTAAAAAATAATATTTGAACAAATTGATTTAATAAATAATTAATTATTAAAAATATATTAAATAAAAAACAAATTAAAAGTTTAATATAATTTATTTAAAAATCTAAAAACATTAAAATTTAATATATTTAAAAATATAAAAAAAATTAATTCATAATTAATTAATTTTAAATTATATATAAAAATACAAAAATCAAAATTAAGATAATTGACCCAGGTGTTGTAGGTGAGTTGGAGAGGAGAGGGAAATCCTCCAAGAGAGGTTCCAGGTTCAAATCTCCACCCTACCAAAAATTTGAATTGGGTATCCAAAATCCAATTGATAATGTTGGTGCGGGCAAGGTCGGGTGCGACTCTCGAGTGACTTTGACTTTGACGGTGTAGAACCCCCTATTTGCAGTCTCTCAAACCAAGACGGCCTCGCAAAATTTTTTCGCTTAAAAAAAAAATTAAGATAATTTAAAATAAATACAACTTTTCCTTGGACAAATGTCTAATCTATATCCATTAATATTATCCATTTATATTGTTATTACAATTACATACATGAATATCAAAATCAAATTAGCTCAATTTAAAATAATGTCTAATATCTACACTCATGTGCCCCTAAATAGATAAAAAATAGAGTTTTTGGACCTTCAATGTTAGGAGGAATTTGGAATCCGGTCAGAGTTTTTCGACCTTCAATGTTAGGAGTGCATACATTTTTTTGAAGCAAATGAAATATAACCGTTTTAAAAATGAAACACAGCGAATTACGAAACAATCACAACAATTACTTAATAAAAAATTATCCGCCCTTATCCCCATTTTATAAATAATTCCTCCACGAAAACATCAAAATCATGCGTGCTCATGCCATGCACATGATAAGACCGTATTTATAAATTTCGACTAAAAATTTATTTTTTATTTTTTAAAATATTAATAATTTATAGCTTCTATCCTTCTAAGATGAATAAAGAATTTATATAAGCATTAATGGTTAACAAAATATATGGTTTTTCACACTAACCAAATATATTAAATTCTCCATTGATAAACATAACTTTGGACTTTACGAGGAATCATAGTTGAAAGAAGACTACTCAACCTTATGTATTGGTTGTAAAGGTTTTTCACACTAACCAAATAAATAAATAAATAATAATATTTATTATTTATTTATTTATTTGGTTAGTGTGAAAAACCTTTACAACCAATACATAAGGTTGAGTAGTCTTCTTTCAACTATGATTCCTCGTAAAGTCCAAAGTTATGTTTATCAATGGAGAATTTAACACAACCACCACACGCCGATCCCCTCATAGGGAATTGAACCTTGGTCCTTTCGAAGAAGATCCAAAGCCTGAACCGTTGTGTTGTACACTTATTTTAACCTTTAAATTTGGGGTTCTTTGATAAGATCCCAAAGAAATAACAATATGGTGTTTAAGATAATTATTTTTTGAAGGAAATTAAATTGAAATTTTATATTAGAGCAAGTTATTTAATTTCATGCTTGGAGACTAGAAAGTTTGAGCCAAAAAATGGACACTAATTTGAGATAATATTATATTATACTATTATCACATATTTTATACTAATTTAAAATTTATATCAAGATATGGTGTCCACATTGCATTTTTTTGTCCACATTGCATTTTTTTAGTTGTGAGGTTACGAGAGCGGCTTCAGATCTGGTTCAGAAAGTGGTTACGACAGCGGCTCCAGATCTGGTTCGGGAAGTGGTTACGACAGCGGCTCCAGATCTGGTTAGGGAAGTGGTTACAGCAGCGGCTCTGGATCTGGTTCGGGAAGTGGTTACGACAGTGGCTCCGGATCTGGTTCGGGAAGTGGTTACGACAGTGGCTCCAGATCTGGTTTGGGCTACGGTGCTAGGTCTGGTTTAGGTTACGATTTTGGTGGTGGCGGTGACCATAATGGAGGGAGAAACTTTGGAATAGGATGTGGTACTTTGGGGTTTCTACGAACGAGTCAGGGATCGAGGTTGAGACATGGGAGCCGAAGGAGCTGGTGTTGGAAGATGTCTTTTGGAAATGTGAGTTCGGGTCCAAGGTTTGTGGAGAGGTTGGAACCAAGGCGTTGTTGTCTTGGGACCTAGGGACGATGAGGGCAGAGGTGATGGAGAAATTTATGGGAAGGGAAAAGGTGGTGCAACAACCTCCTATTGTGGCACCATCCTTTGCTTAGGTGGTGGCAGGGATGTCCTATGGTGAGGTGTTTGACCCCTGCGATGTTTTCTCGGATCTAGGCCAGATTCGCATCCTGGATAGCACGGTGAACAGAATTTAAAAAAAAGGTTCATGGGATCTGGTTGGAAAAGTGGTAGGCGGTAGACCACCTTTGGATGTTCTCAAATGGTGGGTTCAATCATGATGGAAACTGTGAGGGTATTTGGAGCTGACCACATTATCCAGAAACTTTTTCCTCATTCGGTTGTCTTGTGAGGAGGATGCCTACAGAATTTTGGATGGGGGACCATGGATCTATGGAAATAGGGGGCTATTTTTGAGAAAGTGGGGCCATGATTTTAACCCAGCAACATAGAGGGTCAATCTGGTTCTTGTGTGGGTGTGGTTGCAAGAATTCTTGACCTATTTATGGCATGAATCAATGTTCAAAGTAGTGGCTAGTCTCATAGGGGACTTCATTTCTTTTGACAAAACTACTTTATCGCCTAACCGAAGGCAATATGTCTGCATGTGCGTTATGATGGATATTGAGAGAAATTTTCCTTCCTTGGTTGATCTGGTTTCTCAGGTGAGGTCATGGAAGCAAGCCATGATGTACCAAAATAAACCCTAGTCCTATAGGTTGTGCAGAATGGGGGGTCACCACCAGAATCTCTGTCCTCAATGGTAGAAAGGGCAGAAGGTGCAGGGTGGTCAAAAACCCTAGAATATGAAGGATGGTCAGTAGGGTGGACATAAGCAGTTGGGAGAAAAGTCTGTATCATTCCATATTCCCTTTGAGAAGAGAGGGATGTGGCAGAAAAATAAAATGGGAAATAGCAAAGGGAAGGAGGTAGTGTGCTCTGAGCAGTCGATGTTGAAATATCCTATCTTGAGTAAGAAGGTGCCAAGTGCAGGTAAGAGATCCTTCCTAATTTTGGCCCCTGTTATTGGAGGAGATACCCCTCGTTTTGATCCTTCCAGCTTTGCGGTTGATCTGCCATTATCAAATTTCTTTGAATGTCTTAAGGATGTGCAGATTAGTGAAGGCGTTGAGGAGGAGGTGAATCTTCTCTCATCCAGAGAGGTTGGCCTTAAATTCCCCTTGTTGAAAATTGGGGTGTCTGGCCCAGGTGAGAGTCATAGTCCGGTATCTCCAAGTGTGGCAACGAAGGGAGGGTTTCCTGGACCCAAGACTAGAAGCCAATGTAGGAATATGGATCTTGGGGTGGCAAGAAAGCCTGGTCGTCCTCCGGGTAAGGCTGGAAGAAAGAGGTCATTGGAAGTTTTGGGGACCAGCAATGGGGAAACATTGCTTTTTCTTAGCAAAAAAGCTGACGAGAAAATCATGAAGGAGAGTGATTTTTTGGCATCCCCAAGGGGGTTGGGTAAAAAATTATCCTTTTAATTCCAATGAAAATATGTTCTTGGAATGTTAGAGGACTTAATAACTCCTCTAAGCATAGGATTCTTGCATATTTTTGAAAGGATAATTCTCTAGATATCCTTTGTATTCAGGAATCGAAGTTGGAAGCCTCTTCGTGGCAGGTTGTTCACAATGTTGTATGGAAAGGTTCTGGCTTTATGGCCAGTGAATCAATGGGCTCTTTTGGGGGTCTCAATTTGTTTTGGAATATTTCTAGACTGGATGGCCATGTTATTTCTGTGTCAAGTAGAGCCATAAATATTTTATTTCAGTGTAAATTAACTAATAGGAGGTGGGTGTTGTCTAACATTTATGCCTCGAATGTGTATCTAGATAGGAGAAAATTTTGGACGATGTTGTTGGAGATGCGTCAAACCTTCAACAATGAGGACTGGATGGTAGTGGGTGATTTTAATTCCCCTTTCTATCCCTCAGAGAAAAAATGAGGCAATCCAGTCGATGACATAAGTCTTCATGAATTTGTTGATTTTGTTTTTGATGTTGAGCTTCGTGATTTGGACCTCAAGGGAGCTAGGTATACTTGGTGTAACAAGCGTGCAGGTGATAGCTTGATTTTGAGTCTCCTGGACAAGATCCTCGTCTCTTCTCATGGGTTGAATTTGTTTGGGGATGCTTCTTTGTCGGCTCTTCCTAGGATTGGCTCGGATCATAACCCTATCTAGTTGGACGTCCCTGATAATCTACCATTCTTTCCTCATCCCTTTCAGTTTGGGGCCATGTAGTGTTCTCACCATGATTTCAAAGCTCGATTGTTGGAATGGTGGCAGGAGGATATCGAGGGCTATGATTTCTTAAAGTTAACTAATAAAATAAGGAGGCTTAGGGTCTATCTAAAACTTTGGAACAAGTCCATGTTTGGGAATATTTTCATAGATAAGGGGAGATTGAAAGACTTAATTGGTCAATTGGAGGCTGCTATGGAGGTCGGGGATTGTTCTGATGAGCTACTGAGAGAGGAACGTCGTGCATTGTCAGAATATCATAACAGACAAGCTCAAGAGAAATTTTTTTGGAAATAGAAGACTAGGGAGTTGTGGCTCAAGAAAGGGGATCGTAATTCCCACTTTTTCCATGCCTCCACTCTAAGGAGGAGAGATCGAAATAGGATCACGAATATAGTCAAAAGCGATGGAAGTACAACTTAAAGTAGTTGTGATGTAAGGGAGGAGGCAATTGATTTCTTTAGTAAGTTGTATTTGGAGCCTGATCGTGACTTACCTATTGAGGAGGTAATATTGGATGTAATCCCGAGGTCGATATCCAAGGAGTGAAACAGGTGGCTCTTGACCCCATTATTGGATGAGGAGATTTTGGATGTAGTAAATGGGATGGGCTCTCTTAAGGCACCGGGTCCTGATGGCTTCCCTCCAATATTTTTTAATAAATGTTGGCACATCTGCGGTGGGGATGTTTGCTAAGCCATGAGAGAAATCTAGAGGAGTAAGTGTATCCCAAAGGTGGTGAATGTGACCTTCCTTGCACTCATTCTGAAGAAAGATATTGCCTTTAACTTTGGGGATTACAGACCGATAAGTCTCTGCAATACAGTGTACAATATTCTTTTGAAAACTATTTCCAATAGACTTAAGCTTATTCTCTTAGAAATTATTGATGAAGCCCAAAGTGCCTTTGTTCCGGGTAGGTAAATTTTGGATGGCGCTATCGTTATTCACGAGTTGCTGCATTCGGTGTATAAAAGCACGAGATCTGGTTTTTTCCTAAAGTTGGACATTAACAAAGCATACGATCGGGTCACTTGGTCATTTTTAATCAGGGTGTTGAGAAAGTTTAGGTTTTGTGATGAATGGGTTAGTCTAATTCAAGATTGTTTTTCAACAACCTAGTTTTTGGTGCTCATCAATGGATCTTCGGGAGGATTTTTTTGTTCTTGTCAGGGGTTGATACAGGGGGACCCGTTGTCTCCATTTCTGTTCATTATTGTTGCAGAGGTTTTGGACAAAGCATTTATCAGATGCCAAAAAATTTTGGGATTGAGGCCTACGACAACGTGCAACCCTATATCGCATCAACAGCTTATGAATAACACTCTTGTTGCCTGTGTAGCTATGGTGGAGGCAGCGGGGGAAGTTAAAGCTATTCTTGACTGTTATGAAAGGGTAGATAGTCAGCAAATAAGTCTTACCAAGAGTGGGTTGTTTTTTATTAATACTCCCACTACGGTCAAGAGAGAGATTATGGAAGTTTTGAACTGTTGCACTACTTCTTTACCTTCTTCATATCTTGGTTTACCTTTGTTTGTGGGGAGAGAAAAATCTAATTTGTGGTCT
The DNA here is from genome assembly GCA_028583015.1 of Wollemia nobilis. Lineage (NCBI taxonomy): Eukaryota > Viridiplantae > Streptophyta > Pinopsida > Araucariales > Araucariaceae > Wollemia > Wollemia nobilis. The sequence goes on from JAQPPZ010002550.1 coordinate 1,516,448, forward strand.
TTGTTGGTTGAGAGAATTCAACAAAAACTTACTGCGTGGAAGGAAGCGTTTTTGAGCCAATCAGGTAAGGTGGTTTTCGTGCAGAGTACTTTATAGAGCATCCCTATTTACTTTATGTCAATGTTTCATGTGCCTCTTAAAATAACATCAAAAATTGATAGTGTCTGTAAATCTTTCTTATGGGTGAGGTTGGAGTTGAAAGGAATATTTCATCTTGTTTCTTGAAAGGTGGTTTGTAGAAATAAATCCAATGGAGGGTTTAACTTAAAAAGTGCAGTTAGAATGAATAAATATTTGATTACCAAAATTGGGTGGAAGTTGGCATATGACTCCTATAAATTGTGGGGATCCATATTAAAATCCAAGTACATATTTAGCTCCTTTCTTTCTGAATATTTACTCTTAGGTGGTTTGAATTTTTGGAATAGTCTGGTTAAGACTAGGGATCTTCTTAAAAATCATTGCAGGTGGGTAATCGAGAACGGTAGGAAGACCCTCTTCTAGGAAGATGCTTGGTTTTGGGATCGTCTATTGGTGGAATAAGTACGATTTTAGGGATTGGCTTCTAATTCCAGAGAAATGGGTTTTCCCTATGTGGTTGATTTCCTTGAAGATAGAGGGGATAGAATTACTTGGGCTATGGTGCCAATTTGTGTAAGGGATGGCGGTGATAGATAGGTTTGGCAGAGCCTTGGGAAGGAATTTCATCTTTACGATATTCATCAAGCAAATTTTGAAGATCGATTGATCTAGTGGTTGGAGAGTTAAGGAAGATATACAGTCAAATAGGCCTATAATTTCTTAAATATGGAGGAGGGGTCATATTTCCCATTCAAATTGCTTTGGCTTAAGCATCTTTCCCCCAGGGTAAATATATTTTTTTGGTTGGCTTCTCAAAACCGAATTTTAACTGTAGAGAATCTTCTCAAAAGGGGTTGGCATATGGTCAATCAGTGTTATCTTTGTGAATTTTATTGGGATTTGACCTCTCATCTATTGCTCAATTGTTGTATTTTTAAGGAGATAATTATTTCTATTCTCAGACGTTTGGGTGTGGAGTGGGTCTTCCTAGAAACAGTTTATGATTGTATCCTTCAGTGGTCTCTGCCCTTTCATTCCCCTCACCTCAGGTGTTTTTGGTGGTACTTGCTCCCCCACAAAATGTGGGAAGTTTGGAAAGCAAGAAATGCAAATATCTTTAGGGAGAATATGGTGGCTATGATCTTATTGAGTAATCATATTATTGGTAAAACGGTGGAGAATGTGGAAAGCATCGCAGTGTCTATGGACTTTCCAGAGGCATCGAAGAAGTGCAAAATTAGGTTGGAACAATTTTTGGGCTTTGGAAATACAGATCGACCACCGTCGGCACCTAACATAAGAAATTATATTAATTGGTGTGCCCCCCTGTCGGGTGGGTGAAATTAATTTTTTATGGGGCAGAAAATGGAAGAACATGGAATATAGACTCGGGTGGCTTTATCTGAGACCATTATGGAAATATTTTTTTGGTGTATGCTAATTCTTTGGGTGTGAATTCTTCGCATGTGGTGGAGATGAGGGCAGCTTACCTCAGGATTGCATTGCTTAACGAATTCAATTTAAGAAAGTTGTTATTGAGGGTGATTCTCGTAACATTATTAGTATGCTTATTGGAGTGTGCCATGTTATTTGGAAGGTTGCCAATATAATTTATGAAGTAAAGTTGTATCGAGAGTTGGAAGATGTTCAAATTTGTCACACGCTCAGAGAGGGAAATGTTGTTGTTGACGTGATGGTAAATATTAGAGTGAATCTTCATTGATATATGGTATGGCAAGGGGACTTTCCAGAGGACCTCATCAACTGTGCTCATTTTGATGTTGGTTAATTGGTCTCGAGTGGTGGTAGTTCGCTTGGTTAGAAGATTTGGTGCAGTTTTTAAAGAGGTGGGATAGTTGTATCTCTTTTCCATTTATGTGGCTTATCTTTTCCTTGTATTCCTAGACGGGAAAAGTATTTTAAATACCAAATGTATTCATTTATGAAGGTATTTTTAAATACCCAATCAATTTATTAATCAATAGTCATTAATGAAGGTATTTTTAAATACCCCATTTAATTCAATAATGAAGGTATTTTTAAATACCCAATCAATTTATTAATAATGGGTCATTAATGAATGTATTTTAAATACCCCATTTAATTCATTAATGAAGGTATTTTTAAAATACCCAATCAATTTATTAATTATTGGTCCTTAATGAAGGTATTTTTAATACCCCATTTAATTCATTAATGAAGGTATTTTTAAATACCCAATTAATTTCAAAAAATAGGAGCGGGAATTATTTCAAAAATGGGGAGTGGGAATCAAGAATATGTTTCTTCCTTGGTTCGTCTACCTACCTTGGGAAGTGGTTATCTGCTAGGGACCATTGGGATGCGGCTCAAATGTCCGGTGGGATTATATCGGAGTTAGATGTTGTGTTGTAGAACTACCTCAACTCTCTCATAGGTCTTCTCGGATCTCCCGACCCTTTGGATCCTGTAGTTTGTGGTTTTGGTTTATGTAGTTACTGTTTTGTTTTGGTTAGTTCTATAGTACAATTTTTGTACTCTTATGTTTAAGTGTTGAAGTGCACTTTTTTGGTTTTTTGTATTCTTTCGGTTGTAAAAGGTTTTGGGGCCCTTTCAAAACCCTCTTCCCTTAATTTTACCCAAAAAAAAAAATTACAAGTTAAAACTAGGCTTCTACTAGCCTAAACAAGTAAGACCACCCATTTCCTTTTTTAAACTTTCCAATCCATGACTCTAAAGCCCAAAATCCTAAGAACTAATTAATTTTCATTACAACACTAAAAGAATATTTGCATTGGAGTCAAGTCTCCTAAACCAAAAGTCTGCATTGACTACCCAAATTAATCAAACAATAAATTTGCTCAACAATTTGCCTAATCTTCACATACTTAGTAGCCATGCCACTATGCTATTGAACCTCTACCTCCTCAATACCTACCATAGCTAAGAAGTCCACCATTATATTTAAATATCTATCCACATAAATTGAGATCACATCACTCAATTTCCTCCACAATTTTTTTATTTGGGTGACAAGAATCCTTAGCCTCCACATATCCAAAGCAAAGTTCCTAATGTAATCTAGGGCTCTTACCAATATTAGAGAATTTGATTCTATGATTATCCTTTTATAACCTTTCTTACCACCTAGATAGAAGCAAATTTTATGGCTAAGGATTTTGCTTCGTTGTTCATGGTCTTGGCCAAGCCTTGTAGTTCCCAATAGAGCACTATCTCAATATGCTTCCTACATACCACTCAAGTTCCTACATAGTGAGGTTGTGGCCAAGAGTACAAGGGTCATCTAAATTGGGGCCTCTAGAAGTTTTTTAAAAGGTTGAATCCTTACTAATATGTGATCTTTCATGCATATTTGAACTCAAAAAAGGAAAAGAGGGTGCAAGAGATAAAAGGAAATAACTCAAGAAAAGGAAGAAAAAGGGTGATACACCAAAATATCTGTTGAAATATTCCTATAAATATAGGTTTTAATGCTATGTGCCAACTATGAACACTTCCTCTCCTTGACACAATGAAAAAAAAATAAGAGTTACCAACCATCAACATGTATAAAGAGGGGAGTCCATTAGGAGAGCCAGTAACACATGACTAATCCAAAAATAGATACAAGCCCCTCACACTTTCATATGATTTATAAAATCTAAAATGGGTAAAAATGTTATAGACACATACATACACACATAAATAGGTCTATAAGGATCCATAGATGGCTAAGAAAAAAATTGATATAGGCTTCCATATATATAAGCAAATAATTACAAATATTGTGCTTGAATTCAGGGTTCGATATTACCCACAAGCCACTCAAGAGTCGACTATTTGTACAAAATTTATTAAAGGAAAGCCTACAAAAGAATACAATTGCAAACTTGTCCATCCTTTCTATAGTCTATTCTACTATTATTTATAGTATACAACAAGGGATATTTTTCCTCTAAAATTATCTATAAGTGGATCTAACAATCTTAGTTGCTCTTCCTAGATATCGTGAACATTGAATGAAGTACTCTTTTATTATAATAATTGTCAAGCCTAGGACTATCATTGTCATACTTCATATTGAATGAATATTTGAGCCACTTACTTTAATATGTTTAATGGTATGTGATATTTATCTTCTTAATCGAGAAAGCATTAACTCAACTCATCTACCTCTGTCATAGTTTATCATACCCTTGATATGACTTAGGTATTGGTGTATGCTTGAATTTTTTGGTGTATTTCATTCTATAGATGCCAAAATATAGCCACTTGTCGTCCATCCAAGTCTTCCCACCATTTTTATCCATTATTTACATATATTTATGTATATCTGTTTAAAATATATTTAAATTTTAATATTTTATATTATTATTATATATATAATAAATGCATATATATGTGTGTAAATTAATCTCATACATCCATATTGGTTTAATCCTATCCATTCATCTGCCTCAATCTATGCCATTTACCCAAATCTAATATCCACCCTCCATCACGCTTTAATATTGACCGCACAAATTGTGTCATTGAAATGCTAATGTGCCCTAGGGAAGATTATAAATAGGAGTCATTTTGATGACTCAACCTATAAGCAATCCTTAAATCATAATCTAAGAAATATAAGCAATTCACAACCTAAGTTTATAGAATTTCCCTTTCGCATCTCTTGCCTTCATCTCCACATCCATCATCGTAGTCCTCGCCTGAAGTAGATCTACTTCTTCACAACTTGTTTCAGCCCTCGAGTGCCCCTCTGCTACTCCCAAATGCTTGCCTACTATTCCCGAGTATCTCTAGGGACTTTTCACAATCCTTGAGCACCCTTGGATGCTTCCTATTGTTGTTGGGAACCCACAGACATCTCAGATCTTAGTTCTGTAGACCAACAAACCCTCGAGTGTCGCTAGGGCATCCATACACTAGTTTTCCTGCAACAACAACAATGATAGATCAAAAAGTAACAAGTTTACAAGGTAAATCTTCCATTATTGTATTAATTTTATTGTTTTCATATTTGATAACAGTATTGGTATTTGGCATCTATGATTTTTTTTATTTTTGAGGGTCTCACACAATATAGCCCTCACAATTACTACTAATCCTCTTTTATCATTTTTTGTGTGTAGATCTAGAGATACATAGGCATTTGGTAGTTTCTTAAGTTGGAGTGGTCTGGTCAATGGATAAATAAAGCCCACTCATCTCTTTTGGGAGCAATAAAAAGCTTTGAAGACACAATAAGCATTTTTGGCTAGGGTTTCAGAGAACCCTAGCATATTTTATTCATTGTATCAAAATAAACAGTGTAAACCCCTATTTTAGGGCATATTTTGATTGCATTGAGATTCACCGACATTAATAATACAAGATTTGTTTCATTGTACAATATCTTGTATCACTATTTGTTCATTTTATGTTATATATTTGGTGTTTCATTTTTGTATTCATAAATGGTGATCATGGTAGGACCCCCTAAGGGTTTCTTACTTTGATTTATCTCGTGATCTAACTTGTTTTTTTTTTTATCTTGCAGATTTTTAGAAGTACAGATCGCATGATTTTCATAGAATATAGATTTTTGGAACAACATGAAAGTTGTAGAAGGTGCACAAATGCCCTACGATGCTCGTGGAATATTCAAGAAATTCCTAGGGGTATTTTTGAAGCACATAGTGGATTTTTTAGAAATAAGTAAAAATGTGTAGGCTTCTCTATAAGCTTACCTTGAAACCCTAATTTATGTTTTATGTATTTTTACATATTACGTTTTTTTTTTTTCTTTCAGATATTGGATTAAAAAGAACATACTAATATATTTGTTAGAAACAATCATTCTAGTGTGTGTTTAGGTATCAAAGTAGTTGTTTCACATAGTTGTATTTACACATAAAATATTTCCATTTAAAAATAATCCATGCTTTTTGGTGTGCTACATCTTTTGTTTGCATATGAAATATTAAAATCATAAAGTAGTGTGCATCCTAGGGTTAGAATTTTTTTTTTATTAATCTAAGTAGGAAAATTATTTAAAATAATAAAAGTACCCTTGCATTTGATGATTCAAGGTAGAGGAGTAGACGAACCCCCCACTGTTCAAAGAAGTATTTAAGCAGTGTACTCTATTTCCTTTGAAAATTTGATATTTTGATGTTGGATTATTATTTAGATTGATGAAAGTAGTCATTTTTTGACATTGTATGAGCACAATAGAAAACTAAACTTTTTAAAAGGAATCATACACTAAACGTGGCACTTTCAATGGTAATGGTTGGATTTCATCATCAATCATTGCTTGATATCTAGTGATAGGGGTCTGCATCTCCATCCACCAATATCTACCCCTAGACACCATAAATTACCCCCATGAAAACTTGTTGGATTTCATCACAAGTAAGAAACTTGTTGGATTTCATCACAATTAAGAATCTTTTTGCCCATTCCTAGGCATAGTATTCACCCATTGTAATTTCAAATTAGTGCATTCAAACACACATATTTAAAATAAAATAAAATAAAAACATTAAAATGAGATAATTAATGAATGAGGTAAGATATAGTTGTTGAATAAATATAGCATTGATTGTCTTCACTTGATTTCTATGAATTTCCATTTATGCATTTCCTTTATAGCACATTTTAAATTTGGTTTAGAAGCTTATGGTATTAACATGAAATAAAAAAAAAAAGCTTTAACCAAAACAATACATCTATGGACTGTTCATCTTCATTTCTTACCAATTCTATGGTAAATCTCATTAGTGTGGTTCAGAAAGATGCACAGATTTGTCTACGGGTCCATCACACACTGTGTAGGCTATTGATGTCTCACACAAATACACCTCCACATATCTTACACAAACTGAATCATCTTCACCCATAATTGACCACACCATCACCCACATAGACATGGCCCAAATAGAGGCTTTCTACAAATTGACCAATTATATCTTGCACCCCATACATAATGTCCTAGATCAAGATCCTTATTTATAGTATAAACATGTTCCTTCCCAACCATCCGACTTCATCCAAGTGTACACTAAACCTCTTTTTGAGGCATCAATTTCACCTTAATCCCATGTATCCATTCCCCAACCATCATGTGCTCCTAGCACTTCATATGTATCCACCTATACCAACCCCTTGTATGAAGCAAAAGTCAATGTTGCTTCACAAGTGCCCATTTCATCCAATCAAGTTGTAATTACCATTACCACTTGTCTCCCATCCACATCATATATTTTATCTTCATCCATACCTTCCAATGATGATATGGAAATTCATGAAGCATGGGAACACTTGAACAAATTTCTTAAGAAGTGGAAGAATGAACAACAACAAGTTCAAGTGAACCCTAGGTCTCAGCCAATTTCCACCCACCTTCATCACACAAAGTCCATCATGGGTACCACAATATTTACTGGTTTCCATCCCTACACCTACATCCACCTATACCTATTTCATTCCCATAGGCCAAACCAACCATAGTCCTCATGAATTATCCCCTTACCAACAATCACCATCATTTCTCAATAAATCTCATCATAATCAATTCCAATCCACTTCACCTATTCATCATCATCTTGTTACTTCACAACATATTTCTACCCCTTCACAAAATTATCAAGTGATTCAAGGCTTCACATTCCTGAGAAAGATCCTAGAATCAAGGCTATGTAATAAAAATTTAATAATTTGATACAACATACTCTTGGTGAAAATAACCAAAATCCAACCTTATATCAGTTAATCATTCAACCAATTCACCCTTTGATACCATCACTACCATATTTGGAAGACTTCATTGTACCAAGGTTTGACCCTAAAGAGCACATGAGCACCCTAAAGAGCACATGACCACACTCTTACACTCATGCTTTAAAATTCAAAATGATAATTCTCTCATGCTCTACACATTTCCTTAGACATTGAGAGAAGATGTCATAGAGTGGTATAACATGTTACCCAATCATAGCATTTATAATTTTGAACAATTGGTTGACCAATTATTTGAAGGATTTTCCCTTAATGTAAGAAATAAAATATTATTGTCTGATATCTATGGTTTAATATAGCATGATGATAATTCTATCTATGATCTTGGCAACCATTGGAGGACCATCATAACCAAAATTCCATTCACCCTACCAATGGAAGAGCTTATTAAGCTATTCACTAAGAGATGCCTAAAACAAGAAAGAATGAAAAAACAAGGGCCAATACAAAAGCAATTATTCTGGATAAATGAAATCAACATAGGCCAATCTTGCCAATCAAGCCAATCACTTCAATCAAGTGGTCATGAGCCAACTGGTAATGGTTCAAAAAAAACCAATGTAACAACCATTACAACAAATTTCCTATCACGTGGTCCCTAAATAACCCAATCTATTCAAAACATAGTGCCAACTGTGGATAATTATCAATGTCGACAATATGTTCAGAAAATCATCAGTACACCCCTCTATCTGAATATTATACCTCCATATTCTGAAGGTTGTATGACACCAATAGAATTGCTTTCACTAAAGTCAAACCATATGATCCCACCAGATGTGGTAAAAACTACAAAGAATATTTATTTTTCCCTTATCATAGATAAAATGGGTATGACATAAATAAATACCATGTGTTTAAGGATATAGTACAAGACCTCATTGAATTAGGGGCTATTAAGCTTGACAACCCCCTATCTCAACAAAACCAAAATATTAGTATCTTCTAAACATCAGTTCCTCATTATAAGGAGGTATAATCCACAATGGGAGGGTCTAACATCAAGACCCCTCCAAATCAAGTTAACCATGTTTAACAGTACCAAGGATTTGTAGGTGCCATTCATGTGGTAACCTAAGGTCAACAATGATAAAATAATCAACAAGATGTATGGAAGCAACCCATTCAACAACCCATGAACTCACAAGCAAGGGAGCCTCAACATGTTCCATCACCACCCATCCCCAACTATTCTAATCCATCAAGTCATCCCATAAAATACCCCCAAAGACCAATCATTTCTCTAAGTAGTTGGTTAACCATGAGTTTAAAAATTACTTCACCAAAACTATCTATTTATGACCTAATTCAAAAATCTCCCCAACATCGTGAGGCATTAATGGATATTCTAAAATCCATCGAACTCTAATATTAAGATTCCAAAGCCTTTAATAACTTTTTAGGGAGTATTCAAACATGCATAGAGCCTTCCATCACATTTTATAACTTTGACATTAACCAATATCCTCAGAATCGGTGGACCCTCCATTGCATATTGAAGAGCTAAAAATGTGATACCAAACAATGATAAATAAAACATAATTCAAACTAAACCAAATATTGCACAACAAATGAGATTTATATTAAATGGGGAGAACCTAAAAAATCCGTTGTTATAATAGTGGATTTAAAAATCCTTTTTGATACAATTATTACAAATCCTACTAGGGTTCTCTAAAACCTTAGCTACAATAAATGGTGGTGTCTTAAGTTGTGTCTTGCTCCCAACAGAGTTGAGTGGGCTTCTTGATATCTGAGGTCGAGCCACTCCAACTTAAACAACTATCCAATGCTAATATAACACCTTTAGATCTGCACACAATGACACAACAAAATAGTTAGTAATACATGTGAGGGCTCCACAATGTGAGGCCCTCTATAAGAAATGGTAAAACCCTAACTAAATGCTACAAATGGAGTGAACAGACATAAAAATGCATGAAATGAAATCAATAACCAATAGCTTTACCTTACTTTTCTTGTTGTCTTTCGATCTATGAAATTTTGTTACATATGATAGGTGCATTGATACCCTATCATCGCTCGAAGGCTAGGAGGTACTTAGAATTCTTACGTAAAACACCTATGGGTACTCTACGACTATAGGAAATACTTGTAGGTTCTCAGGACTGGTAGGGAGGCATCCAAATGCACTTGGCGATGGTAGAAAGTGCTCGAAGGTGCTTGGCGACCGAGGAAAGATATTGCAAAAGTAGATCTAATGAAGGTGAGGGATGTAGTGGTGGTAATGGTGAGTGATGGAATAGGAAATATGATGGATGAAGTGGGATTTTAGGCACAAATGTTTGGTTAGAACTCTAAGGCACTTTGAAAACTCAGGGAACCTCAGGGGACTCAGGAAATTCAATCACTTAGGAAACTCAGGAACTTAGGGGTTGAGCCATAAAAATTACTCCTATTTATAATCCAACCTAAGGCATACTAGGGTTTCAACGACACTAACCATGTGGTTGATATTAAAGCATATTGAAGGGTAGATATCAAATTTAGGGTGTGGCATGGATTGAGGTAAATGGACATATGATATTAGATCATATTATTGGGATTAATTGTTTTTTGTGGAAAACATCCAAGAAGGGATGCCACTTTCGAGTAAGACCTAATGAGGTAGGGGTATCTATTCCACCAAAATAACCCAAGGCTCACACCTAACCTACCACCTTTGACATACTCAAGGAGCAAACAAACACACAATAAGATTAAAATAAAAAATAAATAAATAAATAAAAATAAGATAAAGCACAACTAAACACACACACAATAAGATAAAAAAAACACAACATGAACCATATAGAAAAAACATAAGAACAACATAACAAAACATAAATATGAAAAAAAAAAGACAACCAACAAAAACATGAAAAACAAAAACAGCCAAAACCTAAAAATTAAAAAAAATGAAAAAAAACAACAATACACAATAAACAAAAACAAAAAACTTAGAAAAAACTCATAGAAAAAAACATGAATTAACACAAAAATACAGATAAACAAGAACAAGAACACCAAAAACACAAGAACAATAACAAAAAACACAAAACAACAAAAACACAAGAACAACAAAAACACAAGAACAACAAAAAACAACAATACACAATAAACAAAAACAACAATACACAATAAACAAAAACAAAAAACTTAGAAAACACTCATAGACAAAAACATGAATTAACACAAAAATACAGATAAACAAGAACAAGAACACCAAAAACACAAGAACAATAACAAAAAGCACAAAACAACAAAAACACAAGAACAATAAAAAACAACACAAAAATAAAACAAAACAAAAAAAACACACACCTCAAAAAACTAAACAAAAAAATAAAACAAAAAAATAAAACAATTGAACACAACAATGACCTTTATAGACCAAAATATTTTTAAGGCAAGAATCAATAGAGGAAACAAAAAAAAGAAAAGTTTGAGCTAGGTAACTAAAATACCCTAACCGAACCAAAGAGAAGAAAAAATAAAGCAAGAAGAACCTAGGTACCTCCAAAACTGGAGCCATCCAAAGAAATGATAGAAAGAAGAGCTTCCCTTATTTCCAAAGACCACCATCTAGGAAGGTGGCCATAACAAGTAAGATCACCTTTGTCAAAATCCCGATTAGCTAAAGCATCAACAATCTTGTTTTGATCTCTGACCACATGATTGTAATCAAATTTCAAAAATCCCATCTAGATTAATTGAATCTTCTCAATAATTCTTTTTATTCTCCAATCAACCTTATGATTATTAGAAGGAGTCTTCAAAATATTAATTATGAGTTGGGAGTTAGAATCAACTAGCACATTTTCCCATAAAACCTTAGTAGCCTCTTGAAGGCCTCTGAGGATACCATACCCCTCAGCAAGGTTATTGGAAAGAATACCCAAATTCTCAGCAAAAGTAAAAACTAGGGAGCCATCTAAAAGTCTACCAATTCCTCCTACACTAGCTTTTCTAGGGTTCCATCTAGAGGCTCCATCAATATTGAATTTTCCATAATCCTTAGGAGGAGCTTGCCAATTTCTTGTCCTATATATATTACAATTACTCATATTCCCTTTAAGTTGGTTCCCCTTAGAAGATTTAATCTTCAATATTTGCATCACTTGATCCCATATTTGGTAGGACTTTTGATGGTGATTAAGGAGTTGTTGTATTGATTCAACTAAGTTGGTAATGGTATTTTTCCAAATATAGTGAATATCCTTCCTCTCTTGATTAAAAACTTGATTGTTTTCATTTCATATATTCCAAAGAAGGGTGGTAGAACCCATCCAAACTAACTACCTCATAAAATGATGAACACCCTCTTGTTTAGTCCAATCCCTCCAAAGTTATTCAAAAAAAAAAATTGGACCATTGTAAGCCAAGTAAAGTGGTCATTCTCCTCCATAGCTCAAAGGCTAAAGTACACTTAAAAAAATATGGCTGAAAGTTTCTACATTATCTCCACACATTTCACATCTAAAAGGGACATGAAAACCATGCTTCATAAGTTGCTCAACAATAAGAACCCTACGATGCAATAAAATCCAAGTAAATAACATCACCTTAGGCTACAGCTTTTGAGCCCACAATTGAGAAAATATGTTAGATGATTGGTTGGGATTATTATGGCATAAGGTCAAATAACCTTGAGCAACTGAATACTCACCCTTAGTAGTGTTATTCCATCCAAAACAATATTTTTCATGGGACCAAGAAAGAGATCTCATATGAAAGATGCTTTGGATATGTTGTCTTTGCATTTATAGGATTTGAATAGGCCAGTCCTCAATAGGGATCCAATATCTACCAACATTTGAATTACCAATATGGTACCGATAAGAATTAGCAACCTTTATTCAATTAGCTCGGTGAAGCTTCTCCATCCAAGGCCTCCAATCGGGAAACTGAGTTATCAAAGGCTTGTGACCATCCCAAGAATCTATCCAAAAATATTCTTTTTGACCATTATGAATGATCCAAAATAAAATAGTCTTTATCAAATCCTCACCATTCTTAAGAACTGCTAAAATGGAAGAACCTTTGGTAGGCAACTGATAGCGAACAAGGTCTTCAGGACTTTTGTTCTCACCATAGTTAGCATGGATATTATTGGTCTAAAGAGCATTGGGGTTATGCAACATCCTCCAATATAATTTAGTAGCTAAATATTTGTTGTTATTAATAGAATATCATAATCCTAACCCCCATTCATTCTTAGGAAGACATAAAGTGTCCCATTTCACCAAGGCCCATTTTATTTTCTCCTTAGTACCACTCTAGAGGAACCGATGACTGATTTGATCCAATTCTCGAAGAACAACATTTGGGATATTCGAAATAGAATAAACATAAATAGGAATAGCTTAAAGGATTGATTTTACTAAGGTGATTCTACCCCCAGAAGAAAGCCACATGTTGGTCCACTTTCCAATTTTCTTCTTGACTTTGTCCAACAACAAATTCCAATATTTTTTTCTGCCTTTGAATATTGATGGGAATACCTAAATAAGTGATCGGAAGGGAGTTATTATTATATATTAATTTATCCAAGACCATGGATTCCTGTATGGTAGAGCAGTGAAAGAAAATGACTTTAGATTTGTCTTCATTGATCAATTTCCCAATAGCCTTAGAAAAATAGCTAATGATTTGCTTAATATTAGAAGTTTCCTTAACTGTAGCTTTACCTAAAAGAGTAGAGTCATCAAAAAATTGAATATGAGAGATAGATCTAGCTCCATGAGCAATGGTAACTCCCTCAAGGGTTTTTTTCTCTCTTTTTGTTTATATTCCTACCCAAGCATTCAACAAGAATGATGAATAAATAAGGGGATAGCATGTCACCTTGCCTAATACCTATAGAAGATGGGAATAACTAAGAAGGTTTACCATTGATAAGAACTAAGTAGGAAACTGAAGAGATACATCCCATAATCCAATCCATCCAATCCTAAGAAAAACCAAATTACCTCAAAACTTTGATAAGGAAGTGCCAATCCACTATGTCATAATATTTGGATAAGTCTAATCGAATGAACATGGAAAGATATTTTTGCATATCCATGGAATGGATGGCTTTATGAGCAAGAAATATCTCATCTACTATTTGACGCCCTTCCACATAACCCCCTTGTTTAGGTGAAATAATCTTATTCAAAAGAGGCTTCAACCTTTCTACCATGATCTTAGTAATGATTTTGAGAAGAACATTACACAAAGAAATACGTCTAAAAGCTGAAATATGATCAACCTCTTGAGATTTTGGAACAAGAGTAATATAATTTTTATTGATAACCTTCAAAATTTCTTTGTATTTCCTAGATTCTTCCACCACCTCTAATAAATCAGCATGAATGATATCCCAAAACGCTTGGTAGAACTCAATGGGAAAACCATCAGGGCCTAGGGTTTTCCCTTTTTGCATTTTAAAAAATACCTATTGAATCTCATTGATAGCAATAGGACTAGTCAAAATAGACTTCTCCTCAAAAGTGATAAGATAAGGGATTGCTTTAAGAACATTTTGTTGATAAGTTGAGTCAATAGGAGTAGCAGCAAAAATATTGAAAAAGTAATTGACAACAATAGATTTTATGCCATCCCAAGTGTAGACAACATCTCCAAAATATGATTTCAGGGAAGAAATAAAGTTGTGATATCTTCAAGCTAGAAGATATTTGTGGAAGAAAATTATGTTTTGATCTCCTTCTTTGAGCCATTACATTCTAGATTTTTTCTTCCATAAGAGATCTTCTCTTTTTTACCATTCCTATAATGGAGTTGTGAGTTTAATTTCATCTGGACTTCTACTCTCTGTAAGGGCATCTAAATGGATTTTCTTATTCAAAATTTTAAGTTGAGCAATAGCTTCATATTTTCTTATGAACATCTCCAAACTCCTTCTAGTTCCAAGTCTTGATTTTGGATTTAATGTAATTAAATCTTTTGGCAAAATAGAATATCTTAGTCCCATACCTAGGCTTACCTTCCTTCCACCATTGTTGCACACAAGGTCTAAAGGAACTGTATTTGAGCCACATTAATTGAAAATAAAATGGAGATAAAATCACATTGGTTTTCCACATTTCCACAATGACTGGCCAGTGATCCTAACTAACATTGTTAAGAGTCTTCACTTTAGGTATGTGACCATGGATTAAGAAATTTTCAGAGAGCAAAAACCTATCCAATCTCTCCATTATACAAGGTAAGCCTTGCCTTCTATTATAACGAGTCATAAGGCCATTATCTGGTTCGATGTCCACAAGATGGAGGTTTACAATATATTCTCTCATAAGGTTAGTGCTTCTGTCCAAATTTCTATTTACCCCCATTTTCTCATCCATAGAGACGATGATATTGAAATCTCCTCCGATCAAGATCCAAGCTTCAATAAAATGAGAGATAATATAACTTATATCCTTCCACTAACTTATTTTTTCCTCCAAAGCAGTCGAAGCATAAATAGTAATGCAGAGCATAATTTGGTTGGAATGTCTACTTTGAATAGCTATATCCAAAAGACCCAAACTACCAACCATATTGTGAATAACTACCTCTTTTGGGTCCCAAAGACAAGAAATGCCACCAGAAGTCCCCTAGGAACTGATGGAAACTACTTTTACAGCTGGACAAATTTTATTGGCAATTGATTCCATATCCTCTTTTGACATCTTCATTTATTGAAGGAAAACAAGATGTGGATGATTTATTCGAATCATTCTTCTAATTTCATTTTTTTTTAATACTCCCTTTGAGTCCTCTAATATTCCAAGTGATGATATTCATTAATACCAAGGCTAAACAAAATTGTAAGGGCATTAATATTACCTTCCTCTACAAGCTTTTCACCTCCTTTTACCATATGATATTTATTGGTCTTACGACATACCTTTTGATTAGAATCCATCTTCAATTTTTTTCCTTGTTTCTTGACTTACTCCAATTGAATCTGAGATGGCTTTTAACCTTGAAGAATGCTTGTACACATCAAAAATTTTACTAGAGGGTTCAACAGAGTCTATATTGGGATCTGTATTATTTGAAGTTTTGACATTTAAAATATTGTTTTTCTTGTGTAAATTTTCTCCCTTTTTTTTTGTTGAAAACCTTTGATTTGTTGGTTTGTCTCTGAGTTCTTCCCTTCATATTTAAATTGTGTTTATAATATTTTTGTTTCCATTATTTCCTATTCCTAACTTGGGACATCATTTGTGGAAAGTATTTCAAACATATTAGCAGATGACTTTGATTGATCCTTCATAACTAGTTTTTCTAAGTGTTCTTCTTAGGCATTTGTAAACCTACTGAGTTTATATCTTCTTTCTTTTGATCAGGAATTTTATTTGAGCAAGAACCAGCCAAATGACCATATTCGTGGTAAATTCTACAACGAAAAGGAATGTTCTTATAGTCCACTACTTGCTCCCAAGTGTCTTCCCAATTTTAAAGTGATCTTTTTACATAGGGGTTTGTCAAAATCCATTAAAACACAAATTCGAGCATAAATTATATGTTCAAAATTTTGAGTACAATCAATAGTCATCATAAAAGTTCCTAAAGAGTTTTCAATTGAAAAAAAAATAGTAGGATTCCAAAATTTTATAGGGAGGCCAAATATTCTAACCCACACATGATTTGTAGAAGTAATATCTTCTTTGAATTTAAATTTAGTATGCTAGGGCTTCATGAAAAGCCCTGCCCTTCCAAAGAAACAAGGACCCCCTTGAAACCTTTTCTCTCTATCTTCATTATTAGAAAATAAAACAAGAAAATAACCATTTGGATAAATAGATATTTGTAACTCACCTTCAGTTTTATAGTTGTTTGTAGCCCAAACTTTGAAAGCAAATTGGCTCGGACGAAAACCCACAAACCAACAAATTAGTCGTCTTTTTTCCAGATCTTCAATGCCAGTATGAATGTTACCCATATCAATCTTAACAATACGAGTTCCATCATATGCTTTAATACATCCTGACTCTATTTTCCTGGGATCAATCTTAGGAATTATTAGAGGCTTATGGGAAGCCCTAATATTAATATTAGCATTGGGTTCAGGCTGTCCACCATGGAGGGCATCCCTAAAATTCTTTTTTGGGGTTGAGTATTCAAAATTCATACCCTTGATAGGGGTTTTCATAGTAGATTTATTTTTTTGGTGTACCTTAGCACCAGATTAACTTGAGATCTAAGCCATTTTTTTATCAGCTATTTGAAACTTGTTTCGTTATCTTTTTAATCCTTGCTCTAGACATTGTGGAAATGTATGGTTTTCAATTTTATTTTGTGCAACAAATTGGAAGTCGTTGTCACTCAAGTTCATAGCAAGATCTCTTGAAAGACAGATTTATAACCCATATCGGAGCCCCTGTAGCATATCCTACTAAAATATTGAGTAGAAACCACAAAAATATTGGCTTCTAGGGCCCAAAGGCCCTAAAAACCAACCTCTAGAGCTGCTTGCACTCAACCCAGATGAAACCCTCGCATAATTTCTTACCAAAAATCTCATTCCCACATAGGGATACACTAGGATCTATGTTGCTCCAAATTATCTTAAAATTGGTGCATATATTCTAGTATTTTTCAGGCATCTACCCTCAAAATTTTAGATCAATCCAAGTTCGGATGAGTGAAATATGGCCAAAACAAGTTTGACAGTTTGGACAGTCCTACAAAAAATGTCTCTCCTTGTATCCCTTAAAATAGGCTAAGTATTTATTGCTTCAAAGAAATGATCATTGCAGGATTGATACATCACTTGCATTTAAAATTCAATTTGGGGAATTTTTTATCTAAAAATTTCAAATTGACTCTCGATGGCTGGGATTAATTCAATTATATAAATATATATTAATTAAATATATATAATATAATATATAAAATATTAATATTAAATATATATAAATATACATGAATAATGGGTAAAAATGGTAGGAAAGTTAGGATAGGGGGACAAGTGGCTAGGTTTTTGTGGTGGAAATGGCAAGAAATCATGGATGGAAGACAAGTGGCTAGATTTTGGTTTCTATAAATACCCCTTTTATACCATGTTGCGTGAAACACAATATGGTGTAAAAATATGTGAAACCTGATCGGGCTAGGAATAGAAGCAACTTATCTCGCTTTGTTGGAATGTGAAGATGAAATTATACACAAAAGAATAAATAAATTGGAGTTATTGTGTAGCTTACCCCATCGATTGGCGAATGAGGTTGCAGATGAATCTCATGAGCCAATTGAGAAATTTATGCAAATGGAATGTGGACGATATGAATGATATAAAATGTGATACCATTTTTACCCCAATATTGGGAAGGGGATTAGTGAAAAATGTGATATGATGCATCTAGTTTTATCCCAAAATATGAAAGGATTTGTGAAAATTTGATGCAATATGTGTTTGTTTGTGCCCTAATAGATGAAGGGATGTGTGAAAAAAATTACATCTATTTTTGCCCCAATAAATGAAGGGATTTGTGAAACATGTGATGAGAAATGTGTCTATTTTTACCCCAACATATGAAGGGATTTTTCCAAGTACAGATGTCATTATCATGTAAGATGTATCCCATTGTGGGAAAAGTCAAAACCAAATGTGGTTACCCCAAATTTGGGGTGATTTGATGTTGTTGAAACACTTCACCTTTCGATGCCATTGATATGCAAATATGAATATGCAAAGAAAAATAAAAGTACTCAACCTCAGAGGGTCAGTTAGTGACTATTAGATAATTCCTAGGATCATAACCAATCACCATAGCTAAAGCCAGTCACTATGATGATTGTCAAGGAAATGTGTAATTATGAAATTTGATTTTGTCCATGTTTTAAGCCCCACGAACTAGGCCATAAATGATAGATTTTGTGCAAATTGTTCTTGGAAAGGTTTCATGCAAAATGTGAAGTACCAAATATGATTATGCTTTCAAGCAAGGAGATATGTGATGATGAAAAATGACCAAGTGTTCTTATTGTAGATCCTTCATATTACTAAATTACATGGATGCAAATCCCTGCAATAGCAAAGTATATAGAAAAATCTACTATATACGAGATTCAATTAAATGTTGTTTGGAACTTGGTAAATGATGATGTGAAATGATTATGTTATGATGTATGAATGATGAAAATAATAATGATTACCATTTTTTGAAGGTTTTGACCATTTTTGGGTGCTTTTGTAACTTGTTTTGTGAATTTGCAATATGTGGTCGTAAACGAAAATTATGCATCCAAATCAATTGGAATATTCATAAAACTTGATAAAATATTGAACATATGGATGGATGAAATTTGGAGTGATTTTATTGGGAGAAGCTACTATTTTGTGAAAATTTGGTCTTTTGTGCAATTTGACACCAAATGCCTATTGGTGCTTTTGATCTGCAAAAATGCTCGTCAGTGTTTTGGTGCTCCGAAAAATACCCATGGATGCTTGAGTGTGCCAAGAAACGACCATGGGCATCTCAAGGTGCCTAAAGAATCCATAAGTAGCTAATAGGATGAGAAAACAAACTCATTTGTGTGTTTGGGATTTTGAGAAGCTGCATCTGGGAGAGTGGAGTGAAGTGAGGTAAGGCATTTGGAGTGCAGAAGCTATGGCAATGGAGGGAGATGGTGCAAGTTTTGGGGCTATGGCTAGGGTGTGATTTGTTGAGGTAACATTTTTTTATTATGATTTCATATTGTGTAAATTTTTATTGGTCTTTTTAAATTATTAACAAATGTTTTGTGTTGTGATGCAGCTTAGTATTTTGAAGGCTCAACACTGATTCTCACCTTACATCCTCGAGATAAGGAAGATAGTTTTGGATGAGGAGTGAGAGTTATTATAGGATGTGGGGATAGTTAAGGTAGCCCAATTGGATGTAATTAGGACCGATGAGGGGTACCTCTATGTCTTAGCGAAGAGGTGGGATTCAGATAGGGGGAATTTTTAGCTCCCCATAGATGAAGTGATGATTACCTTATAGGATGTATATCGCATCATCAAGGTATTGGTAGAGGGGATCTGGGTTGAGGTTAGGCTCAACCGGAAGATAGAGATGATGTGTATGTTTTGGGATGCATGGTAGGGGTGAAGGTGGAGTGTAGGGGTATTACTTACTTGTCCATGTATGTGAAAAAGGAGTTGTACCCCCTTCATGTGTTGGTTATGTTTGTGTTGGCCAACATTATGGCCCCAAACAACACTGGAAGCAGGTTCCCATGGAATTTGATAGGAGTTATGAGGAATATGATTATTAGGAGGTAGTTATATGTGTGGGCTCCCACCTTGTTGGTACAGGTGTACTGGGAGCTATACGATGTGACAAGGTGAGAGAGGAAGGGTTTGGAATGTAGCCTACTACTACAGTGCTAGGCATGGGAGCACTTTAGTGTGGCTTGATCGAAGGGTTTACTTATGGTAGGATTGGATAGGGAGAGACCCTATGCTAGGTGATGGGCATTGGTTGAGGAGGTCCATCCGAGTTGGCCAGTGAGGACAACCCAGTGGTACAAGAAATTATGGTTTGGACTAATATCCACCCAAGTGATATGGAGGTCATGATAGGATTACAGGTGGACTAAAGATGTAGAGAACTTACAACAAGTATGGTAAGCTTGATGGGTGGTTGTGAGACATAGGAGTGAGGTGGAGTATTTAAAATTCTCATGAGTGCTCCACTAGTTTCGGGTGAGGCAGGATATCCCTAATGATCCAGTGCACTATAGGAGACATCGAGAGGATATTGAGCTACCATGCATAGAGCTATGAAGGGTGTCCTTAGAGGATGATGAGGAGATAAATCTCTTGGATATGGAGGATGAAGGTACAACTATGGTGTATGACACATGGTTCATGACTCAACTACCATGGGCACCACCTTGAGGACCAACCTATGGAGATGGAGGTGGAGAGGGTAGGAATGAGGGTACTTAGGAGGCCAAGGATGAAGGGATCCAAGAGGCCCCCAAGAAGCAACAATGTCTTTAATATGATAGTCAAAGGTGGAGAGCTAAGGGTACAACACAATAGGCTCCTGATATTAGGGGAGACAGGGGAGGATGGGGAGGAGGTTTTGGATGCACCTCCAAGTCAGAGCAAGGAGGACTGGATGTAGATGAAGTAGTAGTTGGTAGAGAGGGATACGAGGATCATGAGGCTCTAAGTAGAGTTATCAGAGAGAGAGAGCACTGATATAATATCGACATAGCACACCTTCAATCTTGATACAGATATATTGAGACATTGGAGGATATGTTGATGAAACATCATATTCCACTTCCTGATCCTCTAACCTCATCTTTGTTTGGGGGTATTATGTGTAGTGAGTCTAGGCATAGCTCTAGGTCTAGGGCTCCTCCTAGGTTGGAGGCTCCTTCTAGGTCATAGGGGTCCTCTTGGAGGGTATAGCTAGTGCTTAGATGCACTTTTGTATATGAGCCTTGGTGCTCCATTGTATGTAGTATTTTTGGCATTTTTTATAAATATATATATACATGGCTTTTAATTTTTGTGTTATATTTTTGTGTGTATGCTTTTTATGGAATGCTTTTGTGTAATGCATGTTTATGTTTATGATTAATACATATGATATGTTATGGATGATTAATGCAAGATGTCATGTATGGATGATTAATAAAAGATGCAATGTATGGATGATTAATGCAAGATGTGATGTATGGATGATTAATGCAAGGTGCCATGTATGGATGTGCTAATGATAATTTATAGTTTGGATCTTTTTTGGCCATTTTTCCAGCATTGTTGTTTAATTAGGGGTACCAAACTTTGTGGTGTATGGGATGCATGGCTTTTTTATGTGACATGGACATTGACATGGAAGAAGATATGGATGTTGATATGGAAGAATATATGGATGTTGATATGGAAGAAGGTATGGATATTAATATGGAAAACTGACTATTTTGAAGATACTCAAACATACTAGTGGCATCAAACAAACTCACTAACACTACCTAATACTTATAGGACCATATGTGTGTGTAGTGGATTCATTTACTGAATAAAGAACATGGTAATGACCCAAGGAAATAAAGAACCAATGTGTGTGCAAGTGAGTTCATTAACTCATCTTAAGTAAATTGGGTAAACCTATTATAGATGAAACCAATAAGCTAGCTTGTCTGTATGAACGATCAGAGGTCTCTTTTAAAAGAGACATGTCACCATGCATAATCTTACTCCACTACCATTCAAGTGTCTATAGCTATGGTGGAGGCTAAATCCATAGTCCATGACTTTTGTTTTTGATCTCTTAAGTTTTGGGGATGACTACCTAACCATCTGACTAGAAATGTAGTATAATCCTTACAACCCAATTTTATCAGTGGCATGTGATGTAAAATATTTAGATTTTTTGTTAAGGATTTTTCCCACTCCTTTTATTTTTGGAATTGTGGTAGTGGTGAGAACCACTATTTTTATGGACTATGTTGCAATATGGGACTAGAAAGGATGACCCTTTTCACTTTGAGGTATACCAAGTATTGTGTTATACCTCTTTGACACAGGATGCTTTTAATATGTGAAGTTGTGTTTTGTTCAAGAATGTTTTGGTGTCAATTCCTAAAAATCAAGATTTTCTTAGTGTGTATGTGCAATGGTACTAAAAAAAAACTCGACATGTATTTTGGAGCTTTCTTAAAATACTAGGAGTGGCTAAGTGATTGAAAACACTTAGGATGGCAATTCGACTTGGTGGAATTGTGTGGATGACTTTGTGAATGTGCCCCTGATTAAGGCAACATGACTTTTATTGGACCAATTAAGACCTTGAACTGGATAAATGATCCCTAATGTGAAATATGAAATGTGGATGTTAATGCAATGTATGACATGCAATTTTGTGAAATGTAATATGAAATATGGGTGAATGCAGTGAAATGCGATATTTTGAATGAAATATATGCAAACATTTTTGTATTAGCCATGTATATATACATATATAGTAACAAAATCATGTATAAAATGCTCTCAAGTGTATAACATTAAGTGGTTCAAGTTCTTCCTCTCCTTATAAATTGGAAATTCTATAAGTACCATTAACCACTCTTTGTGTAACAATGTATGGACCTAGCCAATTAGCCACAAATTTATCATGAATGTGTCTATTGCTAAGATATAAAGATAAAATGGGATCCCCAGACGAGGTGGAGCTAAGACTGGTAGAGAAGATAGGTATCGCTTAATATCATCGAAGGATTTTAGAAATTCATTTATCCAAGAGAATGGTACCCCATTTTGTAGTAGGTGATTAAATTGCCTACATTTGTCAGAAATTTGCATAATGAAACAATAGATTTTTTGGATCTTTCTATGTAAACTACGCAATTCCTTCAAGTTAGTTGGGGGAGGCATATCCATGATAACCTTGACCTTGTTAGGGTATACCTTAATGCCTCTTTTAGAGACAATGAATCCTAGAAGTTTACCCGAGGTAACACCAAAGACAAATTTATTTGTATTTAACCTTACATTATGCTCTAGGAGTCTATCAAAAACTTTCTCCAATACACCAATATGTTCTTGTCAAGTTTTGGATTTATCCAAGAGATCATCCACATAGTCTTCGATAATCTTATGCATGTAGTCATTGAAAATATATGTTATGGCACGTTGATAAGTGACACCTACATTTTTGAGGCCAAAGGGCATCACCTTGTAATAAAAATTTCTTCAAAGTGTAGTGAATGACATTTTGCGTTGGTCATCCAGATTTATTTGAATTTGGTTGTATCTTGAAAAATCATCCATGAGTGAAAGCGTTTCATGGCCAACATAGGTATCAACAAGAGTATGAATGTTTAGGAGAGTGAAGTCATCCTTAGGAAACACCTTGTTAAGATCTTGAAAGTTAGTGCACTCACATATCACCCCGTTAAGATTGTGAACATGTACCATGTTTGAGAGCCACTTAGGATAGTCGATAGGAACTATGAAGTTCACATCTAAATTTTTTCGAATCTCTATTTTTACCAAGAGGCCCATGGTAGGATGTATTCTCCTAAGTTTTTGTTTGATCAACTTAGCATCAGGCTATAAGGTGAGATACTGGAAAACCAAACTAAGGTCAATACCAGGCATGTCTTTATATGACCATGCAAATATACCCTTTTTCCTCTTGAAGAGAACAATAAATTTCTCTTGTTCATTAGGTGATAAACTTTTTCCAAGCTTGATAATTTGGGGATTGTCTTTATCTAATTTAAGGTACACATTGATAGTATCTTAAATGGACATGTGGGAACCTTCCTCAAGATGATTTGGTGTAGGGATCATATGAATTTCATCTAAGATATCATCAAACTCTTCTAGCTTATCCTCATCTATTTTTTCCTGGAAAACCTCAAGATCCAAAGGTGGAGGGGATGGAGGAATGTAGTCAGTGTAAGCCATTAACAATTCCTCAGACAAGATAATTTTCAAAAAGTATGGAGCCAAGGAAATCTAGTCCATATTGATGAAACTTATATTGATTAGAATTGGTTTAGTTGAATCATACGTATTACAGAGTGGGGTAAATAAATCAACAGGATTCATTGACTTTTGGGAAAGGTGGCTAAGGTTGGATGGAAGGGATGAAATCTAATAATCAATTCTAAGAGTTTGATTAACCTAAACAACAAGCAATGCAAAATACATTTTACTAAATAATATTTACATGTGCAATGCTAAGAAAGAAAAAGTTTTTGTTAATTTTTTTTTTGGCAATGGTGAAAACCACTATTTTTTTATGTCATATATTACAAGTTTGGTTTATGGAATGGCTTAATGAAATGAAGGTGGTGGTTCATCAATAGGGGTAACTCGTTATTGTGGAAGAAGCAAGTGAAATAGGGGCTCATGGATGGGGAACATGCTGAGTTAAAACTCATTTTGTTTGATATGGGGAATTATGGGCTCCTATTCTTCTTCATATTCATCCAAAATTATCGATATAAGTTCAAATTCTTCATAGATGTCATTGTCAAAATTATTGGGATGGAGGGTTTCTTCTCCTAAATTTAGTTTAATCCTTTAGAAAGCTTGTTCAATAGAAGACATGGTGGAAAGTGGGTGGTAATCTAGACCTAAACGGTCATGCACCTCTTGATATAGAACATCTATAGGTTGATGCACTCCCTATTCATGCAATCCTAGGCCATAACTTTGCCAATTGATAATGTAGAAATATTCAGATAGAGATACCAACATATTTAGAATTTTGGCAAGAACTGGTTCTTTGGGTTCTTCTATGGGAGATGGATTTGGTGAAGATTTGACCCCCCCATATACAAAATTTATGCTATTTGGAGCTGAACCCATGTTATAAACTGCTCCTATGGCCAAAGGTGGGTCATGTGGGTGACCTAAATCCTTAGCACTAGGGATGGTGAGGGGCATGACGGTGATGTATTCAACCACATATTCACAAATACCAATATTAGTGAGGTGGACCTCGACTTGGGATGACATGAAAGGACTATGGTAAAATGATAGCTTGGGGAATGATGGAGATGGAGGTATCTCACAATTCATCAATTTGACTTGTGAAAAATTAGGTGAAGGAGATGAATTGGCTTGGGAAAGTTTTTGAATGGACAATGATAAAAATAATGGCAATAATGTTGATGTTGTAGACTGACTGTGGCCACATGTGCATCTAGTCACTGATGAAGATGATGGGGATGTGGAATATTGATGAGGGTTCATCATAGGGAGCTATTTAGAAATGGGATCCTTGGATGAAGAGATTGGTTGTGTTGTATGGATTGGGTAATTGTAAAATAAAAATATGATTGGAAGGAAGCATGGACTAATAAGGATTTGAAATGAAATTGCAATACTTAAATGGCTTGATGTTTGATGACATGAAATGCACTTATCCTTAATGAATGTATTTTAAAAATTGATGTAGTATTGAAGGAACACACCTCATTATCCTCATCCAAGATCTTCCAAGGAGTACATTATATGCCATGAATCCTTCCAATATGTGAAACATGGTATGCAACATTTTGATCTCAACTTCGATGGGTAAAACAATAGTGCCAACTATGGAACATAAAGCATCAATAAATACTTTGAGTGTGAAGGATGACTTGGTGATGTGAGATGAGAGAAGGTTCAAATTATGAAGAGTGGATGTGGTGATAATATTGATAGAGGAACCGGTATCAATTAACACTCTTTCAAAGGCTTCTTATATTTTAGAGCCATGATATGCAATGGAGGGTCTATAGATTTTGATGAGATTGGCTTAATCTCAAAGTCATAGAAAATGATGGAAGTATCCATGCATGTTTGTATGCTCTCCACAAAGTTATTGAAGGCATTAGGATCTTCTGATTGTAATTCAATGAATTTCATAATATCCATTAATACCTCATGATGTGGAGGAGATTTTTGGATTAGCTCATAGATTGAAAATTCAATGAAAGCCATTTTTAGAATTGTAGTTAACTGGCTACTCAATGATATGATTGGTCTATGTGGATGATTGATGGATGGATTAAGAGGGTTCAATTGGCTAGGGATATGAATATGTTATGAAGGATTGGGGAAAACTTGGATGGGTGGTGATGTATAAGGTTGTGACCCATTTTATTTATGTGGTTGCCTTTGTTTGTTGTTCCTTTGACCTCTAGTGACCACATGAATGGCCTCTATAAGCCCTTGGTATTATTGAATATGATTAAATTTATTAGGAGGATTTTTGGTTTTAGTCCCCCTACATTTGGTTACACCTCCTCATGATGAGGAATTTGTGTTTGAAATATACCAAGGTTTTATTTTTTTTTAGCGCGAGGGAATTATCAAGCTTGATCACCCCCAAGTTAATAAGATCTTGGACTATATCTTTAAACACATGGTAGTTGTTAATGCCATACCCATTTTGCCTATGATAAGGACAAAATAGATGTTCTCGATAATGTTTCCCATGTTTTGTGGGATCATCCGATCTAATGTCAGGAAAAGCAAGCTTGTTTGTCTCATACAACCTTCTAAAAAGGGATGCATATGACTCAGATAAAGGGGTGTATTGGTGATTTTATTAGATAAACTATCGTTGGGAATGATTTTCCATAATTGGTACCATGTTATGAACTGTTAGAGCTTGTGTTGTCGAGGGGATCACATGATATACAATTTGTTGCAGTGTTTATTGCATAGGTTGTTGTTGAGACATTATCAACTAGCTCATGACCACTTGATTAACTTGATTGGATTAACTAGATGGAGTATCTTGTGTTGAATTTTATTGGCCTGAATATTTTCTCTTTTATTGGCCCTTGTTCTACCATTCTTTCTTTTTAGGCTTTAATATGCCTTCTTGGATTTTGATCTCCTCAATGCCACTAGCTTGAGGTAAAGCTTATTAAAATGATTGATAAGTTCGTATTTGGAGTATCCAAGAGATAGGTTTTAATCAACTCTTGGTGAATAATTTAATTAGATCATCCATTGTTAGCTTGAAAGGCAATTTAGTGATGACAACCCTCCAGCGGTTCCCAAAATCATAGATAGATTCATCATCATGTTGTCAAAATAATAGACATCAGATAATGAGATATTAGTTTTGATATTTAAGATAAAACGCTCAAATAATTGATCAATAAATTGCTCAAAAGTATAAATACTATGTCTTTAAAATTGATTCTACCATTTTATGGCATCTTATCCTAATGTTTTAGGAAAATTTTGAAGCATGAGAGCATTGTTGTTTTGGATTCCTAAATAGGCATGTACAAAAGTGCTCACATGTTCTTTGGGAAACTCAGTTCCCTTAAAATTGTAAAAATAAAGTACCATGAAATCTTTCAGATATGGTAGGGATGGTACCAAAGGATGAATGGGTCAATTGATCAATTGGTGTAAAGTTGATTTTTGATTTAAAAAAGTAGAAGTAAATTGAATCAATTGATCTATCAGTTTATGCATGGCCTTAATTTGAGGGTCTTCCTAGAGAATGTGGAAGCCATAAATTACTTGATGATTTTATGGTGGACTGGAGAAATTTTGTGGAGTGATTAAGTGATGATGCGATTGATATTTATGGCTAGGTGAATTTTATGGAATTTGATGAATGGAATATTGATAATGAAAATATGGGGAATTATAGAATGAGGTTGATGTATGAGGATCATGGCTAAGCTGGCCAATGGGAATAGGATGTGTAATGGTATGAATTGGTGGAGGCACATGAATAGAAATTGCAAAATATTATGGTGCCCATGATGAACCCTGGTCAACAAGGATAGTCTAAGTAGTATTATGTGAAGGCTTAGGGTTTTCTTGTACTTATTGTTGAGCATTTTTACACTATCTAGGAAATTTGTTCAGGTGTTCCCATGCCTAGCTAATCTCTCTATCAGATGCTAGGGTTATGGAGGTAGAAGGTATGGAATATGTGGCTTGGGTACAAGTTACGCTAGGTATGGCAAATTGTGAGGCTGGGACTTGTGAAGCAACATTTACATGTGCCTCATACAAGGGGTTGGTGTAAGTGGAGGTATATGAGGTGCTAGGATCACATGAAGGTTAGGGAATGGACATATGGGAATAAGGTACAATTGATGTCTCTAAATGAGGGTTGGTATACACCTAAATGAAGGTGGATGGGGGCTAGGAATAAATAGGCTCTTGCTATAAAGTAGAATCATGTCTAGGTAAATTGAGAATGGAATCTAAGACATAACTAGAAAAATTCATGAAAGCTTCTACTCTTTCCATGTCTATATGGGTAATGTGGTTGTCTATGGTAGGGAAGGTTGAATCCTCTTGGGGCATGGACATATGGAAGTCTATGGATGGTAAGGAATGTGAGGGACCTATAGATAAAATTTCCTATGTCACATTTAGGGAATCTACCAAAGAAGTGGTGGGGAAGGTGGATGAAGGTTCCATTAAGTTATCTTGACTTATAGCTTTATTTTGGATTCTAGTTAATGCCATAAACAAATAAATCAAAATAAATATTAAACTATCAAATGTAACACAAAACTAAAATATTTAGGGAGAAAAAAGGAAACAAACAATCAATGCTAAGTTTCAACTAGTGTGGCTTACCTTGTTTATTGATTATCTCCTTTTTAATGTGTATTCATGTTAGGTGTCAGTATTTTGTGTTTTTATGTTCTAATCTTGCTTAATGAAACAAAGGTAAAAAATATGGTGAAGATAGAGCAAAATTATTCTTGCTGGTGATGAAATCCAACAAGTTTTATTGGGGGTATCCTATGGTTTTTATGGGTAGATATTGGTGGATGGAGATGAAACCCACCATCACCAAATCTCAAGCAATGGTTGGTGATGAAATACAACCACTACTTTTTTGAGTGAAACGTGTTGTGTGTGAATTGTTCCTTTTAAAATTTTTATTTATTAATGTGGACAAACAATGTTAGGAGCAACTAATTTCATAAATCTAAGTCAGAAGCCAACAAGAGAATGCCAATTTCTCCAAAGGGTGTGAAGTACACCACTTAAGATCCCCTATCAAAGATAACCAGAGGGTTTGTCCACCCCTCTACCTAGAATCACCCAATGATAGGAATACTCTTGGTACCCTAATGATGTTCCTACTTAGATAAAATAAGGTACTTCTAACCCTAAAATGTAGCTCTAATTTAAGCCAATTATCAATTCAGATGCAATCGAAATGCAATATTTTATATTTGTGAATACATCAAAAATAGAAACACTAACTGCAATGTGTGAATGGATGCAAAAGGAAAACTGAAATGCATATTAAGATAAATTATTTTCCAAATTATTTAATGAAATTCCTTTTATATAAAAACTCTAAAAAAAACACAAAATAGCCAGAAAACGTAAACAAAACAACTAGGGTTTGGTTAGTAGACTTACAAAAAATCTATGTTTTTGTCCTAAATCTTTTTAAAATGCCCTTAGGTATTTCTAAAATGCACCTGGGTATTTTTGGATGACCTTTGCGCACCTCTGGGCATTTTGTGCTCCTTCTGTAACTTATATGAACTTTCAAAAATCCTAGATCCAGTAAAATTTATGAAATTTGCACTTCTAAAATTATACAAAATGATAGAAAATAACAAGTAAATTAGTAAGGTAAATAATAAATAGAAACCCTTAGGGGGTCCCACTGTGATCACCATTTTAAGAGCTAAAAAATTGAAACCAAAAAATTATAAATAATATAGAATTGAAATAAACCATATTTTGCACAACAAATGAGATTTATATTAAATGGGGGAGCCTAAAAACTCTGTTGTTACAATAGTGGATTTAAGAATCCTTTTTGATACAATTATTACAAATCTTACTAGGGTTCTCTAAAAACCTAGATACAAAAAATGGTGGTGTCTTTAGTTGCATCTCATGCCCAACAGAGTTGAATGGGATTATTGATATCCAAGGTCGAGCCGCTTCAGCTTAAACAACTATTCAATGCTAATGCAACTCCTTTAGATATGCACACAATGACATAATAAAATAGTTAGTAATACATGTGAGAGCTCCACAACGTGAGGCCCTCTATAAGCAATGGTAAAAACCTAAATAAGTTCTACAAATGGAGTGAATAGACATGAAAATGCATGAAATGAAATCAATAACCAATAGCTTTACCTTACTTTGTTTTTCATATTCTGATCTGTGAAATTTTGTTGCAGATTATAGGTGCATTGATACCCTAGCATTGCTCAAAGGTTAGGAGGAACTCAGAATTCTTATATAATATGCTCGTGGGTGCTCTGCAGATATAGAAAATGTTTGTGGGTAATTGGGACTAGTAGGGAGGCACCTAGAGGTTCTTGGAGATGAAAGAAAGCACCCAGAGGCACTTGGCGATTGAGGAAAGATGCTACAGAAGCAAATTTGATGAAGGCGAGGGAGGCGGTGATGGCAATGGTGAGTGAGGGAATAGGAAATATGATGGATGGAGTGGGGTTAGGGCATAAAGGTTGGGTTGGAAATCTAAGGCACTTTGAAATCTTGGGGAACCTTAGGGGGCTCAGGGAATTCAATCACTTTGGAAACTCAGGCACTTAGGGGTTGAGCCATCAAAATGGCTCCTATTTATAATACAATCTAGGGCATGCTAGGGTTTCAATGACACTAATTATGTGGTTGTTATTAAAGCATATCTAAGGGTAGATATTAAATTTAGGGTGTGGCATGGATTGAGGTAAATGGATGGATGAGATTAAATGAAATCATATTATTGGGATTAATTCAATTATATAAATATATATTAATTAAATTTTATATAATATAATATATAATATTAATATTAAATATATACAATATATATATATATATATACATGAATAGTGGGCAAAAATGGTAGGAAAGTTAGGATAGGGAGATAAGTGGATGGGTTTTAGTGGTGGAAATGGTAGGAAATCATGGATGGAAGAAAAGTGGATATATTTTGGTGTCTACACATATAATAGATAAAATTGATAGGAATCCATTCAAAATATTATTAATTGTTATCGACTCCTTCATTCACATTATCACCAAATTTGCGCTCCAGCCCTCCATCATCTCAATCTTCCTCCATCTCACTTAACCAAATCTACCTTCACATTGAAAGCATTTAATGATGCTCTCTGCTCTACAGTTGGCACTTTTGTTTTACCCATCGAAGTAGGGGTGTAAACATTGTATACCTTGTTCCATATCTTAGAAGGATCCATGGTGTACAATGTACTCCTTGGAAGACCTTGGATGAGGGAAATATGATGTATCCCTTCCATATTACATCAATGTATGAAATACGTACATGAAGGGCAAGTACATTGCATATCAATGAATGTTGAGATGTTTAAGTATTGCAAATTCATATTCAATTATTATGAGTCCATGCTTACTTCTACACACATTTTCCTCACATCATCTACCACATCATAAATCTCTCCATACAATCCTTCATAAAAAGCTCCCATTCATGAGGATCTTTCCATCACCAATTCCAACCAAGCATCCACTTATGCACCTTCATTATCATCATCATTGACTACATGTACATGCATTTAAACCTAATCCATGTCATCCACATCATCATCCCCTTCATTGGTCACAACAATTCCTTCACAACCAAATCCATATCCTTTAGCCAACACTTCAAAAGTTGAATTATTGAACTGTGGGATGCCCACATATTACCCATTGTTCGATCCATTAGCCAACCATAAACCTCCCATGTACACTTCATCCTCATCATCCCAAGTTGAGGTCCACCTCACCAACCCTATTATTAGTGAATATGTGGTCCAAGACATCATAATCACATTGCTCAATATCCCAACTACCAAGGATTTTAGTTTCCCACGTAACCCACATTTATCTATAGGAGCATTATACAATATGGTTTCAGTGCCTAATAGCATAAATTTTGTGTATGGGGGGATAAAATATTTGTATAATCCTATTCTCACAAAAGAATCCAAAAAACCACCACTTGCCAATATCCAAAAAATGATGGGTTTTCCATCCCCTTATTTTCACAAACATAATTTTCAAAGACATGGATTAGGCCAATATTATTAGGGAGTGCCTCAGCTTATTGATGTCCTATATCAATAAGTGCATGACCGTTCAGTTCTAGGTTATTACCCAATTCCCGCCATCTATTCTTTTGAACAAGCCTTCCAAAGGCTTAATCTAAATTCAAAAGAAAAATCCCTCCATCCTCATGACTCTAACAAGGAAATATACGAATAATTCAACCTCATGTCAATAGCTTTTGATGAATCTGATTAGGAATTGGAGCCCATCATTCCACACACTGAACAAGATGAGTTTTATCTCATACTTTTTCCCATCCATGAGCCCATATTTTGCTTGCTTCTTCTACAAGAGAGAGCCGAACCTACTGGTGAACCACCACGTCTATCTCATTAAGCCATCTCATCAGCCAAAATTGTAACATATGTATATAATAAAAAAAAGAAGAGAAGAACATAAAATAACAAAAATATTTTATTTTTCCTAAATTTCATATATATATCATTTATTTAAATGTATTTATTTGTTTTTCTTTCTGCTATCCAGGTTTACAAAGGTCCTAGGATCGGTTCTTAGGCTCTATTCAGACCATCCATTTCACCTCCTCCATTTTTCCTTAAATCAACATGAATCCTGTTGATTTATTTGCTCCTCTTCGTAATCCATATGATATGGCAAAGTCAATTCCTATTAACATGAGTCTTATTGATATGGATCGGATTTCCTTACCACCATCATTTTTTGAGTTTATCCCATCCGAGAAACTGTTAAGGGCTTCAGCCAATTACATTCCTCCATCCCCTCCACCTTCACCTTCATATTCATCTTCAAATCTTGAGGTTTTCCAGGTATATGTATATGAGGATAGGTCAAAAGAGTTTGATGATGTCTTATATGACATTCATCTAATCCCAACTGACCATCAACTTGAGAAAGGTTCTCACATGTCAATTGAAGATACTATCGATGTGAACCTTAATTTAGACGTTGATAATCCCCAAATTATCAAGCTTGAAAAAAGCTTATCCAAATATGAACAAGAGCAATTAATTGCTCTCCTCAATAGAAAAAAGGTAATTTTTTCATGGTCCTACAAAGACATGCCTGTTCTTGACCCTAAGTTGGTTTCCCATAATCTCACCTTACATCCTGATGCTAAGCCGATAAAACAAAAACATATAAGGATGTATCCTACCATTGCCCTCTTGTTCAAAGAAGATCTTCAAAAGCTATTATATGTGGTTTTCATTGTACCCATTGATTATCCTGAGTGACTCTCAAACATGGTACCTATTTGCAAGCCTAACAGGGTGATACATGTTTGCACAGATTTTTGATATCTTAACAAAGTGTGTCCTAAGGATGACTATCCTCTTCTAAACATTGATACTCTTGTCGACACCTACACTGGCCATGAAATGCTTTCTCTCATGGATGGATTTTTAGGATATAACCAAATTTGAATAAATCCTAATAACCAACACAAAACAACATTCACTACACCTTAGAGAACTTTTTGTTACAAGGTGATGCCCTTTGGCCTTAAAAATGTAGGTATCACTTATCAACGTGCCATGACATACCTTTTCCATGACTATATGCATATTATTATAGAATATTATGTGTATGATCCCTTGGAAAAATTCCAAAACTTGACAAGAGCACATTGGTGTATTGGAAAAAGTTTTTGACCGACTTCTAGATCATAATGTAAGGTTGAACCCCAATAAATGTGTCTTTGGTGTTACCTATGGAATAATTATAGGGTTAATTATCTCCAAAATAAGCATTGAGGTGGACCCAAAAAAATTCAAGGTTATCATGGAGATGCCTCCCCCAAAAAATCTAAAGGAATTACATAGTTTACAAGGAAATATTCAATCAATCCGTCATTTCATTGCACAACTTTATAACAAATATAGGCTATTCAATCACCTGATACAAAAAGGGGTGTCATTTTCTTGGATAGATGAGTGCCAAAAATCCTTTGATGATATTAAGCAATACTTGGCTTCTCCACCATTCTTAGCTCCTCCTCGTTCGAGGATCCCCTTCTATCATCCCCTTCTATATTTATTTTTAAGCAATAGACTTTGCATTAGGGACAATTATTGCACAAAATAATAAAGAAAATCGAGAGCAAGCTATCTATTATATTAGTCAAACATTGGTAAGCTATGAAACCAAATACACTTATGTAGAAAAAATGTGCTTAGAAGTGGTTTTTTCCACTAAGAAACTCAGACATTACATGCTTAGTCACACAACATATGTCATAGCTAGAGAAAATCTTATATGTTATATGATGTCTCGCACTTACAATAACACTCACATTGCTAAATGAATAATACTTCTTACTAAATTTGACCTTGAGTTCATTAGTCAAAAATCTAATGAAGGTCATGTCATAGTTGATCAACTTGTAGAAGATCCACTACCAAGTGATCATCCCTTGATTATTGAGCTCCTAGATGATTTGATATTCACTATCACTGAACAATAAGATGTCATTTTGGAGGAAGACATCGATATCACACTATTATTTGATGGTTCTAAGTGCAAGAAAGTTCAAGGTATTGGATTCGTGTTTCATACACCCCAAGGGTACCTATCCCATTATAATTTAAACTTGAATTCCAATGCATAGACAATACTGCATAGTATGAAGCCTTAATCTTAAGCCATCAATCAGCTATAACTATGGGCATAAAGCATATCAGGATATTTGATGATTATCAACTTGTTGTCAATAAAATCAATGAAGGACACCAATACAAATAACCTACCATTAAATGTTATCATGAAGTAGCAATAAAATTGCTCT
This sequence comes from Wollemia nobilis, assembly GCA_028583015.1. NCBI lineage: Eukaryota > Viridiplantae > Streptophyta > Pinopsida > Araucariales > Araucariaceae > Wollemia > Wollemia nobilis. The sequence continues at coordinate 1,551,601 of JAQPPZ010002550.1, forward strand.
TTACATTCGAATGGTATGAAATCTATAATTTGCCACATTTGACTAATAGATTTGTAGATGCAATGAGCTCTTTTGGATCATTGATTCCAAAAGACTCCTTAGGAGAGGTACAACCTCTAATTATCACAACAATATCTAAATATGCAATTATTCATGCTAAATCTAAGGATGAAAAGGATGTTTGTTTTATCCAGTCAGATCCATATGAGCCTTGGTCAAGCCAAATAGTAGCATTTCTCAAGATTAGAACACTCCCATATGATATGTCTTGAACTGCTAAACATACATTCAAGAAAAAAGTTGCTTGTTTTGCTCTTTTGGGGGACGTGTTGTATAAACGTGATTATGATGGAATCCTCCTTCGTTGTATCAAGGTTTTTGATGCACAAAGAGCCATAGTTGAATCTCATGATGGTACTTATAGTGGTAATTTTAGTGGAATGGCCATTGCAAAGTGTATTCTATGCATGGGTTATTATTGGCCCACCATGGAATGATACTGTTGCACTTATGTCAAATATTGTAAGAAATGTCAAAAGCATTCTAATTTGACTCATGTACCATCACAAGCATTACAACCTATCCAAAGCCTTTGGCCCACCATTTTGGAGCGCTTCATAATTTGATATGATTTTACGCCTTTTGGGTGTAAACTAAAATTATGCATCCAAATCAGTTTGGACCTTTACAAATCCTGATAATATGATGAAATGGATGCATGGATGCAATTTGGGGTAATTTAATGGGGGTAAGCCACTATTTTGCATTGATATTATCTTTTTATCTATTTTGATGCCAAACATCAATTGATACTTACCACATGTGCAAAATCCCTCTAGTGTTTGGGTGCTCCCCAAATTCCATGGTGCACTTCAATACACCAGGAAACACCCACGGTCATTTCAAGGCACCTAAAGCAACTATAAATAGCCTATAGGGTGAAAGTGGAGCTCATTGTTGCATTTGTGAATTTATGAATATGGGTCTGGGAGGATTGGGTGAAGTGGAGTGGAGTAGAGTGATGTGGAGAGAGGTGGGCATGGAATCTATGGTAGAAGAGGGAGAAGATGCAGGAGCAAGTGTGCACTTTTCTAAGGTAAGTCCCTTTGTTGAAGCTCTTTTTATTTTTGTGCAAACATTTTTTTATGTTTTTTTAATGAACATGAATTAACAACACATTATTTTAGATCCGAGGTCACCTTATAGACTAGTCAATATTTTTATCATTGGATCTTCATTAGGGATTACAAAATTTTCAATATCAATTTTTTTTTTAAAAGAAAAAGTTTCCTTGGTGCTCTCCTCATCATTTGATCTATCGAGACTTAATTGTGAATAAAATTATGCACAAGTTTTAATTATTAGTACTTATTTTGGCTTCCTCCTCTTCACGCTAAAAAGCTTTGATTGCTTATGATCGAGGTTTTTCCTTAGTGATGGATGGTTTGTGAGGAACCACTACAATTTTGGTGGCTCATGGGGGCCTTCTAGAATGCTTGAAGGAGAACTAAAAATGGCTTTTATTCTTGGGATCAAAATCAAAATTCTTACAATTCCTCTAAATGAAAACACAAAAAATAAAATACTTATAATAAAATATTGTCGTATGAAGAGCTTCTTGAGGACTCCATTGATCTCTTCCTATTCTTCAATTGATGGGAATTAATTCAATTGAAACTCATTGTACAAAACAAATACTTCATGTTTATCATCTCAAGAAAAGTCTTTTGTTTAGTTCATAACTTCATGCACTTGCACCTTAAGCTTTACTAATGGACCAATAATTTAGGTTATTTATTTGTTATTAAAGGGGTAATTTTCTCTCCAAAGATAATATAAAGTTATTTTTTTCATTCAAATAGTCTTTATATTTCCTCCCTTAAGCACAATTTATCACTTTTTTATTTTCATGGTGAAGGTAGCTCTACAATCAACAATGAGTCTACTTTTACCTAAAGTCTTCATCTAGTGTTGTATAGGTTATCGATATGCTTGATACATTATTCAACTATTTATTATCTTATGAAAAGGCCGATTACCTTTTGTGCCATGGTATCTTTTGTTTGTATTTTAATAGCAAAAATATCAGATTCAGGTGCTTTGGCTAGCTGATCTCGATAAATTATATATTCTTCAAGTTTCATGTTAATTCTATTCATGTTTGTTTTTGCCTCCTTGTCTATTCTAAGTCCCAAATGCGTTGTTAAATTTAGAAAATTAAAGTCAAAATAGTATTAGTATTATGCTTCCAATATCATAAAATAGGCATCTAGGGGTTTTTTGATGAGATTCCTAGTTTAGATCCATGCCCTTATTTATTTTTCTATATAAGGTCTTCTACTACCTTCAATAGGGTGTTCTTTTCTTGATCAAATTAGGCTTGTTCAATGGTAGGTTGAGTTGATAATTATTTTAATTGATGCTTATTTTCTCTCGAGACAACCTCAAACTCCTACTCTTTCAGTTGTCTAGTAAATAAACTTATTTTGATTCTTCAAGGCTTTGGCTTCATCATGTGAGTCTCTTAGGATCTTCTTGGTCTACTCCAAATCTTTTTCTTTTCTTTCCATATTTCAGCTGGTTAACTCATAATCATGTTCAACCATCTTGTTGGCCTTTCTAGTGAGTTTTAACATATTCCAAGGTTGTGCATCATTTAAATATATTCATATTATTGATTTTTTCTAGTCCTATTCTATCATATCTCTTATTTATTTGGCTACTAATGGATTTCATCTTGAAAGAAAAAAATTTCTTTGCTAAGGAGCTTACTGGAAATCCACTTGGGTGATAGCTATTTTCTTAGATTTATGAGCTTGCCTCTCTTGGCTATACTTTTTTGTTTTCTACTAGATTTTTTTGAAATTTTTCCAAGGAGTAAGGGTTGTCATAATTTCTAATGTTCCTTTCTATTACTTAGGAAGTTATGCAAATTCTTTCAATGATTTGATTAATGTAGTGGCCACATCATAAGATTATAGTTTTTTTGTGGTTGAAGTCAAAGGTAAAAATCTATAGGAAGGTAATATTTGTCCCTCCTTGTAATTAGTATAGGTCACTAAACACATTGGAGACAATGCAAAAATTTTAGTGATGAAATCTTGGGCTCTCCCTAGTGGTGTATTTCTCTTAATTTCTAAGATCTCTCCTAGTTGCATGATATCAAGGATGGATTAAAACTAATACTTTTTTGTTGCTTATTTATTTTTTTATTGTATCATGTTTTCTTTTCTTTCCCTTACTAGCACTATCTACATGTTCCACTTCTTGACCTCTTTTCCTCAATGCCTTTTGCCTAGGTGACTTAGAAAAGGGTTGTTGATGGGTTGATGAAGAAGATGTTACTTTATTTTGATGGGTGAGAGGAATTGTACTTATTTCTAGAGGATTCAACAATAATTCTAAAATTTCTTCTTGTTTAGTCCTGGCTTCACTTATTTTTTGAGGAATTTTGCTAATAGTTTCTTCTTCACTAGATTCCATGGATTTTGAGCTTTTAGCACCAACATATTCCTCATTATACAATTCATTGAATATTACATCTTCCTTTATTGAGCTAGGCTTTGCTTCCTTCTCTCCACTTAGTTGTCTCATCCTCCACCATGTCTCTATTTTGGTGAATTTCCAATATCATCTTCTCAGTTCTTCTATATCATCCTACTATGTTTTGTTCCATGGACTAAAAAAACTTTAATCTCATAAAAATATTCATATTGTTCAAAGTAGTTGGAGGTCTAGTTATTTTACTTAGAAGACAAATTGTCATTCAATCTTTGGGGTTCATAAAATTTTCAATTTTAGGCCTTTGCTCTTGAGTCAAATTTTACCCTTTTATAACTTTTACATATGTTGTGACTTTCCATTCAAGGTTATATTCTCATCTATCTTTGATTTTTTCAAGACCCAAATTCTTCAATTTTCCTTCCATGAAGGAGGCTTCCCTTTTCTTATGCAAGGTTATTCATCCTAAACCAAGAGGCTATGGATAATATGATGTATTTTTCTTGCTTCTACCATATTTGAAATCTAGTATGTCAATTTACCTAAATACTTCTAAGGCAAAATAATCGATCAGAAACATATTTTGGTAAGATATAATCTAATAAATTTAAACCATGCATTCTTATTGTAGTCCATATTTTAGCGAAGAACCAATCCCCTAGGATTGTACTGGGGTTATGCATAGCGGCTATTTATCACCAAATTGGCTAAAATTAGGATTTTCAAAATTTGAAATTGGCTAATATTTGGGACCCTTGACTAGGGCCCATTAGCCAAAAATTTCTGGGTGTAATTTTTTTTGGGTTGATTCACCCCAATTTTATAATAATTTGACCATTTTAAGTTTAAATTTCTAACATTGCCCCTAATAATAGTGAACCTTATACATGCGTTTGGACACTATTCACCTGGATTTCAAAACTAATTTGCCAATTTTTTATAAATACATTTTGGGGCCAACCCCTTACGCATAACCCTAGATTGTACCCTTTAAAATATGTTTGTAGTATTTTGAAAATTTGGGGACTTGAGATCCATTTAGCAAGGAAATGACTCATAGAGTAATATTCCATTCTTTGGGATATTTACCCTTTTACTCCACTAGGTAAAATAGGTAGTATATTGCATTATACTACATAGATATATTATTACATCTAATTTTTACCATTTACCTTGTAGATATTTACTGTTTCAAATATCTAAAGGTAATTATTGGTTAATCCTAAATATCCTAGGGTAACTAGTCTAAAGCTTATCGCTCCATCCTTGGAGCGTGTTAGCGTAATGTTAGCTAAATTAGTTAGACGATATTTCGTAACCTATTTAAACTATAGTTCCTAAACTATATGGTTAATGAAATTTTATCATTTATTAAATCATTCTCAATTACCTGGACACATTGGTATCAGAGCCAGAGGAGGAAACACTCGTTCCAAGTGGAGAAGATGAGAGCAGATCTCGTTCCACTAGAGAAGGTGTTGTGAAGGGTTTGATTTGATTTGTTATGCAATTCATTATTTATCATTTCCTAAGTTTGGTTTTATTTTTTTTGCCTTACCTTACTCGGGCCCATAGAGACCAAGCATGCAGGAAATAGAGGCTAGCTCACCCACAGGTAGCTATTGAAACTAAGCATCCATCGACCAACTTCTTGGTGACTAGCAGCTCAGCTGACCATTGGAATTCAACTCCAATGACTAGCAACTTGGCCGATCGTCGAACGAGGGCAGGAGTGCCCTCGAACGACCGAACACCAGAGTAAGCACTTTGATGTCGTGCCGACCATTGGAGATTGCTCTCTAGTGGTTCTAGCTTGGCCGACCACTCCTTGAGGGTAGGAGAACTCTCGGGAGGGCGACCATAGTGTCAGGGTAGGAGCACCCTGACACCTTGGACTTTGGGGGATAACGGTGTCAAGGCAGAAGTGCCCTGACACCTCAGCACTAAAATCTAGATGGATGCACCTGATCGACATGAGACTACCTAACATGGACCCACAGATGGAGGTGACTGTACACTGATGTGGTAGTGCCATCTTGACTAGATTGACACAACCTCAATATTTGGTGAATGATCTGGACACCTACTACTAACCTGATGTGGCACGAATATCGAAGGGTAATGTGGTAGCTGACATGGATAGGCAAGGAGTTGGTAGATGACTAGGTGACATGGCATTGACCGATCATAAGTGGCATTTTCTTATTCATTGACGTCCATGGCAAAAAGGGTCTATGGAAGGTGGGCGATTGCCCATAGGAAATTGAATGGTTAGGGGAGCATTGGTGTTTTTAAACACCAAAAATGCGTTCACCTAATCGATGTGGGACTAAAAGTCCCACATCATTTTTTTCTTTGCAAGGCTCCATGAAGGAAATAAGAAGTCATCGGCTACCATAGCTGGCAGATCAGCTAGGTAGCCTGAATGGCTACTATCCACCAACTTTGGATGGACTCCTACAAGGATGCGGGTTCGACTCCCAGTAGGGTCGACATATGAAAAAGATATTTGCCTTTTAAAAAAAATTCTGCATAAAGGTAAACATTTTTTTAATTTTTTTGTGTTATTTTTAATTATTTTTTGAAGTATATTTTTTAATAATTTTATTATTTTGGTTAAAATCATAATTTTTTCCAAAATTATAATGAATTTTTTATCAAATTAAATTAAATTATGCTGAAATTAATTAGAAATTATGCATTAAAATAAAAATAAAAAGGATTCTATTTATTGCAACTACAAGAATTTATATTCTTTGTTTTCTCCAGATTTTGTGATAAAATATAATAACTTAGCATGATTTTGTTGCAAATTTGAAGCCTACATATCTTCTCCAAAACCCTTGTTAATTTTGTAAAACAAAAAGGGGGAAATATCACATTTTGTGATTCTTCTTTTCCAAAATTGTAACACAAGGAGACTTAAAAATTTGCAAAACATCAATCTTGAAAGTGTGCATTTGTTTTATCCAAAGGGGGATATAAGACATAAAATTGCACATATTGTTTTTTACAAAATTGAGAAGAAATTGTAACCTTGGGCCCATAAAAACTAAGTCGTGTGTCGACTAGTTCTGGAAGCCTTTCAAACGTGGGTGGTGTGTCGACTTGTCTTGAAAGGAGTGCTATTTGTTAAATTTGAAAAATAAAGGGGGGAAGACAATAAATTGTATTTATTTTGCAAATTTGTAACACAAAAGTGAGGAGCACTTAAAATAAATCAAACTTGTTTATTTTGCAAAATCAGAAAAGATAGACAATTGTTTATTGTCACATTATTTGCAAAATTGTAAGACAAGGAGGAGACAAAAACATATCAATTTTTTGCACAACACACATTCATATTTTGTTGAAAAAATTAAAAGGTGCATTTTAGATTTTACTCGACACCTTCATTGGAAAATTAGGTGCATTTTCAATTGCATCCGACACCTAGGTGATAAGAATTTCGTGGGCATTCTTCTTTGATTATTGCATTATTTCCTTTTTAATTATAAGTCATAGAATCAAGAACTCTCCATACTCCAAAATTTCACTAATAAATTTGTGTTAACCATTGCACATATTTAAATCCAATATTCATTTGATATTCTCTCCTACAAAAAAAACCCCTAATTCACTCTATTTGTTTGGCTTAATTTCCTCAAACTAATTATCCCTCTTCAAGAGGATTTTCAGGCAGGTGCCATTAAATATATTTTTGAGTGAATTATCTTTCATCTCTTATTTTTTTGGCTTAATTTCCTCCAACTGATTATCTCTCTTCAAGAGAATTTTCAGGTAGGTGCCATTAAATATCACTTAAGAGTGAAAGAAATATCATCTTAGTACAATATTATAGGACCTTCATCATGGCAACTATCAATAAATACTTAAGTGATACACAATTTGTAAAGGGTCCTAATTATTTAAATGGAAAACTAAGATGAAATCCATATTTACTGTAGAGGATATGTGGGATTTAGTTGATGGCACTGAATCAAGACCTACAACAACAAGAGTAGATCAAAAAGCATGGTATAAAAAGAACAATTTTCTTCTCATGTTAATACTCCTAGCAACTACTGTTGAGATCCAGCCTCACAAAAGTGAAGCTAAAACTGGTAAAGAGGCATAGGATGCACTTAGTACCATTTTTGAAGGCTTGAATCAATCAAATGTTTTAAACCTTCAAGCACAACTTCATACACTCCATATGAAGTCAGGTGAATCAGTAGAACTATTCCTCTATAGAGTGGCAAATCTAAAGTCTAAGCTTAATGCTTTAGGGGCCAAAGTTGAAGACACCATTTTGACTTCAGTAATCTTGAGAACCCTTCCCATGTCCTAAAAAATGTTGATTAAATCCCTTAATGTTTCACAAAGATCAGTAACCTTTATGGAGTTAGTCAATTTGCTTCTATTGGGACTGAAACTGATGGGATTATTTTATTGATACAAATGGTTACAATATATAGGCATAAGCCTATATGAAATGCATGACACTTGTCAAGTGAAACTGACAAGTTTCAAGGAAGGCATAGTGCACATTATATTAATTCTAACATTCCTCCTTAATGTGCACTATCCTAACTAAAGAAAAAAATCAAGTCAACATTAGGTAACATTCCCCCTTAATGTTGACTTCTCTAAAAGCAACCTATCATCCTCTATTATTGCTTATTTGGTCTAGGATCATTCTCTTTGCGCTTGGCTCTCCAACTATGAATAATGCTAGATTCATTGTGTATACATCTCGGTTTGTTGCCTCAGGGTCAACCACTTTCACGGGTCTTTGCCACTGGGTCAGCCGTCTAAGTGCCTCAGGGTCAGCCACTTCTGGGTCTGTTGCCTCTGTAGGTCATTCTCAAAGGATTTTTCCTCTCATAGGTCACTGACTAGATTCACCATAAATATCAAATCCTTCCTTATGGTGAACTCAATCTAGAAGGTGTCGGACTCTACCAAAATTGCACCTTAATACAAATAAAAAACAAGCCATATAAGAGTGTCGGTCTCTGCCGAAAATGCACTCAATACAATAAAATGAGCCATAGAAGCAAAATATGGAGGAGAAGAAGAAAAGAAGAGAATATTCTAAAGTGTCTTCATCTATAGTCTTCAGAAGTAGATCCGGATAAAACTCGAATAGAGTCTAGGGTGTCTATGTATGTAGTCCCTAGAATAAGTGTCCTTATGGTAGTCACCTCATCTTATCGGAATGCATGGGTAACCAGTCGCTGCATCCACCAAGTAGATAGAGGGTACTACTAGATACTAGGTTCACTTACAAGTACCTTGGGAGTGTTGGGTACAACCGAGAATGCACTCCAAGGTAGAAAAACTTTGAGGCTAAAAAACTCAATTGAAACAGCCTCAAAATTACAATATGACACCACCATTGTGTCCGTCGTGGAAAAACATTTCCAACGACTATAAATACCCCTATACTTGTATGTTAATGGGTCCTTCAACATGTGGAAAAACAATATCATGCCTATCTAGGTAGTAAATAGACAACATCGCTCAATGGCGGCATCGCTCTCAGGCAGAATAAAAAACAGTCTTAAAAATTTCCCTCGCAGGGGAATTACATGGGCCATCTAGGCCTTCCACCTCATAAAAAATTCCCTCCAATAAGTTTACCTCCCATTGCCGACAACTTTTCATGGACACCCCTTACAATATAAATCAATGGCCCTTGTCCATTTTTAAAGACATTATGTGATGCTCTTCCATCATGTTGGAAATAAATAACCCACTAAAAAAACAAAAAAAATGACTTTAATATTTCACTTTTAAATATTAACCCATCCATTATGTGATGGCCAAATATGGAGCCACCACGACTGCTTATGATGCTCACATATCCTTCGACGTCGCCCGAGTGCATCTCCTTTACCTGACACGTGGTCATTAAACCGGGCCACGATGTTTCACATTCAACAACTATAATTTATAAAAAATACACGTGCCCATCCGATGACACCATCGAAGCACCTCCAATGAGGTGGAAACTACAACATAGAGAGTGCTTGCAGCACTCGCACCTCCTCTTGGAAATCACCATGAAAATCCAGAGTGAAGGTCCATGAAAAAATAGTCGCTTTATTTGCATCCATGCAAAAAATTGCTACTATAGCAGCCTGCATTGTCTTCACCAGCTTGGGTGCCCTCGCCAAGCCATAGCGTCTGCATGTCATGGTATTCAGTGCATTTAGAACCATGTAATGCATTTAGAATTTGGAAAATCAATGCCGAGCAATGCAGCCCACCTTCTCTGTAATGTTCCTCCATATGGGTTCTAGCGCCTGTCGCATCTTCAGCCTGTGATTGACAATCCCAATGAGTTGCGAGTGTCTCTGAAAATGCAGCCAATGGTCCATCACTGTACAGACTAGGTTTATGTGGCCTGGTGGCCACACAACAGGCTGAACCCGTCTTGCCAAATTTTTATAAATAGCCAAGGGCTAGATCCTGAACCCCTCTAAATGAATACAAATACTAGACTGTCTCGCTCCACCATCAAAAACCACCTCAAAGCATGCCGTACAGACAGAATCCAATGCTAACGCTACTATACCGTCATTTCACAGCCAAAAACAAAACTTCTTTACTAAATTTCACCGCTCCTTTCCAAAATCTAGATGAAGGCTGAGACCCTTCTACAGATGACGTCAGAAAGAGTGGGCGCATCAAATCCAGTAAAACCAAGATCTGCATCGAACATGATGTCATATGGTAATCAAAAGGCAGTCTCGGATTGAGCCCTCCGATGCCCTGATCTTCGAGGTGGAATATCTGGCATCTGGCTGACATCAGTGCTGAATTTATGGACTGAACCAAAAGCTCTGGATGGCCCTGTCATATATGAGCTCCCAGGCTCTTGCATAGAAACAAATGAGTTACAAATATATAGGCAGAAGGCCTATATGATAAACTGACAAGTGTTAATATAAACTGACAAGTTTCAAAACAGAGGCATAGTGCACTTTAATTCTAATAGCTTCAAACTGAAGAAGCAAATAAAATTCAAAATTATGAAGTGTTGAACAATGCACTTTATTCAAACTATAAGGGTGATAAGAAGAAAGGAAACTTTAAAAAGGGAGGATCATCCTCAAAAGGTAAGGGAAAGCAATCTCAAAAGAGGTTTTGCTCGTATTGTAAAAAGGACAACCATGACACCAATTGGTGTTGGTTCAAAAACAAGCAAAACAAGAAAAACAAAGACAACACAAAAGCAAAACAAAGGAAATATTGCTAGTGAAGTGTCTAGTTTCGATTCTGATTCTGGTTCAGAAAAAGCACACAGAGTGCTCATTTCTAAGACAATATTGTAGAGGGAAAACACATTTGTCACCTTGAGCAAACACCATTTACTCTCTATTTATTTTTTAGACTTCATAAATAGCATAAGTTTTTGTTTGAAGTAATGTAATAAAGGGGTGTTTGTACCTCTTTTAGGCTTCATAAATAACAAATTCTCATTGTTTGAAGTTCTTATAACAAAAGAAGGGAATTTTTGGTGTAAAATTGCCTAGGAGGCAATATTTGTAAAATCCTTCACAAAGACTCTTAAGTTGCACATTTTTTGCAATTAAGGGGGGATATTAATTTATTTTCTTCAATGGAATAAGAATTATAAGGGTGCATTTTCAGCAGCGACCAAAACCTTAGATACCTTATCTTTTGCAAACTCATATTGTAACTAAATGAACCTCGTACGAAGTGATCTATTCTACTGCACCTAGCGATTGTAGCGGCTGGTTACCCATGCAATTCGGTTGGATGATGATATTACTATAAGGATATTTTTTGGTGTGAAGACAAAGTGAGGAATGATCCACTTTTTTCTTAGAAGTAGCTAGATTACTATGACTGAGCAAGAACCAACATATCAGAATTTTCTTTCACTGTATTGGGGTAGTTATATTCTTTACCCATATATTGTTGTATATAAGAATAGGTATACATTACCCAAATAATGTAATAATGGGGGATGTTAGAGTAATATTCCATTCTTTGGGATATTTACCCTTTTACTCCACTAGGTAAAATAGGTAGTATATTGCATTATACTACATAGATAGATTATTACATCTACTTTTTACCATTTACCTTGTAGATATTTACTGTTTCAAATATCTAAAGGTAACTATTGGTTAATCCTAAATATCCTAGGGTAACTAGTCTAAAGCTTATCGCTTCATCCTTGGAGCACGTTAGTTAGTGTAAGGTTAGCTAAATTAGTTAGATGCTATTTTGTAACCTATTTAAACTATAGTTCCTAAACTATATGGTTAATGCAATTTTATCATTTATCAAAACATTCTCAATTACCTGGACACAATGACTAGGGTACAAATATAATCAATGAATATATAATATGAAGAACCCTTTTTTAATTTTTTTTTGAATTATAAATTGGTATATATTTTTTCTTTAAAACCTTCTATTTTGTTCTTAAAGTAGAGACCATGTTTGAATGTTGATATAAAATAAAATATTCCATAAATTTTGAGTACTTGAATGTTTGGATTGATGAAAATCATCCTAGGACCTCTTTGATTTGTTCTACTATCATTTCAATTAAATACAATGTCCCTTGCCCTAATATTTTGTAAAGGATGCTCAATTGAGCTATACTAACAATTTTGTCATGCTCCCTACCCAAGAGGAAGGCCATCATGCTTAATGTCACTTGAAATTTTTTCAAATAAATAAAGGGTAATGAAACCTTGTAGAATAAGGTCATTTTGTCCTGAATTTCTATATTATGATCTTATGAATTTCATTTTCTTATTTTTTGAAATATTTTCAAAACTTACCCCTTCTTGTTATTTATTAATGTCTATTTGACCTTCTGGTAACAACATTCTTATGATATTAGGACCGTCATTTTTTATTCTAAATATTTCATTTGGGGAAATAATTTATTAGATAGTTGGAATATAAAATTATACATGTGTAAGTAGTGGTTCATAATATAAATGCACTCCAATCACCATATATTGTACCAAGAAACTGGTCCATATTTGTACTCTAAATCTTGAAGGCTTGCTAGATCTAAAGTGTTCATAGACATGTTCTAGCCCTATTGCAAATCCCAATATTAGAACAATATTTAGTTGTACCAATGATCACATTGATATTGGAAGAGTATGTGGGTATATGCACTTTGGGCCAAGGTTATCCATAGTGGTTGTTGGTAAAATATCTGCCTCAAATACAAACATGCGTTTGTGTGCCCTAGACACAACAAACATTGAAAGGCCAAAGGAAAGAAACATCCTCTGTACCAATATCCAAAGAGGGTTAGCTCCCTTACTAATCATACACTACTTTGAGACTAGAGTTACAAGAAAGAAATTTGAAATAACAAAAAGAAATGGGAAATATGGCCACAAGCAAAAAGTGTAGGATCAGGGACATACTAATAGTAGGAATTCTAGCCAAGCATGGTAGAAGCATAAGATGAAGATAAGACAAAGAATTTACTTACAGTTCTATAGAAACAACCTCTAAGATTGCATTCTAACACTCACTCCCTCACCGACAATATTCAAATTTAGATGCAAAATTCAAACTTAGCAGTAGATAACAAACATGAATATATAATAGAAATGCTTAAAAAAAAAGTAATCACACATAAAATTGCTTACAAAATTAGAAGCCAAGTCTCTTCTATTATGCAGAAAACTTGAATAGCTTTTTTGTAGAATGTCTATCCTCTCCTTTTACAATGGAAATTGAGTAGTATTTATAGAGGTTTCTGCCTCTTTTATTAAATGCACATGAAGAAAAAATGTTTACAGATCAGGAATCTTGGCGAAGAAATTCCTCCTTGAATTCCTTTAAAATATTTCTCTCGAAGTAGCGATCCATTTTTAAGGGAAAATCTTCAGGAAATTGACACATTTGGATGTCAGTGCATAGAAAACTATAAATCTAGTCATTGACTTGAAAACTCCATTGTTCCTCAAAATTTTTCCTTCACTCATAATGCTTTGGAACTCATGAAGATTTTTCTATAAATTAAATTCTATTGTTCATTTTTCTTGAAATCCATAACTTTGACTACTCCTCACCCCAATCATTAATTTTTTTTCATTCACCTATCTTGGGCACTTTTGAAAACCTGTGTCAGTGCTTGAAAGTACATTCTACCTGAAACTGAGCAAGGAGTGAATGTGCTTTCTTTGAATCCTAAATTTTGTTTCTAAATCATAATTTTGGTAGAGAAATCACCCCTCATATTTACTTCTTGTTATAGTAATAACCCATAGGTAGAAATAACTCGTTACAACACTCTGAGTTATCCTTTGTGTTGTATTTCTTTCAAAGTGAAAGATCTTCTCTGAAGTTGCCATTTTATCCTCAAAACATACATTTGCCTTAGAGTGGGCAAAATGCATTGTTTCCCCACACTTGGATGAACGCTATGTTGACTTTTCAATGCCCATTATCTCCATAATCACATTAGAGCCAAAATAAAACTTTCTACTACGTCGTTGAGTTGTTTCCTTGTAGCTTCGCCCTAGTGAAGGATGAATGAGACGTTCACCCCTTATTGGGGTGAATGCATTTTTGACCATTCACATTTCTTTTATGTTATGAAGTGGGGTCCATACCTTGCTTCATACATCCATTCACCTTGAGGAAGGGTGAATGTAATGTTCGCCCCCCTCTTGGAGTGAATGCACCATTGAATTTTCAACATCTTCCTTATAACTTGCAACTTTGTTTAGATTCATCGAAGCTTTCATTTATTGTGCTTTCACCTCCAAGTGGGGTCAATGGAACATTCACCCCTCAATCGGGGTGAAAGCAATGTTGAATTTTCAACACCCTTCGTTAGGAAACTTTAAAATGGTGTTCACCCCAAAGTGGGGTGAATGAAGCTTTCACCCCAACTTTGGTAAAAATGCTCCATTTTCCTGTGCTTTGACTTTGGGTACATTCTACTCTTAATTTTAAATGGCTTTTCACACCAAAGTAAGGCAAAAGGGACTTTCACCCCTTATTTAGGGTGAAAACATCTCCATCAAACCTTAGCCAATTTATTTCATTATTTTCTGTAAAAAGATCAAGTTTGCCCCAAAATGGGGTGAATGCATCAGTCACCCCAATTTAGAGGTGAACCTACCTTCACCATTGTTTTTGCATAATGACCTAATTTTAAAACAAAGAAAACACATTCGTCCAACCTGGAACCCCAATGCAGTGCTATCTGGTGAATTTTTATAGATATTTCTCATACTTTTATCCATAAATATTTTGGCTTATGACGTCCATTATTTCCAAGCAAAGAAATGAATAAAAAATAAAGAAGTTAATATGTACAAAAATTGTAATATATCATACGGTCTAAAAAACTACAACACAAAATTAATATATGTTTTCATTTTTACATCAATAAAATTTCATCAAAATTTTAATTTGGTATATTTTCAAAATTACCAATATTTTTGGTGACTCATGGGGTATCCATCTAGCATGGATGCAAGCAATCCTAGACCTTTATCCATTGGGATTCTAGGTCATATTTTCCTTTGGTTGATTTTGCTAGCACTCCTATTTTGGACACCCTTTTTTGTGCCTGCTCTTCTACCTACTCAGACACCTTCGCTTCCATCGCTACTCAAAGTACTTTTATCTGCTATGCTTTAACTGATGCCTACCCCACTGCTTCTTAGTTTGCTTCAACCTGTTCCTCTTGCTCCTTCAAACTTATGTTTATGACCTCATAAACGATTATTGTATCATCCTAGGTATGAGTAGTAAACATGAAAGGAACACTAAGCGATTTATAGATAAACTGCAAGTGTTCAACATCCTCCAAGCTGATGCATTTAGCTCATTGGGCCAACTCAAACAAGGCCAACTCCATGCGGGTGAACTTTTTCATCAGCAAAAACACCTGATCCTCTGTGATCGGCTTTTACCACTAGTCAAATTTGGATGTATCCTCCATGAAGTTCCTATATGGTGTTTCCAACCATTCTTTTGGCAGAAACTCTCCCCATTCATTGGTGAAATCTGGAAAACCCATATCAGTGAGAGCATCAAAATGGATCATGGAAAGAGTGTGCTCTCACTCCATCATGTTGAGGAGCTTCCAACCTTATATTACCAGGTCCAACCATTGAAAATAGATATGCAATGTGAAATTTGTGGTTGACTAGGCCTGGTCCATGTTGCTCATGGGATGAATGTTTATGTCAGATTGAGCCAATGCTTGGATTTTTACAACCATTTCCAGGTGAGGTTCCAACATATATTCAATATTGTCCACTATTTTTTGATTCAACTGAATCTAAATTTGAGCATCGTAGTGTAATACTTGGACTACTCTGGTTTCTAAATTTTCATAGTTATAGACCAAATGAAGGTGGGTCTCCTTCACTATCTTATGGAAAAACCCTATAGCTTATGTGTCCTTCTTTGCTATTTTATTTTGGATAGACTCAAGTTGCACCTTCAATACTTGTACCTACTACTCTTTCATGTACTTTTACTTTTGATGCACCTCTAATTTTTTATGCAAGTGTTCCATTTCTACCACCATCTTCTCTTGTTGTGCTCTGCTAGTGGCCAAGGCATCTTCAAGTCTAATAATTTTATTTTCATTGTCAAAATATCTCTGCTTGTAGTATTTGTCATGCAAGTAGATCAAACTCATGTTGACATGCATATTCCTCATTTTCTTCATGGGGTCAATCTTGGTCAGGTCCTCCATATGAGTCTCGTAAGCATAATTTATTGGTTTCATTTCTCCTTGCAGCTTCTAGACCAGGGTAGTGATCTTGATCGTGTGAACTTCCATGGAAATCGGATCAAAGGCAACTTTCTTGAGAGGTTAGACTGGGTCAAGTGTCTCTTTTACCTATAAATTTTTAGCCATTGTGATGAACTAAGGTGCACTCGATTTATTTTATCTATATATGATTGCTTTGAAACTACCTCGACTTCGAGGCATACTTGCAACTCTAAAAATGGTATGAAAGGAATCAGGATCTACGAATGGTCAGGCTCGAAGGAAGCAGAGGAGATAGCCAGAAGAGGGGGAACCAAAATAGTGGAGTGGATAGACGAACTAGGTTTGGATACAGTTAATCTCACTCATGGAGGAGCTTGCATATTTACAACCTCGATGGAAGTGGTGGTGTAAATATAAGGGGAAGGACATGAAAATGGATTCAACCCTAACACGAATGAACTGAAAGAAAGGGAGGTTTAAGAGAGGGGAATAGAAGGAGTAGTAGTGGATTTTGGATAGGAATGAGGGAGAAAATAGAAACTAAGGGCATTTCAAAGGGGGGATTGACTAAGGTAGCAACTGAGGTAAATGAACTAATAGCCACTAATTGTTTTGAAGTAGAAGTAGAAGAAGAGGGAAGTAAAAATGTACCTTTGAATGCAGGCATCGTGTGTCATGGTTATGGAGGACGCTACATAATAATTTCTTCCTATAACTCCTTTGCTTCTACATAAAGTTTAATGACATCCTCTTGATGGTCCATTGGCTACTTATCAAATGATGGAAATATTTTATCAATGCTAATCTAAGTAGTTGACCCCAACAAATGGGAATAATCAGTTGTTGTAGCAACTGCAAGTGTAGAAACTGAAACAGTCAAAACTAGAAGAGGAAGTAACACCAATACTTGGCCTATTTATGGATTTCGATAATGGAGGCACCTCTTTAATAGTTTGCTTCTCCAACAAAGGCAAATCTTATACATTTTTCTTCACTCATCAGGATATTTGTTGAAAAATGTACTGCTGCTCTTCCTCCTCAGGTGTCTCTTCTTCAGTTGTTGGGCATGCCACTTTTACCATGGTTTCACCACTATCATATTTTTAAAATATTTGAGGTAGAACTTTGGCAAAAGAAATGGGTTGATAGGCATTGACATATTCATCATAGGCTTCCAAAAATACCTCATCCATTTTCAACCCGAATTTAGACATAGTTTTTCTTCTATAGACATGCATAATCCACCAATTCCTTATTTTCTCTTCGATCCACAAGGGGTAAGCTTCTTTCACCTAGATAAATATTCTAGATGGAGGGATATTATCTCTGTATACTACCATATTATACTTAATCTCCTGTTCGTAGAAATCATGCTAGGGTGGAAGCTACATCATATATTCAATATGCCACTCTAAGTATTGCCCATAAAAATTATTGTGTATTTCTTGAATATCAAACCATAGGAAAAAATGAAAAGTATTTGTCTTGATTATATCCAAACATTTATTCAATAAATAGTATCTCCATCGTTGTGGCAATTATATAAACCCTAGGTCTTGAAGTGCCACCTGAGTAGTCTATTTTGCTCGACCTGGTTCACTTCTATACTGCTAAAATTGAAAGGTGTGTTGCAAGTGGTCCTCTTACCATGACCTACTCCATATACATCATTGGCATAATCTATTTTTTGAACCACCTCCATGGCGAACACATGTTCGGTGGTGAAGTATGGGAGCAGGATTGGCTTACCTCTGAAACCATAAATTCTTATGACCATACCTTGTATCAAAAAAATTATGTCACCTTTCTCCACTGTGATGACTACCTCCTTCATAACCCATAACTCTCTCACTTTGGCCTCAAATCAACTCAATTACGAACCCCAAAAATAAATGGTTAAAATTATAATATGATTCCCTTCTTTACAGAGTAGTATTCCATGCATAAACAAGAAATAACTTGTCCTTCTCATCAACTTGTATTATGGCTATAAATGAAAAATGTTGGTGCAAGTAAAAAAAATATACCATACAAGAAAGGATGTATGTTTGAAGGATGTCTCCTCTCTTGTATGCAATTTTTCCAACTAGATGTGCATCTTTCGATAAATAAAATTGGCCCAATAAAAATAAATCAGATTTATATCCCTTATCATGGCCCTTGGAGCATAAAACTCCCTTTGATATATACACTACACCAACACTGCTTTCCACTTGTGTACTATAAAATCCATAGAAATACCAACGACCCATGCCCATATCAATAACAAGTCAGGGCTCTTAAATTTTGATAATAATTTCAATGAATTTGGCAACTACCTCAACTATGGATTTTTAATCAACTGTGTCTCTATAAACTAAGGCATTTTCACTATTGATATATATTTCCTCTTGCTCATTAATATGCAACTTCTTGAAAATTATATCGGATGGGGGTTTTAACCCACATGCAAATGCTTCCCTCACATCCATGGTGGAGATAGAAAAAAGCACCTCTCCATTAGATTTTTGAATGGCCCTGGTAAGTGTATTATAATGCTTGAAAATTAAATTTACTAGCTTCAAGCAAGGGCATACGGGCGTACACAAATACCAAAATAAATATGCATGGAATGAAACAGTTAATAGGCTCTCTATTGATAATCCTTGATTTACTATGAATTCTACACCTTATTGGAGTTTCAGTACGCCCTTGTTTGTTATAAAGTAATCCCAAACCTATTCCATGGTGTTAGAGTATGGATCTAAGTCCACATTCTCATTTCTTCAAGCCTTCTTGGACTTTGATCCACCTACTTTTCTTTTTGACTACTTGGGATCTATAGTATCTTTAGCCTCTTTGCTTTTCTTTACCATTTTATCAATTCTGACGACCTCATAACTCCAAAGAAATTTTGTAACTTCTACAAGCAACACACCTAAAAATATAGCAACGGGAAAATTCTTTTAAAAAATTTTAGCTTTTGAATGGATTTACCTGTGCTCTATTTATAGAATGCAAGCCAAACACTGGATTAATTGCAGTAAATTCCTCAAGTGAATTCAGGAGGAAGGTGTGCCTTGTTTCCCTTAGTTGCCATTGATCCCAATGCTAAATAGTAGTTGAATATTATTCACTACAAAATAACTTTTAAAAATTGTGTCCTTGATGTGTTGCGCCCTTGAAAATTGTGCCTTGGCTATTGAAACTATCTTAGAAAAATAAACCTATCGCCCGGGGACCAATGAACACTCATATTTTTTCTAGTGTGAGATTTTGCTTCTTGGGAACATCAAATTACCTTCCAACACAAATATGGATGCATGTTTTGAATTAAATGCCCTAAAAATGCATCTTAGCTTACATGCACACTTCCCAATATTTGCCACATGTTAGGAAGTAAAATCACTTCAAAGAACACCCTTACAAATTCATAGTGCTCTGAAAGAGCAAGGGGAGCAAAAACACTATGGAAGCACACATATTATTCTTCTCTTTCAATATGAATATACTCTTTACCTGCTTGATGTGATTCCATGGTTAACGCCCTTATTTTAAAACAATTTTTGCATTTCTTTTTGGCCCAAATTTAGAAAAAAACATAGTTTTTTTTTTTTTAACTCAATTATTTTAGGGCTTTTCCTCTTTGATTTTCCCCTTGCCATTGTTTTTGCCTGCATGTCATATATATAAAACAAAAAAACAAAACAAAATCTTCAGTAATAGCAAAGGCATAACAACCCCCACTTTTTATTTTGTTTACCTCACATTTTAATGCAATCGCTCGAAAGAGCCAGTGCATGCGCCTTTCACTTAATAAAAAATAATTTTGTCCCATACATAAGGCAAAAGTGCCTTTGGTCACCTTCCATTTTTCTTTAAGCTGTTAGCACACATTTTAAACAAAAGAGCATGAGTTGCAAACTTTTTTGACATATTCGCCCCAATGAGGGGCAAACGGAAGTTTCACCCCTTCTTTGGGGTGAAAGTCGTTTTGACCCTTTTATATGTTGACTTTGCTTTGTCATGCTCTCCTTTGTATTTATAATATATGTTCACTTCCCTTTGGAGGTGAATGGAGTTTTTACCTTTTTCGTTCGGTAAAAGCTTTGCTACCTATTTTTGACTTCGACATCTACCCTTCACTTACAATGAAAAGACTCTTTGATTAATAATCATGAGTTCAGGAATTCTTTTTTCAAAATTTGTTTACCTTATTGTAAGGTGAAAGGGACTTTCATTCTTTCCTCGAGGTGAAAGCGCTTTTAGTTCATTGCTTCCCAGGGCCTTATGCTTGGATTCTTCAACTAGGCTTTACCCAAATATTGATATTTCACTTCTCTAAAACATTTAAACTCTGAACTTGCAGAGTGAAGCAACCTGTTAAAACCTTTAAGAGCATTTCAAGCTTCTCACAATTTCCTATTTTTAGTATAACAATTAATTCTACCTAAAATCATAATGTATCTTCATTGAACCATTTTGGGGTAAAATTGATTCTGTAAGAGATATGGAGTATACATACATATTTATATATTTATATTTATATTTTTTTAATTTTGCTAAATTAGAGTATCAAATAAAAGTTGTTTGCAAATAGAAATATGTACATATTTACAAATTGGTACCTTTTGAGTTCATCATTGAACATAGGCCTTCAAATGAAGACCATTTAATAGAATCATATGATACCAACCATTCATATCTCGAAGATAGCATACATTTTATGAATTCACAGCAAAAATATGAAATGGAAATTCCCTAATTGCATCAAACTTGTGGCATTTCTCAGGTTTAGCTTTATTCTCGTTCCACTTGAAGACTAAATCTCCCACTTGAAACTTGCACTCTATTGTATTTTTTCCAAACCACCTATGCATCACTTTGGTGTGTTCGGTGAAATCCTGATATACTTTTTCTCTTTCTTCCTCTAGCTATAGTAATTGAGCCAACCTTGAGCTCATTGGATCATACTCCTCATCTTCATATTTTAACAAATATAAGATATATATGACAGGGAACTCAATGTGAGTGGGTAGGATTGCTTCTTTTCCATACACCAAAGAATAAGGAGAGGCTTTAATATAATTTTTCACTAATATTCGATCTTCCCACAGAGCCTTATTTAGCAGTAAGTGCCAACTTCTCTTATTGTGGAGAACACAAGCTTATACTAAGAGGGGGATGAACAGTATAAGACTACTTTTTACTTTTTCTTTCCCAATAAATATTATGCAATGTATAGATAGCAATATCAATAGCAATAATCAAAGCAATGCACAAATCATCACACAATAGAGACACCACAATTTATGTGGTTCACCCAATGTGGGCTACTCCATGGAGAAAATATTTCACTAAAATTTTCTCAATCAATATCTTGGGAATCCTTTCCCTATTACAATTTTTATGGACCTTTTTACAAAGGAGACACCAATCCCCTAATCAAGTTCATGGATATCTATCCATAGGAGAACTCATTTTTCCTCTTTCTCTAGCTGGTGATCTTCTAGAAGAAAACTGCCTCCACTACACTGGATTATGGATCTCTCTTCATTGAAGACTATTATCCTCACTCAGAAGACCTGTCCTCACTACCCTGGATAATGGATCTCTTTCCACTAGATACTATCATCCTCTATACTATGTCACCTCCAAAGCTTTCACTTAGCTCTATCTCAAATTTGTACTAAACACAGTCCTTCACTATAGCACAAATATGCTCAATCTATGTCTCTAGTCTGGCACAAACCTATCCTCAAATCTACACCAAAATCAGTCCTCAAATCTATACTAAACATAGTACTTTAGTCTAGCACAAATTTGTTCTCGATATCTGTACTCAATCCTTAACTCAAGGCTTGAATCAACTCTGTTAGATTTGTCCCAAACCTTAACTCAAGTTTTGAACAAATAAATCAACTCTACTCTCAAGTCTTCTCAAATACGTATCTCAAATATACCTTATAGGATTCCACAAAATCTCACACTAATCTATCCACAAGTCCTCTCTAGAACTTGTTCAAATCTTCTCCACAAGTCCTCTATAGAACTTGCTCAAATATGCTCAACAAGTCCTCTCTAGAACTTGCTCAAATATGCTCAACAAGTCCTCTCTAGAACTTGCTCAAATCTGCTCAACAAATCCTCTCTAGAACTTTCTCAAATATTCTCCACAAGTCCTCTCTAGAACTTGCTCAAATCTACTCAACAAGTCCTCTCTAGAACTTGTCCAATCTCATAGAAACATAAAGAGAATTGTTAGAGACTCAATATGCTCTATACTCATCACAATGCTCAATCAATTTAAATCACTCTCTTAGAAACATGCAAAGAATTGTTAGAGACTCAATATGCTTCAAACTCAACTCAATGCTCAATAATTATCAATAACTATTTCAAAAACATAAGGATAATTGTTAGAGACTCAATATGCTTCTTAATCACCTCAATAGTTAATCACTTTCTCAAATAAATTCAAAATATATAGTAGTTTGTTTAATGTAAATTGAATAATCACTTCACACATCCACTTGAATAGGCTCAACAAAATCTACTCAACCAATCACTCAATGAAAAAATCCCTCCTTACAAATCCTAGTCCAAGTATATAAACAACAACTCAAAATGTTTCCAATAATTCTCAACAACAAATCTCACATAACAATGATACTCATGTTATTTTCAAACCCTTTTTCAAGTTCTTTTCTCAACAACTCACTTCAACAACAATGCTTATAAGACAATCTTCACATAGCAATGATACTCAAACCCTAGTTCAAGTTATTCATACAATCAATGGTTTCAACAACAATGCTTATAAAACAATTCCTTATTTTAGAAAACCTTGAAGCATTAACTCAACACACTCAATAGGAAACCCTAATCAAGTCCTTTTCACTCCAAACTTATTTTTTAGAAAACCAATCAATCAACTCAATTATGGACGAATGTGCTCATACCTTTTTCTTGATGGTGAAGGCATCTCATAAATCTGCCACAACCACAAACACTTCTTTGCCAAGCTCAAAGAGGTTATAAGATGATAAACTCCCTCAAAAGTATAATGTAAATATCAAAACACACATACACCTTATCACTCCATATTTAAGAAAACATTAATCAAGATTTACAAAATAATTCACCAAATACACCTTATAATCTCCCAATAAAAATAATATTCAATGATAAGAATAGACCCTTGGACCTGATGGCTTCCCACCCTGGTTTTTTCAACATTTTTGGGATATTGTGGGCCCTGATGTTGTTGCTGTGGTTAAATTTTTCCAGAGAGCCAAAAAGATGCCGAGAGAAGCCAATTCCACCTTCATTGTTTTAATTCCCAAGTCTAATGATCGTGCTTCCCTCTCCGACTTCAGACCTATAAGTCTCTGTAGTGTCATCTACAAACTTATCACCAAAGTTATGGCAAATAGGCTGAAAGACATCCTTCCCTCCATCATAGACCAGTTCCAAGGCAGCTCGTTCAAATGCAGATTCATTGCTGATGGAGTGATAACCATCCACGAGTTGGCTCATTCGGCATCTAAAAACAAAAAACCCAGTATGTTCCTTAAGCTTGACATGAACAAGGCTTTTGACCGGGTTTCATGGAAATTCCTGTTCGAGGTCCTTGATAAGTTTGGGTTTCACAAAGAATGGGTTAAGATGGTTCGAGAATGTATCTCTACTACTTGATTCTCTGTTCTTATCAATGGTTCACATGTTGGATTTTTTCCAAGTTTTAAAGGCATTCGCCAAGGGGAGCCTCTGTCACCCTTCCTCTTCATCATTTTGGCCAAAACCCTTGGAAGGACCCTTACTGCTGCCTGCAACAATGAACTCATATCTGGGATCAAACCAGCCTCAACAACCAATGCCATTTCCCATCAACAGTTTGTGGATGATACTATACTTTCCTCTCATGCTTCTGTCCCTAAAGCAAAAATCATTAAGAGCATCCTTGACTCTTATGAAGAGGCGGCTGGCCAGAAAGTCAATTATCGCAAAAGCAAGCTATACTTCCTCAATACTCCCATCCACAAGTAAAATAGGATTTCTGAGATCCTTAGGTGTATCATTGGGAGCCTTCCAACTACTTATCTTGGATTACCGCTTTTCCATGGCAAATCGGTCTCGGCTATGTGGAACCCTGTTCTAGATCGTCTCAACAAGAAGCTTGCAGGCTGGAAAATTTCATTGCTCAGTCAGGCAGCCAAAGCCACTCTTGTTGCTTGCAAGTATTCCTCTTTTTTTCTTATCTATCTTCAAAGCTCCAGCTTCCATCTGCTAAAGAATTGAGCAAATTCAACGCAGATTCCTTTGGGCAGGAAACGAAAACAAGAACAAATTTTCCCTTGTTTCCTGGGACAAGGTTTGTTCCAAGAAAAAGGATGGAGGTCTCGACTTTAGGGACATCAAGTGGATGAACATGGTTCTCATTGCCAAGCAGTCCTGGAGACTTACCATCAATGAAAAAGCCACCTAGATTGACATCATCAAATCTAAGTACCTTCATCAGGTTCCATTTCTTGGAGAGCACAACCTTCCTAGCGGAGCTCATTTTTGGAATGGTGTCACTAAAACCAGGAAGATCATCATGGAAGGCTTAAGGTGGTGTCTTGGAAATGGATTGACCATTCATTTCTGGGACGACCCTTGGATCTATGACAAACCTCTCAGCCACGATCCTCATCTTGTTGTTCTCAAGACGGTGACCGAAGCCACCTTTGGAGATAAGGTGTGTCATTTCATTAACCTAGGTATTACAAGACCCGAATGGAAACACCTAGATCTGAATGGGCCTAGACATATCATAGAGGCACTTAGGTGGTTACAAAACTTACTGAGGAGCTGCATAATCCCTAGCTCTCACAAAGATGACTCCATGGTTTGGAACCTTGAAGATTCAGGGCATTTTACTGTTAAATCTACCTACTACAGCCAAGAAGCTCCCAGTGATGGCCGTGACTTATCTAATCTGGTCTGGGTTCCCAAGATCATTCCCAAGGTCAAATTATTCTACTAGTTGGCCATCCAAAATAGAATCCTCACTACTGAAAATTTGATAACCAGAGGGCTTCTCATCCCCAATTGGTGCATCTTGTGTAAAAATGCCTGTGAGTCTACTGTGCATGTTTTTCTGGAATGTCCCTTCTCCATTGCAGTGCTCAACCAAGTTTTCAACACTTTCACCATCTCCATAGCCCTCCCTCATTCCATTCCCCTCATTTTTCAACAATGGCCCAGGCCTTTCAAGAGCAGTCAACTCAAATTCATGTGGCAAGCTTGCCTTCACATTTTCCTATGGCAGATTTGGCTTGAGAGAAATGCCAGAATTTTCAAAAACCTTGCCACGGATAAGAAGATTGTTGTTGCCAAAATCTTGGCCCTTGTTGCGGAGAATGCCTCTCTTGTCTCATCGTCCAAACCCCCCCTCCTGGCCTTGAATTGGATTTAACAAATCATTTCAATCTTTTCAATTTTTTTGCAACACCTCGTACCTCTGTTGATAGGTCTGTAATCAAGTGGGCCTTACCTCCTTCTAGGTGGCACAAGCTTAACTTCGATGGTGCAGCAAAAAGTAACCCTGGAGCGATTGGTGGAGGTGGAATCCTTAGAAATCATAGTGGAGAAATAATTTTGGCTTTTGCTCAGAACTTAGGAATTCAGTCCAACAATATGGCCGAGGCTCGGGCCTTGCTCCAAATCTTGATTCTCTTGGAAGGCTTGACTATCAATAAACTCATCATAGAAGGAGACTCATTGCATTGCATCAACTGGCTCAAAGGAACCTCTGTGCCTCCCTGGACCCTTGTTTCCATCTTCAAAAAATGCAAAACACTAATTGGATTTTACCTAGAACTAATCATCCAACATCAATATCAGGAAGGAAACAAAGCTGCCGACTGGCTTTCTAACAAGGGAGTTGACACAATAGACTTTCAGGTTTGGAGAGATTCCTTCCCAATCGACCTAAGGGAAAATTCTTCAAGTTCCAATGTTTGTACAATGTGAGTGGGTTTTTGGGCTCTGGGTTTTTCCCCTGTGGCTGCATCTTGGCATCTTGGAGTGTTTTTGCGTCACTTTTCATAGTTGGTTGCAAAATCTCAGCTTGTCGCGTTATCAAGAATTTTTTCTCTCTTCAACGGTGGTCTTCCAAGTTTTCATGATATCGTGACCTTTTTTCCCTCTTCAACGGTAGTCTTCCATTCTGTCGCGATATCGTGACACTTTTTCTCTTCGGGTGATTTTTTGCAAACTTGTCACGATATCATGACACTTTTTGGCCTTTAGATGCTTCCTTGCTTCATGTCGCGATATCGCGACCTTTTTTCTCTCTCCAACGGCGGTCTTCCTTTTTGTCACGATATCGCGACATTTTTTCTCTCTCCAATGGCGGTCTTCCATTCTGTCATGATATCACGACCTTTTTTCTCTCCAATGGCGGTCTTCCATTTTTGTCGCGATATCGCGACATTTTTTCTCTCTCCAACGACGGTCTCACATTCTATCGCGATATCGTGACCTTTTTTCTCTCCAACGGTGGTCTTCCATTTTTGTCACGATATCGTGACCTTTTTTCTCTCCAACGGCAGTCTTCAATTTTTGTCACAATATCACGACATCTTTTCTCTCCAACAGTGGTCTTCCATTCTATCACGATATCGTGAACATTTTTCCCTCCAATGGCAGTCCTCCTTTTTGTCGCGATATCACGACCTTTTTTCACTCCAATGGCGGTCTTCCTTTTTGTCACGATATCGCGACATTTTTTCTCTCCAACAGCGGTCTTCCTTTTTTGTTGTGATATCACGACACTTTTCCTCCTCGACTGCAGATTTCTAGACTGTCGCGATTTCACGGCACCCTTTGTCCTCGGCTGTGGTCCTCCAGATTGTCACAATTTCGTGATAGTTTTCGTCTTGGCAGCGGTCTCCCAATTTTTTGCGATATCGTGACAATTTTCCTCTTCGGTAGTGGTCTTCATTCTTGTCGTGATTTTGTGACACTTTTTCTTCTCGACAACAGGCTTCCACTTTCGTCGCGATTTCGTGACTCATTTTCTATTTCGGCTACGGTCTTCATTCTTGTCACGATTTCACGACGCTTCTTCTCGTTTGGCTCCAACATAGGAACTTGTCGTGATATCACGACACTTTGCAACATGTCGCGATATCGTTACTTCTTCCCTTCTTCGGTTTTGACGGCTTTTCTTGTCGCAATTTCGTGACTTCTTTTCTTCTATGGGCATCAACGGTGCAACTTGTCGCGATTTCGCGACATCACCATTTTGGTCATGATTACAGGACACCTTCCCTAGTGTGGAGGTTTGCTAGCTCTCTTTTCCTTTCTTCTTGGACCACCTCGGTCGCTATGGATTTCTTGCAATCTCTCTTGTACAAGGTTCAGGGACCTTTCAACACCCTTTCTACCAATAAAAAAAAATTATTAATGCAATCTCCTTTCTCAAAATAACTATATGCAAGAAGTCCCTTTATCCTTTTAAATCTTCAACAAATCAATGTGACACAAATACTTTATTAAAAAATAAAGATAAATCCTTATTCCTCAAAATTATCAAAAATAATAATTAAAAATATTTTAAGAAACCCTTTTAACTCCCTAAGACCTCATGTCAATTTTAACACAAAAATAATAATAATAAATTATTACATTGGCCTTGGTGGGAATTGAACTCACAATAGTCTCACCCAATGCCCTAGCCATGATTTCAACTACTGCGTGAGCTAGGCGCTCGCTTGAGGAGTGGAGAGAATTACATGCTCTATGAAGCTCCCCGCTTTGCCAATAAAAATGTGTGCCATTCCTTTGTAAATTTCAACACAAACACAACCACCAAAACATGCTACCACTGTGTTTTGAATGTAGTTCACCTAGCACCCAAACACTCTAACCAATTCCCTATTGCCACTAGGCCACGTTACCCACGTGGCTTCCAACTTTTGATGCTTTTCTCATTTGTCTTTATTCCTTGGCACATAAAACACAAAATTTGCTTATATTTTTCTACAGAAGCTCTCAACACAATTGCATGCATAAAGCGTTCGAGAAAAAGGATAAATGTTAATGCCTCTAAGGCATTGGTATATATTTATTTCCTCCTTCATGCATATACGTCGACACTCGAATTACCTTCAAACCTTTAGACGTCGACGCTTTTTATTTTCCTTTAAACTTATTAATTTATAAATTATTTAAACTCATTTGAATTCAATTTTTATAAATTAATTCTTTAAAACCCTTTTGTTTTATTAAGGCCATCTCTCATTGAACAACTTTATATAAATAATATTTATTTATAAAATTTAAATTCAATTTGAATTTAAATATTTTATGAAATAAATATTAAACCTTCCTTTAGCTTTGCAATAAGCTTCCTTGGGTTTTTATGAAAAACCTTTTAACTTATGCTTCCACATAATATTAAAAATATTATGAAGCCCTTTTTGCCATCAACCTTTGCATTGTTCCTTGACATATATTCCTTGACAATAATGATGACTTCATTCCTTGACATCAATGACAACTTTGACTTAATGAATCAAAATTTCCAACAATCTCTCCCTTTGTCATTGATGGTAACCCAAATTATTTTTACCAAAAATTTGACTTTTCCTTTGTTATCCTCCCCCTGGGACATTGCTCCCCCTAGCTCAATGGTCTCTCATTTGTTACTCAAATACCAAATCTCTCTCCCTTACTCAAATATTCTCTCCACCTTACTCAAATATCTCCCCTTTGACATCAATAGAAAAATGTCACCTTTGGGGCTCAGGGCTAAGAATGATCCTCTTAGCTTATCCCATTCTCCAACCTCATTTTGAGGTGGTTAATTCTAGGGTGGGAGTATTTCTACTCCCAGAAAGCACGGTTATTTACCTTTATCCTCTTTCCTTCTTATCTGATCCTTCTAATTCCTCTGACCATTTCTTTCCAGGTCCATGTTCCTATCCATATCTTCGTTTCTATCTATGTTCTTGTTTCTATCTATTTTCCTATTCCTGTTCATATCCATGTTCCTGTTCCTGTTCCTATTCTTGTTCATATCCATGTTCTTATTCTTGTTCATATCTATATTTCTATTCCTATTCCTGAACCTGTTCCTACTTGATTCTGGAATGTCTGTTGTACACCACTTTGTTGTGTGACCATCATTATTGCACTTATAACACTTAATGTTATTATTCCTTGGAGGTGCAAATATCTTAGGATTTCTCCTAGTGAAGCCATATCCTCTTATGTCATGAACCCTACAATTCATGCCTTGTGACCAAACTGATTACATGAGTAGCAATACCCATGGAAAAATTGTATGTTCTCATATTCCTATATTTTATGTCCTGCACTGTGAAGCCATGTGTCCAAACTTGTGACATGAAAAATATATTCCATTGAAGTTTCCTTGACTTGATCGCATTGGTCTCTTAGTCTCTCTTCACCTATCCTAATTGCTATTCCATCTGTATCTTCTTTGTGCATTGTTCCTTTTTTTGTTGAACTCTCTATTGTTCAATCCATCCTCGGATGTCTTACTTTATTTTACATTATCTTCTTCTAAAGTATTTTCATCTAAAGTTCCTTCTCCTCCAAAACTTGAGGTTGAATTTCCTTCCCATTTATTTTGAACCTATTCAAATCCAAGACCTATTTTGCTTGATGTAGGATTTTGTATCTTGATGAACGTATCCAAGTTTTTTGAGCTATTTTTGAACCCTTTTAGATTGAATTTGGATTCTTCTAAATATTATCTCAGTAGTGTCACTTCTTATGCCAACTTTTCACATTCTAATGTTTTTTCTTCTAAATTATCCTTGAGCCTTTTTGCCTTAGCCTTTGATTTTTATAAATCATCTATAAGCAATCTTCTCTCTTCATCACATTCTTGAAACTAAATTTCAAGTTTACAGTGTTGCTTTCTTACCTTATTTACTGTGTCAAGAGCATAAATAAGTTCTCCCTTGAGATCATATCCATATTTATCTTAATATTCCTCTATTTGTTTGCCTTTGTCCACATATTTATTTTCTATTGGCTTATCTTCTATAGGATCACCTTCTCCTTCTTCTAGTGCCATTAGAATATTCTCTTCTGGTCCTTCAAGTGTATATTCATATTTGTCATCACTGAAACTATAACCATTATTTGTACAGCTATCTTCAAGATGTCCAAAGTTACCACATATAAAATACTTGAGAATTACTAGAGTCTTTTTCTTAACTTGTTATTTTTATTTAATCATAAATAGGACTTCATATCTATTATTATCTAAAGAACTAGCATCAATATAACTTGAGTACTTACTTACCTTATCCGCATAGTAGCTCCTCTTTTGTATTTGAAAGAACTTATTTCCCTGTCTGCTTTGTCCATATTTATTTTTATTTTGGTGCCTGTATCTTTTTGATTCCTTGTTCCTGTGATCCTATTTTTCTTCACCATTGTTATTCTTATCTTCTTGACAATATGTTGCAAAATGACCATACTTTCCACAATTGAAACATTTAACAGATTTTAGATCTCTAGTTGTTCTAGAATCCTTATCTCTTCTACCATAATTGGCTTCTTCATCACTGAATGACTCATTGCTTGATTCTGACTTTTACCCTTTATCTTCTTGATTGCTTTGAATGTTGCTTCTTTATAGGGATTAGGTTCCTCTTTTATTCTCATCTCAAATATTGTAATAATACCAAGCAACATATCTCTTGTCAACTAATCTCTCTTGTCAACTAATCACAATCTATTGACTCTTCTATAGAAAAAAACCTTTTTACTGAATATTTTTGGAAGAGTTATTAAGACCTTATCACAAACATCCAATTCATAAATATTCATTCCATGTCCTTGCATATCATTAAAAAACTCATCAATTCGAATTAGATAAGTACTAATGTTTTCTTCATCCTTCATTCTCAATGTTTCAAATTGTACTTTGATATTTTGTATCTTTGCTTTCTTGACACTTTTATCTCCTTCATATATAACTTGCAGTTTATCCCACATTTATTTTGTAGTTTTACAATGCATAACTTTCATGGAATATGTTATATGCAAACCTTTTAAAAGTGCATTCATTGCTTTTGAATTTTAATGTTGTAGGAGTTTACCTTCCTTACCCATAGGTGGATTAATTAAGGTATTCTATCCAATTTCAACTGCTTTCTAAATTTTATTTCCAAGTGCCATCAGGTAAATATTCATTCTTATACTCCAATATATATAGTCACTTCCATCAAATACTAGTGATGAATTTTCTGAGGACACATTCTTAGAATCCATTGTGTTTTGGTTATATTTTCCTTCAAGCTGTTAAACTCTTTCGAAGAAACCCGCTCTGATACCAATTGAAGAACATAAGCTTATACTGAGAGGGGGGTGAACAGTATAAGACCACATTTTACTTTTTCTTTCCTAATAAATATTATGAAATTTATATATAGTGATATCAATAGTAGTAGTCAAAGAAATGCACAAATCATCACACGATAGAGACACCACAATTTACATGGTTCACCTAATGTGGGCTACTCCATGGAGAAAATATTTCACTAAAATTTTCTCAATCAATCTCTTGGGAATCCTTTCCCTATTACAATGTTTATGGCTCTCTATCCAAAGGAGATACCAATACCCTAATCAAGTTCATGCATCTCTATCAATAGGAAAACTTCTTTCTCCTATTTCATTGGTTGGTGATCTTCTAGAAGACTACCGCCTCCACTGCACTGGCTTGTGGATATCTCTCGACTAAAGACTCTTGTCCTCACTTAGAAGACTTGTCCTCACTACCCTAGCTAATGGATCTCTATCCACTAAAGACTATCATCCTCTATACTTTATCACCTTTAAATTTTACACTCAGATATATCTAAAACTTGTACTAAACATAGTCCTTCAGTCTAGCATAAATCTTCTCAATATATATATCTGATCTAGCATAAACCTGTCCTCAAATTTGTACCAAAATTGGTCCTCAAATTTGTACTAAGAACAATCCTCCAGTCTAGCACAAATCTATCATTGATATCTATTCTCAAGCCTTAACTCAAGGCTTGACTCAACTTTTTTGGATCTACCCCAAACCTTAACTCAAGGTTTGAACAAATAAATCAACTCTTCTCTCAAGTATTCTCAAAGACTTGTCTCAAATATACCTTGTAAGCTTCCACAAAAGTTCACACTAATATTTCCACAAGTCCTCTATAGAACTTGTTCAAATATGCTCCACAAGTCCTCTCTAGAACTTTCTCAATTCTACTCCATAAGTCTTCTCTAGAACTTACTCAAATCTACTCAACAAGTCCTCTCTAGAACTTGTTCAAATATGCTCAACAAGTCCTCTCTAGAACTTGCTCAAATCTATCATTGATATCTATCCTCAAGCCTTAACTCAAGGCTTGACTCAACTTTGTTGGATCTGCCCCAAACCTTAACTCAAGGTTTGAACAAATAAATCAACTCTTATATCAAGTCTTCTCAAAGACTTATCTCAAATCTACCTTGTAAGCTTCCACAAAAGCTCACACTAATATGTCCACAAGTCCTTTATAGAACTTGTTCAAATATGCTCCACAAGTCCTCTCTAGAACTTTCTCAATTCTACTCCACAAGTCTTCTCTAGAACTTACTCAAATATGCTCAACAAGTCCTCTCTAGAACTTGCTCAAATATGCTCAACAAGTCCTCTCTAGAACTTGCTCAAATCTACTCAACAAGTCCTCTCTAGAACTTGTCCAATATCATAGAAACATAAAAAGAATTTTTAGAGACTCATTATGCTCTATAATCATCACAATGCTCAATCACTCTCTTAGAAACATACAAAGAATTGTTAGAGACTCAATATGCTTCAAATTCAACTCAATGCTCAATCATTATCAATCACTCTTTCAGAAACATAAGGAGATTTGTTAGAGACTCAATATACTTCTTATTCATATCAATACTTAATCACTTTCTCAACTCAATTCAGAATATAGAATAGTTTTTTTTATGGAACTTGAACGATCACTTCACACATCCACTTTAGTAGGCTCAACCAACTCTACTCAATCAATCACTCAATGAAAAAATACTTCCTTAAAAATCCTA
Organism: Wollemia nobilis; assembly: GCA_028583015.1. NCBI lineage: Eukaryota > Viridiplantae > Streptophyta > Pinopsida > Araucariales > Araucariaceae > Wollemia > Wollemia nobilis. Next base: position 1,584,938 of record JAQPPZ010002550.1, read on the forward strand.
GTCCAAGTATATAAACAACAACTCAAAATATTTCCAACATTGCTCAACAACAAATCTCACATAACAATGATACTCATGTTCTTTTCAAAGTCTTGTTTAAGTTCTTTGCTCAACAAATCACTTCAACAACAATGCTTATAAGAAAATATTCACATAGTAATCATACTCAAACCCTAGTTCAAGTTCTTCACATAATCAATGGTTTCAACAACAATGCTTATAAAACAATTCCTTATTTCAAATAACCTTAAATATTTAACTCAACACACTCAATAGGAAACCCTAATCAAGTCCTTTTTACTCCAAACTTATTTTATAGAAAACTAATCAATCAAATCAATTATGAAAGAATGTGGTCATACATTTTTCTTGATGATGAAGGAATCTCATAAATATGCCATAACCACAAACACTTCTTTTCCAAGCTCAAAGATGTTATAATATGATAAACTCTCTCAAAAGTAAAATTTAAATATCAAAACACACATACACCTTATCACTCCATATTTAAAAAAACATTCATCTAGATTTACAAAAATAATTCACCAAATACACCTTATAATCTCCCAATTAAAATAATATTCAATGACAAGAATAATATTAATGCAATCTCCTTTTTCAAAATAACTATATGCAAGAAGTCCCTTTTATCCTTTTAAATATTCAAAAAATCAATGTGACACAAATACTTTATTCAAAAATAAATCTAACTCCTTATTCCTCCAACTTATCAAAAATAATAATAAAAAATCTTTTAAGCAACCCTTTTAACTCCCTAAGACCTCATGTCAATTTTAACACAAAAATAATAATCAAAGATATTGCCTTGGCCTTGGTGTAAATCGAACTCACAACGCAACCTCAACCAATGCTCTAGCCATGGATTCAACTGTCGCATGATCTAGGTGCTCGCTTGGGGAGTGGAGAGCACTACATGCTTTATGAAGCTCCCCACTTTGCCAAGTAAAACATGCACCATTCCTTTGGCACTTTCAACAAAAACATAACCACCAAAACACGTTGCCACCACATTTCGAATGCATGTCACCTAGCACCCAAACACTCTAACCAATGCCCTCCTACCACTAGACCACGTTACACAGATGGCTTCCAACTTTCGATGTTTTTTGCCTTTGTATTTATTAGCTGGAACATAAAACAAAAAATTTGCTTCTATTTTTATGCACAAGCTCTCATCATAATTACACGCATAAAACATTCGAGCAAAAGGATAAATATTAATGCCTCTAAGGCATTGGTATATATATTGATTTCCTCCTTCATGCATACACGTCGGCACTCAAATTACCTTCAAACTTCTAGAGGTCGACACTTTTTATTTTCTAATTTATAAATTATTTAAATTCATTCGAATTTAAATTTTATAAATTAATTCTTTAAAACCGTTTGGTTTTATTAAGGTCATCTCTCATTGAACAAATTTGTATAAATAATATTTATTTTTAAAATTTAAATTCAATTTGAATTTAAATATTTTATGAAATAAATATTAAACCTTCCTTTAGCTTTGTAATAAGCTTCCTTGGGTTTTTATGAAAAACCTTTTAACTTATGCTTCCACATAATATTAAAAATATTATGAAGCCTTGGTCGGATCTAGAAATATGGAAGGCGAGGAAAAGGAGATACGTTTGAGAAATAACACACCCAAAGGAAAACACTTATGATCAGAGGTTGTTCCAAAGAAGGTTGTGGTCCCGAGGCAGATGGGCGAAGATTATTGATTATGCACTGAGCATTTTCGAAGGCATTTATAGTCATATTTTTTCCTCCAATGGTAGAATATCAAATCTTCCCATTATTACGAAGATAATGGATCCTCGACAAGGTGGCATTAGGTATGGTGGCATGATTATCCAGCTGACAGGTGAGGCCAAGTTGTACAAAATACAGGTGGATACTGATGGTTGGCTAATATTGATCAGTGACACACTCTTAAAGGATGTTTCTTCAATGCTCGAGGAAAGGCAAAAGCTAAACAACCTTTACAACATTCAAATAGGAGCTAGGATGTGGATTTCTCTGTCCTGTAAGGTTGAAATACTAAGGAAAAGGTTTCAGTGAGAAAGAACAAGATGACTTACGTTGAGCCCTACATACTTGTCATGGAGTTTGTGGCCCAAGCTATCCTTATGGAAAGGAGGTTTACCTAGTTTTTTGACTTATTCTCTGGGGTTGAGGAGGACATTACATTGGTAATTTGAGTTATTTTATGTTGTCATTGATGTCACATGGATCATTGATGTCACATGGATCACGTTGAGTTTTGGTGGCCAAATGATATTTTGGAAAGCATGGATGAATACAAGATTTTTGTGAAAACCAAGGCAGACAAAATAAAAGGTTTTATTTAAAACTATGTATGGCAGATTTGAATTGGGTTTTTCTTAAAACCCAAGTTGACCTTTCGTTTCATCAAAAAAGGTGCCCCGGTGATGGATATATTTTATTTTTAATATTAAGTTTAAATTTTAATTATTTAAAATTTAAATTTAAATTATTTAAAATTTAAATTTAAATTTAAATTTAAAATTAAATATGCAATATTTCTGCCAACGTCATCGAAAATAATGAGGCTATATAAAGGAGATACGTAAGGTTCATAAACTGATCCTTGCTCATGGTTAATAATCGTTGGCTAAGCATCCAAATTGACTTCATGCAAAAATATTTTAGAAAGCAGAAGCAGCAAATAAACGAAGGTTGGTCGAATTCCAAAGTCATCGTGGTCAGAGTGGCACATTGGCAGTTGTATTTTGGATAAGGTGTGTAGTAGCACAAACATCAAGGTTTCGAATCCCCTTGACTGCATTCGAAAGGCATTGGAAGAAAAGCTTTCGAATCACTTTTGATTTATGAAAAGTGAGGAAAGGTTTTAAGGCATGTTGTGCCTTTCCCTTTCGAATGAGCGGTTAGCTCATGTGGTAACCTTAGTCATGGCTAAGGCGCTCGTAGTGTGGTCAAGTCGGGGGTTCAAATCCCCTTGAGGAGGTAAATATGTTTTTTCTCTAATTAATTTTGTTAAGCCCTAAGTTGGAGTTATAAGGTGGTTAGGAATAATTAAATTTTTTAATTAAAAAATGTTTTTATAAGGGCTGTGATTATTATTTCAAAAGTGGATGAGTTGTTGATTTAAAATTATGTTCATGAAATTGAAAATTAATATTTAGGAGAAATAGGGAGTTATAAAATAATTTTTGAGAGGTTTATTGATTATTATTTTTGATAAGGGTTTTTTATTAAAAAAAAGGACTTTGGTGGATGTGTTTATTAAGTTGGAGTAAAAAGGTGTAAATTGATTTATGCTTTATCTTGTGATTATTATTTGAAGTCCACTAACCCTTATTGAGAATAAAAAGGAAATTTGTGTTTAGTGTGGTAGATTTTGTGGATAAATTCTTGGCATCAAAAAGGTATGGGCACATTCTCCTATTGATTGTTTATGGTGGTTGATTTCTGAAATATCATTGGAGTGAAGAGGATTCATTGTGGTTTCCTTTTCAAAAATGGTTGGTTGAATGATTCAAGGTTTTCTGGTTTGGGAGTTGTGTTTAAACCTTGTTTTATAAGCATAGTCGTTGAAACCCATTGGTTATGTAAAGAACTTGAAAATAACATGAGTATCATTGTTATGTGAGATTTGTGGTTGAGCATTGTTGGAAATATTTGAGTTGGTTGATACATGCTTGGACTAGGGTTTTGTGAGAAAGAGTTGTCCCTTGTGGTGATTGGTTGAGTTGAGTTGATTGAGCCTATTAAAGTGATTGTGTGAGGCAATTGTTCAAGTCCCATGAAACAAACTATTCTATAATTCTGATTTGAGTTGAGATTGAGCTTAGAACATATTGAGTCTCTAACAATTCTCTTTATGCTTCTATGAGTTGACATGAGTTAAGATTTATTTGAGTTGAGATTGAGCTTAGAACATATTGAGTCTCTAACAATTCTATTTATGCTTCTATGATTTGACTTGAGTTGAGATTGATTTGACTTGAGTTGAGTTGAGTTGAGATCATTGTGGATCATTATTGTCATCCATTGTAGAGTGCATTGCCATTTATTGTTGAGTTCATCTTTGAGCCTTGCCTTCATATATTTGTGGATGATATTTGAGTACTACTTGAGCATGATTTATTGAGCCTTTGAGAAGGCCTTTGGGATAGATTTATGGACAAATTTGTGGTAGTTTATGTATGACTGATTGAGCTTTTGAGAAGGCTTTGTGGACAATTTTTGGGACAGATTTGTGGATAGTTTTAGACAGATTTATGGACAGTTTTAGATAGATTTATGGAAAAATTTGGGACAACATTTGATGAGGTTCTTGGTGAGACTATTGAGTAGATTTGAGCAAGTTCTTAGTGAGCTTATTGGAGCAGATTTGAGCAAGTTCTTGGTGAGATTTCTAGAGTAGATTTGGACAAGTTCTTAGTGAGTTTGTTGAGCAGATTTGGATAAGTTATGTGTGAGCTTATTGAGCAATTTTGGACAAGTTATGTGTGACCTCGTTATGCAATTTTGGATAAGTTCTATGTGAGCTTGTTATTGCCTAGATTTGAGCAGATCAAAGAAATTTGGACAAGTTTTTTGTGAGCTTGTTGAGCAGTTTTGGACAAGTTTTATGTGAGCTTGTTATGTAGATTTGGACAAGTTCTGTGTGAGCTTGTTATTGCCTAGCTTTGAGCAAATCAAAGAAATCATTGTATTGGATGAGGATCCTTATTTATGTGTGAAACATTATAATGATATTATATTATGGAGTACCCCACATTGGAGGAACCATGATAAATCTTGTGTCCCAATTATGTATGGTGACTTGTGTTCTTGCTTACTATTGTTATCTGAGTTATTAATGCACATTGTTATATTTGGTTATTGCAATTAAGGAAACTATAATTGATATTGGTTTGGAAAGAAAGTAAAAAGTGGGCGCTATACTATTCACTCCCCCCTCTCAGTATAATCTTGTGTTATTCAATTGGCATCAGAGTGGTTTCCTTCAGAAAAGCTAACATCTTGAGAGTAAATTATACAAGAACACATATTGCTTCATAGAATGGATCATCTACAAATAAGGCTCCACTATTTTATGGTAACAATTATACTTTCTAGAGCATGAGGATGAATAACTACTTGATATCACAAGGATATGAGATATGGAAAATTATTGAAAAAGAGTATAGGGTTGAAGGTGATCCCGAGGTAGATAAGACTATCAAGAAATTGGTTGAGATCAATGCAAGAGCAATGAATTGTATTTTGAGTGGGCTACAAGAGATAGATTTTGCAAAGGTTATGGTATGTAATTCAACTAATGAGATGTGGACCAAGTTGCATAATACTTATGAAGGAGATTCCAAGGTAAAGTTGGCAAAATTACAAACTCTTAGAAAAATATTTTAGAAATTGAAAATGGAAGATTCTGAAGATATTGCAAAGTTTTTACTTTGAGTTGATGAGATTACTAACACCATGAGAGGCCTAGGTTTTGATATGAAAGAATCAAAAGTTACTAAAAAGGTTCTGAGATCACTTTCCATGAAATATGATGGAAAAGTTTCAATAATAGAAGCAACAATGGATATCAACAAGCTAACAATGGAAGAATTGCAAGGAACTCTCACAACTTATCAGATGAGGGTAAGTAAGCATCAGGTTCCAATAAAAGATATTGCATTCAAGGCTTCAAAAAAATAGAAAGGGAAAGTTTTAGAAACAAGTAGATATTAATATAATGATGATGAATCTAACTTCATCAAAAGGAATAAGGACTCAAGGAATTTCAGGGATATAAGGAGAGTTAGATGCTACAAGTGTGGTGATCTTGGTCACTATGCATACAAGTATTCACATGAAGAAAATAGTGATGATAAAAAATAGGATCACAAAAGAAAATAAGATGGAAATCATAAGCATGACAAAGATGATAGATGCAAGAAAAATAGGTATGAGAAGAAGAAAGTTTTTTGTAAGGTAAAGAAATCTTACTACATTGTAGAAGCAAGTGATAGCTCAAATCATAGTGATAGAGATAAATCAGATGATGAAAAGGAAGAACATCTATTCCTAGAAATAGAAGGTGAAAGAGAAAAATTCTTTGTGTGGTGAAAGAGATCACAGATTAGGATATTGCAATGGTTTCAGTGATAGTGAAGATGAGATGACACATCAAGGAAATAAGAATGGTCAAAGAAATCTTGAGATTTTATTTGCTATAGAATATTTTAATAGTATCAGTGACAATGAAGATAAGGAAGTATCACTTTTGGTAATAGAAAAAGAAGAGTATGAGCCAAGAAAACAAAAATAAGAAGTCAAAATGCTAAAATAAGAATACAGGAATCTTGAAAACAAGATTCGAACATATGTCAAAATAATAGAATAACTACGACAGACAATCAGTAATCTTAGAGAAGAGCTTCAAAATACAAAAAAAAGAAGAAAGGATGAATGAAGAACTAAGGATAATAACAGCAAGATATGACACATTAGATGAAAAGGTTCAAAAAGGAGTGGGAATTTATTTTAAAGTTGTATCTTATTTCCAAGAAAAGTCACACTCAAAAGGAAAGGAAGTTCTAAAATATGAAAACAAGGAAGCACCTCAGTGTTATCAAGAAAATTCCAAAGTTCCTATGGCTCAAAATATTCAGTTTGGATATTGTTTTGAGATAGGTGAATCAAGTTCAAAAGGAAAAGAAATACTTGAAGAGAAAAAAAAGAAAAAACTAAGGAAGAGGATTTAGATACTACAAAGAAAGTTCAAGAATGCAATGCACAAGTTGAAGATGATCATAGGAATAATTTTCAAGAAGGGTATGAGGAACCAAGGCATAAACAAAGGGATTTTAAAGGACATTGTTTTTCTTGTAATGGATTTGGACATAGGGCTATACACTGCTGCAGAGAGACAAGTACAGGGTCTCTCTGGTTAACCAACAAAAGTAAATTTAATTCGAAAAAATAATGCCCGAACGATTCACAGTGACTCTCAATAGTTCAAAGAATGAAATGAAATAGTGAATCAAATCTTAGTAAGAATATAGTGCCACTAGGAGGGCAGATCCCGCCGTGAAGGCTAATGCGAATTGCAATAAAAAATAAAAAAACACGATGATTTAATTTAATTAAACTATCTAATATATATATGAATTTTTAACTCTTGGAATACCTAGCCGACGACTAGGTTTGGTGTGTAACATGACTCCCCTCCTCGGAAAGCTTTGTCCTCAAAGCTGGAAATGTCTGGAAAATACTTTTAGGTTCCCATGTGGCATCCTCCTCTGGTAAATCTTGCCATTTGATGAGAAATTCTTGAATTTTATGTGATCTCAGTCTTCGTATTCTATGTTGTAGTATATCTTCAAGTTGGAGATGTATGCGTCCTTCCTCATCGAGCACTGGTAATTTTGATTGACCTTGCACTTTCTAACCAATTACTTTTTTGAGACATGAAACATGAAATACCGAGTGTATTCATGATGATAAAGGTAGCTCTAACTAATAGGCTACTTCTCCAATACGACGCACAATTTTGTAAGGACCATAGAATCATGGAGCCAAATTTTGGCTGGACTTCATCCTTAACAATGATTGTTTGTAAGGTTGCAACCTTAGGAAAACCCAATCACCTATATTAAAAGTTCTCTCTGATCGGTGCAAGTCTTGTTGTTTTTTCATACGATTTTGTGCTTGGACTAAATTTTCTTTGAGGATGGTGAGTGTAGACTGCATTTGTTGGAACCAATCATCCACTTTGGCTACTTTGGATGATCCTTGTATGTAATCTACGACGGTTGGAGGCTTGGTGCCATACAATGCTTCAAATGGAGACATCTTAATTGAGTAATGGTAAGAAGTGTTGTACCACCATTCTGCTAATGCTAACCACTAGCTCCATTGGTATTGTTTATCTTGGGCGAAACATCTTAAGTATGTACCCAAACATTTGTTAACCACTTCTGTTTGACCATCTGTTTGTGGATGGTAGGTTGAGGACATGTTCAATTTGGTACCACTAAGTCGAAATAATTCCCGCCAAAAGTTACTAGTGAAGATGGGGTCTCTATCACTTACAATATTTTTTGGCATACCATGTAATTTGAAAATTGATTCCATAAATACCTTTGCCACCTTGCTTGCGGAAAATGGATGTTGTAAAGCCTGAAAGTGAGCGTATTTGGATAACTGGTCTATGACTACGAAGATTACTGTCCTGCCTTTTGACTTTGGGAGACCTTCAATAAAATCCATGGATATATGTTCCCACTGCCTTTCAGGTATGGGTAGTGGTTATAACAACCCTGGTGATTTGACTGTTTCTTCTTTATTGCGCTGACAAACTTCGCATTCTGCTACCCATTGTTTGAATTCTGCTTTTAATCCTTTCCAACAAAATGATTGTTTGACCCTTAAATATATCTTCAAAAATCCTGAATGTCCTACTGATGGAGAAGCATGTGATTCATTGAGGATCTTTGATTTGAGTTCTGCATTATGTGGAATGTAAATGCGGTTCTTCTTTCGGAGGATTTTATCTTCATAAGAGAACAAAGGGTGTTTAGAGGACCCTATGGATAATTCTTGAAGTATCTGAGCAGTTTCGCTATCTGACAACCATTCCTCTTGTAATTGATGGACCCATTGGGAGCAAGGACCTGAAATAGCATTAATGGCTACTTCGTCTTCATATTTCTTGGACAACGCATCGGCGACTACATTTTCCTTCCCTTTCTTGTATTCGATAACAAAATCATAGCCCAATAGTTTGGTTAACCACTTATTTTGTTTTGGATATGAAAACCTTTGCTCAAGAAAATGTTTGAGACTACTATGATCTATTTTTATAATGAAGTGACTATTGATTAGGTAGTGTCTCCATTTTTCTACTGCGTGAAGAATAGCCAACATTTCTTTTTCGTATGTTGATCTTCCCAAATTTTTCGCAGAGAGCTGTTTACTTTCAAATGCCAATGGATGACCTTCTTGCATTAATATAGCCCCAATTCCTGTTCTCGATGCATCACATTCGATAATAAATGGTTTGTGAAAATTGGGAGTTGCTAAAACTGGAGTTGTACACATGGCCTCCTTAAGAGCTTCGAAGGCTTGAGTAGCCTCTTCTGACCAACGAAAAGCGTCCTTCTTTGTGAGTGCTGTGAGAGGTGCTGCAATCTTACCATAATTTTGTACAAACTTGCGATAGTAGCCCGTGAGACCCAAAAAACCACGAAGTTTCTTGATGGTTTTAGGTAAAGGCCATTCTTGAATTGCCTTAATCTTATTGGGGTCGACTTTGATGCCCTCGTGTGAAACTATATGACCGAGATACTCGACTTCCTGGACACCAAATGAACATTTGGAACGTTTGACAAATAACTTTTCTCTATGTAAAATGTGAAGGGCTTTATCCACATGATGTAAATGGTCCTTCCATGTTTTGCTATAGATGAGAATGTCATAAAAAAAAACTAACACAAACTTGTGGAGGAATGGATGAAACACTTGGTTCATGAGACTTTGGAATGTGGATGGTGCATTGGTGAGACCAAAAGGCATGACCAAAAATTCGTAATGACCCTCATGAGTACGAAAAGCAATTTTGGGAATATCTTCTTCTCTGACACGGATTTGGTGAAATCCTGAGCTAAGGTCTAATTTTGTAAAAAATTGTGCACAATGCAACTCATCTAGTAGGTCATCTATGACAGGGATAGGAAATTTGTCCTTGATAGTAAGTTTATTGAGAGAACGAAAGTCAAGACACATACGCCAAGAATTATCTTTTCGTCGAGCCAGAACTACAGGTGAGGAATAAGGGCTAGTGCTGTGACGAATGACTCCATGATCTAGCAAATCCTGAACGATCTGTTCGATTTCTATCTTTTGTGGTTGAGGATAGCGGTAAGGATGATTGTTAGGTGGAACACTTCCTGGAACCAAATGGATGGCATGGTCATGAGATCGTTTAGGTGGTAATCCTTTAGGTTCTTGGAAAACCTCTTCGTAATGTGTTATGATGTCTCGTAACTCTGGAGCAGTAATATCCGAATTTGCTTGAGATTGTTTTTCCAAACAATTAATTTGAGCTATAAATCCATATCCACCCTTTTTTAACATCTTCTCCATACTATGAGAGCTCACCATTTGTGATGGAGGAGTAGTAATGCCTTGTAAGTGAATGAATCGTCCATTTTCCTTCCATTCCACAAATAATTTTTTGAAATTGAAGCTAACCGTGTCTAATGTTTCCAACCATTCAACTCCCAAAATGACATCAGAGTTCCCTAAATTCATGACGAAAAGGGATCCAAACTAGGTATAAGTTCCCATTTTTATGGAAACTTGAGATGTTCAACCAAAACATTGCGCGTTCACCCCGTTGGCCACTAGAACCTGGAATTTGTCTTTGTTGGAAGAGTTAATGAATAAATTCAAAGCTTTTGCTGTTTTGATGTCAATAAAATTGTGGGTACTACCAGAATCAATTAGCACATTCACATTTTTCTGGCAGAGAAATCCTGGTACCTTGATGGTATGGTGGGTGGTTAACCCCATGAGGGCGTGCACGGAGATCGCCATTGTATCCTCTTCCTTCTCTTTGAGAGTACTTGGTAGTTCTTCTTGCATAGGTTCTTCTTGGTGGTAAGTTTCTTCTTCTTCTCCTTCATATTGATCACACTCAATATGAAAGTTTTGTTTTTGGGCACAAGCTTGTTCCCTGGGATGATGATTGCGACATTTATAGCAAAAGTATCTTGATGGTTGATCATTTCTACGAAAGGAATTTTTGCGATATGGAGGATGACTATAGTTTTCATGTCATGCATACAACTGAATTCTCTTCTCAGCCAGCTTGGCTATTCTTATACAATCGTTTAGTGCGGTTGGATTTTGAATGTCCACCTCCACCCTAATATTTTCTTTCAATCCATTGCAAAAAGCTCCCACCATTGTGTCGGGGCTGAGGTCTAATGTATATGGTATTAAACTAGTGAACTCCGAAACAAACTCTCTAACCGAACCTTCTTGTTTAAGAGATAACAATCTTACTGTGTATGACGGTGTAGCTCCTTCATCAAATCTTTCTAAAAAGTAAGTAGTGAATTTTTTCCAATTAATAGTAGCTCCTTTCTCTCGCTTAAGCCATACGAACCATTGGTAGGCCTCAGTGCCTAATTTTGATGCAGCAAAAGGGACTTTATCAAATTCCTTAATTTGGTATAAGTCGAGAATGCCTTCCATTTTGGCTATCCAACCACGAGGATCATGACCCTCAAAAGTGGGCATATCAATGTGTGGAAAATTATTAGGGCCTCTCGGTTGGTGATAACCCATATCCCTTTCCTGATCTTGGTTATACCGCTGTCTATGATAGCGATCCCTGTAATTATTCGAATTGCCTCCTTGCTGTTCCCAATCGTCATCCTAAGTGTCATTTTCTTCATTCCTTTGGGCATGGGAGTGATTGTGGGGATTAGTATTGGGATTACGCTGGTTTTGTGCACTCACTAGGGTTTTTAGGTTTGCACTCATTTCTTGCATACCATCTATTAAGAGTCGAAGAGCTTCATCGTTGGAAATGGCTGATTTACTTGAGTTTCCTTGTGTGATGTTGTCATGAGTTGGGGGAGGGTTAGTAGCCATAGTGTCTACTAGTGGATGATGTGGATTATAACTGCCAATTTTGAAAGGAGAAGGAGAATTTTTTGTACCTGGGCTTCGATTAGGTCTTCTTGCGCTTGTATTGGGAATCTCTGAACTTGATAGTCGACCGTCAGGTCCCTTGGTCCAACTTCTACTCATGCACTATTTAAACTTTCCAGATTAGCAATCCTTGAACGTCCAATTTGTAAAAAAGTTGGTTGAATTCGACAGCAAAATTGGATTTCGCTTCAACTGTCGCTCCCACTGCGATGCGGAGTGTAGTGCACACTAACCCTTGACTTCTGGATTTTAGTGTAACTTATCTGGATCCGACTGACAGCGAGGACTGGTGACAGGTGACAGAATGGGATGAAATGACCGAAGGATCAAGACACGAGGAATTTGGACTAACCACGACGTGCAGACAGAATGAAACATGAAAGGAACCCGATGCACAGACAAAATGATATATGAAACATGACAGAACAAGACACGAGCGAACGAAATAGATGCGAGACACAACAGAACACGAGACACGATAGAATAGGACACGAACGGACGAAACAGACGTGAGACACGATAGAACATGAGACACGATAGAACAGGACACAAGCGGACAGAATAGACACGAGACAAGCGGACGGAAGAGACGCGACCAGATGAAACCGAAGGACTTGTTATGCACGGAGGAGCTCCCAACGTGTGACCGCAGTCACGACGTATAGGGTGTGATTCCGAATATTTAAACCCTTCCACAAACGAAACACTGCCAATGTGGGATAAATAGCAAAACCCACGAAGGAAAAAAATTTTAACTGACGTCAGCATCGAAAATAAAATAAAAACCTTAGGTTTTTTGCTGGAAATATGAAAAAATCACGAATTTGATTGGCCAACGGCATCGTGAGGAATTGCAGGGTATTTTCGTCGAATTTTCAAATGCTCGTGACTGTTAAATATTACAGGGGCCGCCTGCGAGCTGAGTGTTGCCTATGGATGGCCGTGGACTGCAGCGTGCTGCTAAGGGACGTTGGCTATAGTGGAGACGTAGCTGCTAAAGACTGCAGCATGCTGCCAGTGGCTCTCGATGGACGTTGGCTGCAATGGAATCGCAGCTGCAGCATGCTATCAATGACGCCTGCGGAGGTGTGCTTCAAGATCGATATTTGAAATCTGATACCACTTGCAGAGAGACAAGTACGGGGTCTCTCTGGTTAACCAACAAAAGTAAATTTAATTCAAAAAAATAATGCCCGAACGATTCACAGTGACTCTCAATAGTTCAAAGAATGAAATGAAATAGCGAATCAAATCTTAGTAAGAATATAGTGCCACTAGGAGGGCAGATCCCGTCGTGAAGGCTAATGCGAATTGCAATAAAAAATAAAAAAACATGATGATTTAATTTAATTAAACTATCTAATATATATATGAATTGTTAACTCTTGGAATACCTAGCCGACGGCTAGGTTTGGTGTGTAACAACTGTAGGGTCTATGGATCAAAGAAGTTTTATTTTTCTAGAAGAAACATCAAAGGAATAAGGTATGGTTTTCAGGGACATTGCTTCTCATGTAACACGATTGGTCATAGAGCTTATCAGTGCAAAGAAAATGAGCAACATGGTTTTAGTTTTAGAGCTACACAATTCAGAAGTCATGGTCATAATGGTCATGAAAACATAACTTCACAATACAGGGTTCAAGAAAGGAATGGATATGGAAATTATTTCAAGAAATATTTCAGGATATGGACACCATCCAAATGCTACAATATCAAGTGTTTTAATTGCAATAAATTTGGACATATTTTAAAATGGTGTAGGACTCAATTCCAAACAAGTCCAAGGCAATAAGGTCAAATAGGTTCCAGGAAAGAATGTCAAATAGGTTCAAGGAAAGAAGATCAAGAGAAGGATATCAGAAAAACATGGAAGGAAATTGATAAAGGAAAGAAACAATGTAATATGGGAGTAAAAGTACTCCCACCCCAAAATTAATCACCTCAAGAGAGAAGGTGGTGAGGGGGCTATGCTTAAGAGTCATATTTTAGCCCCATAGGTGTCCCTTTTGCCATTAATGTCAAATGAGGAGATATTTGAGTAAGGAAGAGAGCATTGAGTTAGGGGGAGCAGCCTCCAAAGAGAGCATTGAGTTAGGGGAGCAGCCTCCATAGAGAGTATTGAGTCAGGGGGAGCAACTTTGATTCTCAAAGATGGTTTTTGCAGTGATTATGGTTTTTGCATTAGAGGTGTTGCCATCAATGAAAAATGGGGATATTTTTGGCAATTTGAGTTATTTTAAGGTGTCATTGATGTCACATGGATCACATTGAGTTTTGGTGGCCAAATGATATTTTGGAAAGCATGGATAAATACAGGGTTTTTGTTAAAAGCAAGGTAGGCAAAATAAAAGGTTTTATTTAAAACTATGGATGGCAGATTTGAACTGGGTTATTCTTAAAACCCAAGTTGGCCTTTCGTTTCATCAAAAAAGGTGCCCCGATGATGTAGATATTTAATTTTTAATATTTAGTTTAAATTTTAATTATTTAAAATTTAAATTCAAATTTAAAATTAAATATGCAAGATTTCCGTCGACGTCATAAAAAATAATAAGGAGGTTATATAAAGGGGATACCTACAGTTCATAAACATATCCTTTCTCATGGTTAATAATCGTTGGCTAAGCATCCGAATTGAGCTCGTGCGAAAATATTTTAGAAAGCAGAAGCAGCGAATAAACGAAGGTTGGTTGAAGTCCAAAGTCATCATGGGCAGAGTGGCGCATTGGCAGTTGGATTTTGGATAAGGTGTGTAGTAGCACAAAAATAAAGGTTTAAAATCCCCTTGAATGCATTCGAAAGGCGTTGGAAGAAAAGCGTTCTAAGCACTTTTGATTTACGTAAAGGGAGGAAAGGTTTTAAGGCATGTTGTGCCTTTCCCTTTCGAACGAGCGACTAGCTCGTGTGACAGCCTTATCCGTGGCTACGACACTCGCGGTGTGGTAAATTCGGGGGTTCGAATCCCCTTGAGGAGGTAAATATGTTTTTGGTCTAACTAATTTTGTTAAGCCCTAAGTTGGAGTTATAGGGTGGTTAGGAATAATTAAAGTTTTTAATTAAAAAATGTTTTTATAAGGGCTGTGATTATTATTTCAAAAGTGGATGAGTTGTTGATTTAAAATTGTGTTCATGAAATTGAAAATTAATATTTAGAAGAAATAGGGATTTGTTATAAAATAATTTTTGAGAGGTTTATTGATTATTATTTTTTATAAGGGTTTTTTATTAAAAAAAAAGGACTTTGGTGGATGTGTTTATTAAGTTGGAGTAAAAAGGTGTAAATTGAGTTATGCTTTATCTTGTGATTATTATTTGAGTCCACTAACCCTTATTAATATTGGAAAGGAAATTTGTGTTTAGTGTGGCAGATTTTGTGGATAACTACTTGGTATCAAAAAGGTATGGGCACATTCTCCTATTGATTGTTTATGGTGGTTGATTTCTGAAATATCATTGGAGTGAAAAGAATTGATTGTGGTTTCCTTTTCAAAATTGGTTGGTTGAATGCTTCAAGGTTTTATGGTTTGAGAGTTGTGTTTAAACCTTGTTTTATAAGCATAGTCATTGAAGCCCATTGGTTATGTAAATAACTTGAAAAGAACATGAGTATCATTGTTATGTGATATTTGTGGTTGAGCATTGTTGGAAATATTTGAGTTGGTTGATACATGCTTGGACTAGGGTTTTTTAAGAAAGAGTTGTCCCTTGTGGTGATTGGTTGAGTTGAGTTGATTGAGCCTAGTAAAGTGATTGTGTGAGGTGATTGTTCAAGTCCCATGAAAAAAACTATTCTATAATTCTGATTTGAGTTGAGATTGAGCTTAGAACATATTGAGTCTCTAAAAATTCTCTTTATGCTTCTATGAGTTGACTTGAGTTGAGATTTATTTGAGTTGATATTGAGCTTAGAACATATTGAGTCTCTAACAATTCTCTTTATGCTTATATGAGTTGACTTGAGTTGAGATTTATTTGAGTTGAGTTGAGTTGAGATCATTGTGGATCATTGTTGTTATCCATTGTAGAGTGCATTGCCATTTATTGTTGAGTTCATCTTTGAGCCTTGCCTTCATAGATTTGTGGATGAGGCTTGAGTAATACTTGAGCATGATTGATTGAGCATTTTAGAAGGCCTTTGGGATAGATTTTTGGATAGATTTGTGGTAGTTTGTGTATGATTGATTGAGCTTTTGAGAAGGCTTTGTGGACAATTTTTGGAACAGATTTGTGGATACTTTTAGACAGATTTGTGGATAATTTTAGACACATTTGTGGACAGATTTGGGACAACATTTGATGAGGTTCTTGGTGACCCTATTGAGCATATTTGAGCAGGTTTTTAGTGAGCTTGTTAGAGCAGATTTGAACAAGTTCTTGGTGAACTTACTAGAGCATATTTGGACAAGTTCTTAGTGAGCTTGTTGAGAAGATTTGGACAAGTTCTGTGTGAGCTTGTTGAGTAGTTTTGGACAAGTTCTGTGTGAGATTGTTATGCATATTTGGACAAGTTCTATGTGAGATTGTTATTGCCTAGATTTGAGTAGATCAAAGAAATTTGTACAAGTTCTCTGTGATCTTGTTGAGCGGTTTTGAACAAGTTCTATGTGAGCTTGTTATGCAGATTTAGACAAGTTATGTGTGAGCTTGTTATTGTCTAGCTTTGAGAAGATCAAAGAAATCATTGTATTGGATAAGGATCCTTATTTTTGTGTGAAATATTATAAGGAGATTATCTTGTGGAGTACCCCACATTGGGGGAACCACGTTAAATATTGTGTCTCAATTGTGTATGGTGACTTTTGATCTTGCTTACTATTGCTATCTGAGTTATTAATGCACACTGCTATATTTGGTTATTGCAATTAAAGACACTTATTGATATTGGTTTGGAAAGAAAGTAAAAATTGGGTGCTATACTTTTCAACCCCCCCTCTCAATATAAGCTTGTGTTCTTCACATTACCCAAGCGGTGATGGAAACATAGGAAGACGAAAAAGTTGAAATCCACAGGTGTGAAATTATCATTGACATAAATCTTCTTGCCGCCATCACTGGGAAAATGGTGAGAGGAAGTTCCTTCCATCGACAGAAGCACCACTGGGAGGTTGAACTACACGACTTCAAGGACAATCAAATTTTTTTTAAGGAGTCAAATAATGGGTTGACGAGTATGGACCTACCCACCCCTTGGAATGGAGTCATGAAGAATGTGATGGAGTTCATAATTGCGAAGGACCTGGGTAAAATTCTGCTTAGTTTTCACTATGCCTTCGTAAATTTATTTCATGACATAAACCCAATAAGTATACCATGAATTCCATGGATTACACAATTAATTCATGTCGAAGAAAGAGGAGTTATGCCATGCCTCTGCACCAAGGGCTGTTCAAAGTGATTTGCAAGTGGGTTTTGGCCTTGGCTCCCCAAGATGCACCTCTTGTCATCAAGGAGGTCCCTACTGGCCATAAGGTGGAGAGCTCCAAGGTGAGGGCTAGCCCGAGCATACCCAAATCCCCCTCTGGTTCACCATCAAAGAAAAGAGTGTGGGACATAATTTCCAGAGGTGGATAGGCGATGAAGAGACTAAGAATCAAGGAGTTGGCCATGATATCATCCATGCAACTGAAGAACAAACAGGTGGAGGGTAGTTCCAAAGTCAAGGTAAATGAAACAGAGGATGAAGGACCTGATCCGTCGACCATGGTCCTTAAGTAGTTCATGTTGAATACATCGACCAAAATTATACAATAGATGTAGGAGGTTTATGACGTGCTTACCAAGGTGTTTTTCAATGAAGGATACCAAAATGACAAGCCAAGTGTGGTTAACCAGACTTTGGACGATGACGAGGAGGATAAGGATGAGGAGCTCAACGAGGACGAGGAAGAAGATACTTAAGGTTCATCCTATAATGCCCCTATGCAGAATTTTATTGTGCATACACTATAATTTTTCTATCCATGGCAGTTTTGATTTATGTACTACATAGATGATATGTTCCTTTTTTAGGTTGGGGTCTATGTTAGGTTACTGGAGGCCTTAGGAAGTTCCTTTAGGGTTAAGTGCTCTTGTGGGGTGTGTTGTCTATATGCTAGGTTGTCATATTTTACGGTTGGTTTTTAAGCAATGTTGCTCAAAGGCCTAGCAAGGGTAGTTAAAATAGAGGATAAAGTAGTCCTCAGGTAGGGAAGGATCCATTTTGACAACATAAGGCTAATTTTGTAAAAGGTTTTGGGTTAACCTGTAAAACCTGATATTAATGAAAAGTCTTTTACTTACCAAAAAAAATGAATATTATGAAGCCCTTTTTTCCATCAACCTTTGTATTTTTCCTTGACATATATTCCTTGATAATAATGATGACTTCATTCCTTGACATCGATGACAACTTTGACTTAATGACTCAAAATGCCTAACATATTGTTCCCCAATGTTCTTTTAAGAATTCGAAGCAAGTTTTTATTTGTGGATTCGGCCAAGCCATTTCCCTGTGGATAATAATTGGAAGATGTTTTTAGATAGATCCCATACTTGCTCATAAATTCGGTGATCTTAGCCCCTATGAATGGAGTCCCATTATCTATTACAATTGCATCTGGAACACCGAAATGGGTAATTAGTCCTTCCAAAAAGGAGATAATTGTTGCCTGATCAAATTTTTTAGTTGGGATGGCCTCAACCCATCTAGTGAAATAATCTATCATCATTAAAATATATTTGTGCTCAGTGGAAGAATGGGGATCAATAACCCCAATGAAGTCCAGTCCCCACTATTGGAAGGGTGCTTCAACTTGAATTGGATGTAGAGGCAATGATGCATTTTTAGTCCTACCAACATACCGCTGATAATTATTGTAACTCTAGCTCACTTTATGTGCATATGTGAAAAGGGTAGGCCAAAAGTACCCAAATCGAATGATCTTCAAGGCCATAGACCTTCCTGCATAGTATCCATTGGATAAACCAGAATGGAATTCTTCCAATATTTTCTCCTTCTTTGACTCCTTCACACACCTGAGGAGCACTTCATCTATATTCTTATGGAACAATTCGCTTGGCAATAAGACATACTTAAGCACTTGCAATATGAATCTCCATCGTTGTGAAGCATCTAGGTGTGATGGACATCTTCTAGATGTAAAAAATTTGACAAGGTCCTCTGTCCAATCACGATCGCCTATAGCACGATTTGCACAAATGCTTTCGCTAAGCTTTTCAAGACAATGATTCTAAAGTTGCACTTTTGGCTAGTTCTTGGTAGAGAGCTCATCCATGAACCAACTTAGTCGATCGGATCTCCACATCATATTCCTAAATTTTTGAGACCCAACCTGCTCTTTTGTCACCTAACTCTCCCTAGAGAATGAAGTTTCAGACATCTGGATGAATAACATAGACTATCATCTTACTCTGTGAAATAAAATGTCGAAACTTCTTTAAATATTTCATAACCACGTACACCTATTTTTCAATAAAATTATACTTTTCCTTATGTGGAAAAATTACTTGGCTCAAAAAGGCAATTGGATTTTCCTCTCTGTCTTCTTGCTTCTGAGTGAGAACAATGGCGTAACTCTCCTACTCACCAACTGCATAGAGAATGAAATATTTTGAGTAATCTGGATTAATTAATATAGGTGCTTGAGTGATCCTCTCCTTGATTTCCTAAAAAGCCTATCTTCTCACTTCGGTCCATTTAAAATCTACATTCTTCTTTAGAAGCTCGATCATTGGTTTTACAATTTGAGCAAAATCGGTAATGAACTTACAAATAAAGTTGATCTGGCCAAAGAATGATTGCATATATTTCTTGTTAACTGGCAATGATAACTTTAAGAGTGCCTCAGCCCTTGTAGGGTCTATTTCTAGTCCTTCCTATGAAATCACATGTCCCAAGAGTTTCCCTTCTTTGACAACAAATATGGACTTCTTTGGGTTAATGGAAATTCCAAATTCTCGACATTTTTTGAACACTTGCCTCAAATGAGAGACGTGCTCTTCCCTGTGGTGTGAGAAAATAGTCATATCATCAAGATAAATCACAATAACTCTATTCAATAACTCACCAAAAGCAATATCCATAGCTCTCTAGAATGTAGCACCGATATTGGATAGACCAAAGGGCATTCTATGATAAGCGAAAGTGCCCCATTTTGTAGTGAACATTATCTTGTGTTGGTCCTCATCCTTCACCTAAATCTGGTTATAACCAGAGAAACCATCCAACAATAAAAATATTTGCACCCCAATGACCACATGGAGGATTTGATCAATCTATGGCAGGGGGTAATGATATTTTAATGATGTCTGGTTTAGATTCTAAAAATCCACGCATAACCATATATCTCCATTATTTTTTTGAATTGAAACCAAGTTTGCTACCCATGTTGAATGCTTAATCGGATAGATTATCTTTGCCTCCAGTATTTTTAACAACTCTACTTTCATAAGTACCTCAATATTTGGATTGACAGGTCGTTGTTTCTACTAAAAAGGTTTTACTCCTTCCTGCATTTCAATGGTATGTTGGATTACATTTTTATCATATCCTTTTAAATCATGGTAGCTCCAGGAAACAATGTTGGGGAATTCATAGCACAAATTTTTGATATCTTCAAGCTCTTCGACTGTATAGTATGTTCCTACTTTAATGATTTTCTCAGGCTCCAACTGCATTTCCTTGTACTCCCTTGCATCCACCTTGATTTTGTGTTTCTCTTCTACAAACTTTCAAGCGATATCAGTCCCCTAGGAATGTGATTGTTCTTCAATTGGATCATTCCTTCCATTTCCTCTTCAACAAGTATCCTATTATCTATGCTTGCAGCTTCCTTAATCAAAAAATTGATTATTTGTTCATCATTGTCAAAAACTTGCCAATAGAGGTTCTTGTTGGGGATTGAGGGTCTATAAATAACCTTGACAGTCTTGGGCTTCCTGACCACTTGCTCTATAGGAGAGAAATTGGCACCAAGAGAAGCTAAAATGTCTACATACCTATTCTACTCTCATGAAATTGCCTAGATATTCAATGTAGTAAATGACTCAAACAAGTCCCATACTTTGTTATGGTAGGCCTTCAAGTAGTGCTACTTTGACACACATTTGTTTGTAGTCTGGTTGACGATGAGCTCAGAATATCTAAATATTTGCAGCTTTTTTATGCCCAATTTCTCGATTTCTTCAAACCAAGGCACAATGCTTCATATTCAGTGGCATTATTTGTGCAACTCTAGGTTAACCGATAAGAATAAGTTTTCTGCAATCCTATAGGAGAAACAAGAACTATACTAGCCCCTACACCATTCTTACACCTTGCACCATCAAAATATAATTTCCATAGCTGATCTACGATAGGGTCTGGGGAATCAGGAACCTTTTCTTCTACCTACTCAGGCTTAGTTATGGTATAACAACCGATGTTAGTTTTGACCATCACATTGAAATCCATCAATGAAAATTCATCCTCTAGGTGAAGCTCACCAAGTGCTTCCTCCATCAAGTCAACTTCTTGCAATTCCTCTGTCATCATATTGACTACACCGATGGGATTTTCTTTTTCTTCTTCTTCTTCCAATTTCTCTATATGAAAAGTAGAGGGCTTCTCATTATAGATGCGGATTCTTCTTCCCTTGAATGGAATCTCCAAATGTGAATAGTCCAAGGAAAGGTACCCTCCTAGTTTCGCTGTGAATTCTCTTGAAAGACACATGCTGAAGTATGGTTCCAGGTCAACCACCACTACTTCTTGAATGATGATGATCTAAGGTATGCTATGTAGAATGATAGGAATATCCTTGATTACTCCAACCATTTTGATTGGGATCCCATCCAATTGCAATACACCTGGGTTGCTTCTTGTGTATTCCATTCCCATTACTTCACATACTACCTTTGGCATGATAGTAGTTGCAGCACCAGAATCGATCATACAGTTGTGCACTATCCACCCTTCCATTCTGAGTGACAAATAGAATGGAGGTGGTCTATTCTTTCTAGTGGTAGAAATTGATATTGTCTATGCTAACACTATATGGGAATGACTTTTATTTGGATATTTTGCTGATTTGAGAGACTCTTGTAGCAGATCAACCTACCCAGGTAACTACAAAGCATCATATAAGCTTACTTTCATAGGAATTTTCTTCATTTCTTCCATAATGTTATAACTAGAAGTACCAAGAACCTTTTCTTCTACAACCTGCTCATACTTATTCTGATATTGTTGAGTAGCCTCCACCCTTTGTCTCTTTGTCAATGATGGGTACTTGAGGTATTCTTTGGCTTGCTCTTTCACTTCCATTTGTACTTGAGTAACTGCAGGCTATGAAGTTGATGCCTTCATCTTATCTTGAGCCTGCTTGGGCAATAGATCCTTCAATAAGATAGAATCTTGTTGCTTCATTGTCACCTCAGGTGCTTTCGCTTGTGGTTGCACCTTTTCATTCTATGCCTTCTTCTCAAAAAGACTTTTAGAGGTTCCATTTCTATTGGATCTATGATCATTGACTTCTTTCTAGCCCTCGTAAGAACTAAAACTTACTCCAAATATGGGACCATCAAATTATGATTGGCCTCCATTATCATATTAACTTGTCTTCCAATAGAACTTTATGCTAATATCTGTATATAGTTCAAATGCACCATGCATGTATCTTCTCCATGAGGATCGTTATAGGTGGAGCACTAATATGCTCTCTTTGATGTACTAGTTTCTTCATTTGTCAACACAATTGTGTTCCTTTCAAGGCCCTTACTAGTGGTTGCTTGCTCCCTAGTAATCGATGGTGTTTGAAATCTCCTTGATCAAAAATCAGCTTTCACTTATTTCTTCCTTACTACGATGATTTCATTTGACATTGTCCTTATGGCTGAATTAATAGATTGCACCTCTTGTAATAGCTTCATGTAAGGATCAAGATTCAAGGGTGTAGGAGGTACTAGTAAAGGTAGAGGTACTGATGGGGCAAGCAATGGTAGTGGAATAGGTGATGTTGGTAACATTGGGAAAGGAATGGGTGTTGGTAACTATGGTGCTACTAGTGTGGGTAACTACGAAAATATTGGAGCAAGAAGTTGTGGGACAGGAATCAAAGTGACTTGAGGTGGACCCAAGCTCCATGAGGGAACTAGGTACATAGAAGGCATGGGCTATGAAAATACACTTGAATACAAATGTTGTGGAAGATCGGGAAGGATAGGCATAGTTACCTTTGGAGGAAGCTTACCTATGGTGATCAAGTCTACTTTGGCCTTCTACGCCTGTGTGTACAAATCTGGAAATGTATTTACATTGGCTTTTGGACATCCATACCAATGTCAAATTTGAAGGCTCTGAGATAATAAAATATAGCTTGCTCATGGGTGGGCCGAAGACCATTAGGAACTCTTTGCCAACTTTGGGTGAATCTGATGTTGAAGTCCACTATATCCTCCTATGGATGTCTTTGGATCATTGTAAATTGATGCAACAAGGAGAATGGATCAGCTTGCTCATGAAAATTCTTGATTAGAAATTCTGCCAACTGATCCCATGTGGCGATAGTGGTGGGCGGCAATGACCGATACCAGTATAATAACTTTCCTCTAAGTGATAACACCAATAACCTTACCATAATGTCTTCATCCGTGATACCATGGATTGTTGCCAAGGAAGCCACATCTTGAATATGCTCATAAGTAGTTTTTCCAGTTCTATCATAGGTAGGCAAAGCCTTTAAAGCTACTTGGGGAACTAGATTTTGTGCTTGTAGATTTAGAGCTCCTGAGCTATTCCATGCTGGAAACTACCTTGGTGGCTGTGGCTTTTATGGTGGGTTTTGAGCCATTTGGATTGGTGTGTGGGGTTGGGGTAGTGGAACACTAGTGGCAGTACTAGCTGGACTTGAAGGAATGGAGAACACACTAGCTATTTGTGAGGATGTTGTGGATGATGTGTAAGGTGAAGGAACTAACCTGGGGTGTTCACCTAATATTTTGGTGTCAAGTTCATAGAACT
Source organism: Wollemia nobilis (assembly GCA_028583015.1). Taxonomy (NCBI): domain Eukaryota; kingdom Viridiplantae; phylum Streptophyta; class Pinopsida; order Araucariales; family Araucariaceae; genus Wollemia; species Wollemia nobilis. The sequence continues at coordinate 1,608,666 of JAQPPZ010002550.1, forward strand.
CAACAGGGTCTTCAGGATTTTTGGCCTTCGATCTTGTGATCATGAAGCACAACTTTCACTACCTTCACGTTCGGAGGCTTCTAGGTATAACTGAGTCACCATATGTTCTAATAATACAACATAAAGGTGAACATCAAACCTCAATACTATTGAAAGTGGAACTTTCGAGGTCCCACTAGGCATGCCAAAAACTATTGGTCAAATATCTACCTAATTATACAAACACACATTTGTGCACCCTAGACATGGCCAACATTGAAAGGCTGGAGGAAAGAGATGTCCTCTGTGCCAATATCCAGAGAGGGTTGGCTCCCTTACTAAATCCTACACTAGTTTGAGACTAGAGTTGTAGGAAAGAAATTTGAAATAACAAAAAGAAATGGGAAATATGGCCATAGGTCGAAGGTGTAGGATCAGGGATAGACTAGCAATAGGAATTCCAACCAAGCATGGTAGCAACATAAGATGAAGATAAGACAAATAATTTACTTACAATTCTATAGAAACAACCTCTAGGATCGCATTCTAGTACTCACTCCATCAATAGTATTCAAATCTAGATGCAGAATTCAAATTTAGCAATAGATAACAAACATGAATATGAAACAGAAATGCTTAAAATAGAAAGTAATCACACATAAAACTACTTGCAAAATTAGAAGCCAAGTCTCTTCTATTATGCAAAAAACTTGAATAGCTTTTCTACAAAATGTCTATCCTCCTCTTTTACAATGGAAATTGAGTAGTATTTATAGAGGTTTCTACCTCTTTCATTAAATGCACATGAAGACAAAATGTTTACAGATCGGGAACCTTGGCAAAGCAATTCCTCCTTGAAGTCCTTGAAAATATTTCTCTTGAAGCAGTGATCTAGTTTTAAGGGGAAAATCTCCAGGAAATCAACACATTTGGATGTTGGTGCACAAAAAATTGTAAATCTGGTCATTGACTTGAAACCTCCATTGTTCCTCGGAAATTTGCCTTCGCTCATAATGCTTTGGAACTCATGAAGATTTCCCTGTAAATTAAATGTTGCAACTCTTTTTGCTTGAAATCCATAACTTCGGCTACTCCTCACCCCAATCATTAAATGCTTTTCATTCACCTATCTTGGGTGCTTTTGAAAACCTGTACTGATTCTTGAAGATACATTCTACCCAAAACATAGCAAGGAGTGAACGTGCTTTCTTTGAATCCCAATTTTTGTTCCTGAATTGTAATTTATGGTAGAGAAAGTGTCCCTTGTATGTACTTCTTGTTATAGTAATAACCCATAGGCAAAAATAACTTTTTACAATGCTATGAGTTATGCTTTGAGTTATCCTTTGTGTTGTCTTTCTTTCAAAGTGAAAGAGCTTCTCTTAAGATGCCATTTTACCCTCAAAATATATATTTTCCCTTAGAGTGGGTGAAAGGCACTATCACCCCACACTTTGGATGGACATTGTGTTGAATTTTCAATTCCAAATATATCCATAATCACCTTAGAGCCAAAATAAAACCTTATGCTATGTCATTGGGATGTTTCCTTGTAGCATCACCCTAGTGAGGGGTGAATGAGATGTTCACCCCCTTCTTGGGGTGAATGTGCTATTGACCATTCAAATTTATTTTATACGTCGAAGTGGGGCCCATACCTTATGTCATACATATATTTTCCTGGAGGAAGGGTGAATGTGCCATTCACCCCCCTCTTGGGGCAAACACACCATTGACTATTCAATGTCTTAGCACTTGCAACTTTTTTTAGATTCATCAAAGTTTTCCTTTATTACACTTTCACCTTTGAGAGGGGTGAATGGAATGTTTTCCCCTCAACCAGGGTGAAAGCGCTATTGACTTTTCAACACTCTTTGTTAGGAAAATTTTAAATGATGTTCACCCTAAAGTGGGGCGAATGAAGATTTCACCCCAACTCTGGGGTGAACATTCCCTTTGCATGTGCTTCGACTTTGGGTGCATTTTGCTCTTAATTTTAAATGGATTTCATCCAAAAGTAAGGTGAAAGGGACTTTCACCCCTTATTTGGGATGAAAGCATCTCCATCGAACCTTAGCCAATTTTTTTTATTATTTTCTATAAAAATATCATGTTCACCCCAAATGGAGCGAATGTGTTAGTCACACTAATTTAGAGGTGAACTTGCCTTCGCCATTCCTTTTTCATAATGATCCAATTTTAAAACAAAGGAATAATTTTCACCCAACCCGGAACCCCAATGCAGTGCTATTTGGTTAATTTTTACTGAGATTTCTCACATTTTTATCCATAAATATTCTGGCTTGTGATGTCCATTATTTCCAGGTAAAGAAATGTATAAAAAATAAAGAAGTTAATATGTACAAAAAATGTAACATATCATATGGATGAAAACACTACAACATAGAATTAATATATTTTTGCCATTTTTTCATCAATAAAATTTCATCAAAATGTTAATGTGGCATATTGTCAAAATTTCCAACAGTGGCTAATCATCGTTAATTAATAAATATTAGGATTTTTGAAGTTTGGAATTGGCTAATATTAGGGACCCTTAACTGGGGCCCATTAGCCTAAAAAAATTGGGTTTAATATGTTATTGGTAGATTTGTCCCAATTTTATAATAATTGGATCATTTAAAGTTTAAATCTCCAATATTACCCCTAATAATAGGGGACCTTTTCACCTTGAAATTATAAAGAATTTTGGATTTCGAAACTAATTCACCCCATTTTTATAAATACATTTTAGGGCCAACCCCTTACGCATAACCCTACTTTGGGCATTTCTTCAGCATGATAATATTTTGTCTTTCTCATTGTGAGCTTGTACTTGGATTCCTTTTCTAACTTGATAATGGGTTCTACATCATAGGATCTTTAGTTTTGGCTTCTATTATAGAGTACAATGCTTACACATTTCAAGGATTAAATGGTTACTCCATTTCTCCCATCTACTTTTCATCATCCATGTATGTCTTGCATTTTTCTACTTGTCTTCTTAATTTTGTGAGGATGCCACATTTTTTGGAGATGCTTTCATGCATACTTATTCTTTTCAAGGTTAATTTATTTTCACATTCCTCCTTGTTAGATTCTATTTGCAACTAGAGCTCTAACTTGAGGTGGAATTTAATGTGAATGCTTAGCCTAACAACACACTCTCCTTCCCAAGGATACTTTTGGTAGGAGAGTTTCCTAATTTTGAATTTCATCCATTGATTTAATGGCTATCCTATTTTGGGTTATATTCCACCTCTCTTTTCTCACCCCCTTTTTTTATTCTAGGGGAAAAGAGACATAGCTTTTGATTAGACTATGTCTCTAACTTTGGATTTGTTTGGATCCAGGTCACATATTATAATCAATATTTAAAACTTTTATTCATTATATATAAAGACTTTTGAGTACTACATTTACTAATTTGAGCATAGCAGCCTTGTTGCTAAAAGTGATGAAATAAAACACTTTTTACAATGCTTATGCCTATGTACTATGTAGGCTTTAAAGTATTCACCTCCCAATATCTTCTTAACCTTAATAGTACATTTTCATATGCTAATGGAGATGGGGAAGATAAATATTGCAATTGTATTTGTCTTGGTTTTATCTATACGATTTCTTCAAACCCTATCTCTTTAGTTTCCCAGGTTGATATTTTTTGGATGGCCACTTCTTCCTTGTATGATTGGTCTGACAGGTTCTTCTTATTATGGGTCTAGAGCTATTGGCTAATTTTTGATTGAGGAGAATTTAGTTGGATGCTTTATTATAAATTATGGGTAGGGGGATTTTTATCTCTTAGGTTATATTATTTTTTATTTCAACTATATTTTCATCACTTTTTACAAAGTCATTTATGAGCAATGAGGCCAAGTGATCCAATTCTATGATTGGATGAGGAGGAAGTGTTTTATATCTCTTGAATGCATCTTATTTAAAATATACCACTAAGAACCTTAAGGCTATGTATTTCTCCACAATATTAAGGCCACATATACGAGTTCTTTTAGGTGCTCTAATAGAGTAGTTGGGCCTTTGCCAATATACTTAGGTAATATTACCATTATGGATTCTAGGTATTTTTCCATACATTAGGTGGTCTTAGGGGGCATAGATAACTTGAACCCTCCCAACCTAATGGGATGTTGACTAAGGAGGTAACCATATTTTGAAATACAATAATAAATATTAGGGAGCACATTTTACTTACATGTCTTCAGGATTTTTCATTCAAGGAGTCATTAGGTGGATGTAACTTTATGCTTTTGAAAAGTAGGTAGAATGAGGTTTTCACCCAAAAATTGGTCTAATATCTTCAACAAAAACGTTTTTGGTATTCATTATAGAGTAGGATTACCAAGTGAGTAAAGAGGTTCTTCAACGAACAAAAATACGTAAAGACCATCACCAAATCTAAGTCTTACTTCTTGTTATGATTTTAGGACCAATGATATGTCATTGGGGTCCCACCAGGTGTGCCATTAAACTATTGACATATTCAATTATCCATAGTAGAGAAATTTTACCTTGTAGGGAGAGACATGGTGGGGTCACGACCAAGAGCATGGGGTTAGGTTCAATTGGGGGTCTCTAGGAGTTTTTATAAGGTCAGCTCCTTATTAAGATGTGATATTTTATGAACAATTGAACTCAACAAAGGAAAAGGGGGTGCAAGGTATAAAAAGGAAAATAACTCAAGAAAAGAAAAAAATGGAGCGATGTATCAAAATATTTTCTAAGATATTTCTATAAAACATACCTGAACGCTTTGTGCCAATGGTGAATACTTCATCTCCTAGACACAATGAATCACATATGAGAATTACCAACCATAGGCATGCATAAAGAAGTAGGTCCCATAGGCAATCCAATAACAAATGACTAGTCTAGAAGTAGATGTAGGTCCACATACATATGGTTGTTAAAATCTAAAATAGGTAATAATGTTACAAACACATACATACACAAAAATGGGTCCATAGGGAGCCACCAATGGCTATGATTAAAATTGACATAGGCTTCCATGTATGCGCACACACACACATATGCAAGAAAATAATTACAAATATTTATCTAGAAGTGGGGTTCAAGATTGTGCACAAGCCATTCAAGAGCCAACTATTTTTACAAAAAGAAATGAAAGGAAAGCCTACAAGAGAATACAATTGCAAATTGGTCAATCCTTTCTATAGTCTATGCTACTATTATTTATAGTTTATAATAGTGTATATTTTCCCTCCAAAATTATCTATAAGTGGATCTAACAATCTCAACTACTCTTCCTAGGGATCCTAAACATTGAATGAAGTGCTCTTTGATCATAGTAGTTGTCATTGCTATACTTCATATTGAATGAATGTTTGGCCCATTTACTTCAATATGTCTTGTGGTAGGTGAGCTTTATCTTCTTAATTGTGAAAGAACTAACTCAATTCATCTAACTTTGTCATAATTTATCATGCCTTTGATTTGAATCAAGCAACGATGTCCACTTGACTTTATTGTATATTTTGTTCTTTAAAATCCATGGTCACCCTACAAACTGATCGAGAGTTTTATTTCTAGTGCTTCATCAAGGATTACAAAACCTTTGATATAAAAACTTATTTCACAAGAAAAAATTCCCTTGGTGCTTTCCTCATTACTTGATCTATTAGGAATTCATTATAAATAAATTTTTGCACAATTTTTTTATTATTGAGACTTATTTTGGCTTCCTCCTCTTCAAGCTAAAAATATTTAATTCCCTATGATCATGGTTCTTCCTTAGTCATTGATGGATAGTGATTTATCACTATAGTTAGATGTTTCCTCTCTTTTATAGCATAACTCACACTAGGATAGGCCATCAATTCCCAACATATCAAATTAGCAAAGGTACAAAATTTAATTGTGCATGAACTACCAAGCAAAGAAGTTTACTTTCAACCAACCCTTGGACTATCAAATCTTTCTCTAATACTCAACTGGATATGCATGAGGAGGAGGTTATAGAAGGATTTTTTTGTATCCATCCTTTACTGTGTATCCTCAAGGCTCCCACATCCCTAATTTAAATCATCCTCCTCATCACTACCTATAAGAAATGTTTTTGCCAATATTTTAGTCATGATGAGTGTCAATTTTGGAGGTATTAGAATTGGTAACTTGTTCAACTTCTTAAGCTATTTAAGCATATAATCCTCCAACTTTATAGAGTTGAAATAAAATACCATATTTTTTTATATATATAGAAGCAATGGTTACAATCACGATTTTTAGTAACTACCAGCACAGCTGGTAGGGTTCAAACTATCTGCAAAGGCTCCCAAGACTTCCACCATCTCGGTACATGGTAACCTGACGTGAGATGGGGACTGTCAGACGCACAAGGGTTGCACTGTCATCATCAATCTGGTGCACCACTCAGAGGAATCGGATCTTGATCCAATACCTACTTTCCATGGTTAATTTTACCAATTTTAATTTTAGAAATTCAACAATGATAGGTGGCTATTAATCCTATAAATCTATCCAAATTCATGCCTTCTCATCCCTTCCCACTTTTCAAAATAATTCATCTTTCACTAGTTCAGATCATAGATTTAGTACTACATAATTATATGTGTTAGTACTATATAATTATGATGTTATACAAGTTTCAATCCCATATAATCAATAATAAAAAATAAAACAGACTTTTCAATTCATATGATCAATTTAAAAAATTAAATTATATATAATACACAAAAGTAAATGCATAGTATGATGAGTTAATCAATATTCATACATAAAAATATAAAGTATATAGTTTATTATAATCACAAAAATTAATATAATGAACATAAAATAATATTATAAAAATATTTCTTTTATACACAAATTATGCATAAAATTTTATTAGGCTATAAAGTAAAACAATTGTGCATAGTATTTAGTTATATCCATGATAAAAATAAATTTATTATATAAAGTTGTAGCACCCTAAAATTGGCACAGTTAAACCTTAGTAAAAAGATAAAATTTTGAATTTTAACTCCAAAACTGCTCGTTACCTGCTCCCCTTGTTTATTGTGCCATTTTTAGGATTTGTTTTGATCATTAGACGATATCATCGACAATCAGACAAAATCGTCCCAGATCTGTCGAATTCGTCTAGAACAGAACGTCCAGATGATTTCGTCCCAAAACTAAATGTTCATAATTAGTTTCTATTTCAACAACTTCTCTAACTTGGGCAGAAAGCGTGTCTGCGCGGTTAGAGTCTCCCCCATTGGAGATCTCCCAAATTGGGGTGATCTCCAACATCCTAACCTCTCCCTTAATCCTATATAAACTTAGGATTTTCCTTGAATTCCCCCTAGCTTATTTTCCTTGCAACTTTAGTTTTTTGTGCACTAGAACACCTTCACACCATCGTTTGCATTGTGTATTTCAAGTTTTCTTGTAGGAATTTTATTGTTTTTCAGCCAGAGCAATCTCGGATCATTACAGGCGATTCCAAACGATTTCGGATGATCGTATCGTAGATCGGATATGATCTCGTACAATTGGAGGTGATATCGATTGCAGTATATATTGGGGGCAATTAGAGCCCGGAGTTTGCATTTATTTATCTTCTCTCTTCATTTCCTTATGCATTAACTTAGTTTATTCTATTTCTGCATTCTGGAGTTCACCTTATTTAGCATAGATGCATGATAAAGTTAAAATAAATTATTAAATTACTACATTTCCTTTAATTTTTATCTAGATTTATAATTTAGGCAAGTTTATTATCATTTCTATCATTCCCCCTTGCTTTTGCAGTTGCATTTTTGGTCTTTGCTATCTGTTTCTGTGATTACAGGTTTCTGACGAATTCGTATGTTGAATTTGTCAGGTTGACGACGATCTTGTCTGATCTCAGACGATCGACTATGATCTGAGATGATTCTGTGCAATTGCAAAAGATTATGTAATATTTGAGACGATCTGGACTTCTACAAACCTTAGAATATTCATTAGACATCCAAAATTAGGTACATTTTGTCTTATTTAGCACACTTTCTATGTTTATCACTTATTCATGTTTTCTGTATCCATATAAATCAGCATTGGCATATAGAATAGCTTAGATTCATCTTGGCCAAACCTAGAAATTGAATGATTGAATATAAAAATGAACACATAAAACCCATTCTCAACCTAGGCATGGAAATTGCCACTCAAAGTTTCCTGGTGAACCCACCATCCATCAAAAATTCACCATTATACCCCTCCCCTGAGAGGCACGACCTTCAAAGGGCCTCTCAGTCCGAGGTATTGTCCCATCCTTCTCACATTCCCCTTCTAGGTGCGGATCCTATAGCATGAAGGTAAGGATGCAAAAAAATTTGGAGCGATACATTTTGGTGAACCCGACGTGAAAACTAAAACCTTTTGAAAACAATCCAAAAAAAATAAAAAAATAAAAAAATAAATGCATTTAGAATCATTAGACAAACAAATAAATATTGCATATCATATTTATGTGGTAGATCATAATAAAATACGAGTTGTCACCATTAATGTTGAAAATCAATTAGCAGCCATAGAGATTTCTTCTGTGCTTAAAGTACCTCAAACAAATAGAGTTCAACCTTTGTGGGACGAACTTGATAGGAGATTGGGTATCATTGAATCTAGATCAACCGAACTTAGGAAAATTAAGAGGTTTGTATTAGATAGAATTTTGGATCCTGATCAAGTAACCTTATATCATGAACTTCAGAGAGCTTACCATAGGTAGTTAGCTGATAAAAGAGAACTTGTGTCTTCCGAGTTGTACACCTTTGAGGAATACCTCGACAACGCAGTTGTAGTACATAAATTTCTATCTCATATAGAGGATAAAGAAGTCATTATTACAGATAGAAAGAGATGGAATAGAGTTCCTAGAGCTATGTTATATCGATAATATTGCCATGAACTTTATTTCTACAGGTCAGAGTCAGACAGATAATATCACCATAACACATTTTGTCAAATTTTTGAAAAACCGTTTCCAATTTGAAGAGGAGCATTTAATGACTCTTGATGAACTTGATCCCATCAATGACATCCATAAACTATTTATAGGAAACTAAGCCATTCTTTTATTATTATTATTTCTTGCATTTAGTATGATGTTTGTTGTCTTTATAATATTATCACAAAAAAACACAAAAAAAAACAAAAATATAACAAAAGTCAAAATGTTTTCTTTTAAGTATTATAGTAGGTATATAATTAAAATATATACCTCCCAAACTTGTTGCAAATATATATATTTGCTAAAATCTAAGTTTAAGCATAATGACTAGAGTTAGGAATGGAAAACATACTGAAGTAGAAGAAGATTGGTTAGGAAAACTAGTAAATAAACCAGATGTCCTTCCTGAAGACCCAATTCAGGAAGAAGGAACCCTAGACCAACAAGAAGAAGAGTTTGTAAAGGAAATGAACAAAGAGAAACTATTAGAGAGGAAGGATCCTCATCCCCTAAAATGTCTCCAGGAGGAGCTGTTACTTTTGAGAACATGGAACATTTCTGGAAGTTCCTCAATACTAATATTGGCACCCTTAATAGAGCAGTCCATATGGACAAGCATCATATTAGTGAAACTCAAGCAACCCTAGAAGAAATATATCACACACACTAATCCCTTGTCCTTTGTTGATAAAGAAAGTGATCAAGCTGGACTATCCAATTTGGATATGGCCGCTATAATCCAGAACATGCAACAACAACAGGTTACCCAACCACCTAGAGTTTGGATATGGCCGCTATAATCCAGAACATGCAACAACAACAGGTTACCCAACCACCTAGAGTTCCTGTTACCAAGCCTAGAGTTATTCCCACACAAAAGAAACCTTCATTCACTGCTCTATTTTTCCAAGCTATTGATCAAAACACCTCAAATCAACAAAATCCCAAAACAAAACCAAACAACAATTTCCAATAATTTGGGATACAACATAATGCTACTACAAATCTTCTTCATAATACTCTCCCTACCAACCATTTGCATAATAGCAATATAGCATCTAATCCTTACGTCACGCCATCATACGCTCACATACCACCGAACCAATATGGTGGACAAACTAGTAATCTAGAAGCCATGGTGAAATAGTTAGTCTCCCGCATGGACCAGATAGATCCCTACCGTCCCTCGTACAATTATCGAGAGATGTGTAGTCAGCCTTTAGATCCTATAGTTGTAGCACAACCATATCCTAAACACTTTCCTATGCCTGTCCTACCTATATACAAAGGAACCAAAGATCCCATAGAGAATCTTCATATGTTTAGGATAGCATGTCATGATATATCACATGATGACTTGTTATTACTAAATATGTTCCCAAAACTTTTAGGAGGAATGGCATTGGAGTGGTATTATCAATTACCCACTCATTCTTTGAGGAATTTCGAAGAAAAAATTGAGTCTTTTGTTCATCAATTTAGTGCCTACATCGAAAGTAATGTAACCATTAAAGATTTTTACAACTTAAAAAAAGACAAATATGAATGTTTTGCTGATTTCCTAGCTCAGTGGAGACAGTTGATAGGAAAATTACACTTTGTGTTACCTTATCGAGAAATGTTGGATGTCTTTATCAATAATTTACAAGAACAACTATCCTATGAGTTATCAACTGCTACATTGACCACATTTGATCAAGCTATAGACTTAGATCGAAGAGTGGAATATGCTTTCATTAGGAGAGGTCAGCTTAAAAAGAAAGATGATGAGGAAAAACCCAGAAATCAATATAAGAATAAACAAGTTGTGGGTGATGGAGTCACTGAGAGCAGAAACATTGCTAATGTTAATGCTACGAAAACAATGGAGAAGTTTATACTGAAACCTCATGATAAACCACCTCAAGAATTTACTAGGTTAAATCAACCTCTATCAACCATTCTATCACAATTATTAGCATGAGGTTTGATCCAATTACCAAATATTCAGGAACCTGATCCAACTATACCTAGATACAAAGCTAATTTACACTGTGATTTCCATAGAGGACCTGGACACGCTACCAACTCTTGTAAAATATTAAAACATAAAATACAAGACTTAATTGATAACAATGATATGGAGGTGCAAGCCTTTCAACCTAAACAAAATCCTCCTAATAATGTTCAAAAGAACATCCTCCAAAATCAGAATTAGAATGCCAATCAATCATTGGACATATTTCAACATCCTTTACCAAAGCATGGTAAATAAGTGGCTAATCAAATTGAACATCATAATGTTCCCCCTCCTACCCAATATGTAGGAACTATTAGTGGGCATTTACCTACTCATGATTTGGAAATATTTGACACAACTTTATCCATGGTTATGACCAGACATCTATATAACATTCAGACACCTGATCTTAGTGATATAGAATATGAGACTAAAATTTACATGGAAATCACCTCAAATCAATCAAATAGCTCTGAAGATGAATCAGATCTTATTCAACCTATCACAAGTTCTATGGTTCCAGAAGAACCATTTCCAAGAAGAGTCACCACTCGACCATCGTCTCACTAATTACTTTCTAATGAACAAGCCATAAATGCTAGACCAAGACCCATTCATCATCCGCAAAATAATATTGTAGGTACCATCAGAGCTGTTACTAGACAACAGGCTCAAAATTCTCAACAAGATCAAACTCAGAATGTTGGATCAACTCCATTTTTTTGAAAGTTCCTAATAAATGGAATCATGCGCCTAATGTTCAACCTAAACCTCCTTATAATATTAATGAACAATTATCAAATACTACAACTAGAATTTCCCTTTTGGACCTTTTAAGATCTTCTCCTACACATAGGGATGAATTAATGCTCACATTAAGCCAAATGATGGTACCACAAAATATTCAACCTGAAGCCATGGCCAATACTATCATAACTCGAGAAGTCGATTGTATTGACTTTCGAGATAGAGATATACCGCAACATAGTTTACATAAGGATAATCGCTTATATATTACTGCCCTAATTGGATATGTAGCAGTTAAACGAGTCTTGATTGATAATGGTTCATCTTTACACATTTGTACTTTTGACTTCTACCAAATATTTGGGTCTAGAAGTGACAAAATGAAAAGAACTAATATGATCATAAAAGCCTTCAATGATGAAACACAAGAAACATGTGGAGTTATTACTATCCCATTGCAAGTTGGTCCAAGAACCTTAGACATGACCATGTTTATTGTACATTGCACAACATCGTACAATATACTCTTGGGTCACCCTTGGATCAACGTGATATGAGCCGTTCCATCAACTTTACATCAGTGTGTTAAATTCAAATTTAAAAATTAGATGGTTACCATTCATGGTGATCCCAGACCCTTTGATCAGTGTGCTTTGGCAGAACCTGTTGGAGTTCAATTTTACCCTACTCTGTCATCCACACATCCTAATTCTCATTATCCATCTAAATGTGTGAAACACACACCCATAACATCATCTACTTTTTCTCCATCAACTCCTCTACATATAGTTAAACCATCTTTCGAACAAATCACATTAGGACCTCAAAAAAATCCTAATCCCACAACCAAGGTTTCTTTCTCTACTCCTATAACTTCCATACCTAAAGAATCATCCATCGACATCTCTACAACATCTACATCCACCAAAGGCATAGTTTCCACATTAGAAGATGTAGGAAATGTTCCTTCTATCTCTTATGCTCTTACTGACGAGCTCTTACCCGATTTGTCTAAAATTCTTATATCAGAGAAAACAAATGCTGCTATGCAAGATTTCCTTATTTTAAATAATTTTCTACCCTCTCCTCGTACATTGGGTCTCCCACAACCTATGGGAAGTATTTACCAAGTTGGGAGTTGCGCTTTTATTTATAAGGGATATGACTGGGGTAGAATACCCAGAAACATCAAGACTCATTATGATGGATATGCTCAATGTTATTTTACTAATAAGTATATTAAAGCTAAGCCTATAATGCTTAAATTGGGATATAAAGGGAAAGGTTTGGGACCTTTCCAAAATGGTATGAAATAACCCTTTGAGGTAGAACCATGGCCTATCCGATGTGTTGTGGGCCTATTTTCTAGTAAAGGTCAGCCCTTCCCATTTGAGGATGATGACCAAATCATATGTTACCAATATTATTTGGATAAACATGATGCTTTGCATCTAATAAATAAGTCATTTACATGTAATATGCTATCTATAGCCTACCCTGATATGATCATTGAATTCGACGATGAGTTGGAGGGAGATATCTTCCATGATGTCTCCGTTGAGGAATTATTACATAACAAATTTTATTTTGATGGATCTATACCTAGTATAGCCCAGCTTGAGGCCACGACTCCTCAAGACAAATTATCCAAGCTAACATCGGAAGAATTACAAGAATTGGGTGTTTCACCCACCCCACCTAATTTTGAGAGAGATCTACACATGGAAGTAGAAAATGTCATAAAAATTAACATTGGAACCGAAGGTAATCCTCACATAATCAACATTGGATCAGAATTGAGTCAAGAAAAACAAGATAAATATATTGCATTTCTTAAGGAATATGAAGATTTCTTTTCTTGGACATATGAAGATATGCCAGGATTAGACCCTTCTGTAGTTATGCATCACCTAGTAGTCCATCCGGATGCTAAACCTGTTAAATAGAAACTTAGAAAAATGCATCCTAAAGTGGCCTTACTAGTCAAAGGGGAATTAGAAAAACTTTTGAAGGTTATTTTTATACAAGCCATTGATTATGCTGAATGGATATTGAATGTAGTTCCAGTAACTAAGAAAGAAGCTACCAAAGTTAGGGTTTGCACAAACTTTAGAGATATTAATGTTGCATGCCCTAAAGATGATTTTCCTCTTCCCAACATGGATCAAATCATTGATTTTACTACTGGGAGTGGAATGATATCCTTAATGGATGGATTTTATAGTTATAATCAGATCAGGATAGCTCCTGAAGATCAGGCTAAAACAACCATTATTACCCCTTGGGGGACCTTTTGTTGGAAAGTGATGCCATTCGGTTTGAAGAATGCAGGTGCAACATATCAATGAGCCATGACTTATATCTTTCATGATATGATGCATGATATGATGCATGATATTCTACATGATTATGTAGACAATATTATAGCTCGTTCCATAAAAGAAGATGATCATTTAGATGACTTGAGAAAAGTATTTGATCGGTTAAGGGAATATCTTATCCGACTAAATCCAGCCAAATGTATATTCGGAGTTAATTCTAGTAAATTATTAGGGGTTATAGTTTCTTTACGTGGCATTGAAATTGACCCTCTCAAGATCGTGGCTATCACTGATATGCCCACACCCACAAATATATCTAAATTATAGAGTCTACAAGGTAAGCTTCAAGCTATTCGTCGCTTCATCGATAAGTTGGCAGACAAAACAGGACCCTTTCTTAAGCTTCTTAAGAAATATGTCTCTTTTCATTGGAACGATGAATGTCAGGAAGCATTTGAACTCCTCAAACAATATCTCCTTAACCCACCTATGCTTTCACCACCTAGACCTGATCGCCCATTTATCTTGTATATTTTTGCTTTATATTTTGCCTTAGGAGCTATGTTAGCTCAACTTGACGATGAGAAAAGAGAGCGTGCTAATTATTACATTAGTCGAACCTTAATCAGTTATGAAACCTGCTACATAGCATTAGAGAAGTTATGTCTAGCAGTTGTATTTTCTACACAGAAACTACGCCATTATATGCTCAGTCAAAAAATGTATGTTATTTCTAAATTCGATCCTTTGTGGTATCTCATGATTCGATTGTACTTATTTGGTCGCACAACAAAGTGGGTTATTGTGCTAAGCGAGTTTGACCTCACATTTATAGGACAAAAGTATGTTAAGGGTCAAATCATAGCAAATAAATTAGCTGTTGCACCCTTAGAGTCTACCCATCCCCTCATCATTGAGTTTCTCGATGAATGCCTTAAATTAGAGGCAGACCATCCAGAGAAATGGTCCTTATACTTTGACGGAGCCCGATGCATGAGTGGGGCTAGTGTAGGTATTATTTTAATATCTCCACAAAAACATTTTATACCTCTGTCCTTCAAATTAATTTTTGCTTGTACTAATAAAACTGCTGAGTATGAGGCTCTAATCCTTGGATTATGAGCTGCCTTAGCACTAAAAATTAAAAATTTATTAGTTTTCGATGATTCTCAACTTGTCATAAATCAAATTACTAATGTTTATCAGATAAGAGATGATAAATTGCGTCCATATAAAGCATATGTCTTACAATTAATATCTTTATTTGATCAAGTTACCTTGGAAGCTATTCTTCAAACTAGCAATCGTGTGGCTGACGCTATGGCTGCAGCTGCATCTCTTTTTCCCTTGGAGTTATATGATGAATATGCTACCATCATTATTCGTCGATTCTAGGAACCCGTTTCAAATAAATCATGCTTAGAACCTTTGGATGTGTTTCTAATCAATGAAACTACTCTTGAACCTTGGTACACTGATATATTTAATTTTCTTCAAAATGGGACCTTCCCTGATAGTTGTAATAGCAACCAGCTCTGGTTATTATGTAGACGAGCAAGTCGCTTCGTAATTATTGGCAATACGTTGTATAGGAGATCTTTTGAAGGCATCTTATTGAGATGTTTGAATCTAGAAGAATCTAGATTAGCTTTGAGTGAAGCCCACAATGGATCTTGTGGGGGACACTTTAGTGGTAGCACCATTGCTAAGAAACTCCTTAGGATAGGATATTTTTGGCTTACTATGGAAAATGATGCACATGATTACGTGTACCATTGCGACAAGTGCCAGAAACATGCTGACCTTGTCCATGCACCTGCACAAGAACTGTAGGCTATTTCATCTCCTTGGCCCTTTTCAAAATGGGGCTTAGTCATCATTGGAAAAATCAATCCTGTGTCATCTGATGGACACAAATTCATCATAACCACCACCGAGTATTTCATGAAATGGGTTGAAGTTATGCCCTTAGCTTCTTGCACTGGAACCCAAGTTTCCAAATTTATTTTTAATCAAATTATTTGTAGGTTCAGAATTCCTACAAATCTCATTTTAGATAATGGAACTTGTTTCAAAAATAAAGATGTCAAAAAATTATGTCAAAAATATAAAATTCAACATCGTTGGTCCACTCCCTATTATCCTCAGGATAATGGACAAGCAGAAGCATCTAATAAAACATCAATCAAAATCCTTAAAATACTGGTCAATAAATGTGGTTGAGACTGGCACATCCAATTATATCCTGCTTTGTGGGCTTATCGAACTAGCATTTGTACCCCCACAGGTACTTCACCTTTTATTTTGGTCTATGGAACTGAAGCAGATTTTCCCTTTGAATTAGAAGTTCCTTCTTTGGCTCTACTACTTCAAGATACTGAAGTAGGAGATGAATATTGTGCTGGCAGATTTAGTCAGCTGGAAATCCTAGATGAGAAGCACATCAATGCTTTGGAACATCTTTGATCCTACCAAAACAAGCTCAAGCGAGCTTACCTCAAGAAATTTCATCATTGATCCTTTGAGATCGGTGACCTCATATTAAAAGAAAATAAAAAAATACTAATGCAACTAAAGATCTTAAAGGTAAATTCGAGCCCAACTAACGACTATAAGTATCACACCGTGCAGATAACTGATGTCTCTTTTTGGCCAGCTTAGCTATTCTTATACAATCATTTAGCAAGGTTGGATTGTGCATGTCTACCTCCACTCGAATATTTTCTTTCAATACATTGCAAAAAGCTCCTACAACTGTGTCGAAATTGAGGTCTAAAGTGTATGGTAGTAAACTGGTAAACTTTGAAACGAATTCACTAACCGATCCTTCTTGTTTAAGAGATAACAGTCTTACTATATATGATGATGTGGCTCCTTCGTCAAATATTTCTAAAAAAGAGGTAGTGAATTTTCTCCAGTTAATAGTAGCTCCTTTCTCTCGTTTAAGCCATACAAACCATTGGTAGGCCTCAGTGCCTAATTTTGATGCCGCGAAAGGCACTTTATCAATCTCCTTAATTTGATATAAGTCGAGAATGCCTTCCATTTTGGCTATCCAACCATGAGGATCATGACCCTCAAAGGTGGGCATATCAATGCATGGAAAATTATTAGGGCCTCTTGGTTGGTGATAACCCGTATCCCTTTCTTGATCTTGGTTATACCATTGTCTATGATAGCGATCCCTAGAATTATCCGAAGTGCCTATTTGTTGTTCCCAATCATCATTTTGATCGACATTGTCTTCATTCCTTTGGGCATGGGAGTGATATTGGGGATTAGTATTGGGATTAGGCTGGTTTTGTGCTTTCACTAGGGATTTTAGGGTGAGACTAATTTCATTCATACCCTCTAGTAGGAGTCGAAGAGAATCATCGTTGGAAACGGCTGAGTTACTTGAGTTTCCTTGTGTGATGTTTTCGTGAGTTGGGGGAGGATTAGTAGCCATAGGATCTACCAGTGGATGATGTGGATTATAACTACCAATTTTGAAAGGAGAAAGAGAATTTTTTGTACCTGGGCTTCGATTAGGTCTTCTTGTGTTGGTAGTGGGCGTTTTTGAGCTTGATAATCGACCATCAGAACCTTTGGTCCACTGTTTTCTCATGCACTTGTTAACATAACCTGCTTGGGATTCCTCTTCAACTATCACAAAATTTGGTTGAATTTAGCAAAAAAAATGTGGATTCCGCTTCAACTGCGATGTGGATTTGAATTTTGCTGGCTCACCTCCTTAACAACAACTTTTGACGACTTTCAGTGACTTTGACGACTTTTAGCGACTTTTGACGACTTTTAGCAATACACGATGCAACACGACAGGACAACTTTGATGACTTTTAGCAATACACAATGTGACACGACGGGACAGCTTTGACGACATGCGAGACACTAGACACACGCGACGACATGACACCCAGAACCGACACGCGAGACCGAGACAAAATGGAAGACATGATACCCAAGACGGTGACCGAGACAAACGCGAGACCAAGACAGAACGAAATGGAAGACTGATAGAAGACGGGATGCAAACTAATGACAAAGTGATGCACGACCCCCAAGACCATGGCCGAGACAGACGCTAGACCGACAGAAGATGCGACGCAACCCAATGACAGAAGACCGACAAAAATGGAATACTAACACAGAGGACGACAAGACCAAGGACGCGGACAGAGTAGCAAGGCAAGCGCAAGGAGGTGAGCGTGTGGCCAAAGCCACAACTCACTATGTGCACTAAGCTCCTTATAAACACCTAATCGCCCACAACACCGTGTATGTGGGATAAATGCCCATGCGAATATAAAAAATAATAATAATAATAATAAAAATGCGAGTACCTTATAATATAACACGATATATGATTATTTCACGCTCGCTGATTGGCCGATGGCATGCTCTGTGTTTTGTTTGGTTTGTACTACAATTTCTTGGCTTTTCTACTGTTTTAGTGATTCAAGGGTGTTTATCAAGTGAATAAACCAGATTCTTCTCTCCGCTTCAGTGATGCACGGTAAAAATCGTTTAGGCTGTTGGTCTGTTTTGACAATGGTATAGTACTGCATGCGTTTTGGAGTGTGTTCAAAAGTGCATGAGATGGTGAATTAGGAATACGATGGCACCCGTATTACCCAGGTGGACGCTAATTTTCTCAGAGATGCGTTGGCCACATCTTCAAGATCTATGGGTGTTGGTCTTCTGTCCGACGAATTTAACTTCATGAAATGATGCTACTGCGGAGTGCATTGGGCTGAAGGAATTATGTGGATATAACCAGGACCGGTGTCTCGTGATACCACTTGGAAGGATTTAACTATCCTTCTGCACAAATGAATTTACAGAGAGAGATTTCGAAAATAGAATGACGAAATTATTATGCCAAAAAAGAATTAATAGCGAAAGGATAAAATAATTCAAATGCCACTTGAGGTGGGCACACCCTCGCCGTATAGGCTAATGCGAAAACGCAGATGAAGATTTAAAAAATATAAGAGATGATTTCAATTAAACTATTGTGAATCCATATATACTAAATTTTACACGCTTGGAAATCATAGCCGACGTAGACTATGTTTGGAGTGTAACAAGGACCGTATATCATCACTGCTAAATTTGGATCGGGAGCATACCGATTAGCTACCTTATATGGTAAAGATCTTAAAGAACCTATGAAAATTATGCATCTTAAATTCTATTATGCATAAAATCCGGTCATTTCATCATTGTATATAGTGTTATTTTGCATATTGTTTTATTTTAGTCATCCATATAAAAATATCAAAAACAATCACATTGTGTATCTTCTCAATTCATCAATTAAAATCAAAACATCAAAATATAAAAACATCAAAATCATCAAAATATTCAAAAACATCTTTTATTTTTGTACTTGTCAATTCTTGAAGTATTGCAGTCATATTTTCAGTTATTTTGGATAAATTAGTATTTATTTGGAATCTCGCACTTCCACACTCAGATGCATAAATATCTTGATTTTATTTGGTATGATTATTAATCTCTCTTATATCAAAGTCCACAGTTGAATTAAATATAGTTTTGAGCATAGAGAACTGATCTTGTTATTTACTTGAACCAAGCATATCTTTTCACATTAAAATTATTTCATTGCAAATTCGATATGATGCTACATAGTAGAAATGGTTTCTTGAACGAAAAGTTTCCCCTGCTATCCTATCATGCACATGGTCTAGAATCTTTGAGAATTGACAAAAGGACAAGCTCACCCCTGCCTAGAATAAAAATCCCTTGCTCTACAGCCAATCCGAGCAAGTATCCCTAGTATAGGAAGAAAAAGAAAAAGAAAATTCAAAGAAAATGAGAAAAAGAAAAATATTATTTTGTACCATCACAACAATATTTCAGCATTATCTCAGTTCCACGCAAAAAAAAAAAAGAAAGGAAAAAGAAAAAGCAAAAGCAAAAAGCAATAAAATCTCTTTCCCTACCCTTTGAAAAGAAAAGAAGGGTGAATGAGCTTGAATCCCTGGAATTCTCAATTATTCGAAAACTATGAGGTAAGCCCCATAACAGGTGGTTTGTGCCCAACCCGCTTGGCCTTGGGTAATTCCTAGCGTGGTGATATGTCTGTCACATTAGCGACCTTCTTTTGTACAGACCTATGTCTCGCTTATGGATCAACTAGCTCTTGATGACCCAACTTACATAGTAGTTTGGTACTGTTATATGCATATAAATCATGGTCAACGAACACTTATTTGGTTAATTCAAATTACTTGTATCAAATTATCTTGCTCAAAATTGGTAAATGAACAATACAATTGCACACACATTTGTATTTGAGAGATTTTGTATCATTATGATAAATCAAGATCGGCAATAAACTCACATATGCACATGAGGGTTTCTTATAAATCTACATTTTGTCTTTGAGATAATTTAAAATATTTTTGCACCTCTTTTTGGAATAATTTCATCTTCTTACTTGAGAATATCTGTTTAGTATAAAAACAATTACATACATTGTTTTCAAAAAATCCAACATTTATTTCAAACAACATATTCACAATCTAGCAATAAAGTCACGTTTATATATTTTTTCTGTTTATCTCAAAATCAAAAATCAAATTACGCAATAAAATTACTTTTTTTGGATTTCACGACGATGGTATAAGTCTATACCTATAATTCTATGCCTAGCGCAAACCATTGTTCTAATTTTATTTTCCATTCATTATTATTTATAAAAAAATATGGCTTATATCATTATGTTACACAATTGTGCTTTGAAAATAACGAACACTTTTTCTATTTTCATTATATCAACATTCAATTTTGCAACGATGGTATAATTTCTAAGGAATTGTTCAAAATTTTATCACACTTAGGAATTTATGCCTAGCAAAAAAATCATATTTTTAATATTTCATGCATAATATTTTCATGGAAATCTAAAAACAAATCATCACCATCATCATTTTTTATCATCACAACACAAAGCCTTAAGACAGTCTCTTAAGCATTCTTTTACTTTTAGCAATATTTCTATATTGGGATTAGCTTGACGACCTAGTGAGCGGCGACTCCATGAAATGGTCTATAACAATGACAATGTCCTTTGAAATTATTGTTAGAAGTCTCTTTATTTTCATCAAATCACACCATACACAACCAATTTGTTTACATCAGATTATTTCATTTAAATTTTACAGCATGACATAAAATTATACTATTTCCAAACAACATAATTACATGAATAATCAACCAAAAAAATATAAAAATTAAAGCATCATACAACATATACACAAGTCATATCATCAAAAAGACCTATATATATATATATATATATATATATATATATATATATATATATATATCAACAAATTATATACATCATATCAAAACTGGACTAGTATACCACAATCAATACCCTGGCATACTCAATCCTCTCAAAAAAATAATAATAATATATACAATCTCTATGCAGTGAGTGGCTAGTCTCAAGAAGCCCTCGAGCTCTCAGCCTCGTCTCCTCCCCCACCCTGACGTGGAGGAGGTGGTCCCATAGAGGTCCATGCTGTGTCTTGGGTCCTCATCGTCGATCGTGAGGAAGTCCTCGACGATACCATCCTGTAACCTATGGCCCTCTAGAACCAGCTAGAAGTATACTCCATGATAGAACGTGGTATAAGCCATAGACTGTGCCAACTCCTGCATGCTCGCCCCTCCGCTTTGATTCTTGAGCCATGTAGCCTCATCCTGTAATGTCTGCACCTAAGCTCGAAGGCAAACAACCTCAACTTGGAGAGCCACCATATTGTTGCTCTCCCCCACCTCGACACCCTTACCCTTATTGGGTGATGGTGGCCTCTCCCCCCTGCTAAGAAGGGAATCCATCCTCCCTCATCCCTATCTGTTGCAGTCTCTATGGAGCCTATGGCATCCTATGGCATCTCTCCTGCAGAGACCATCACTGCTCTCTACCTCTGTGACCTCGCGTTGCCTCAATGGTATCCTGGCATCGCACCCCCATCCATCGCACAATCATGTGCATCGAACCCTATGCCCTCGTCATCCAAGGAGGGCGGATGCCTACGTACTAGGCATTGTATCCATCTGCAACCCCAGTGTCATCCCCATCCACTAGCTGGATGGGGGCATCATATGCATCTTGGCTCCAGAATCACTGCATATCTAGAGCCTCGCTCAGTGTAGTACTATCTCAGACAGTCTGGGAGTACTCATAGTCCCTAAGAGATGGGATCCCCTGCTGTAGACTAAACTATCACAAAACTCGATCATAGCAATGGAGCTCTATCTCTCCCTACTCCATCCTCAACCAATAGACTCACCTGATGCGAGCCAACTCTTGTCCATCCTCTCCCCACCCTAGATGCTCTCTCTATGACCTCCAGGTGATCTGGTCTGGGATGAGGTCATCTAGTAACCTCCATGATATTGGTAGATCTATCCACCATTGTGACCCTCTCTGGAGCCACCAATAGAAAACTCGAGGTCTCTCTCGGTCAACCCCTATCAGTGGGAGTCCTACCAACCTCCACATCGTGATGCGCTCCTAGCACCAAAATTACAGTAGCGATGTTAAAACTAGACATCGGCCTCCCTTGTATACAACTCCATGCAGGATCCTATATAAACGGCATAGTGCAAAGCTACCCCAAGGAAATCTATACCTGTGGTCTCTCATGTCGTAGACCACATCTAAAAGGAGCCATGGTAATCTGCACCCGCTCTCGTGGCACAGTAGTAGGCCACCCACTAGCCCCAACAAAACCTGAGTCAACCTAGATGCCCCAGGCATCTACCTCAGAGACTCGATGTTCACTTTGCCCTTCTCCAGGGTGAAGCTCGGGTCTCTGCTTAGCCTCATCATAGCCTGGACTTAATTGGCCATAGAAGTCATAAACCGTCCTTGTATGGGGATCCTCAAGATCCTCCATACATCCTTTAGTGTGCGAACCATCTCCCTTGTCGATAATCGAAAGCAGGATGACCCTGGATACCATCTCTCTACTAGGGCTGTCAGTAGCCCCATGTCTGTCGGTATTTGTGGCATCTCTGCCACATGCTATAGTCCGACCTATGTCAGTCGGTCTCGCTCTGCCTGATTGGGCATAGCCATGTCATCCCTCAGCCCCTTGTATTTCCATTCCCGACTCTTTAGTAATCCCCTCTACAAAATAAACAATAACACAACAAAATTCATTAATAAAACAATTATTACAATCAATTCAATGTAATTCAAACAAGCTTAATTTCATAAAAATGATGATATCGTCCACCATTGGATGGTATAGTCCTAAATTAAGTCAAATCGTCCTTTGTAGGATGAAATCATCTTCAATTTCTCAAATTGGGGATCACCCCTTGTTGGACGGGATCGCACCTATTCCATCGATTTTGCCCCCAAAAAAAATCGACGATCTAGGGACGATTTCGACAAAATTGGGACGATTTCGTCCCGACGTCATCGACGGCCTAAAAATGGCCGTGATGCCCCAAAACTGTCAAAATTTAAATTGCAAATTACACAAAACAAATTACAAATATAATTCACTAAGTTTAGATCCTTACCTATAGCCCGCACCAGACCTCTGTTGATTTGTGTGCTGTTTTGACAATTTTGTCTGCAGAGTTCTAAAAATAGTGAAAATGAACAGTAAAAATGAATTAGGGTTTTACCCTATTTTTCTTAATTTTATTTAAACAACAACAACATTTTTAAAATTTTACTTTTTCACGCTTTTACCTCAAAAATTTTATTTGGGTAAAAACACGGAGGGGGCACCATAGTAAGCAGTCGTACGATTCAACCTAGAATCATCATCTAAAAAATTGAGTAAATTTTGTTTTCTCGTAAAATGGGAAGAACTCGTCTTTAATGCATTTTCTTCAAAAAATTCACTAAAGAGGGGGCAAAATGTAGCACCCTAAAATTGGCACAGTTAAATCTTAGTAAAAAGATAAAAATTTGAATTTTAACTCCAAAACCGCTCGTTACCCGCTCCCCTTATTTTTCGTGCCATTTTTAGGATTTGTTTTGACCGTTGGATGATATCATCGACAATCAAAAGAAATCATCCTAGATCTGACAAATTCGTCTGGAACAGAATGTCCAGACGATTTCATCCCAAAACCAAATTTTCATAATTAGTTTATGTTTCAACAGCTTCTCTAACTTGGGTAGAAAGCGTGTCTGCGCAGTTAGAGTCTCCCCCATTGGAGATATCCCAAATTTGGGTGATCTCCAACCTCCTAACATCTCCCTAAATCCTATATAAACTTAGGATTTTCCTTGACTTCCCCCTGGCTGATTTTCCCTGCAACTTTAGTTTTTTGTGCACTAGAACACCTTCACACCATCATTTGCATTGTGTATTTCAAGTTTTCTTGCAAGAATTTTACTGTTTTTCAGCCGGAGCAATCTCGGATCATCACAGGCGATTCCAGATGATTTTGGATGATCATGTCGTAGATCGACGACGATCTTGTACGATTAGAGGTGATATCGACTGTAGTCCAGATTAGGAGCAATTAGAGCCCGAAGTTTGCATTTCTTTATCTTCTCTCTTCATTTCCTTATGCATTAACTTATTTTATTCTATTTCTGCATTTTGGAGTTCACCTCATTTAGCATAGATGCATGATAAAGTTAAAATAAATTATTAAATTAATGCATTTCCTTTAATTTTTATTTGGATTTATCATTTAGGTAAGTTTACTATCATTTCTATCATTTCCCCTTGCTTTTGCAGTTGCATTTTTGGTCTTTGGTATCTGTTTCTATGATTGTAGGTTTCTAATGAATTCGTTAGGTCGACGATGATCTCGTCTGATCTCAGATGACTGACTGTGATCTGAGATGATTTTGTGCAATTGCAGATGATTATGTAATATTTGAGACGATTTGGACTTCTACAAACCTCAGAATATTTGTCAAACATTCGAAATCAGGTACATTCTATCTTATTTAGCATACTTTTTGTGTTTAGCACTTATTCATGTTTCCTGTATCCATATAAATCAGCATTGGCATATATAATAGCTTATATTCATCTTGGCAAAACCTAGGAATTGAATGATTGAATATAAAAATGAACACGTCAAACCCATTCTCAACCTAGGTGTGGAAACTGCCACTCAAAGTTTCCTGGTGAACCCACCATCCGTCAAAAATTCACCCTTATACCCCTCCCCCGAGAGGCATGACCTTCAAAGGGCCTCTCAGTCCGAGGTATTATCCCATCCTTCTCAAATTCCACTTTCGGGCACGGATCCTATATCCTGAAGGTAAGGATGTGAAAAATTTGGAGCGATAAAAAAGTCTACTTCATATTTAAACTCATCCATGTAGACAAATTTTTTTAAAAATTCAATATTTTATATAAAATATTTAATTATCAATATGACTTCTATGCTTCTTTAGATGTCAACATAGAGTTTAACAACATTGCTCACAATGATTTTAGCTCTACAAGAACACTATAATAATTTTCTTACATGAATCTTTCACTTTGGATTCAATGAACTCAATTCTACTCAACCATGTGTACTTCCAAAATCTACTCTTCCCCACATTCTCATTTAGTTATGTTTCAATGATACAACATCGGTCTTCTAATGTTTTAATTTGCACTCTAATCATAACAATTACTCATTCACAACTCTTGCATCTTATGGATACTTTCTTATGACCTAGTATTTGAAAATAGTGCCTTTGATACCACTATTAGAAATCCACCTATACTCTCCATAGGATTAATATAAAATTCTCACAAAATTCAATAACAAAAATCATAGAAAGTATATTATTGATAACACAAATATATCAACTTATGTAATGTAAACACAATGTATTGAAAAGTTTATCTATTATTGATTACAATGGTTTATATTCAATATATACAATTTGGATGTGAGTCTTTTCAAATTCACAACCCTTGAACTTACTACTTATTCAAACTTTTCATCTCCTCACACACATAGGATATTGAAAACTTCATATTACTCATAGGAGAAATATAACATAATAATAAATTTTGTATTGACTCCACATATCCACATTATCACAAAGACTAATGATTGCACATACTAAATGAAAAATATTACATATCTCCTCACTAACATAGCTCCACACTTACTTACATAACACCTACTATATACCCGAATACTAATCATAGTCTAAACTAAACTGTCTACGAGGTACTTATCATAAAGACCAAATTTTAACATATGGAAAAATAATTTTAAGAGTTAACTACTCCTAGAATTCCAAGCATCCTCAATGATATTAAGTACATACTTAATTACGATGTCATTTATGTCATGCTTTAAGTGGAGAAATACCATGGTAAGGAAGGGAATACTTATAAAACATGAAAAAGCTAAAGCTAATTCATGCCAATCTAAAGGAGTTAGCTAGCAAGGAATTAGAGTTATATAAGAACCCCTTTTAAGATCTAGTAAGGGAGGTAGAGACTTGAGGATGGTGGTAGAAAGTGTTTAGGTTGCTACCACCAAAGACTAGCTAAGGGGTTTAATAAAAAAAGGAGGGATAGTGAAATTTGCTAATTTTGTAGAAAGGAACTTAATTTTGTATGCTCCACACCCAAGGACAAAGGCAATATATGGTGTCTTATGCAAATAAAGCTTAGAGTTACATGAAGTAGCCGTACCTATAGTACATTGGTACAAACATTAACAAATGTTATTCATTTTGGATGTAATAAATAGTGGTACGAGGACAAATAGTAGGAAAGTACCAAAAGATCCTAAATTTCACCCATTTTGGTGAAGTTTAGATTAGCTTGCAAAATCTATTAATTTTCTTTGAATAGTGATTCACTTAATATAGGTGCCAATTTTCTCAAGGAATGATTCACTAAATAAGGTGGATAGTTTACTTGCTAATGTATGCAAATCATGTGCAAGAGTGAGTGAATAGAATGAGTAGATCACTTGAACATAGTATAAGAGTCTAAACTAACACAAATTTCAAGGAAAGTTTTCTAAAAGATGATATTTTTGGTGTTTTGTAGTACATAATACATTCTTAAAACCTTATAATCCTCTTACAGGTATAAATAGAGGTATGTCACATTTGGAGGTTTAATAAATGTTACCTCTAAATTTTTACTTTCATGAGGAGTAATTGTTTTTCATCCTAGGTAGCCCAAGGCTGAAACTTTGCTATGAATAGGTGCCTAGGGGCTTCATTGTATCTATTTTTTGGACATTATAATTCAATGATATAGTATGTGAAATACACATTATGCTTTGTATTTATGAGGTTGTTATAAATTGGCAAATCCTTATGCATTCCATGAGTGGCACTACCATTCTAGTTTGTTAAATATGGAGTAGTTGTGTATTGTCCTTGTAGCCCTGTTTATCATTCACTTACACATTTTATAATCAAATAAATATATGGATATTTAATGTTATCTAATTTCTTATGTATTAACTAGTCATATGTTATCCTTGCTATGGTGTAATACTCCTATTTTTCATTTTTGCACTCTAAACTTCATAAATTTAATTTATGCATTTTAATTTCACACTTTGCTTTATGCATTTATTTTTAAGCATTTGATGTCGTTGCAAGTAGTTATTAGATTAGAGTTCCATATGAAGAAATCAAGGAGATTGCCTTAATCTAGATGTCAAGGGCATCCTTAGGAAAACCCACCCAACCTTATTGAAACATGGATTTGGTGTACACCACTTAATTAGAATTCAAGAAAATTTCCCATACCAACAAATTCAATTGATTAAATTCCTTGACTTTAAGAAATAAATCTATTTTGAATGTTATTAATAATGCATTAATAATTTATAAGTTATTGTAATACCACTATATAATTATGATGTTATACAAGTTTCAATCCCATATAATCAATAATAAAAAATAAAACAGACTTTTCAATTCATATGATCAATTTAAAAAATTAAATTATATATAATACACAAAAGTAAATGCATATTGTGATGAGTTAATCAATATTCATACATAAAAATATAAAGTATATAATTTATTATAATCACAAAAATTAATATAATAAACATAAAAATAAGATTATAAAAATATTTCTTTTATACACAAATTATGCATAAAATTTTATTAGGCTATAAAGTAAACAAATTTAAAAACAATTGTGCATAGTATTTAGTTATATCCATGATAAAAATAAATTTATTATATAAAGTCTACTTCATATTTAAACTCATCCATGTAGACAAACTTTTTTAAAAATTCAATATTTTATATAAAATATTTAATTATCAATATGACTCATATGCTTCTTTAGATGTCAACATAGAGTGTAACAACATTTATCACAATGATTTTAGCTCTACAAGAACACTATAATAATTTTCTTACATGAATCTTTCACTTTGGATTCAATGAACTCAATTGTACTCATCCATGTGTACCTCCAAAATCTACTCTTCCCCACATTCTTATTTAGTTATGTTTCAATGATACAACATCGGTCTTCTAATGTTTTAATTTGCACTCTAATCATAACAATTACTCATTCACAACTCTTGCATCTTATGGATACTTTCTTATGACCTAGTATTTGAAAATAGTGGCTTTGATACCACTATTAGAAATCCAATTATACTCTCCATAGGATTAATATAAAATTTTCACAAAATTTAATAACAAAAATCATAGAAAGTATATTATTGATAACACAAATATATCAACTTATGTAAAGTAAACACAATGTATTGAAAAGTTTATCTATTATAGATTACAATGGTTTATATTCAATATATACAATTTGGATGTGAACCCTTGAACTTTCTACTTATTCAAACTTTTCATCTCCTCACACACAGAATATTGAAAACTTTGTATTACTCATAGGAGAAATATAACATAATAATATATTTTGTATTGACTCCACATATCCACATTATAACACAGACTAATGATTGCACATACTAAATGAAAAATATTACATAACTCCTCACTAACATAACTCCACACTTACTGACATAACATCCACTATATACCCGAATACTAATCATAATCTAAACTAAACTCTCTATGAGGTACTTATCATATTCTTGCAGGTTATCAAATAATGTAATAATTCTAGCATTGTCCTCCATCTAATACAAGTTGAATTATGCTATAGGTTACATTACTATTTATCCTTGCTCAACAAGTTGATTTTATGGGAGATCCTACATAATTGGGTGCCTATAAAGAGTTTGGGCGAAGCTATGCATACAAAGATAGGGATTCTAATGTCAAAAAGGTATCGAATATCCTCATTATTGAAGAGAATGGATGGAAATAATAGTACAAGAAAAATTAGTAGCAGGACCTCCAAGGTGTTAGTACTCTTATGGGAGATAAATTATAATTTCTTAAGGCAACTAGACTACAACCTTCCCAAATAGCATAAAATATTGTTAACTTAACTACTAGGATGTCATAACTGGATCTAGATAAAATGAATACATATCAAATGGTCCAGTTGGCAAACCAACTCATACAAGGCAAGACATTAAAATATAGCCAACTAGAATTTAAGGATGAATAATTATAGTTCAAAAATAGAAATATATATATATATATATATATATATATATATATATATATATATATATATATATATATATATATATATATATATATATATATAAATATATAATTGGTGTAAGTTAAGGCAAGGAGGGATGAACTCTAAAAAGAGAATCAAGGTACTAAATAGGAGGTTTTTAAAATGGATTAGTTGAATAAAAAATAGAATACCTCAAAGCCTAACATGTCAAGTCTGAAAAAACTGTGCAAGAAATGATTGAGGAGTATAGTAGACTACTAGAGGACTTAGAAAAAAAATACCAATAGATGAAGGAGTTGAAAGCATAAAATATGTGAATATGAAGATAGATCCAAAGTTGGTATTAAAATATATATGGATAAATACATGTAGGAAAATATTAGGGAGGAGATAAAGAATATTTTTGAATACTTCCAAATAACATCCTTCATTAGAAAAGAAATCTTGAAATGAAATCACAATAGCATCAAAAAAATAGAAGAGAAAATTTTTGTGAGGTAAACATTAAGAAGTCCTCAAAATTCTTATATTGACGACCATAACACAAGAACAATAGTATGGTATGGACAACGAATATATGATAAAGAAAATTAGGAAGATCGTAGACGTCCAAAGAAACTTATAAACTTGCAAAGACAACCTATTATCTATAAAGAACAAATTTTAACATATGGACAAATAATTTTAAGAGTTAACTACTCCTAGAATTCCAAGCATCCTCAATGATATTAAGTACATCCTTAATTACGATGTCATTTATGCCATGCTTTAAGTGGAGAAAGACCATGGTAAGGAAGGGAATACTTATAAAATATGAAAAATCTAAAGCTAATTCATGCCAATCTAAAGGAGTTAGCTACCAAGGAATGAGAGTTATCTAAGAACCCCTTTTAAGATCTAGTAAGGGAGGTAGAGACTTGAGGATGGTGGTAGAAAGTGTTTAGGTTGCTACCACCAAAGACTAGCTAAGGGGTTTAATTAAAAAAAGGATGGATAGTGAAATTTGCTACTTTTGTAGAAAGGAACTTAATTTTGTATGCTCCACACCCAAGGACAAAGGCAATATATGGTTTCTTATGCAAATCAAGCTTAGAGATACGTGAAGTAGCCATACCTATAGTACCTTGGTACTAAAATTACCAAATGTTATTCATTTTGGAAGTAATAAATAGTGGTAAGAGTACAAATAGTAGGAAAATACCA
This sequence comes from Wollemia nobilis, assembly GCA_028583015.1. Taxonomy (NCBI): domain Eukaryota; kingdom Viridiplantae; phylum Streptophyta; class Pinopsida; order Araucariales; family Araucariaceae; genus Wollemia; species Wollemia nobilis. The sequence continues at coordinate 1,639,476 of JAQPPZ010002550.1, forward strand.
AAAGATCCTAAATTTCACCCATTTTGGTGAAGTTTAGATTTGCTTGCAAAGTCTATTAATTTTCTTTGAAGAGTGATTCACTTAATAAAGGTGCAAATTTTCTCAAGGAGTGATTCACTAAATAATCTGGATAGTTTACTTGCTAATGTATGCAAATCATGTGCAAGAGTGAGTGAATAGAATGAGTAGATCGCTTGAGCATAGTCAATATTCTAAACTAACACAAATTTGAAGGAAATTTTTCTAAAAGGTGATATTTTTGGTGTTTTGTAGTACATAATACATTCTTAAAACCTTTTAATCCTCTTAGAGGTATAAATAGAGGTATATCACATTTTGAGGTTTAATCAATGTTACCTCTAAATTTTTACTTTCATGAGGAGTAATTGTTTTTCATCCTAGGTAGCCCAAGGTTGAAAATTTGCTATGAATAGGTTCCTAGGGGCTTCATTGTATCTATTTTTTGAACATTATAATTCAAAGATATAGTATGTGAAATACACATTGTGTTTTGTATTTATAAGGTTGTTAGAAATTGGTAAATCCTTATGCATTCCATGAGTGGCACGACCATCCTAGTTTGTTAAATATGGAGTAGTTGTGTATTGTCCTTGTAGCCCTTTTTATCATTCACTTACACATTTTATAATCAAATAAATATATGGATATATGATGTTATCTAATTTATTATGTATTAACTAGTCATATGTTATCCTTGCTATGGTGTAATAGTCCTATTATTCATTTTTGCACTCTAAACTTCATAAATTTACTTTATGCATTTTAATTTCATAAATAGCATAAAATATTGTTAACTTAACTACTAGGATGTCATAACTGGATCTAGATAAAATGAATACATATCAAATGGTCTAGTTGGCAAACCAACTCATACAAGGCAAGACATTAAAATATAGCCAACTAGAATTTAAGGATGAATAATTATAGCTCAAAAATAAAAATTTATATATATAATTGGTGTAAGTTAAGGCAAGGAGGGATGAACTCTAAAAAGAGAATCAAGGTACTAAATAGGAGGTTTTTAAAATGGATTAGTTGAATAAAAAATAGAATACCTCAAAGCCTAACTTGTCAAGTCTAAAAAAACTGTGCAAGAAATGATTGAGGAGTATAGTAGACTACTAGAGGACTTAGAAAAGAAATACCAATAGATGAAGGATTTGAAAGCATAAAATCTGTGAATATGAAGATAGATCCAAAGTTGGTATTAATATATATATGGATAAATACATGTAGGAAAATATTAGGGAGGAGATAAAGAATATTTTTGAATACTTCCAAATAACATCCTTCATTAGAAAAGAAATCTTGAAATGAACTCACAATAGCATCAAACAAATAGAAGAGAAAATTTTTGTGAGGTAAACATTAAGAAGTCCTCAAACTTCTTATATTGACGACCATAACACAAGAACAATAGTATGGTATGGACAACAAATATATGATAAAGAAAATTAGGAAGATCGTAGACGTCCAAAGAAACTTATAAACTTGCAAAGACAACCTATTATCTATAAAGAACAAATTTTAACATATGGACAAATAATTTTAAGAGTTAACTACTCCTAGAATTCCAAGCATCCTCAATGATATTAAGTACGTCCTTAATTACGATGTCATTTATGCCATGCTTTAAGTGGAGAAAGACCATGGTAAGGAAGGGAATACTTATAAAATATGAAAAATCTAAAGCTAATTCATGCCAATCTAAAGGAGTTAGCTACCAAGGAATGAGAGTTATCTAAGAACCCCTTTTAAGATCTAGTAAGGGAGGTAGAGACTTGAGGATGGTGGTAGAAAGTGTTTAGGTTGCTACCACCAAAGACTAGCTAAGGGGTTTAATTAAAAAAATGATGGATATTGAAATTTTCTACTTTTGTAGAAAGTAACTTAATTTTGTATGCTCCACACCCAAGGACAAAGGAAATATATGGTTTCTTGCAAATCAAGCTTAGAGTTACATGAAGTAGCCATACCTATAGTACCTTGGTACTAAAATTACCAAATGTTATTCATTTTGGAAGTAATAAATAGTGGTAAGAGTACAAATAGTAGGAAAATACCAAAAGATCCTAAATTTCACCCATTTTGGTGAAGTTTAGATTTGCTTGCAAAATCTATTAATTTTCTTTGAAGAGTGATTCACTTAATAAAGGTGCAAATTTTCTCAAGGAGTGATTCACTAAATAAGCTGGATAGTTTACTTGCTAATGTATGCAAATCATGTGCAAGAGTGAGTGAATAGAATGAGTAGATCGCTTGAGCATAGTCAATATTCTAAACTAACACAAATTTCAAGGAAATTTTTCTAAAAGGTGATATTTTTGGTGTTTTGTAGTACATAATACATTCTTAAAACCTTCTAATCCTCTTAGAGGTATAAATAGAGGTATATCACATTTTGAGGTTTAATCAATGTTACCTCTAAATTTTTACTTTCATGAGGAGTAATTTTTTTTCATCCTAGGTAGCCCAAGGTTGAAACTTTGCTATGAATAGGTGCCTAGGGGCTTCATTGTATCTATTTTTTGAACATTATAATTCAAAGATATAGTATGTGAAATACACATTGTGTTTTGTATTTATGAGGTTGTTAGAAATTGGTAAATCCTTATGCATTCCATGAGTGGCACGACCATCCTAGTTTGTTAAATATTGAGTAGTTGTGTATTGTCCTTGTAGACCTTTTTATCATTCACTTACACATTTTATAATGAAATAAATAGATGGATATATGATGTTATCTAATTTATTATGTATTAACTAGTCATATGTTATCCTTGCTATGGTGTAATAGTCCTATTATTCATTTTTGCACTCTAAACTTCATAAATTTACTTTATGCATTTTAATTTCATAAATAGCATAAAATATTGTTAACTTAACTACTAGGATGTCATAACTGGATCTAGATAAAATGAATACATATCAAATGGTCTAGTTGGCAAACCAACTCATACAAGGCAAGACATTAAAATATAGCCAACTAGAATTTAAGGATGAATAATTATAGCTCAAAAATAGAAATTTATATATATAATTGGTGTAAGTTAAGGCAAGGAGGGATGAACTCTAAAAAGAGAATCAAGGTACTAAATAGGAGGTTTTTAAAATGGATTAGTTGAATAAAAAATAGAATACCTCAAAGCCTAACTTGTCAAGTCTAAAAAAACTGTGCAAGAAATGATTGAGGAGTATAGTAGACTACTAGAGAACTTAGAAAAGAAATACCAATAGATGAAGGAGTTGAAAACATAAAATATGTGAATATGAAGATAGATCCAAAGTTGGTATTAAAATATATATGGATAAATACATGTAGGAAAATATTAGGGAGGAGATAAAGAATATTTTTGAATACTTCCAAATAACATCCTTCATTAGAAAAGAAATCTTGAAATGAACTCACAATAGCATCAAACAAATAGAAGAGAAAATTTTTGTGAGGTAAACATTAAGAAGTCCTCAAACTTCTTATATTGACGACCATAACACAAGAACTATAGTATGGTATGGACAAAAAATATATGATAAAGAAAATTAGGAAGATCGTAGACGTCCAAAGAAACTTATAAACTTGCAAAGACAACCTATTATCTATAAAGAACAAATTTTAACATATGGACAAATAATTTTAAGAGTTAACTACTCCTAGAATTCCAAGCATCCTCAATGATATTAAGTACATCCTTAATTACGATGTCATTTATGCCCTGCTTTAAGTGGAGAAAGACCATGGTAAGGAAGGGAATACTTATAAAATATGAAAAATCTAAAGCTAATTCATGCCAATCTAAAGGATTTAGCTACCAAGGAATGAGAGTTATCTAAGAACCCCTTTTAAGATCTAGTAAGGGAGGTAGAGACTTGAGGATGGTGGTAGAAAGTGTTTAGGTTGCTACCACCAAAGACTAGCTAAGGGGTTTAATTAAAAAAAGGATGGATAGTGAAATTTGCTACTTTTGTAGAAAGGAACTTAATTTTGTATGCTCCACACCCAAGGACAAAGGCAATATATGATTTCTTATGCAAATCAAGCTTAGAGTTACGTGAAGTAGCCATACCTATAGTACCTTGTTACTAAAATTACCAAATGTTATTCATTTTGGAAGTAATAAATAGTGGTAAGAGTACAAATAGTAGGAAAATACCAAAAGATCCTAAATTTCACCCATTTTGATGAAGTTTAGATGTATATTCACAACCATTGAACTTTCCACTTAATCAAAATTTTCATCTCCTCACACACATAGGATATTGAAAACTTCATATTACTCATAGGAGAAATAGAACATAATAATAAATTTCGTATTGACTCCACATATCCACATTATAACAAAGACTAATGATTGCACATACTAAATGAAAAATATTACATAACTCCTCACTAACATAACTCCACACTTACATAACATCCACTATATACCCAAATACTAATCATAATCTAAACTAAACTCTCTATGAGGTACTTATCATATTATTGCAGGTTATCAAATAATGTAATAATTCTAGCATTGTCCTCCATCTAATACAAGTTAAATTCTCCTATATGTTACATTACTATTTATCCTTGCTCAAGGAGTTGATTTTATGGGAGATCCTCCATAATTGGGTGCCTACAAAGGGTTTGGGCCAAGATATGCATACAAAGATAGGTATTCTAATGTAAAAAAGGTATCGAATATCCTCATTATTGAAGAGAATGGATGGAAATAATAGTACAAGAAAAATTAGTAGTAGGACCTCCAAGGTGTTAGTACTCTTATGGGAGATAAATTATAATTTCTTAAGGCAACTAGAGTACAACCTTCCCAAATAGCAAAAAATATTGCTAACTTAATTAATAGTATGTCATAACTAGATCTAGACAAAACGAATACATATCAAATGGTCCAGTTGGCAAACCAAATCATAGAAGGGAAGACATTAAAATATAGCCAACTAGAATTTGAGGATGAATAATTATAGCTCAAAAATAAAAATTTATATATATATAATTGGTGTAAGTGAAGGAAAGGAGGGATGAAATCTGAAAAGAGAATCAAGCTACTAAATAGGAGGTTTTTAAAATGGATTAGTTGAAGAAAAAATAGAATACCTCAAAGCCTAACATGTCAAGTCTAAAAGAACTATGCAAGAAATGATTGAGGAGTATAGTAGACTAGTAGAGGACTTAGAAAAGAAATACCAATAGATGAAGGAGTTGAAAGCATAAAATTTGTGAATATGAAGATAGATCCAAAGTTGGTATTAAATTATATATGGATAAATACATGTAGGAACATATTAGGGAGGAGATAAAGAATATTTTTGAATACTTCCAAATAACATCCTTCATTAGAAAAGAAATCTTGAAATGAACTCACAATAGCATCAAACAAATAGAAGAGAAAATTTTTGTGAGGTAAACATTAAGAAGTCCTCAAACTTCTTATATTGACGACCATAACACAAGAACAATAGTATGGTATGGACAACAAAGATATGATAAATAAAATTAGGAAGATCGTAGATGTCCAAAGAAACTTATAAACTTGCAAAGACAACCTATTATCTATAAAGAAAAAATTTTAACATATGGACAAATAATTTTTAGAGTTAACTACTCCTAGAATTCCAAACATCCTCAATGATATTAAGTACATACTTAATTACGATGTCATTTATGCCATGCTTTAAGTGGAGTAATACCATGGTAAGGAAGGGAATACTTCTAAAATATGAAAAAGCTAAAGCTAATTCATGCCAATCTAAAGGAGTTAGCTACCAAGGAATGAGAGTTATCTAAGAACCCCTTTTAAGATCTAGTAAGGGAGGTAGAGACTTGAGGATAGTGGTAGAAAGTTTTTGGGTTGCTACCACCAAAGACTAGCTAAGGGGTTTAATAAAAAAAGGAGGGATAGTGAAATTTTCTACTTTTGTAGAAAGAAACATAATTTTGTATGCTCCACACCCAAGGACAAAGACAATATATGGTGTCTTATGCAAATCAAGCTTAGAGTTACATGAAGTAGCCATACCTATAGTACCTTGCTACTAACATTACCAAATGTTATTCATTTTGGAAGTAAAAAATAGTGGTACGAGGACAAATAGTAGGAAAATACCAAAAGATCCTAAATTTCACCCATTTTGGTGAAGTTTAAATTTTCTTGCAAAATCTATTAATTTTATTTGAAGAGTGATTCACTTAATATAGGTGCCATTTTTCTCAAGGAATGATTCACTAAATAAGGTGGATAGTTTACTTGCTAATGTATGCAAATCATGTGCAAGAGTGAGTGAATAGAATGAGTAGATCACTTGAGCATAGTCTAAGAGTCTAAACTAACACAAATTTCAAGGAAAGTTTTCTAAAAGGTGATATTTTTGGTGTTTTGTAGTACATAATACATTCTTAAAACCTTCTAATCCTCTTAGAGGTATAAATAGAGGTATGTCACATTTGGAGGTTTAATCAATGTTACCTCTAAATTTTTACTTTCATGAGGAGTAATTGTTTTTCATCCTAGGTAGCCCAAGGCTGAAACTTTGCTATGAATAGGTGCCTAGGGGATTCATTGTATCTATTTTTTTGAAATTATAATTCAAATATATAGTATGTGAAATACACATTATGCTTTGTATCTATGATGTTGTTAGAAATTGGCAAATCCTTATGCATTCCATGAGTGGCACCACCATTCTAGTTTGTTAAATATGGAGTAGTTGTGTATTGTCCTTGTAGCCCTTTTTATCATTCACTTACACATTTTATAATAAAATAAATAGATGGATATATGATGTTATCTAATTTATTATGTATTAACTAGTCATATGTTGTCCTTGCTATGGTGTAATACTCCTATTTTTCATTTTTGCACTCTAAACTTCATAAATTTAATTTATGCATTTTAATTTCACACTTTGCTTTATGCATTTATTTTTAGGTATTTGATGCTGATTCAAGTAGTTATTAGATTAGAGTTCCATATGAATAAATCAAGGAGATTGCCTTAATATAGATGTCAAGGGCATCCTTAGGAAAACCCACCCAACCTTATTGAAACATGGATTTGGGGTACACCAGTTAATTAGAAGTCAAGACAATTTCCCATACCAACAAATTCAATTGATTAAATTCCTTGACTTTAAGAAATAAATCTATTTTGAATGTTATTAATAATGCATTAATAATTTATATGTTATTGTAATACCACTGTATAATTATGATGTTATACAAGTTTCAATCCCATATAATCAATAATAAAAAATAAAACAGACTTTTCAATTCATATGATCAATTTAAAAAATTAGATTATATATAATACACAAAATTAAATGCATATTGTGATGAGTTAATCAATATTCATACATAAAAATATAAAGTATATAGTTTATTATAATCACAAAAATTAATATAATAAATATAAAAATAAGATTATAAAAATATTTCTTTTATACACAAATTATGCTTAAAATTTTATTAGGCTATAAAGTAAACAAATTTAAAAACAATTGTGCATAGTATTTAGTTATATCCATGATAAAAATAAATTTATTATATAAAGTCTACTTCATATTTAAACTCATCCATGTAGACAAACTTTTTTAAAAATTCAATATTTTATATAAAATATTTAATTATCAATATGACTCATATGTTTCTTTAGATGCCAACATAGAGTGTAACAACATTTATCACAATGATTTTAGCTCTACAAGAACAATATAATAATTTTCTTACATGAATCTTTCACTTTGGATTCAATAAACTCAATTCTACTCAACCATGTGTACTTCCAAAATCTACTCTTCCCCACATTCTTATTTAGTTATGTTTCAATGATACAACATCGGTATTCTAATGTTTTAATTTGCACTCTAATCATACAATTACTCATTCACAACTCTTGCATCTTATGGATACTTTCTTATGACCTAGTATTTGAAAATAGTGGCTTTAATACCACTATTAGAAATCCAATTATACTGTCCATAGGATTAATATAAAATTTTCACAAAATTTAATAACAAAAATCATAGAAAGTAAATTATTGATAACACAAATATATCAACTTATGTAATGTAAACACAATGTATTGAAAAGTTTATCTATTATTGATTACAATAGTTTATATTCAATATATACAATTTGGATGTGAGTCTCTTCAAATTCACAACCCTTGAAATTTCTACTTATTCAAACTTTTCATCTCCTCACACACATAGGATATTGAAAACATCATATTACTCATAGGAGAAATATAACATAATAATAAATTTTGTATTGACTCCACATATCCACATTATAACAAAGACTAATGATTGCACATACTAAATGAAAAATATTACATAACTCCTCACTAACATAACTCCACACATACTTACATAACACCTACTATATACCCGAATACTAATCATAGTCTAAAATAAACTCTCTACGAGGTACTTATCATATTCTTGCAGGTTATCAAATAATGTAATAATTCTAGCATTGTCCTCCATCTAATACAAGTTGAATTTTGCTATAGGTTACATTACTATTTATTCTTGCTCAAGGAGTTGATTTTCTGGGAGATCCTCCATAATTGGGTGCCTATAAAGGGTCTTGGCCAAGCTATGCATACAAATATAGGGATTCTAATGTCAAAAAGGTATCGAATATCCTCATTATTGAAGAGTGGATGGAAAAAATAGTACAAGAAAAATTAGTAGTAGGACCTCCAAGGTGTTAGTACTCTTATGGGAGATAAATTATAATTTCTTAAGGCAACTAGACTACAACCTTCCCAAATAGCATAAAATATTGCTACTAGAGGAATTAGAAAAGAAATACCAATAGATGAAGGAGTTGAAAGCATAAAATCTATGAATATGAATATATATCCAAAGTTGGTATTAAAATATATATGGATAAATACATGTAGGAAAATATTAGGGAGGAGATAAAGAATATTTTTTAATACTTCCAAATAACATCCTTCATTAGAAAAGAAATCTTGAAATGAACTCACAATAGCATCAAACAAATAGAAGAGAAAATTTTTGTGAGGTAAACATTAAGAAGTCCTCAAAATTCTTATATTGACGACCATAACACAAGAACAATAGTATGGTATGGACAACAAATATATGATAAAGAAAATTAGGAAGATCGTAGACGTCCAAAGAAACTTATAAACTTGCAAAGACAACCTATTATCTATAAAGAACAAATTTTAACATATGGACAAATAATTTTAAGAGTTAACTACTCCTAGAATTCCAAGCATCCTCAATGATATTAAGTACGTCCTTAATTACGATGTCATTTATGCCATGCTTTAAGTGGAGAAAGACCATGGTAAGGAAGGGAATACTTATAAAATATGAAAAATCTAAAGCTAATTCATGCCAATCTAAAGGAGTTAGCTACCAAGGAATGAGAGTTATCTAAGAACCCCTTTTAAGATCTAGTAAGGGAGGTAGAGACTTGAGGATGGTGGTAGAAAGTGTTTAGGTTGCTACCACCAAAGACTAGCTAAGGGGTTTAATTAAAAAAATGATGGATATTGAAATTTGCTACTTTTGTAGAAAGTAACTTAATTTTGTATGCTCCACACCCAAGGACAAAGGAAATATATGGTTTCTTGCAAATCAAGCTTAGAGTTACATGAAGTAGCCATACCTATAGTACCTTGGTACTAAAATTACCAAATGTTATTCATTTTGGAAGTAATAAATAGTGGTAAGAGTACAAATAGTAGGAAAATACCAAAAGATCCTAAATTTCACCCATTTTGGTGAAGTTTAGATTTGCTTGCAAAATCTATTAATTTTCTTTGAAGAGTGATTCACTTAATAAAGGTGCAAATTTTCTCAAGGAGTGATTCACTAAATAAGCTGGATAGTTTACTTGCTAATGTATGCAAATCATGTGCAAGAGTGAGTGAATAGAATGAGTAGATCGCTTGAGCATAGTCAATATTCTAAACTAACACAAATTTCAAGGAAATTTTTCTAAAAGGTGATATTTTTGGCGTTTTGTAGTACATAATACATTCTTAAAACCTTATAATCCTCTTAGAGGTATAAATAGAGGTATATCACATTTGGAGGTTTAATCAATGTTACCTCTAAATTTTTACTTTCATGAGGAGTAATTGTTTTTCATCCTAGGTAGCCCAAGGTTGAAACTTTGCTATGAATAGGTGCATAGGGGCTTCATTGTATCTATTTTTTGGACATTATAATTCAAAGATATAGTATGTGAAATACACATTGTGTTTTGTATTTATGAGGTTGTTAGAAATTGGTAAATCCTTATGCATTCCATGAGTGGCGCGACCATCCTAGTTTGTTAAATATGGAGTAGTTGTGTATTGTCCTTGTAGCCCTTTTTATCATTCACTTACACATTTTATAATCAAATAAATAGATGGATATATGATGTTATCTAATTTATTATGTATTAACTAGTCATATGTTATCCTTGCTATGGTGTAATACTCCTATTTTTCATTTTTGCACTCTAAACATCATAAATTTACTTTATGCATTTTAATTTCATGCTTTACTTTATGCATTTATTTTTAAGCATTTGATGCCGATTCAAGTAGTTATTATATTAGAGTTCCATATGAAGAAATCAAGGAGATTGCCTTAATCTAGACGTCAAGGGCATCCTTAGGAAAACCCACCCAACCTTATTTAAACATGGATTTGGGGTACACCACTTAATTAGAAGTCAAGACAATTTCCCATACCAACAAATTCAATTGATTAAATTCCTTGACTTTAAGAAATAAATCTAAGTTTAAATGTTATTAATAATGCATTCATAGTTTATAAGTTATTGTATTACCACTATATAATTATGATGTTATACAAGTTTCAATCCCATATAATCAATAATAAAAAATAAAATAGACTTTTCAATTCATATAATCAATTTAAAAAATTAAATTATATATAATACACAAAATTAAATGCATATTGTGATGAGTTAATCAATATTCATACATAAAAATATAAAGTATATATTTTATTATAATCACAAAAATTAATATAATAAACATAAAAATAAGATTATAAAAATATTTCTTTTATACACAAATTATGCATAAAATTTTATTAGGCTATAAAGTAAACAAATTTAAAAATAATTGTGCATATTATTTAGTTATATCCATGATAAAAATAAATTTATTATATAAAGTCTACTTCATATTTAAACTCATCCATGCAGACAATTTTTTTTTTAAATTCAATAGTTTATATAAAATATTTAATTATCAATATGACTCATATGCTTCTTTAGATGTCAACATAGAGTGTAACAACATTTATCACAATGATTTTAGCTCTACAAGAACACTATAATAATTTTCTTACATGAATCTTTCACTTTGGATTCAATGAACTCAATTCTACTCAACCATGTGTACTTCCAAAATCTGCTCTTCCCCACATTCTTATTTTGTTATGTTTCAATGATACAACATCAGTCTTCTAATGTTTTAATTTGCACTCTAATCATAACAATTACTCATTCACAACTCTTGCATCTTATGGATACTTTCTTATGACCTAGTATTTGAAAATAGTGGTTTTGATACCACTATTAGAAATCCACCTATACTCTCCATAGTATTAATATAAAATTTTCACAAAATTTAATAAAAAATCATAGAAAGCATATTATTGATAACACAAATATATCAACTTATGTAATGTAAACACAATTTATTGAAAAGTTTATCTATTATTGATTACAATGGTTTATATTCAATATATACAATTTGGATGTGAGTCTCTTCAAATTCACAACCCTTGAACTTTCTACTTATTCAAAATTTTCATCTCCTCACACACATAGGATATTGAAAACTTCATATTACTCATAGGAGAAATATAACATAATAATATATTTTGTATTGACTCCACATATCCACATTATAACACAGACTAATGATTGCACATACTAAATGAAAAATATTACATAACTCCTCACTAACCTAACTCCACACTTACTTACATAACCCCTACTATATACCCGAATACTAATCATAGTCTAATATAAACTCTCTACGAGGTACTCACATATTCTTGCAGGTTATCAAATAATGTAATAATTCTAGCATTGTCCTCCATCTAATACAAGTTGAATTCTGCTATAGGTTACGTTATTATTTATCCTTGCTCAAGGAGATGATTTTATGGGAGATCCTCCATAATTGGGTGCCTATAAATATTTTGGGCGAAGCTATGCATACAAATATGGGGATTATAATGTCAAAAAGGTATCGAATATCCTCATTATTGAAGAGAATGGATGGAAATAATAGTATAAGAAAAATTAGTACCAGGACCTCCAAGGTGTTAGTATTCTTATGGGAGATAAATTATAATTTCTTAAGGCAACTAGACTACAACCTTCCCAAATAGCATAAAATATTGCTAACTTAATTAATAGTATGTCATAACTAGATCTAGAAAAAATGAATACATATCAAATGGTTCAGTTGGCAAACCAACTCATACAAGGGAAGACATTAAAATATAGCCAACTAGAATTTGAGGATGAATAATTATAGCTCAAAAATAGAAATTTATATATATAATTGGTGTAAGTGAAGGCAAGGAGGGATGAACTCTAAAAAGAGAATCAAGGTACTAAATAGGAGGTTTTTAAAATGGATTAGTTGAATAAAAAATAGAATACCTCAAAGCCTAACTTGTCAAGTCTAAAAAAACTGTGCAAGAAATGATTGAGGAGTATAGTAGACTACTAGAGGACTTAGAAAAGAAATACCAATAGATGAAGGAGTTGAAAGCATAAAATATGTGAATATGAAGATAGATCCAAAGTTGGTATTAAAATATATATGGATAAATACATGTAGGAACATATTAGGGAGGAGATAAAGAATATTTTTGAATACTTCCAAATAACATCCTTCATTAGAAAAGAAATCTTGAAATGAACTCACAATAGCATCAAACAAATAGAAGAGAAATTTTTTTTGAGGTAAACATTAAGAAGTCCTCAAACTTCTTATATTGACGACCATAACACAAGAACAATAGTATGGTATGGACAACAAATATATGGTAATGAAAATTAGGAAGATCGTAGATGTCCAAAGAAACTTATAAACTTGCAAAGACAACCTATTATCTATAAAGAACAAATTTTAACATATGGACAAATAATTTTAAGAGTTAACTACTCCTAGAATTCCAAGCATCCTCAATGATATTAAGTACATCCTTAATTACGGTGTCATTTATGCCATGCTTTAAGTGGAGAAAGACCATGGTAAGCAAAGGAATACATATAAAATATGAAAAAGCTAAAGCTAATTCATGCCAATCTAAAGGAGTTAGCTACCAAGGAATGAGAGTTATCTAAGAACCCCTTTTAGGATCTAGTAAGGGAGGTAGAGACTTGAGGATGGTGGTAGAAAGTGTTTAGGTTGCTACCACCAAAGAATAGCTAAGGGGTTTAATAAAAAAAAAGATGGATAGTGAAATTTGCTACTTTTGTAGAAAGGAACTTAATTTTGTATGCTCCACACCCAAGGACAAAGGCAATATATGGTTTCTTATGCAAATCAAGCTTAGAGTTACATGAAGTAGCCATACCTATAGTACCTTGGTACTAACATTACCAAATGTTATTCATTTTGGAAGTAATAAATAGTGGTAAGAGTACAACTAGTAGAAAAATACGAAAAGATCCTAAATTTCACCCATTTTGGTGAAGTTTAGATTTGCTTGCAAAATCTATTAATTTTCTTTGAAGAGTGATTCTCTTAATAAAGGTGTCAATTTTCTCAAGGAGTGATTCACTAAATAATGTGGATAGTTTACTTGCTAATGTATGCAAATCATGTCCAAGAGTGAGTGAATAGAATGAGTAGATTGCTTGAGCATAGTCAATATTCTAAACTAACACAAATTTCAAGGAATTTTTTCTAAAAGGTGATATTTTTGGTGTTTTGTAGTACATAATACATTCTTAAAACCTTCTAATCATCTTCGAGGTATAAATAGAGGTATATCACATTTAATCAATGTTACCTCTAAATATTTACTTTCATGAGTAATTGTTTTTCATCCTAGGTAGCCCAAGGTTGAAACTTTGCTATGAATAGGTGCCTAGGTGCTTCATTGTATCTATTTTTTGGACATTATAATTCAAATATATAGTATGTGAAATACACATTGTGTTTTGTATTTATGAGGTTGTTAGAAATTGGTAAATCCTTATGCATTCCATGAGTGGCATGACCATCCTTGTTTGTTAAATATGGAGTAGTTGTGTATTGTCCTTGTAGCCCTTTTTATCATTCACTTACACATTTTATAATGAAATAAATAGATGGATATATGATGTTATCTAATTTATTATGTATTAACTAGTCATATGTTGTCCTTGCTATGGTGTAATAGTCCTATTTTTCATTTTTGCACTCTAAAATTCATAAATTTACTTTATGCATTTTAATTTCATGCTTTACTTTATGCATTTATTTTTAAGCATTTGATGTCGATTCAAGTAGTTATTAGATTAGAGTTCCATATGCAGAAATCAAGGATATTGCCTTAATCTAGATGTCAAGGGCATCCTTAGGAAAACCCACCCAACCTTATTGAAACATGGATTTGGGGTACACCAGTTAATTAGAAGTCAAGACAATTTCCCATACCAACAAATTCAATTGATTAAATTCCTTGACTTTAAGAAATAAATCTAAGTTTAAATGTTATTAATAATGCATTCATAATTTATAGGTTATTTTATTACCACTATATTATTATGATGTTATACAAGTTTCAATCCCATATAATCAATAATAAAAAATAAAACAGACTTTTCAATTCATATGATAAATTTAAAAAAATAAATTATATATAATACACAAAAGTAAATTGATGCAGGAGCATCTAGTGGCAGTAGAGCAATCTTGCATCGACAAGAAAATTTCCAAGTGTTTGCCTTGGTGTCGGATATCGCGACTGTAAAAAGTGTCGCGATATCATGACATGTTGTGTTTTCATGACTCAGGAAGGAGAGAGAAGGAGCGGAGCAAAAAGTGTCGCATTATCGGGACCAAAAGCTAAGAGAAGGCTCAAGGAGAAAAAGTGTCACGATATCGTGATATGTCGCATTTTCATGACCAAAGAACGAGGGAAGGCCAAACGGAGAAAAAGTGTCGTGATATCGCGACATGTCGCATTATCGTGACCCCAAGGACGAGAAAAAGTGCAAGAGAGAAAAGTGTCACGATATCATGACATGTCACATTATCGCGACCAGAGGACGAGAGAAAGTGCAAAGGAGGAAAAGTGTCGTGATATCGCGACCTGTTGCATTTTCACGACCAAAGGACAAATAAAAGGAGTAGATGAGGAAGATGTCGCGATATCATGACATGTCGCATTATCACGACCAGAAGAAAAAGAGGAGGAGAAGAGGAGGAAAATGTCACGATATCACGACATGTCACATTTTTGCGACCAGATATCGCAACATGTCGTGTTTTCGTGACTCAGGAAGGAGGAAGAAGGCGTCCGAGGAAAAAATGTCACGATTTCGTGACATGTCACGAAATCGCGACCAAAAAGAAAACAGGAAGGAACAGAGGAAAAAATGTCACAATTTCATGACATGTCGCGAAATCGCTACCAAAGAAGCAGAAAGAAGACAAGGAAGGCAAGCTGTCGCGATATTGCGACATGTCACGATTTCGTGACCCAAGAAGCGAAGAGAGAGCAGAAGGACAAAGATGTCGTGATATCTTAACATGTCATGATTTTGCGACCCGAAGTAGAGAGCGAAGGCAAAAATGCAAAGTTGTCACATTTTCGTGACTTAGTATCGTGATATGTCACATTTTTACGACCAAAGAATGAGGGAAGGTGCAATGGAGAAAAAGTGTTGCGATATCGCGACATTTCGCATTATTGCGACCCCAAGGACGAGAAAAGGTGCAAGAGAGAAAAGTTTCATGATATCACGACATGTCGCATTATCGTGACCAGAGGACGAGAGAAAGTGCAAAGGAGGAAAAGTGTCATGATATCGCGACCTGTCGCATTTTCGCGACCAAAGGACAAAGAAAAGCATTAGATGAGGAAGATGTCGCGATATCGTGACATGTCACATTTTCACGACCAGAAGACAAATAGGAGGAGCAGAGGAGGAAAATGTCGTGATATCACAACATGTCACATTTTCATGACCAGAAATCGAGAGAAGGTGCCAGAGAGAAAAGTGTCACGATATCGCGACATATCACGTTTTCACGACTCAGGAAGGAGGAAGAAGGCGTCCGAGGAAAAAATGTCGCAATTTTGTGACATGTCGCAAAATCATGACCAAAAAGAAAATAGGAAGGAACGAAAGAGAAAATGTCGTGATTTCATGACATGTCGTGAAATCATGACCAAAGAAGCAGAAAGAAGACAAGGAAGGCAAGCTGTTGTGATATCGTGACATGTCGTGATTTTGCAACCCAAGAAGCGAAGAGAGAGCAGAAGGACAAAGATGTCACGATATCACAACATGTCACAATTTCATGACCCAAAGCAGAGAGCAAAGGCAGAAATGCAAAGTTGTCATGATTTGGCAACCCGAAAGCAGAGGGAGAGAGCAGAGAGCAAAGATGTCGCGATATCGCGACATGTCACAATTTTGCAACCCAAAGAGGTGAGAAGGAAGCAGTGAGAAAATATGTCATGATTTCGTGACATGTCACCATTTCGCAACCCGAGAGGGGAAAGAGGAGCCGAAAGGAGATGTCGTGGTATCGCGACATGTCTCAATTTCGTGACCCGAAGGAGAAGACAATGATGATGAAAGAAAAATGTCACGACATCATGACATGTTGCGATATCATGACCCAACTAAGAGGAAATGTAGTAGGGAATAAAAATGTCACGATATCGCAACATGTCACAATATCGCGAACCAAAAAATAGGAAAAGCAACGAGGAGGAAAATACGTGCGTCCCAAGATAATTTTTCTTGAGGCGGTCAAGGGCCTCATCAATGCATAATTTCTTGCCCAAAAAGTTAGCTGAGCATGGCGGCCACTCGAAGGCCACACCCAGAGGTCAGATATGATCAGGAGGCTCATCAATGTGAGTTTTTATGGCTGCCCTGGTGGCAGTTTCTAGATAAAGTAAAATATGTGAAGGTTTAGTCATCGAAGGCAAGGAAGAGCCAATTTTTGAGATTTAGAAGATGTATTCTTCCAGGGGGGTCATTAATGGCCTAGAGGGTCGGGACCTCGAAAGAAACCCAAAGGGGTTTTAAAAGGAGAAGCATAGGCATGTAGAAGGGGTCAAAAAACTGTCGAGGCAGTGTTGCAGAGTTGGAGGCAAGAGGCCCACTCTAGACCTATCTGGGTATGTTTTTCTTCCAAGGGGGAAGTAGAGGAGTTGATATTGGGAAGAAGGTTTTCTTCCTGGGAGTGCAGAGGCAGATCGCCGAACGTGAGGCAGCCATGCATTAGAAAATAGAAAGCTAAGCCTACGGGCTAGCATTGTAATCTTGTTTCCAAGTTAATGAATGTGCATTTTGAAAATTTTGGTATGAGTGAATTTTGTGCCCCCCATTAGTGGTATTAGAGTGAGATTTCCTAAGTGTGTAAATAGATCACTAAACATGAGGCAGTTTACACCAGGATTTGTGGAAGAGCATAGAGTTCCTGAGTGTGCAAATAGATCATTGAACATGAGGTAGTTTGCACCAGGATCAGTGGAAGAGCATAGAGTTCCTGAGTGTGCAAACAGATCGTCGAACATGAGGCAGTTTGCACCAGGATCTATGGAATAACGTAAAGTTCCTGAGTGTGTAAACAGATCACCAAATGTGATGCAATTTACACCAGGATATGTTGAAGGGTTGAGAGAAGAGAGCGAAGAAGAATGCCTCCATAAATAAATTGTGGTGGTGGTACCTGAAGAAGATTTTAGAGCTTTGTAGAGGCAAGTGCGAGCCCTGTAAGAGGAGTTACGAAGAGGAGTTGAGCCAAAGAGAGAAGACCATGGTGAAGATGAAGTTTGGGAGGTTAATGATCCATCAAATGAAGAAGAAGCAATGGATCCTGCACAATGCAGAACAGTACAGAAGTGAAGGTCACTTCTCAATGCACCCCGGTTGTCTGATGTAGGAGCATCTAGTGGTAGCAGAGCAATCTTGCATTGACAAGAAAATTTCCAAGTGTTTGCCTTGGTGTCAGATATCACGATAGTAAAAAGTGTCGCGATATCACGACATGTCATGTTTTCATGACTCAGGAAGGAGAGAGAAGGAGCGAAGCAGAAAGTGTCACAATATCGTGACATGTCCCATTATCATGACCAAAATCCAAGAGAAGGATCAAGGAGAAAAAGTGTCACGATATCGTGATATGTCACATTTTCATGACCAAAGAATGAGGGAAGGTGCAAAGGAGAAAAAGTGTCGTGATATCACGACATGTCGCATTATCACGACCCCAAGGACGATAAAAGGCACAAGAGAGAAAAGTGTCGCGATATCACGACATGTCGCATTATCACGACCCCAAGGACAAGAAAAGGTGCAAGAGAGAAAAGTGTCGCGATATCGCGACATGTCGCATTATCACGACTAGAGGACAAGAGAAAGCGCAAAGGAGGAAAAGTGTCACGATATCACGACCTGTCGCATTTTTGTGACCAAAGGACAAAGAAAAGGAGTAGATGAGGAAAATGTCGCAATTTTGCGACATGTCACATTTTCACGACCATAAGACAAATAGGAGGAGCAGAGGAGGAAAATGTCAGGATATCGCGACATGTCGCATTTTCGTGACCAGAAGCCGAGAGAAGGCGCCAGAGAGAAAAGTGTCACAATATCGTGACATGTCACATTTTTGTGACTTAGGAAGGAGGAAGAAGGCATCCGAGGAAAAAATGTTGCAATTTCGTGACATGTCGTGAAATCATGACCAAAAAGAAAACAGGAAGGAACAGAGGAGAAAATGTCACGATTTTGTGACATGTCACGAAATCGTGACCAAAGAAGTAGAAAGAAGACAAGGAAGGCAAGTTGTCGTGATATCGTGACATGTCACGATTTTGCAACCCAAGAAGCGAAGAGAGAGCAGAAGGACAAATATGTCGTGATATCGTGACACGTCACGATTTCGCGACCCGAAGCAGAGAGCGAAGGCAAAAATGCAAAGTTGTCATGATTTGGTGACCCGAAAGCAGAGGGAGAGAGCAGAGAGCAAAGATGTCATGATGTTGCGACATGTGACGATTTTGTGACCCAAATAAGTGAGAAGAAAGTAGTGAGCAAAGATGTCATGATGTCGTGACATGTCATGATTTTGCGACCCAAAGAGGTGAGAAGGAAGCAATGAGCAAAGATGTCATGATTTCGCGACATGTCACCATTTCGCGACCCGAGAGGAGAAAGAGGAGCCAAAAGGAGAAGATGTATTTACTAGTCATATTTTATCCTTGCTATGGTGTAATAGTCCTATTTTTCATTTTTGCACTCTAAACTTCATAAATTTAATTTATGCATTTTAATTTCACACTTTGCTTTATGCATTTATTTTTAGGCATTTGATGCCGATTCAAGTAGTTATTAGATTAGAGTTCCATATGAATAAATCAAGGAGATTGCCTTAATCTATATGTCAAGGGCATCCTTAGGAAAACCCACCCAACCTTATTGAAACATGTATTTGGGGTACACCACTTAATTAGAAGTCACGACAATTTCCCATACCAACAAATTCAATTGATTAAATTCTTTGACTTTAAGAAATAAATCTAAGTTTAAATGTTATTAATAATGCATTCATAATTTATAAGTTATTTTATTACCACTATATAATTATGATGTTATACAAGTTTCAATCCCATATAATCAATAATAAAAAATAAAACAGACTTTTCAATTCATATGATAAATTTAAAAAATTAAATTATATATAATACACAAAAGTAAATGCATAGTGTGATGAGTTAATCAATATTCATACATAAAAATATAAAGTATATAGTTTATTATAATCACAAAAATTAATATAATGAACATAAAATAATATTATAAAAATATTTCTTTTATACACAAATTATGCATAAAATTTTATTAGGCTATAAAGTAAACATATTTAAAAACAATTGTGCATAGTATTTAGTTATATCCATGATAAAAATAAATTTATTATATAAAGTCTACTTCATATTTAAACTCATCCATGTAGACAAACGTTTTTAAAAATTAATATTTTATATAAAATATTTAATTATCAATATGACTCATATGCTTCTTTAGATGTCAACATAGAGTGTAAAAACATTTATCACAATGATTTTAGCTCTACAAGAACACTATAATAATTTTCTTACATGAATCTTTCACTTTAGATTCAATGAACTCAATTCTACTCAACCATGTATACTTTCAAAATCTACTCTTCCCCACATTCCTATTTAGTTATGTTTCAATGATACAACATCAGTTTTCTAATGTTTTAATTTGCACTCTAATCATAACAATTAATCATTCACAACTCTTGCATCTTATGGATACTTTCTTATGACCTAGTATTTAAAAATGGTTTCTTTGGTAATACTATTAGAAATCCACCTATACTCTCCATAGGATTAATATAAAATGTTCACAAAATTATATAACAAAAATCATAGAAAATATATTATTGATAACACAAATATATCAACTTATGTAATGTAAACACAATGTATTGAAAAGTTTATCTATTATTGATTACAATGATTTATATTCAATATATACAATTTGGATGTGAGTCTCTTCAAATTCACAACCCTTGAACTTTCTACTTATTCAAACTTTTCATCTCCTCACACACATAGGATATTGAAAACTTCATATTACTCATAGGAGAAATAGAACATAATAATAAATTTCGTATTGACTCCACATATCCACATTATAACAAAGACTAATGATTGCACATACTAAATAAAAAATATTACATAACTCCTCACTAACATAACTCCACACTTACTTACATAACACCCACTATATACCTGAATACTAATCATACTCTAAACTAAACTCTTTACGAGGTACTTATCATATTCTTGCAGGTTATCAAATAATGTAATAATTTTAGCATTGTCCTCCATCTAATACAAGTTAAATTCTCCTATATGTTACATTACTATTTATCCTTGCTCAAGGAGTTGATTTTATGGGAGATCCTCCATAATTGGGTGCCTATAAAGGGTTTGGGACAAGATATGCATACAAATATAGGTATTCTAATGTCAAAAAGGTATCGAATATCCTCATTATTGAAGATAATGGATGGAAAAAATAGTACAAGAAAAATTAGTAGCAGGAAATCCAAGGTGTTAGTACTCTTTTGAGAGATAAATTATAATTTCTTAAGGCAAATAGACTACAACCTTTCGAAATAGCAAAAAATATTGCTAACTTAATTAATAGTATGTCATAACTAGATCTAGACAAAATGAATACATATCAAATGGTCCAATTGGCAAACCAACTCATACAACGGAAGACATTAAAATATAGCCAACTAGAATTTGAGGATGAATAATTATAGCTCAAAAAAAAGAAATTTATATGTATAATTGGTGTAAGTGAAGGAAAGGAGGGATGAAATCTGAAAAGAGAATCAAGGTACTAAATAGGAGGTTTTTAAAATGGATTAGTTGAAGAAAAAATAGAATACCTCAAAGCCTAACTTGTCAAGTCTAAAAAAACTGTGCAAGAAATCATTGAGGATTATAGTAGTCTACTAGAGGACTTAGAAAAGAAATACCAATAAATGAAGGAGTTGAAAGCATAAAATATTTGAATATGAAGATAGATCCAAAGTTAGTATTAAAATATAGATGGATAAAGACATGTAGGAACATATTAGGGAGGAGATAAAGAATATTTTTGAATACTTCCAAATAACATCCTTCATTAGAAAAGAAATCTTGAAATTAACTCACAATAGCATCAAACAAATAGAAGAGAATTTTTGTGAGGTAAACATTAAGAAGTCCTCAAACTTCTTATATTGACGACCATAACACAAGAACAATAGTATGGTATGGACAACAAATATATGATAAAGAAAATTAGGAAGATCGTAGATGTCCAAAGAAACTTATAAACTTGCAAAGACAACCTATTATCTATAAAGAACAAATTTTAACATATGGACAAATAATTTTAAGAGTTAACTACTCCTAGAATTCCAAGCATCCTCAATGATATTAAGTACATCCTTAATTACGATGTCATTTATGTCATGTTTTAAGTGGAGAAATACCATGGTAAGGAAGGGAATACTTATAAAATAGGAAAAAGCTAAAGCTAATTCATGCCAATCTAAAGGAGTTAGCTACCAAGGAATGAGAGTTATCTAAGAACCCCTTTTAAGATCTAGTAAGGGAGGTAGATATTTGAGGATGGTGGTAGAAAGTGTTTAGGTTGCTACCACCAAATAATAGCTAAGGAGATTAATTAAAAAAATGATGGATAGTGAAAATTGCTACTTTTTTAGAAAGGAACTTAATTTTGTATGCTCCATGCCCAAGGACAAAGGCAATATATGGTTTCTTATGCAAATCAAGCTTAGAGTTACATGAAGTAGCCATACCTATAGTACCTTGGTACTAAAATTACCAAATGTTATTCATTTTGGAAGTAATAAATAGTGGTAAGAGTACAAATAGTAGGAAAATACCAAAAGATCCTAAATTTCACCCTTTTGGTGAAGTTTATATTTGCTTGCAAAATATATTAATATTATTTGGAGAGTGATTCACTTAATAAAGTTGCCAATTTTCTCAAGGAGTGATTCACTAAATAAGGTGGATAGTTTACTTGCTAATGTATGCAAATCATATGCAAGAGTGAGTGAATAGAATGAGTAGATCGCTTGGGCATTGTCAATATTCTAAACTAACACAAATTTCAAGGAAATTTTTCTAAAAGGTGATATTTTTGGTGTTTTGTAGTACATAATACATTCTTAAAACCTTCTAATCCTCTTAGAGGTATAAATATAGGTATATCACATTTTGAGGTTTAATAAATGTTACCTCTCAATTTTTACTTTCATGAGGAGTAATTGTTTTTCATCCTAGGTAGCCCAAGGCTGAAACTTTACTATGAATAGGTGCCTAGGGGCTTCATTGTATCTATTTTTTGGACATTATAATTCAAATATATAGTATGTGAAATACACATTGTGTTTTGTATTTATGAGGTTGTTAGAAATTGGTAAATCCTTATGCATTCCATGAGTGGCACTACCATCCTAGTTTGTTAAATATGGAGTAGTTGTGTATTGTCCTTGTAGCCCTTTTTATCATTCACTTACACATTTTATAATCAAATAAATAGATGGATATATGATGTTATCTAATTTATTATTTATTAACTAGTCATATGTTATCCTTGCTATGGTGTAATAGTCCTATTTTTCATTTTTGCACTCTAAAATTCATAAACTTACTTTATGCATTTTAATTTCACACTTTAGTTTATGCATTTATTTTTAAGCATTTGATGCCGATTCAAGTAGTTATTATATTAGAGTTCAATATGAAGAAATCAAGGAGATTGCCTTAATCTAGATGTCAAGGGCATCCTTAAGAAAACCCACCCAACCTTATTGAAACATGGATTTGGGGTACACCGCTTAATTAGAAGTCAAGACAATTTCCCATACCAACAAATTCAATTGATTAAATTCCTTGACTTTAAGAAATAAATCTATTTTGAATGTTATTAATAATGCATTAATAATTTATATGTTATTGTAATACCACTATATAATTATGATGTTATACAATTTTCAATCCCATAGAATCAATAATAAAAAATAAAACAGACTTTTCAATTCATATGATCAATTTAAAAAATTAAATTATATATAATACACAAAAGTAAATGCATATTGTGATGAGTTAATCAATATTCATACATAAAAATATAAAGTATATAGTTTATTATAATCACAAAAATTAATATAATAAACATAAAAATAAGATTATAAAAATATTTCTTTTATACACAAATTATGCATAAAATTTTATTAGGCTATAAAGTAAACATATTTAAAAACAATTGCGCATAGTATTTAGTTATATCCATGATAAAAATAAATTTATTATATAAAGTCTACTTCATATTTAAACTCATCCATGTAGACAAACGTTTTTAAAAATTAATATTTTATATAAAATATTTAATTATCAATATGACTCATATGCTTCTTTAGATGTCAACATAGAGTGTAACAACATTTATCACAATGATTTTAGCTCTACAAGAACACTATAATAATTTTCTTACATGAATATTTCACTTTGGATTCAATGAACTCAATTCTACTCAACCATGTGTACTTCCAAAATCTGCTCTTCCCCACATTCTTATTTAGTTATGTTTCAATGATACAACATCGGTCTTCTAATGTTTTAATTTGCACTCTAAACATAACAATTACTCATTCACAACTCTTGCATCTTATGGATACTTTCTTATGACCTAGTATTTGAAAATAGTGGTTTTGATACCACTATTAGAAATCCACCTATACTCTCCATAGAATTAATATAAAATTCTCACAAAATTTAATAAAAAAAATCATAGAAAGTATATTATTGATAACACAAATATATCAACTTATGTAATGTAAACACAATGTATTGAAAAGTTTATCTATTATTGATTACAATGGTTTATATTCAATATATACAATTTGGATGTGAGTCTCTTCAAATTCACAACCCTTGAACTTTCTACTTATTCAAAATTTTCATCTCCTCACACACATAGGATATTGAAAACTTCATATTACTCATAGGAGAAATATAACATAATAATAAATTTTGTATTGACTCCACATATCCACATTATAACAAAGACTAATGATTGCACATACTAAATGAAAAATATTACATAATTCCTCACTAACATAACTCCACACTTACTTACATAACACCTACTATATACCCGAATACTAATCATAGTCTAATCTAAACTCTCTACAAGGTACTTATCATATTCTTGCAGGTTATCAAATAATGTAATAATTCTAGCATTGTCCTCCATCTAATACAAGTTGAATTCTGCTATAGGTTACATTACTATTTATCCTTACTCAAGGAGATGATATTATGGGAGATCCTCCATAATTGGGTGCCTATAAAGATTTTGGGCGAATCTATGCATACAAAGATAGGGATTCTAATGTCAAAAAGGTATCGAATATCCTCATTATTGAAGAGAATGGATGGAAATAATAGTACAAGAAAAATTAGTACCAGGACCTCCAAGGTGTTAGTACTCTTATGGAAGATAAATTATAATTTCTTAAGGAAACTAGACTACAACCTTCCCAAATATCAGAAAATATTGCTAACTTAATTAATAGTATGTCATAACTAGATCTACACAAAAGGAATACATATCAAATGGTCCAGTTGGCAAACCAACTCATACAAGGGAAGACATTAAAATATAGCCAACTAGAATTTGAGGATGAATAATTATAGCTCAAAAATATAAATTTATATATATAATTGGTGTAAGTGAAGGAAAGGAGGGATGAAATATGAAAAGAGAATCAAGGTACTAAATAGGAGGTTTTTAAAATGGATTAGTTGAAGAAAAAATAGAATACCTCAAAGCCTAACTTGTCAAGTCTAAAAAAACTGTGCAAGAAATTATTGAGGAGTATAGTAGACTACTAGAGGACTTAGAAAAAAAATACCAATAGATGAAGGAGTTGAAAGCATAAAATCTGTGAATATGAAGATAGAAGTTGGTATTAAAATATAGATGGATAAATACATGTAGGAACATATTAGGAAGGAGATAAAGAATATTTTTGAATACTTCCAAATAACATCCTTCATTAGAAAAGAAATCTTGAAATTAACTCACAATAGCATCAAACAAATAGAAGAGAAAATTTTTGTGAGGTAAACATTAAGAAGTCCTCAAACTTCTTATATTGACGACCATAACACAAGAACAATAGTATGGTATGGACAACAAATATATGATAAAGAAAATTAGGAAGATCGTAGATGTCCAAAGAAACATATAAACTTGCAAAGACAACCTATTATCTATAAAGAACAAATTTTAACATATGGACAAATAATTTTAAGAGTTAACTACTCCTAGAATTCCAAGAATCCTCAATGATATTAAGTACATCCTTAATTACGATGTCATTTATGCCATGCTTTAAGTGGAGAAATACCATGGTAAGGAAGGGAATACTTATAAAATATGAAAAAGCTAAAGCTAATTCATGTCAATCTAAAGGAGTTAGCTACCAAGGAATGAGAGTTATCTAAGAAACCCTTTTAAGATCTAGTAAGGGAGGTAGAGACTTGAGTATTGTGGTAGAAAGTGTTTAGGTTGCTACCACCAAAGACTAGCTAAGGGGTTTAATTAAAAAAATGATGGATAGTGAAATTTGCTACTTTTGCAGAAAGGAACTTAATTTTGTATGCTCCACACCCAAGGACAAAGGCAATATATGGTTTCTTATGCAAATCAAGCTTAGAGTTACATGAAGTAGCCATACCTATAGTACCTTGGTACTAAAATTACCAAATTTTATTCATTTTGGAATTAATAAATAGTGGTAAGAGTAAAAATAGTAGAAAATACCAAAAGATCCTAAATTTCACCCATTTTGGTGAAGTTTAGATTTGCTTGCAAAATCTATAAATTTTCTTTGAAGAGTGATTCACTTAATAAAGGTGCAAATTTTCTCGAGTGATTCACTAAATAAGGTGGATATTTTACTTACTAATGTATGCAAATCATGTGCAAGAGTGAGTAAATAGAATGGGTAGATCGCTTGAGCATAGTCAATATTCTAAACTAACACAAATTTCAAGGAAATTTTTCTAAAAGGTGATATTTTTGGTGTTTTGTAGTACATAATACATTCTTAAAACCTTCTAATCCTCTTAGAGGTATAAATAGAGTTATATCACATTTTGAGGTTTAACCAATGTTACCTCTAATTTTTTACTTTCATGAGGAGTAATTGTTTTTCATCCTAGGTAGCCCAAGGCTGAAACTTTGCTATGAATAGGTGCCTAGGGGCTTCATTGTATCTATTTTTTGGACATTATAATTCAAATATATAATATGTGAAATACACATTATATTTTGTATTTATGAGGTTGTTTGAAATTTGTAAATCCTTATGCATTCCATGAGTGGCACTACCCTCCTAGTTTGTTAAATATGGAGTAGTTGTGTATTGTCCTTGTAGCCATTTTTAACATTCACTTACACATTTTATAATCAAATAAATAGATGGATATATGATGTTGTCTAATTTATTATTTATTAACTAGTCATATGTTATCCTTGCTATGGTGTAATAGTCCTATTTTTCATTTTTGCACTCTAAACTTCATAAATTTACTTTATGCATTTTAATTTCACACTTTACTTTATGCATTTATTTTTAAGCATTTGATGTCGATTCAAGTAGTTATTAGATTAGAGTTCCATATGAAGAAATCAAGGAGATTGCCTTAATCTAGATGTCAAGGGCAACCTTAGGAAAACCCACCCAACCTTATTGAAACATGGATTTGGGGTACACCACTTAACTAGAAGTCAAGACAATTTCCCATACCAACAAATTCAATTGATTAAATTCCTTGACTTTAAGAAATAAATCTAAGTTTAAATGTTATTAATAATGCATTCATAATTTATAAGTTATTGTATTACCACTATATAATTATGATGTCATACAAGTTTCAATCCCATATAATCAATAATAAAAAAATAAAACAGAGTTTTCAATTCATATGGTAAATTTAAAAAATTAAATTATATATAATACACAAAAGTAAATGCATAGTGTGATGAGTTAATCAATATTCATACATAAAAATATAAAGTATATAGTTTATTATAATCACAAAAATTAATATAATAAAAATAAAAATAATATTATTAAAATATTTCTTTTATACACAAATTATGCATAAAATTTTATTAGGCTATAAAGTAAACATATTTAAAAACAATTGTGCATAGTATTTAGTTATATCCATGATAAAAATAAATTTATTATATAAAGTCTACTTCATATTTAAACTCATCCATGTAGACAAAAGTTTTTAAAAATTAATATTTTATATAAAATATTTAATTATCAGTATGACTCATATGCTTCTTTAGATGTCAACATAGAGTGTAACAACATTTATCACAATGATTTTAGCTCTACAAGAACACTACAATAATTTTCTTATATGAATCTTTCACTTTAGATTCAATGAACTCAATTCTACTCAACCATGTGTACTTTCAAAATATACTCTTCCCCACATTCCTATTTAGTTATGTTTCAATGATACAACATTAGTTTTCTAATGTTTTAATTTGCACTCTAATCATAACAATTACTCATTCACAACTCTTGCATCTTATGGATACTTTCTTATGACCTAGTATTTGAAAATGGTTGCTTTGATACCACTATTAGAAATCCACCTATACTCTCCACAGGATTAATATAAAATGTTCACAAAATTCAATAACAAAAATCATAGAAAATATATTATTGATAACACAAATATATCAACTTATGTAATGTAAACACAATGTATTGGAAAGTTTATCTAGGAATAAAGTTCACTATAATATCCTTGCGAAAAATGTTCTACATGTTCTCTGCAACGCTATTCCCTGTATGTTCTGCCTCAAGCATCCTACATCTTGCATGTCAATCATCTTGAAGCTGGTTTGCTCTGAGTTCACCTCTTGCATTTTCATCGCCTAGGGTGGTAGTCCACCCTCTTCTAATGGCCTCCAATGCTCCCTCTCCCACCTCCCTTGAGCTTACAGTGGTTGGAGATCAAAATGGCACCCAAAAAGCATCCCAAGAAGTTCCTGCTCAAGGTCAAACTCCAGGTAAAAATTATCGGCCCACTGCTTGTATTCCTGTGAATGAATTTGTTGATTCCTGTCACTGGTTTGAGAATCATACCCTCATAGGTTATTTTCTAGGTAGAATCCCTAATGACACTCTGTTGCGGTCCTGGGTAAGTCAAGTTTGGCATCCTCATGGTGTTAAGATTGATTCTGTGTCCAATCTCACCAAAGGGTATTTCCTTTTCCAATTTTTTGATTCTGCTCATGCTCAAAAGGTGCTCAATAGGGGTCCTTGGACTGTTCGAAACTCTTTGTTAATTTTGCAAGCCTATAATAGAGATTTTTTTGTTGCTGAGGAGGGAGCCTCAGATGTTCCAGTTTGGATTGAATTTCCTGGCCTTCCCATTCCTTTATGGAAGCATATACGTACCATAGCATAGAACATAGGCACCTTTATTTGTTTTGAGCCTGACAAGTGGTTTAAGGCCCATCCCACCAAGCGAGTATGTGTCAAGTTGATCTTACTCAAGATCTTGATGAAGATATTGATAATCATATTGGGGATAAAACTATTACTCAGAGGATTGTGTACATAAATCTCTCGAATACCTGCTATAGCTGCCAATCCTCTCAGCATAAAATTTGTGCATGCCCACTTATGGCTGGTCAGTTCTAGAATAAATTTGCTTCTCCCTCTGCCAATCCATATACCTCTGCAACCCTGGGTAACCCTAGCACTTTTGGTACCAGTGGTGATGCGGACTGGCATGTGGTTTCTAATCGTCGCAATCGTCATCCCCCGCAACAACCCCAACAACAACGCCCATAGTCGCCCCCTCCACCACCCCGTTAACAACCCCAACAGCCACCCCATCCACAACCCCATCCTCAACCCCCACAGCCACCCCATCCACAACCCCGTCCTCAACCCCAACATCTGTCTACTCCTCTCCCTTCTCATTTTGATGATGTTTCTACTCAGCAGGATTTTGTTGGTACCACTGTTCTTTCTCCCAGATCAGCAGATGAGTTTAATCATGCTAACATTCGGTGGTCCCGTAGCCCGAGAAGACATTTGTTTGATGCTCCTTCTGAGAAACGATGTGTGATTGATGGGCCCCTGTAGGTTGCTATTTTTGATGATGATAATCCTTTTGAGTCCCTCAAAGCATTGGGGGATTCATCAGTACTCATGAAATGATATTTTTTTCTTGGAATGTCCGAGGGCTGACGGACCCAGTCCGAAAATATATGGTTCGGGATGTGATTGATAATGCTACTCATATCTATGGTACATTTGACTTTGTCTTTTTGCAAGAAGTTAAGATCAATGATTTCCTGTTAGATTGTACCTGCAATTTTCTTTGGCTGCATGGTCCTTTTTTTACACAAATCATGAACCTGGAAAAGGTGGTGTTGTAGTTTTCATTTCCCCCAATTGGCACTCGCATGTGGTGTCTTGGGGAGTTGACCCTTCTAATCAAGTTGTTTGGGTGCTGCTAGAATTGGCTGGGAAACCATTTGGCATTATTAATGTTTATGCCTCTAATAATGCTTCAGAGCGATGTGCTTTATGGCGGTGGCTTGCTTTCTCTCTACCTTTTGCTACTTGGGTTATGTGTGGGGATTTTAATATGGTTGAAAAACCATCTAATAAGCTGAGTCGAACCCCTATGCGTTGGTGTGTCGGAGAACGAGAGGCTTGGTATTTTATGAAAAGTAAACTTAGTCTGTATGATCCTAACTTTGGGTGTTCTCCAGAAGCTTTCTCCAATTCTCAATGGTATACTTGGTCTAATTTTTAGGTTGATGATGCTAGGGTGTTGAAAATATTGGATCGTGCCATGCTTTTAGAGAGTTCTAGTTTTCACTTTACCCGACTTTCTCTTGGTCACCCCTTTGTCATGACCCTGCCAGCTACCACTCTTTCTGATCATGCTCCAATTTTATTTGCTATCACCCAAGATCAAGCTCCTGCTAGGTTTTTTTCCTCTCAGTTTTATTTTAATACTTCCTTTCTATAGCATGCCTCCATGAAATCTCATATCCATAGAATTTGGAATGTTGTTCCTCGACCCTCTGGCACGGTAGGCTGGATTTAGTGGTGGAATGATGCTATCTCTCGTACTACTATTGTTCTTCGCATCCTTGGCAAGGATGTGGCTAAACGAAGGAGGAAAGCAAATTTAGTTTTAAAGAATGAGTTAATCAAAGCTACTTTCTGTCTGCAAGCTAATCCTTTCAACTTTGCATACTAGGCACATGCTGCTACTCTTCGGCATGAAATTCATAAGGCAGAGTTGTATGAAGCTAGAGGTGCTCAACTCAGAGCACGACTAAATTGGCTTGCAATTGGTGATAGGGTTTCTAAGGAGTTCTTCAAGTGCCTCCAGCCCCCTATTCATTCCACACAGTTTCAAGCCATTCAATCTGAGGGAATCAGGTTCACTAATTTACCTGATATAATTCATACTTTTGTGTTACACTATCAAAAAAAATTTGCTTCTCAGCCTCTTACCTCTGCTAGAAAAAAAGCTCTTGATGATTGTTGTGCAGTTGTTCCTCAAAAGCTCTCGATGGATCATCGAGATTGTTGTGATGCACCTTTAACCCTGGAATATTTGAAGAATGCCCTGTCTCACATGGCTAATGATAAGGCTCCTGGTATTGATGGTTTCCCCTGTGAATTTTATAAAGAATTTTGGGATATGCTTGGTTCTGATCTGTTACATGTCTATAAAGAAGCTATGATATCTAGGTCTTTAGGACACCTCATAAATAAAGGAAATATCAAATTTATCCCCAAGCCTGGAGACCCAGAACTTATAACCAACTGGCGCCCTATTACCTTACTGAATGTAAGTTACAAAATCATTGCTAAGGCTTTAGCCTTAAAACTTTAGCCTATTTTACCTCTTCTCATCCGACCGGAGCAAACGGGGGTTTGTTAAGGGCAGGTATATCTTGGACAATGTGCTTACTATCTGGGAAGGCATGGAATGGGCTAGAACTTCTGGACAGGATACTCTGTTTATCAAACTTGACTTTGAAAAAGCCTATGATCGTATTGAATGGAATTTCATTATTTCCCTCCTCCAGGCTCTTGGCTTTGGCAATCTATTAAAATGTTATTTTGTGATGCTTCTGCAGTCCTCACGATGAATGGCCAACACTCTGCTGGTATTCAGCTGGCTTGCTCTGTCCGAAAGGGTTGCTCATTAGCCCCTTCCCTATTTATTCTAGCTGCTGAAGCATTTGGCTACCTTTTAGCCCATCAAACTTCACAAGGAATTATTAAAGGTATTTCTTTACCTGCTTCCTCTCTTCAAATGGTAAATGGCCATTTTGCTGATGATTCTTTTTTGACATTACATGAAGATGAGCAGTCAGTAAATGCAGCTTTACAATGCCTTGAGACTTTCTGTTTAGCATATGGTTCTAAAATTCAATGGAAGAAAACATCTTGTTATAGACAAGCTCACACGCCACTTCCTGAGTGGTTAGCTTCTTACTCTTGGCATTGGATCCAACCAGGAGAATTATTCAAATTCTTGGGTATTCCTTTTGCCTTCCAGGCTTCTCTTGCTCAACTTTGGAATATGGTTGTCCAAAAAATTGAGAAGAAGTTGGGCTACTGGTCTACTAAAAAGCTTTCCTTGGCTAGTAAGTTTCAAGTTTGCTCTAAGGTGCTAGCTTCTACACATGTCTATTACTCTTCTTGTTGGGTCCCATCTAAAAATTGTTATCAGAAGCTGGACAAGCTCTTGCGGGATTTTATTTGGGCTTCAAATAAACAAAAATAGGGGTTTCATAGAGTGGCATGGAATGTTTGTTGTCTTCCTAAAAATGCAAGGGGTCTGGGTTTATTTAACTGTCATTTTTAGGGGTTTGCTTTATGTGCTAAATGGATTGTTAGGGCACTTTAGGGTGATGAAGCTTGGAAAGTTCTTGTACGGAATTGCATCTCTTCTGGCCTACCCTTTGGGAGGAAAGGGTGGCGGGGCCTGACTAATGTTTACACAATGACACTGAGAGGGGGGGGTGAATCAGTGTAGCTATTAAATTTTTATATCTACAGCATTTAATATGAAATAAAGAGAACAAAAAAAAACTTGAACAAGAGAGCAAACCACAACACTCAATATACCGAGGTTCACCAATTTGGCTACTCCTCAAAAATGACTGCTTGGACTCCAATCCAAATCCAGTCTTTGCAAAATCAATTTTACAAACACTTTACCGGAACCAAGCTGGAAGGAGCACCAACCCCTGTAATTTTCTGCTGCAATGAGATGGAGCACCAACTCCTAGTACCAAGCACCAACTTGGACTGCAATTACGATAAATTTAGAATGACATAAAAATGTCTTCACTTTATGCACGACCACGGTCGGTCCGCAATTAACTCAACTCTGCACACTCTCACGGATCTGCTTATTTTTCTCTTGATTCTTTTCTAACTCTCCTTTTACGGCAATTTCTCTCTAACGATGGCAACGTCTTCTCCGTACGATTATTCTTTTATAACCTTTCAATCCTGCATGCAATCGAATCACATACTCTGACTGTTCGAATCCATGCAATACGGCTGTTCGGTTCCATGCACTTGATTGTTCGAAACCCTGCAATACGTCTTTTGGAAACCATGCAATACGGCAATTTTGTTTCATGTACTTTGATTGTTCAATTTCTTCGAATACGGCTTTTCGAATGCTTTTTCGAAACTCCATATATGATTCTGTGAAAGCTTTTCGATTCTTCATGTTCGGCTTTTCTGTATGCTTCAAATACGTCTATTAGAATGCCTGCAAATTCGACCTTTCGAATGCTTTTATTATCCTTCAAATTCGGCTTTTCGAATGCGTTTCAATTATGCATGTTTTGGCTGTTGTATTGCATGTCCAACACCTATCAACGATTAACTGTCTGTCTGACTTCAGTTACTTTTTACGTAACTGGCTGCATGATTTTCCTGTCGGCTTTTTTGACACGTGTCACCTTGCATGTTCCTGCGGGTTTTACATGCCAGACTGTTACCTGTCGCGATATCGCGACACTTTTGACTTATGTTGACGTCACCCTGAAGGTTGTCGCGAAATCGTGACCATTTTGGCCTTGAAAGCTTTTCCCTCGCTCATGTCGCGATATCGCGACACTTAGAACTTTTGCTGACGTCATCCTTCAGCATGTCGCGAAATCGTGACCGTTTTGGCTCTTGGAAGCTTTCCCTGCATCTTGTCGCGATATCGCGACACTTTGAGCTTTGCTGACGTCATCCTCAATGCTTGTCGCGAAATCACGATGCTTTCGGCTTCCAGCAACTTTCCTTTCATCCTGTCGCGAAATCGTGACACTTTTCAACTTTGCTGACGTCATCATCCTGCTTGTCGCGAAATCGTGACACTTCCGACTTCCGTACACTCTTCTTTGCCAGCAGCAGCGAAAAAGGAACATGTCGCGAAATCGTGACACTTTGTTCTTCCGTACAACTCTCCTTGCCAACTCCAGCGAAAATGGAACATGTCGCGAAATCGTGACACTTTGCTCTTCCGTACAACTCTCCTTGCCAACTCCAGCGAAAATGGAACATGTCGCGAAATCGTGACGCTTTCGGCTCTTGCTGACGTCATCAATCTTCTTGTCGTGAAATCGCGACGCTTCTGGCTTTCGTACGCTCTTTGCTCCATGCAGTAGCGAAATCGCTACAACTTTGTGCCTTGTGCTTTTACCTTGCCTCTTTTCATGAAATTTTGACTTGTAATATCATTTCTGCATCTTTCAGTTCTACACTTTTGACTAGTAGCGAAATCGCTACACCTTAGTTTCTCTTTGTTTCAACCTATAGCGAAATTGCTACACCTTAGTTTCTCTTTGTTTCAACATGTAGCGAAATCGCTACACCTTAGTTTCATGTATTTTCATCATGCAGCGATATCGCTACACCTTTGTTTCCATTCATTTCAACATGTAGCGATATCGCTACACCTTTGTTTCCTTTCATTTCAACATGTAGCGATATCGCTACACCTTTGTTTCCTTCTCTGCCAGCATGTCGCGAAATCGTGACAGTTTTGCTCGCATCTTCTCTCTCCTCGACCATGTCGCGAAATCATGACAATTTGGCGTGCATTTTCTCTCTCCTACTTTTTGTCGCGATATCGCGACACATTTTCTCTCTCCTCAGCGAAAACTTGACATGTCGCGAAATCGCGACATTTTCGGCTGCGCCTTCTCTCTCCTCGACCATGTCGTGACGAAATCGCGATATCCGACAGTTTTCTTCCTTGTCTCTTTTTGCCGGTTTCTGAATCTGGGTCACTTCATTTTCCTTGAAACTTTTTGCACTTGATCCGTCGACCTCGCGAATCATGCATCAATTTGACTGTGTTGACAACAATGACAATACTTTTGCAATTCTTTTGCTGCACCTTGCTCAACAATCTCCCCCTTTGGAATTGTTGGCAACACACCTGCAACCTTGCTTAATTTCTTCTCCCCCTTTGCCAATAATACCAAAGGGCTCGTTGTAGACTCCCCACGAGTCTATGCACAACATTCTCGGACTTAAAAAGTTTGAATGCTCCCCCCGAGAATGTGTTTCCCATAGCTAGTCAGTGCTTGGGTGGTGTGACTACTCCCAACTTCTTCCGAAGGTATTCAAATACTTCCTTAGGCAAAGGTTTTGTGAATATATCAGCTACTTGCTCTGTAGTTGGAACAAAATCCAATTTAACCTCTCCTTATGCAACTTTATCCTTCAAGAAATGATATCGGATTGCAATATGTTTGGTTCTTGAATGCATTACTTGATTCTTGGATATGTTGATAGCACTAGTGTTATCACATTTAATTGAAATTGGTTCATTGAAATGAATACCAAGATCTTTCAACGTTTGTCTCATCCATAATATCCGAGTACGACATGTTGTTCCTTGCAATGTATTCTGCCTCTGCGAGTGGATAGAATCCTGATTCTTGTTTCTTGCTTGTGCCATGCTACCGACTGTCACCAAGATAAAATGCTCCTCCACTTGTGCTCTTTCTGTCATCAATACATCCTGCCCAATCTGCATCAGAATATGCAATCAAAGTGAAATCTTTACCTTTTGGGTACCACAACCCATAATCCATAGTGCCCTTGAGATATCTGAAAATCCTCTTTACAATTTGTTACATGAGTTTCTTTGGGAGTGGCACTGAAATCTTGCAACCATACACACTGCTTGTAATATATCTGGTCTAGTGGCTATTAAATACAGCAGGCTTCCAATCATAGACATGTACATTGTTTGATCTACATACGGGGATTTATCATCCTTGCTCAACTTGCAGCCTGTTGTCATGGGAGTCTTGACCGGATTCTTGTCTTCCATTGTGAACTTTTTCAGCATTTCTTTTACATATTTAACTTGAGAAATAAAAATGCCTTTTTCATTTTGATTGACCTGCGGTCCTAAGAAATAAGAAAGTTCACCAATCATTGACATCTCAAATTCTTTTTTCATTTTAATTGATATGTCTTTGCGGTATTCATCCATCTGTCTTGCCAAATATTATGTCATCTACATAAACAACAAGAACAATAAGATGACCCTTCTCTGTTTTGACATATAAGTTGCTATCCACCAAACCTTTCTTAAACCCTTGTTTAATTAGATAATTATCCAGCCTTGCATACCATGCTATGGGTGCCTGTTTTAATCCATATAAAGCTTTCTTTAACATGCAAACAAAATCTGGATTTTCACCAAGTTGGAAGCCATCGGGTTGTTCAATGTAAACCTCTTCTTCCAGTTTTCCATTCAAAAATGCTGATTTTACATCCATTTGATATACTTTGAAGTTTTTATGAACTGCTAATGCCGGAAACATCCTGATTTCCTCTAGTCTGGCTACCGGTGCAAAAGTTTCTTCAAAATCAATGCCTTCAACTTTGAGCATAGCCTTTACATACCAATCTTGCCTTATTTCTGACAACCTTTCCCATCTTCATTCAATTTATTTCTAAAAACCCATTTAGTACCAATTATGTTTTTATTTGTTGGTCTAGGTACTAATTCCCAGGTATTGTTTTTCTCTATCCGATCTAGTTCTTCATTGATTGCCTTCATCCAACTTTCATCGGTGCTTGCTTGACAACATTTTTAGGTTCAATACTAGATAACAGAGAATAGTTCCTCACTGTTGTTCTTCTTGTTTGAATACCATCTGTGGGATCCCCAATAATCTGTTCACTTGGATGATTTTTCTACCAGTTGTCTGTTTTAAATTTCTTGTTTTCTTCTTCTTCAGATTCAGTTTTTACACTATCTGGATCAATTTTATGATTCTTCTCTGTTTCTTTTTCATCATCACCTTCAATGACTTCTTCATACATAGGGTAGTTTTCTTGATAAGTAGTTTCTTGTTCTCTACCTTCATCAACTTTTACATCAGCACTTTCAACAATTTTCTTCAACTTCTTGTTGTAACATGTGTATGCCTTGCTTTTTGTTGAGTAACCGAGAAAGATACCTTCATCAGCTCTATCTTCAAATTTACCAAGGTTATCTTCAGTCCGTTTTATGTAGCACTTGCTGCCAAATACTTTGAAATGTCTTGTTGTTGCCTTTCTGCCAAACCACAACTCATAAGTCTGTTTTGCTTTCATGTGGTCTCAGCATGCACTTGTTTTGAATGTAAACTGCAGTATGAACTGCCTCTTTCCAAAATATGTCAGCTATTTTGTTTTACGCGACATTGTCCTTGCCATTTCCTGCACTTTGTTCTATTCTTCCTTTCTACAACACCATTCTACTGAGGTGTCCTAGTCGTTGAAACTGTCTTCTTATCCCATGTTTTTGACGGTATTCTGCAAATTCTTCGGAGATAAACTCTCCTCCCCTGTCTGATCTTAGGCATTTAATTCTTTTTCTTGATTGATTTTCAACAAGATTTTTGAAGGTTTTAAACATTTCAAAGGCTTCTGACTTGAGTTTCAGAAATAGTACCCATGTCATTCTTGAGTAGTCATCTATACACGGCATAAAATATTTGTGTCCATTTATGCTTTCGGTTCTCATGGGTCCACATAGATCGGTGTGAATTAGTTCTAATGGCTTGCTAGTGAAGTATTCTTTTGCTTTGAAAGTGGCTCTGGTTTGTTTTCCCTTTTGGCATGACTCACAGATGCTATTTACAGGTTTGCCAATGTTTGGTATGTCTCTAACTGCTCTTTTTGAACTGATTTTTGCCAGATTGTCAAAACTAATATGCCCAAGCCTCTTGTGCCATAGCCAATTTTCATCTTCCTGTCCCATCAAGCATGTTCCTTCTACAGTTTTTGAAAGTGTATACAGATTTCCTGAAGTTCTCAGTCCAGTGGCTATTAACTTTTCATTTTTTGTCTTTCTTACTTCATAGCCCTCCTTCTTGAAGATTACATCATGACCTCTGTCACATATTTGACTTACACTTAGCAAGTTATGCTTCAGGCCAATTACAAACAAGACTTCTTTTGATTTTATATTGCCATCACTGATCTTGATTGATCCCTTTCCAACAATCTTTGCTCCATCATTATTTCCAAATTTCACAGAACCACCTTCATAATTCTGTAAATTCTCAAACTTTTGCTTGTCACCTGTCATGTGGCTGGAACAACCACCATCAAGTATCCAAGGTGCTGATTTGTTACGAGCTTTAAAAGCGATCTGGACAATCAAAGATTCCTTTTCTTTCCATTACGGTTTGATAGCAGATTTTGCTACTTGTTTTGCCTTTGTCCTTTCATTAGCATGTGCATGTTTTACGAGGAAATTTCTGGTTTTGTTTCAACCCACTTAGCTGAGATTTTACTGCTCGATAATTATTTGATGAAAAAGTGCTTATGTAGTTTCTAGCAATATGTCCAAAATTATGACAATTATAACATTCAACTGCATAATTCATTAAAGGAGAAAAAACATTTATGCTGGTAAAATTCCTTTGAGATACATTATGCCTGCAATCTGAAATTTTATGGCCATAAGCATTGCATTTAAAACAATAACCAGAAAATGCATGATTAAACTTGGGTGCCGGTCTTTGCCAGTTTGAAGTAGGAGCCATGACTCTTCTCCTCCTCGGATGTGTGACTTTTGTGAATCCATCTTTGTCAGTATTCTTCTTGAATCTGGCATTATTGTTTTCTTTTGCATTATTTTGTTTTTCTGGTTCAACCATGATCTTTTCTTCTTTCTTTGTGGGTTCTATATTCAAGTTCTTTGAATCCTTTGAAGATTCTCCTTCATCAAAGCCTAAACCAAATTTGATGCCGAGAAGGCCTTTGGTTATTTAACATTTTATCCGACTTTACGAGTACTTTCTTCAAACTTATGAAAACAGTTCAATTTTCTATTCATCTCCTCTAATTGCATCCTTAACTTAAGGATGTCTTCCTCTAGCTTGCTTCATTCAACTGTCTTTACAGTTAATTGTTCATCAAGAACTTCAGACATTTTCTTGAATTCCTCTGTCTGTATTTTCAGATTGTTTATTATGTCTGTGGCATTCTCTAATTTCTTTGAAAAAATTTTATTCTTCTTCCTTTCTGCACTCAACTCTTCAAGTGCAGCAACCAATTCTCCTTCCAAATACACTTTAGCTTCATCCTTGGAATTTTCATCACCTTCCTGATTTTCCTCTGTTCTTTCTTCTTCAAGTGCCATGAGCAGAGCTTCACCTCCTTCTTCTTCGGACTCCTCATCTGTGCTTTCTTGAAGCTGCGACATTCTTGGTTATGAAGCTTTTCTTCTTGAAGTTATTCTTTCTGAAATTTTGTTTCTTCTTCCAGTCACCTTTTTCTTGGTGTGAACCTTCACCATTTTTGGTTCTCTCCTGCATTGGACATTTGGCTGCAAAATGACCGACTCCTCCACAATTGAAGCATTTAAAAGGTAGCTTCCCTCTATATTTTCCTTTTCCTTTTGTGAGTTTTCGAACAAAATTGGCTTCTGTTTCATCCAGTGTTCCTTCATCCTCAGATTCATGTTCAGATTTTACATTCTTGTGTGCTTTAAAAGCTGCTTCTCTGTCTGTAGACTTGGTTTGTCCTATTCTCATTTCATATGCTGTCGGGGAACCATGCAACTCATCCATGCTTGAAGTTGTTTAGATCTTTTGCCTCTTCTATTGCAGAGACTTTGGAGTTAAATCTTTTGTGAAGTGTTATGAGAACCTTTTTCACCACAACTGCATCATCAATTTCTTCACCAAGTCCTCTGATTGCATTAATAATTCCGTTGACTCTCAGCATATAAATTTCTATGTTTTCATCTTCCTTCATTTGCAGTGCTTGAACTGTGCTCGATGAGTTTGCAGTTTTGCTTCCTTAATCTTACTGTCTCCTTCATGGATGCTCTTCGATTTATCCCACATGTCCTTTGCTGATTTACAACTCATGACTCTTATCGGTTCACTTGTCAACAAGCCCACACATTATGGCATTCTTAGCTTTGGAGTTGTTTTCAAATTTCTTTTTCTCGGCGAGTATCTGTTGGAGGGGTAGTGGGTCTTTGTGTATCCACTATCTACAGAATCCCAAATATCGTATCCCAATGCACTCAGATATGTTTGCATTATGAGTTTCCAGAAGGTGTAATTTGTTCCATCAAATAAGGGAGCTTTGTTGGATGAAAATCCTTCACCACCTGCCATTGTTTCTTCCAAGATCTCCTTAGATGATTAAGCTTGTACAAGGAACACATGCTCTGATACCAATTGATGTTTACACAATGACACTGAGAGGGGGGGGTGAATCAGTGTAGCTATTAAATTTTTATATCTACAGCATTTAATATGAAATAAAGAGAACAAAAAAAAACTTGAACAAGAGAGCAAACCACAACACTCAATATACCGAGGTTCACCAATTTGGCTACTCCTCAAAAATGACTGCTTGGACTCCAATCCAAATCCAGTCTTTGCAAAATCAATTTTACAAACACTTTACCAGCACCAACTGGAAGGAGCACCAACCCCTGTAATTTTCTACTGCAACAGATGGAGCACCAACTCCTAGTACCAAGCACCAACTTGGACTGCAATTCTGATAAATTTAGAATGACATAAAAATGTCTTCACTTTATGCACGACCCTGACTGGTCTATGCGCAATTAACTCAACTCTGCACACTCTCACGGCTCTGCTTATTTTTCTCTTGATTCTTTTCTAACTCTCCTTTTACAGCAATTTCTCTCTAACAGCAGCAACGTCTTCTCTGTACGATTATTCTTTTATAACCTTTCAATCCTGCATGCAATCGAATCACATACTCTGACTGTTCGAATCCATGCAATACGGTTGTTCGGTTCCATGCACTTCGACTATTCGAAACCCTGCAATACGTCTTTTGGAAACCATGCAATACGGCAATTTTGTTTCATGTACTTTGACTGTTCAATTTCTTCGAATACGACTTTTCGAATGCTTTTTTGAAACTCCATATATGATTCTTCGAAAGCTTTTCGATTCTTCATGTTCGGCTTTTCTGTATGCTTCAAATACGTCTATTAGAATGCCTGCAAATTTGACCTTTCGAATGCTTTTATTATCCTTCAAATTTGGCTTTTCGAATGCGTTTCAATTATGCATGTTTTGGCTGTTGCATTGCATGTCCAACACCTGTCAACGATTAACTGTCTGTCTGACTTCAGTTACTTTTTACGTAACTGGCTGCATGATTTTCCTGTCGGCTTTTTTGACACGTGTCACCTTGCATGTTCCTGCGGGTTTTACATGCCAGACTGTTACCTGTCGCGATATCGTGACACTTTTGACTTATGCTGACGTCACCCTGAAGGTTGTCGTGAAATCGCGACCATTTTGGCCTTGAAAGCTTTTCCCTCGCTCATGTCGCGATATCGCGACACTTAGAACTTTTGCTGACGTCATCCTTCAGCATGTCGTGAAATCGTGACCGTTTTGGCTCTTGGAAGCTTTCCCTGCATCTTGTCGCGATATCGCGACACTTTGAGCTTTTGCTGACGTCATCCTCAATGTTGTCGCGAAATCGTGACGCTTTCGGCTTCCAGCAGCTTTCCTTTCATCCTGTCGTGAAATCGTGACACTTTTCAACTTTGCTGACGTCATCATCCTGCTTGTCGCGAAATCGTGACACTTCCGGATTTCGTACACTCTTCTTTGCCAACAGCAGCGAAAAAGGAACATGTCGCGAAATCGTGACACTTTGTTCTTCCGTACAACTCTCCTTGCCAACTCCAGCGAAAATGGAACATGTCACGAAATCGTGACACTTTGCTCTTCCGTACAACTCTCCTTGCCAACTCCAGTGAAAATGGAACATGTCACGAAATCGCGACGCTTTTCGCTCTTGCTTACGTCATCAATCTTCTTGTCGCGAAATCGCGACGCTTCTGGCTTTCGTACGCTCTTTGCTCCATGCAGTAGCGAAATCGCTACAACTTTTTGCCTTGTGCTTTTACCTTGCCTCTTTTCATGAAATTTTGACTTGTAATATCAATGCTGCATCTTTCAGTTCTACACTTTTGACTAGTAGCGAAATCGCTACACCTTAGTTTCTCTTTGTTTCAACATGTAGCGAAATCGCTACACCTTAGTTTCTCTTTGTTTCAACATGTAGCGAAATCGCTACACCTTAGTTTCATGTATTTTCATCATGCAGCGATATCGCTACACCTTTGTTTCCTTTCATTTCAACATGTAGCGATATCGCTACACCTTTGTTTCCTTCTCTGCCAGCATGTCGCGAAATCGTGACAGTTTTGCTCGCATCTTCTCTCTCCTCGACCATGTCGCGAAATCGTGACAATTTGGCGTGCATTTTCTCTCTCCTACTTTTTGTCGCGATATCGCGACACATTTTCTCTCTCCTCAGTGAAAACTTGACATGTCACGAAATCGTGACATTTTTGGCTGCGCCTTCTCTCTCCTCGACCATGTCGCGAAATCGCGACAGAAAACATGTCGCGATATCGCGACAGTTTTTCTTCCTTGTCTCTTTTTGCCGGATTACGAATACGGGTCACTTATGTTTTCCTTGAAACTTTTTGCACTTGATCTGACTGACCTCTGAACTGCATCAACTGCATCAATTTGACTGTGTTGACAACAATGACAATACTTTTGCAATTCTTTTGCTGCACCTTGCTCAACACCGACCTTACAAACCATTTTGACATCTCCAGCCCTATTTAAAATTATAGGTTCTTTTGTGATGCAAAGTATCTGGAAGGCATGGGAAGCTTTCAAACCCAGGCTCCAATGGCAAGGTAAAGATAAATCTATCGGAGCTTCTATATCCACTCTACGTCCTTGGTGGTCTCCTGTAGTCACTTTAGAGGGCCTACCTTTGGCTCAAGTTCAATGGGTTCGAGCATTACGCTTCTTCAAAAAGGGTACTGTAACATTTTCAGATTTCTTTGATGCTCATACCAAGCATTGGTATTCTTGGGATCAATTTTGCCAAAATTTTGGTCTTAAGCCAGATGATCGAGCAACTTTTGATGTGGTTCTTGACAACACTCCTTTCTCTATTTGGCTACATTTTGGTAAGAACTTTCAATAGCATTGGTCATCTAATTGGTGTTGGCCTAATAATACTCCTCTAGTGAAATATAAACCTTCTTTAGGGTATCATATGTTGTCCCCTCATTCTCCTCTGGTTGATACTTTAAACCACTGTTGGGATCTAGTTTCTTCTCAATCTAGATGGAGCCTTCGCTTTCTACGTGGTTTGGCAGTCATATCTTGAACCTAAGCATTGTTTTTTTACCTGGAGTTTATTACATCAAGGCCTTCCCCTTGGTCATAGGTTACAATATATGGGGGTTGCTAATTCTATTTGTGCTTTTTGTAGAGGTCCTGACAATTTTGTTCATGTGTTTTGGGCTTGTCAAACAGAAAAAAATGCTTGGGATTGGGTTCTTTCTTTTTTTAATTCCTTTTCTTGGAGCAATGTTCTTGGGTTAATGCACTACTTGGGGATCCCCTAGATTTTTCTCTTCCCCTCAATGAAGTTTGGCATATTTTTTGTCTTAGTATTTTATACCATCTTTGGAAAACAAGAAATAATATTATCTTTGGGAGACAGGAGGCTTCTACCTCCTTCTCTGTTGCTACTAGATATGCTCTCTTCTATGATTATTGGTTACAGATCCTTACTCAGGTGGAGAAATTTCAGGTGGAGCTGCAATATCTTAGATCACTTCTGGATCATTGGGCTAATGCACCTTACTCTATTAGCCAACTTCCTTCCAACAACCATGTGTCCAGAACTCATGGCTTCTCTCGCACAGGCTCACCTTCAGCTCATTCTTGCAGTGGTCGAAGAGATCATTTATCTGCTCCAACTTCTTAGCATCATTGGTCTCCATTGTAGTCCAATTCTACACCTCTAGTGGATGGGATGCTCGCTTGATTCCAATTGATCCAGTAACTGCATATAGTTGTCCCTGTTTTGTCTTCTTTTCTTTACTCAGTTCTGATGTAATATTGGCTTTTTGAGTTGATTCATGTGATCCTGTAATTTTTTTTGGGTGTGTGCCACGGGGTGTGTTAATTCCACCCAACATTTTTGTATGAAAGTGATTATTTCCAATTAATATAAGGTCCTTTCATTCAAAAAAAAAAAGTTTATCTATTATTGATTACAATAGTTTATATTCAATATATACAATTTGGATGTGAGTCTCTTCAAATTTACAACCCTTGAAATTTCTAATTATTCAAACTTTTCATCTCGTCACACACATAGGATATTGAAAACCTCATATTACTCATAGGAGAAATAGAACATAATAATAAATTTTGTATTGACTCCACATATCCACATTATAACAAAGACTAATGATTGCACATACTAAATGAAAAATATTA
Organism: Wollemia nobilis; assembly: GCA_028583015.1. Taxonomy (NCBI): domain Eukaryota; kingdom Viridiplantae; phylum Streptophyta; class Pinopsida; order Araucariales; family Araucariaceae; genus Wollemia; species Wollemia nobilis. The sequence continues at coordinate 1,684,270 of JAQPPZ010002550.1, forward strand.
CATAACTCCTCACTAACATAACTCCACACTTACATAACACCCACTATATACCCGAATACTAATCATACTCTAAACTAAACTCTCTACGAGGTACTTATCATATTATTGCAGGTTATCAAATAATGTAATAATTCTAACATTGTCCTCCATCTAATACAAGTTAAATTCTCATATATGTTACATTACTATTTATCCTTGCTCAAGGTGTTGATTTTATGGGAGATCCTCCATAATTGGGTGCCTATAAAAGGTTTGGGCCAAGATATGCATACAAAGATAGGTATTCTAATGTCAAAAAGGTATCGAATATCCTCATTATTGAAGAGAATGGATGGAAAAAATAGTACAAGAAAAATTAGTAGCAAGACCTCCAAGGTGTTAGTACTCTTATGGAAGATAAATTATAATTTCTTAAGGCAACTAGACTACAACCTTCCCAAATATCATAAAATATTGCTAACTTAATTAATAGTATGTCATAACTAGATATAGAAAAAATGAATACATATCAAATGGTTCAGTTGGCAAACCAACTCATATAAGGGAAGACATTAAAATATAGCCAACTAGAATTTGAGGATGAATAATTATAGCTCAAAAATAGAAATTCATATATATAATTGGTGTAAGTGAAGGAAAGGAGGGATGAAATCTGAAAAGAGAATCAAGGTACTAAATAGGATGTTTTTAAAATGGATTAGTTGAAGAAAAAATAGAATACGTCAAAGCCTAACTTGTCAAGTCTAAAAAAACTATGCAAGAAATTATTGAGGAGTATAGTAGACTACTAGAGGACTTAGAAAAGAAATACCAATAGATGAAGGAGTTGAAAGCATAAAATCTGTGAATATGAGGATAGATCCAAAGTTGGTATTAAAATATAGATGGATAAAGACATGTAGGAACATATTAGGAAGGAGATAAATAATATTTTTGAATACTTCCAAATAACATCCGTCATTAGAAAAGAAATCTTGAAATGAACTCACAATAGCATCAAACAAATAGAAGAGAAACTTTTTGTGAGGTAAACATTAAGAAGTCCTCAAACTTCTTATATTGATGACCATAACACAAGAACAATAGTATGGTATGGACAATAAATATATGATAAATAAAATTAGGAAGATCATAGATGTCCAAAGAAATTTATAAACTTGCAAAGACAACCTATTATCTATAAAGAACAAATTTTAACATATGGACAAATAATTTTAAGGGTTAATTACTCCTAGAATTCCAAGCATCCTCAATGATATTAAGTACATACTTAATTACGATGTAATTTATGCCATGATTTAAGTGGAGAAAGACCATGGTAAGGAAGGGAATACTTATAAAATATGAAAAAGCTAAAGCTAATTCATGCCAATCTAAAGGAGTTAGCTACCAAGGAATGATATTTATCTAAGAACCCCTTTTAAGATCTAGTAAGGGAGGTAGAGACTTGAGGATGGTGGTAGAAAGTGTTTAGGTTGCTACCACCAAAGACTAGCTAAGGGGTTTAATAAAAAAAGGAGGGATAGTGAAATTTGCTACTTTTGTAGAAAGAAACTTAATTTTGTATGCTCCACACCCAAGGACAAAGGCAATATATGGTGTCTTATGCAAATCAAGCTTAGAGTTACATGAAGTAGCCGTACCTATAGTACCTTGGTACTAAAATTACCAAATATTATTCATTTTGGAAGTAATAAATAGTGGTACGAAGACAAATAGTAGGAAAATACCAAAAGATCCTAAATTTCACCTATTTTGGTGAAGTTTAGATATGCTTGCAAAATCTATTAATTTTCTTTGAAGAGTGATTCACTTAATATAGGTGCCAATTTTCTCAAGGAATTATTCACTAAATAAGGTGGATAGTTTATTTGCTAATGTATGCAAATCATGTGCAAGAGTGAGTGAATAGAATGAGTAGATCACTTGAGCATAGTCTAAGAGTCTAAACTAACACAAATTTCAAGGAAAGTTTTCTAAAAGGTGATATTTTTTGTGTTTTGTAGTACATAATACATTCTTAAAACCTTCTAATCCTCTTAGAGGTATAAATAGAGGTATGTCACATTTGGAGGTTTAATCAATGTTACCTCTAAATTTTTACTTTCATGAGGAGTAATTGTTTTTCATCCTAGGTAGCCCAAGGCTGGAACTTTGCTATGAATAGGTGCCTAGAGGCTTCATTGTATCTATTTTTTGGACATTATAATTCAAAGATATAGTATGTGAAATACACATTATGCTTTGTATTTATGAGGTTGTTAGAAAATGGCAAATCCTTATGCATTCCATGAGTGGCACTACCATTCTAGTTTGTTAAATATGGAGTAGTCGTGTATTGTCATTGTAGCCCTTTTTATTACTCACTTACACATTTTATAATCAAATAAATAGATGGATATTTGATGTTATCTAATTTCTTATGTATTAACTAGTCATATGTTATCCTTGCTAAGGTGTAATACTCCTATTTTTCATTTTTGCACTCTAAACTTCATAAATTTAATTTATACATTTTAATTTCACACTTTGCTTAATGCATTTATTTTTAAACATTTGATGTCGATGCAAGTAGTTATTAGATTAGAGTTCCATATGAAGAAATCAAGGAGATTGCCTTAATCTAGATGTCAAGGGCATCCTTAGGAAAACCCACCCAACCTTATTGAAACATGGATTTGGGGTACACCACTTAATTAGAATTCAAGAAAATTTCCCATACCAACAAATTCAATTGATTAAATTCCTTGACTTTAAGAAATAAATCTAGTTTGAATGTTATTAATAATGCATTAATAATTTATAAGTTATTGTAATACCACTATATAATTATGATGTTATACAAGTTTCAATCCCATATAATCAATAATAAAAAATAAAACAGACTTTTCAATTCATATGATCAATTTAAAAAATTAAATTATATATAATACACAAAAGTAAATGCATATTGTGATGAGTTAATCAATATTCATACATAAAAATATAAAGTATATAGTTTATTTTTTTTTGGTATAAGGTAGAGGTGGTTATAAGGTCCACAAACCTTTTACAAAGTCAAAATGGGCTGGTTCTAGCATCAAGCCCGTATAATCAAAATACAAAATGGATCTTTCTAAGACTCACATTAAGCCATACTTAGAGTCCACGGTCCTATACTTGTCGCTTGACTATTCGGGATAAAACAAAAACCAAACAACACCTAGCACTTACTAACACTAGGTTGTCTGTCTTGTACACTTGTCACCTCCCGAGGCCCCGACAAATGGGATGCCTTTTCTGCCTAATTCCATACTGTCGGATTACTCATCATCAGCCCCTACGATCTCCCGATGCTCTAACGGGTTTGATCTTAGCTCTTCTCTAGCGACCAACACCAATAGTTCTTGAGGGAAGTTATCCTTCCAAATTTGCATCTCCCCAACGAAAACTGCAATATTTGCCATTAGATCCGCCGCCTGGTTCCCTTCTGCGAAGGTGTGTTGGATTCGGGCATTAACCAAATGAGATTTATGAATCTTTGCTTCTAGGATAAGCTCCAATATGGTCCAGTTGGGGTCTTTATCCTCCTTAATTGCCTTGATTATATTAAGCGAATCCCCTTCAAAGATAACTTCCTTATAACCCTCAAGTCTGGCAATTCTCATTGCTTGCATGCAGGCTCGGGCTTCTGCAAAATGATTTGTTTGAGTTCCCAAAGGCTCTGCAAAGGCAAGGACCACTTTTCCTTCCTCATTTCTCAAAACTCCTCCTGCTCCTGCAGCCCTCGGATTTCCTTTAGCTGCCCCGTCAAAATTAAACTTAACCCACTTTTGTGTGGGGGGTATCCACTTGACACCATCCCGTGGGTTGGTTGTAATGTCTAGGTCTGGAAGTTCCTCTCCCCGGTTCCGCAAAATCCTCCTTTCCCTTAGAGACATGGTCTCATTTTTGAAGAAGAAAGTTTTCCAGTTTTCTTTCAAAGCTACGATTATTTTATTACCACATAACACTGGGATCTTTCTTACGTCCTTTAAATACTCTCTTATTTCTCTCATTCCATATCCCCCATAAAAAATGGGGTAAGGCTGAGCTTCCGAGCCAAGTCAAAAGCTTTGCCGGAAGGGGAAGCCTCTGTATGCGAAGTCGGACATGCTATTTGGACGAGACCCAATCTATATGAAATTTGGACGGGATCATTTGGAAGAGCTGTACAAGAAAAATCACAAGTTAGAAATATATGACTTACTGATTCTATTGCTTTCTCACACAAGATACATCGATTGATGAATTGGAAACCTCTCCTTTGCAGATTATACATTTGTCGGGATCTTATTTTGAGCTGCCAACCAAAAGAAGAAAGCTATTTTTGGGGTTAAATTATTTAACCAAATAACGAAGTCGGAGTCCGGCCATTGAATCCTGAGTGGATTAACTTATAGGCGATTTTTATTGAATAGATCCCACTTGTAGTTTTGCCCCAAATCGCCTTGTCTCTTCCTCCCCCGGGGAATGATCGGGAACACCCTTAAAGCATCATTGAGTTTGGTTAGGGCCACCTTCTCTTGCTCGACGGATTATGAGCTGTGATTTTCTTCCAAGAAGAAGTTTCTGTGCTACGGCAATAAAATCCCCTACTTTTCCTCCCATTTCCTTCGAAAGTTTATGTTGGAGGACACGAAGGTCTAAGTTATCTTTCGGGAGGGGCCTCTTCCAACCACGGGTCTTTCCAAAAGTCCACTTGTCTTCCATTACCAATTCTCCATCGATGCCTTTCCGACTACCTCCCGACATTCGAGCAAACAATTCCAAAAATAGGATCCTCTAGGAAGATTATCGGCTTTCGGGAAGTCCCGATTATTTACGATATATTTTGCCTTAAGAAGTTTTACCCATCCCAATTGATCATTATTGATAAATCTCCATACCTGTTTGCCAATCGGAGCTTGATTCAATTCTTTCATTCTCTTTAACCCCGAGGCCCCACGATCCTTGCTTGCACACACACCTGATTCCATGCTACCAACGAAATTCTCTTTCTCTCCTCCGAACTTGACCACAAGAAGTTGCGTTGAATTAGCTCCAATGTAGCTCGGACCTTTGCGGGCATTCTAAATAGAGACATGCGATAAATTGGAATGCTCTGTAAAGTAGTTTGAACTAATAAGGCTTTTCTGCGGAGTTGAGAAGGCTGCCCTTCCACCATGCTAACTTTTTGGAGATCCTGTCAATGAGTCGAGTTCCACAAAGTAGCCTTCATTCTTCCTTCGAACATAGGCATACCTAGATAAGTTCTTTGGTAGAAGCTCCTTTCCACAACCGAAGAGGTTAGCTATTCTTTCCTCCCTCCCACCGGGCGTGTTAAAGAAATAGATGCTACTCTTCTTATAGTTTATGTCTTGTCTCTGCTTGTCTCATACTTGGTTAGAATTCTCTTCAACTTCCTAGCTTGAGGCACGGAGGCTTTGGACACAATGATTGTATCATCCACAAAGCTGTTGGTGAGACAACGGCCTGCTTGTTGAGGCTGGTTTAAAACCTTCCAATTGACCATACGCCACCGCTTGCTGAAATGTTCCTACCCAATGCTTCCGCTAAAATAATAAACAAGTATGGAGACAAAGGATCTCCTTGTCGCAACCCCCTTTCACTCTTAAAGTAACAGGAGGGTGACCCATTCACCATGACGAGAAAATCTTGTAGTAGAGATACAACTAAAAATCAACTTAATCCACTGGGACAAAAACCAAACTTACCCAAAATCTTGGTGAGGAACCGCCATGAGACCCGGTCGTAGGCTTTATTCACATCAAGCTTTAGTAACATACACTGCTTCCTTACTAGTCACCATTGAATGAATAACCTCATGAATTGTGATGATACCATCCAATATTTGTCGCCCTTTCACAAAGCCACCTTGGTTCATATCAATGATGAAAGGAAGGATAACCTTCGACCTATTGGCGATTGTTTTTGTGAGAATCTTCATCGAGTGTTACATAAGCGATAGGGCGAAAGCTGGAAAATTCCATTGCTCCCACTAGTTTAGGGATGAGAACTAAAAAAGTAGCATTAACTCCTTATGGGATTTCCATGTCCTTTTGAGCCTCAATTATAGCTTCCACTACATCATTGCCTAGGATATCCCAAAACTTACGGAAGAAAGGCTGCGGGGAAGCCATCCGGTCTGGGGAGGCTGTTACCATCCATGTCAAAAACGACCTTCTTGATTTCCTCCTTTGTGAAAGGACTAAGTAAGAATCCATTAAGATTATCGATTCTGAGGGGTGGAATGGCTGCCAACGAGAGAGTCCTCTTCTTCAATAGTCGGATTTACATCTTCTAGCAACGATTTAAAGTACTCAACCGCTTCCCTCCTTATGTCTTCCATATCTTTGGTGTTAGACCCATCGGCCATCTTGATCTCCTTAATTTTGTTAGTACTCCTGTGGCGAAGAGTAGAGACATGGAAGAACTTTGTATTTCGGTCACCCTCCTTTAACCAACGCGATCTGGATTTACTGCCTCCAAAAGGTTTCTTCAAATCCTAGCATCGTGTGGTATTCGGCTAACGGCTCCCTCTCCTGGTTTCTCGGATCCTCTGTAAGCTGCTCTGACTTCAACTTCTCCTGTAGTTCATTGATCTTGTCTTTTAGTTATGCCTTTTTAACAAAAATATTGCCAAAGGAAGTTTTGTTCCACTCTCTAATGTTAGCCTTCACATTCCTTAGTTTACATGCCACTTGGGCCGGTTTCGAACCATTATACTTTTTGTCCCACCATTGGGCAACCGGATCCTTGAGATCCTGATGTTGGAACCACATAAGTTCGAATCGAAAGGGTCCGATGTATCTTTTCTTAGAGTCCTCCCTGTTTCCCACGGAATTGGGTTGTGATCGGACCCGATTCTTGGGAGTGCCGTTAATGAAGAGTCCCCAAACCTCTCCGGGCATTATTGAGAAAGAAGAAACCTATCTAATCTTATCCGAATTTGGTTTTCCTTCAATCTTTTGTTAGACCATGTATAGGAGAATCTACGCGAGGTCCACATCCATCGGCTCATGTTGCTCAACAAAATCTCTAAACTCGTAGATATCGGCAGTTATTCTTTGAGAGCCCCCCAATTTATCTACGGGATTAAGGTAGCAATTGAAATCCCCCGCCACAATCCAAGGGTAGTTGGGGACCGTCTCCCTCAATTCAGCTAGGTGACTCCAAAGAACCCTTCTCGGTCCACTGTCTAAGCTGGAGCATATACATTCGTTAAGATCCACTCTTCTGTGTGGTTTTATCCACACATAAGAGACAAATAAACCAACTAGACATCGGAATCACTCTACTATCAATCACATTTTTGTTCCACATAACCGGTAACCCTCCTGCTGTTCCGGTGGCCTCTTGGCCTACTACTTGACTTCTCGCCAAGTCCTATTCTTAAAAGGAATAACTCTACTCTCCTCCATTTTAGTTTCTTGCTGTAAAATCATATCCGGTTTGTGTTCTTGTCTAAGAGCATACAAAGCTCTTATTTTTGTAGGATTACTCCCACGAATATTCCATGAAAGGATCTTCATTTATGGGCTTTGGATCCTCGAGCCTTCGCCCCAAAGAGCAATACTGCTTGAGTGCCATCAGCCACTCCTCGCTCTGCTTCTTTACGCCTTAAGGCGGCATTGCTAGGTTTCCCTCTTCCCACCGAACCATATCCCCATACATCCGCTCTAGGTTGAAGTTCCTTGGGATTCACTTGGCTTCTAGTAACCATCTTGGGTAGGTCGGTCTTGGTATTTGGGGTAACAATCGGCTTTCCGGGTTAAGCTGGTCTTTTTGACAGTGGAGATGATTCCGTGCTCTTAGCTTCTTGATTAGTAGATTCTTTTTTCCCTGCTTTGGGGTTACACTGATCTTGGTGGTTCACCTCTTCCTCCTGAGTATCCTTGCTTGTATTATTAGTTTCCTGCTCCTTCCTCTGATTTTTCTCCTCTAAATCCTTCTCTTGAGTCTCCTCTACCTCAGATTCCACTTCTTGGTTGTCCATCTAATCTCCCTTCAAATGATTTAATGCATCAAAGCTGTTCTCCATTGGGATGTTGATCTCCTTGGAATTTCTTCCCATAAATTCCTCTGCGGTACATGGGACCACTTCCACCGAGCCTCCATAGGCCTCCCGTATCACCCAATCAAACTTACTTGCCCCGGGGCGTTGATCTATGGGGTTCTTTCCTTTGTGATTTGGCTACGAGGCTTGCTTGTATCATCTTAGGAGCGAGGTTGAGCTTGAGGGTTCCCATCAAAGGGACCGGCTCCCCTGTGAGAGGGTTTTGGGGCATAGGAATTTTTGGGAGGAGGGTTAAAACGTTGCCTCTTGCTTACAATAGGGCGAACGGGGTCTACGATATTCGGATTTCGAGCTCCACGTCCTTGAGGCCCGGGTTGGGTAGGAATGGAGATGCTGCGGGGGAGGGATATTATTGCAGGTTTGAGGATCGGTATTTTGGAGTGGGGGCTGGTTCTTGGAAATGCGGTGGATACCCTGGTGCCCTACCTTCCCACAAACACTACACTTAAAAGACATATTTTCATATTCAAATACACGAGTATGAAGGCCAAACATAGACGACAAAATAATGGATTTAGGGAGCTCTTTACTCGGGTCCGCCAACACACACATGCGAGCGAGACGGGAGTCTTGTTTTGCTCAAGGTTGCGGGATCAATAGCTATTAGTTCTCCAATCTCCGTAGCTATCCCAACCAATATTTGTTCGTTCCAAAAAGCGAGAGGTAATCCTGGCATCTTAACCCAAATAGGAGCCAAATCCGGCACTGAGTGCAGGGGTTGAAATCGGGGGACCAACGCTTCAGATACAAGCCCCTTTTCCCAAAAAACCAAGGACCTCCTTGGAGAGTCCTTTCCATGTCCTGTTCACATTGAAATGTCACCAAAAGAAAACTCTTGGGTAAAGCCTTAATCATCATACCGGCCCTTGGCTGCCATTTTTGGATGGCCCATCTCCTTATGACTTCCATGTCAGGCCTCACCCCCATAAATTTAGCCACCAAAGATGTTATGCCCTCCATAGCCACATGCTTGAGCTAAGGAATGCGGGACGTGCAACCTACCATTGACAGATTTTAGATTAAAACAAGAGTCGGATAATTTTTGCTTACCGCGAAGAGCATTAAGATATGAAGGTCTCCAGTTGCCAGGTTTCTCTTTGTCTCCTTCTTGGGTCTTCCTTTGATCCTGACGCATAGAGTCCTGGTCCCCCTCAGAGAAATCTTCAACCGCATCCGCCCAACGCCCTTGGACCGGTTCCAATAGAACTTCCTTGTCCACATCCTCCGCCTGGGGGCTTGCTATCTCGCCAGAGCCCCCACCTGCCGCGTCTGCTGATCTGCCCTTTGAAGTCCCACACCTAGGGTTTGATGCCCCTAGACCTCTCGCTCCTCCTCCTTGCTGCTCCATCAAATTCGGAATCGCTTTTCTTTCGTTTTGAAATAAAAGAAATAGTGTGATTATGACCAACTCTCATATATATATAGTTTATTATAATCACAAAAATTAATATAATAAACATAAAAATAATATTATAAAAATATTTCTTTTATACACAAATTATGCATAAAATTTTATTAGGCTATAAAGTAAACAAATTTAAAAACAATTGTGCATAGTATTTAGTTATATCCATGATAAAAATAAATTTATTATATAAAGTCTACTTCATATTTAAACTCATCCATGTAGACAAACTTTTTTAAAAATTCAATATTTTATATAAAATATTTAATTATCAATATGACTCATATGCTTCTTTAGATGTCAACATAGAGTGTAACAACATATATCACAATGATTTTAGCTCTACAACAACACTATAATAATTTTCTTACATGAATCTTTCACTTTGGATTCAATGAACTCAATTCTACTCAACCATATGTACTTCCAAAATCTACTCTTATCCACATTCTTATTTAGTTATGTTTGAATGATACAACATGGGTCTTCTAATGTTTTAATTTCACTCTAATCATAACAATTACTCATTCACAACTCTTGCATCTTATGGATACTTTCGTATGACCTAGTATTTGAAAATAGTGGCTTTGATACCACTATTAGAAATCCACCTATACTCTCCATAGGATTAATATAAAATTTTCACAAAATTCAATAACAAAAATCATAGAAAGTATATTATTGATAACACAAATATATCAACTTATGTAATATAAACACAATGTATTGAAAATTTTATCTATTATTGATTACAATGGTTTATATTCAATATATACAATTTGGATGTGAGTCTCTTCAAATTCACAACCCTGGAACTTTCTACTTATTCAAACTTTTCATCTCCTCACACACATAGGATATTGAAAACTACATCTTACTCATAGGAGAAATATAACATAATAATAAATTTTGTATTGACTCCACATATCCACATTATAACAAAGACTAATGATTGCACATACTAAATGAAAAATATTACATAACTCCTCACTAAAATAACTCCACACTTACTTACATAACACCTACTATATACCTGAATACTAATCATAGTCTAAACTAAACTCTCTACGAGGTACTTATCATATTCTTGCAGGTTATCAAATAATGTAATAATTCTAGCATTGTCCTCCATCTAATAAAAGTTGAATTCTGCTATAGGTTACATTACTATTTATCCTTGGGGATATACTCTATAATTGGGTGCCTATAAAGGGTCTTGGCCAAGCTATGCATACAAATATATGGATTCTAATGTTAAAAAGGTATCGAATATCCTCATTATTGAAGAGTGGATGGAAAAAATAGTACAAGAAAAATTAGTAGCATGATCTCCAAGGTGTTAGTACTCTTATGGGAGATAAATTATAATTTCTTAAGGCAACTAGACTACAACCTTCCCAAATGGCATAAAATATTGCTAACTTAACTACTAGGATGTCATAACTAGATCTAGACAAAATGGATACATATCAAATGGTCCAGTTGGCAAAGCAACTCATACAAGGCAAGACATTAAAATATAGCCAACTAGGATTTGAGGATTAATAATTATAGCTCAAAAATAGAAATTTATATATATAATTGGTGTAAGTGAAGGCAAGGAGGGATGAAATCTGAAAAGAGAATCAAGGTACTAAATAGGAGGATTTTAAAATGGATTAGTTGAAGAAAAAATAGAATACCTCAAAGTCTAACTTGTCAAGTCTAAAAAAACTATGCAATAAATGATTGAGGAGTATAGTAGACTACTAGAGGACTTAGACAATAAATACCAATAGATGAAGGAGTTGAAAGCATAAAATCTGTGAGTATGAAGATAGATCCAAAGTGGTATTAACATATATATGGATAAATACATGTAGGAACATATTACGGAGGAGATAAAGAATATTTTTGAATACTTCCAAATAACATCCTTCATTAGAAAAGAAATCTTGAAATGAACTCACAATAGCATCAAAAAAATTGAAGAGAAAATTTTTGTGAGGTAAACATTAAGAAGTCCTCAAACTTCTTATATTGACGACCATAACACAAGAACAATAGTATGGTATGGACAACAAATATATGATAAAGAAAATTAGGAAGATCGTAGATGTCCAAAGAACCTTATAAACTTGCAAAGACAACCTATTATCTATAAAGACCAAATTTTAACATATGGACAAATAATTTTAAGAGTTAACTACTCCTAGAATTCCAAGAATCCTCAATGATAGTAAGTACATCCTTAATTACGATGTCATTTATGCCATGCTTTAAGTGGAGAAAGACCATTGTAAGGAAGGGAATACTTATAAAATATGAAAAATCTAAAGCTAATTCATGCCAATCTAAAGGAGTTAGCTACCAAGGAATGAGAGCTATCTAAGAACCCCTTTTAAGATCTAGTAAGGGAGGTAGAGACTTTAGGATGGTGGCAGAAAGTGTTTAGGTTGCTACCACCAAATACTAGCTAAGGGATTTAATAAAAAAAGGAGGGATAGTGAAATTTGCTATTTTTGTAGAAAGAAACTTAATTTTGTAATGCTCCACACCCAAGGACAATGGTGTCTTATGTAAATCAAGCTTAGAGTTACATGAAGTAGCCACACCTATAGTACCTTGGTACTAACATTACCAAACATTATTCATTTTGGAAGTAATAAATAGTGGTAAGAGGAAAAGTAGTAGGAAAATACCAAAAGATCCTAAATTCATCCATTTTGGTGAAGTTTAGATTTGCTTGCAAAATCTATTGATTTTATTTGAAGAGTGATTCACTTAATAAAGGTGCCAATTTTCTCAAGGAATGATTCACTAAATAAGGTGGATAGTTTACTTGCTAATGTATGCAAATCATGTGCAAGAGTGGGTGAATAGAATGAGTAGATCACTTGAGCATAGTCTAAGAGTCTAAACTAACACAAATTTCAAGGAAAGTTTTCTAAAAGGTGATATTTTTTGTGTTTTGTAGTACATAGTACATTCTTAAAACCTTCTAATCCTCTTAGAGGTATAAATAGAGGTATGTAACATTTGGAGGTAACCAATGTTACCTCTAAATTTTTACTTTCATGAGGAGTAATTGTTTTTCATCCTAGGTAGCCCAAGGCTGAAACTTTGCTATGAATAGGTGCCTAGGGACTTCATTGTATCTATTTTTTGGACATTATAATTCAAATATATAGTATGTGAAATACACATTATGCTTTGTCTTTATGAGGTTGTTAGAAATTGGTAAATCCTTATGCATTCCATGAGTGGCACTACCATCCTAGTTTGCTAAATATGGAGTAGTTGTGTATTGTCGTTGTAGCCCTTTTTATCATTCACTTACACATTTTATAATCAAATAAATAGATGGATATTTGATGTTATATAATTTCTTATGTATTAACTAGTCATATGTTATCCTTGCTATGGTGTAATAGTCCTATTTTTAATTTTTGCACTCTAAACTTCATAAATTTACTTTATGCATTTTAATTTCACACTTTACTTTATGTATTTATTTTTCAGCATTTGATGTCGATTCAAGTAGTTATTAGATTAGAGATCCATATGAATAAATCAAGGAGATTGCCTTAATCTAGAGGTCAAGGGCATCCTTAGGAAAACCCATCCAACCTTATTGAAACATGGATTTGGGGTACACCACTTAATTAGAATTCAAGACAATTTCCCATACCAACAAATTCAATTGATTAAATTCCTTGACTTTAAGAAAGAAATCTATTTTGAATGTTATTAATAATGCATTAATAATTTATAAGTTATTGCAAGACAAGTTTCAATCCCATATAATCAATAATAAAAAATAAACAAACTTTTCAATTCATATGATCAATTTTAGAAATTAAATTATATATAATACACAAAAGTAAATGCATAGTGTGATGAGTTAATCAATATTCATACATTAAAAAAAAAAATCATAAATTATATAGTTTATTATAATCACAAAAATTAATATAATGAACATAAAAATAATATTATAAAAATATTTCCTTTATACACAAATTATGCATAAAATTTTATTAGGCTATAAAGTAAACAAATTTAAAAACAATTGTGCATAGTGAATAATATTTGGTGATAAAAATAAATTTATTTAATAAAGTCTACTTCATCTTTAAACTCATCCATGTAGACAAACTTTTTTAAAAATTCAATATTTTATATAAAATATTTAATTATATTTGAGTTAGATGTAGAATTATTTGGTCTTGCCCTTTCTTTGATTCAAAAACAGGGTGAGACCTTGTGCCTTCAACATTTTTGGAGTAACTCTTTTGTTGTCAGGTCATTTCGGTTGGTGGGTGTATGGTCTTTCTACCTGTCGGTAGATGAGGACTATTGTTGGTTATGGGTGTCATTTTGCGGGTTTTTCCTTGCAGTTATTTTTGGTCTTCCTCTTCCCTAATCCAACTCCAACTCCAAGGGATACCTTAGGCTCAATAACATTTGAGGAAGGAATTTTCTAATGGCCCCTTCATCTAGTGGGGTTATCTAACTTCAGTGGGTTGTAAGGGGTGGCCCAGTTGTTAGATCTAGCTTCTTTATTTGTGTCATATCCCAAGGTTCCAAAGCTCCATTTTTTAATGAATATTCCTTTTGTTTTATTTTTGTGCTATTTTGGGTTGATTTATCTCGAATATTCTTTTCATACAATCTATAGATTGGTTTAACTCTAGCAAGATTTATGGATTTTTTAGTGTATTTATGTGTCAGATGCTTGCTCCGGAGTTGGATGGTTTTTCTGTGGTCAGTGTCCTCAATTGTAGACATCATTTTTTGGATGTTCTTGTTTGATAGGGTTCTGTTGTGGTTGATCCACAACACACCCCAAAATTGGGGACCCACCTTTTTGCAGGCTCACAGGGAAGGATCTCAGTGACCCAGATGCCAGAATTGAAAAAAAAGAGAAAATGCACAAGTGTAGAAAGGGGTCGCGAAATCGCGACAGGTAGCGAAATCGCGACATGTCGCGAAATCGCGATCGAAACCGGAAAATTGTCGCGAAATCGCGACATGTCGGAAAATCGCGGTCAACGGCAACGAAACAAAAAAACTGTCGTGAAATCGCGACGTGTCGGTGACCAGGAAGAAAAAGGTGTCGCAAAATCGCGACGTGTCGGTGACCAGGAGGAAAAAGGTGTCACGAAATCGCGACGTGTCGGTGACCAGGAAGAAAAAGGTGTCGCGAAATCGCGACATGTCGCTGAGGAGAAAAGAAAAGGTGTCGCGAAATCGCGACATGCTGTTGGGAAGAAAATAAATGGTGTCGCGAAATCGCGACGTGTTTTTCGAAGCGTACGGGTGATGAAAAGTGTCGCGATTTCGCGACGTGTTTTGGAAAGGTGTACGGAGCGAGAAAACGTCGCGATATCGCGACGGGAAATAGCGAAAGGGCTCGATGGAGAAAGACGACGCGATTTCGCGACGATTGCGGCAAAAGGTGTACGGACAGAAAAATGGTCGCGATTTCGCGACGGGTTTTGACAGACTGTACGGAACAGAAAAATGGTCGCGATTTCGCGACGTGTTTTGCCGAAGGAAGGCAAGAGGATGATAATGGTCGCGATGTCGCGACGTAAAGTTGCCAAGGAGGCCCGACAGGGAAACGGTAGCGATTTCGCTACGCCTTACTGAAAGAAGACTCGAGGCCAAAACGGTAGCGATATCGCTACGAAAAGTCGTTGGACGCGTACGGCAGGAAAGCATGTCGCGATATCGCGACATGTCACGATTTCGCGACATGTCACGATTTCGCGGTCGGGAAGATGAACGGGCAGACTTGCAGTTTTGTCATTTTTTTCGTAGTAAGCGTTACACAGGGCATAGGAAAAGCACGACACGTGGCGCACAGGTGTCAAACTTGCAGGGACGTTACATGCAGAGGAAAATTTTGGGGCGTTTCCAAATTTGAGCGTGAATCAAAGCGGGAAAAAGCAAGAATTTGAAGGGTCGCCCACAGGAAGAGGAAATGAAGCGACGGAGGAAATCGAAGAGCCATAACAATGCTATAAAGCCAGAATTGCAAATTGAAGAAGGGGTTGGAAATTGCCGAATACGGAGTTGCAGAGACGAAGGCTTTGTGCTATTGCAGGCCCGTACTTGGGCAATTTCCTTCTTTTTATTACGGGATTTTCTTTCACACCTGGAACATTTTTGAATGTAATCGAGATATCATTTAAATACAAATACGGAGAGTTGGCATCTTATTGGATGAGAAAGAAGGAGTAACTTTTGCATGCATGATTTAATGTTTATATTTCCCTTCCAGATTTCTTAGGTTTTTAGGTGAAGTTAATGCAAGATCTCTTGGTTGCTTCATGCGAATGCCTATTTTCTGGAATTACCATAGAAACCCTCGAGACTCCTTTGGCCTATTTGGATTGTGTGGATGTGCGGGTTCATTAGGTTAGGTTGCATGTAGAAAGCCTCGGTATCTTCGGTTTCATCGGATTAGTGACGACTTTACTATTGTAATCTATTTTTATTGTTACTTTTGTTTACTTTTGTCTTTGCTTTTCAAACCCATATTTTATTTTCAGCAGTTTAATTACTGTGTTTGAATAAATCATTGAAAATCCATCAAAATTAAAGGTTAAAGTAGATTTTATTCATTTTGAGTCCATTGAAAGTTCAAAATTAATAAACCACAGTGCCCCTTGTTAACATCCACTTGCAAACCCTAAGGTGTTCTTAGCATTTCATTTTAAACAACATCCTTGATAATTAATAATCAGCATAATAAGAACCTTGGAGAAATCGTTTTTCTTTGCAAGCGAGAGGATTTAGGA
The DNA here is from genome assembly GCA_028583015.1 of Wollemia nobilis. Lineage (NCBI taxonomy): Eukaryota > Viridiplantae > Streptophyta > Pinopsida > Araucariales > Araucariaceae > Wollemia > Wollemia nobilis. Next base: position 1,700,561 of record JAQPPZ010002550.1, read on the forward strand.
CTCGGATCCTACGGGAGAGTGTGTTTTCACAATCGGGTTAAAACACCACTCAGCAGTTGAGCGCTAGAAGGAGGGCCGATCGGTTTATCTATTTTAATTTTTATATACGAATATTTTGTTTTAATTTAATTACGAAATAATTTACGGCTAAAGCTGCAACACTATTTTTTTTGTTTGTTGCGGGTTTTCTTCGAACTAGCCGAGGGTTTCCTCGAGCGAGGTTGGACCCACCACGCCGTATTGCGACCGGGTCTCAAACAACCAGAGAAACCATTTTTCACGACCTTACTGGTACTCCCAAGGGTAAAGTCAAGCAAGTCGTAAGCACTCCAGTAGCAAAAGGCCTATTTTCTCCAGGAACGTCGAGTGGACCTACGCCAGTAGTATCTGTTGCCCCTAGTGTGCCTATAGTTTGTAACATTTCTTCTGCTATTGTAGGTCTGTCTACATCAATTACGAGTCAAATGGCTCAAGCTCCAGCGGCTCCTTGGTATGGAGCTAACAATACTCCTTTGAATATTGTCGGGGATATCCATGAAATCCCCAAGAACATTGAAATATTTCTGCCTAAATACAAGCCGGATGGCCTAAGAACAGTAGAAGAACATATCCAAGCCTATAGAGATGTTTTAATTAGACTGCAAGTTCAGCATGAAGATGTAGCCTGCAGACTTTTCCCCATGAGCTTGGATCCAATAGCATATGAATGGTATATATGCTTGCCAAGCTGGTTCAATCACCTCTTGGACACAAATGGAAAATGCATTTGTCAATCAATTTAGGTCTCCCTTAGATCCCGCAACTATTTACAATCAGTTTATTACATGCAAACGGGGCCAAGGGGAACCAATCCGAATGTTTAATCAGAGATTCCAAAAGAACTATAACGGAGCAATTAGACATTTTGCCATCGATCCTGCGGTAGCTTTGCGAGATATATTTTGGGGCATTGGACCCCATGACGGCCATGTTTGCAAGGCGTAATCCTCGAGTCACCACGCTTGCTTTGGCCTATAATGAAGCCATGACTATTGAGCGGCGAGTTGACACCGCAAGGCTACGGGTTTACCCAGATGCCTATGTTGGGACAGGGTGCTCCATATGGTCAAGTTCCCCGAGCAAATCAGCTCATGGCACCACAAATGCCAAGTATGAACGCCTTCCCATATCAGCAGCCGTATCCATCAGCACCCGCATATGCACCCATTCCAATCCAACCAATCGCGGCCATTCCACTGTTCCTGCATTTTTGCGAGAACAGTCAATCAACTACGTAGGAAACTAGTCAAGTCAATCCTCAAGCCATAGTTCCTGTTCCGAATCCAATCCCAATTCAAGGTATCAATCCATTTGGGAATCCAATTCCTCAGAACCCCACCCAAATGTGGAATCAAGACCCCATCAATTATGCAAATCCAATGGGGGTTAATAACAATGTGGTTCCACAGAAGGATGTCTTTTCGGAAGTCGAAGAGCTCAAGAAACTAGTGCATAAACTAAGTAATGACGGGGTTCAACAACAGAAGCATGAGTCCCGTGCCCCTCACCCAAGTCAAAATTTTAACAATAGAGGGAGGCACTGGAACACTAAGCCAAACAATGGGGGAGTTCCTGCTCCCATTGCTAATCAATTAGATGCTTCTACAGGCCCCATCCAATCCAATTCTCTTTTGAATCTTTTAGATTTGGCATGGGAAAGAGGGTGCAGGTTACATAACACAAAAGAACACAATGAAAGGAATTGTCCTGAGATAGCTAGATACACTCATTGTCTTCAGGCACAAGTTGATGATTTGGAGCTGGTATCAAATGAGGATCCATCGTATCGGCAAGATGAAAATATTATGGTGATGGAAACGGTATATCACCAAGAGGGTGAGAGCGAGGAGGAAGAAGATGAAGTTTTGGAACGGGAGGTGCAAGCTTTTCGAGATTTTAGAAAGGGGACTCATGGGTACCATTTGAGGAGTAAGTCTAAAGCCCCTAAAACCTCATCAACACCTCCAAATAGTTCTATTCTTCCTCCAGATACAAAGGCAAGTAACAACCCTCCCCCTCCACTCAGAAGAGAAATGTCTAATGACGTCCAGAAGACGGTCAAATTTGAAAAACCAAATTATGACGTAGTGGAGGATATGAAGAAGTCCAAATCTAGCCTTTCATTCCTGGACGCAGCTAAATTGCCTGGTCAAAAGGAGGCGTTGATAAGAGCTTTGAACTCACCTGATCCGATGTGGAAGGAAAAAAGAGCTGAATCCCATCTGATTTTGCGAAAGGAGAGAAGGGATGTCCCGCCATTCTTATTAACTCTGAGAATTGCGGGTAAGAACTTGCATAACTATTTGGTAGACACAGGAGCCACTAGCAACCTCATGCCTACGGAGATATGTCAAATGTTGGGTCTACAACCGGTTTCATCCAAATGCACGGTCTTGCAATTGGACCGTTCAGAGGTAAATGTAGTAGGGACCTTATATGATGTCAAGATTCAATTAAATTCTGAACCCAGGGTCCAGCAGGTTGTAGACATTTTGGTGGTTAACATCCCAAGTAGGTATGGAATGTTACTTGCGAGAGATTGGATGAAAACGCTGAATGGCTATTTTGCAACAGACTGCTCGCATATGTGGCTGCCATGGAAGGGCATTGCTAACCAAATCAGAGTGGAAAACGAACCGAGGCTTAAGGAGATTATAACAGATTTTAACAAGCCGAATGAGGTTCGGTTTTACGAGCAGGACCTAGGGGTCTATGCTCTTGATGTTGAGAAAGTCGTTGATGAACTTAAAGAAGAAGTGTGTCATGGTAGTTCTTATGAGGAAAAGGATCACACGTGGTTGCTCAAGTTTGATGGATCAAAATCTAGACAGGGAGCAGGAGCTGGAGTCGAGCTCATTGGTCCAGGAGGTAAACCATTATTGGCTGCCTATAGACTACAATTTCCTTGCACAAACAATGTGGCGAGAATACGAAGCATTGATCTACGGTTTACGTCTAGCATTGAGCAAACATGTTAAATGCTTGAAGGTTTTTGGTGATTATGAATTGGTTGTCAACCAAATCAAAGGACAGTATACATGCCGCGACAAAATACTGAGCCTTTATAGGACTAGGGTTATGGATCTCATGGAGGAGTTTGATGCATTCAACATAGCCCTTATTTCTAGGAGAGGGAATCGAATAGCAGACTCTCTTGCAGTCGCCGCGGGCATGTTAAACCCGGTGGATATAAAAAGATGTAAAAAGTTTTCCATTGAGCTGGTTCCTTGTCCATCAATACATGATAATGTGAAGAATTTCCAGGTTTTTGAGTGTGACAGGCACATCTTCAAGTTTGTCACAAACTCGGGTATTTTTGAAAATCAAGTGATCGATGAGGAACAAAGGTGGCAGGATGAAACGAGAAGAAAGTGAAGCTGCGTATCAATCCAACAAAATTCCTAAAGACGTGGTTTCATTAGAAAAAATGTTCGACATGGAATGCAAGAACAAGAAAAGAAAAAGAGTCCCGCTCCCCAAAGATGCATGCGATTCAATTAATGCGGGAGTGCGGACAATCCAAAGGAGGTGTACATAGCAAAGGCATGTACGAGAGGAAGAAAGGAGCAATATAATACAGGCTTTGAAGCACTACATAGATTGTATTGCTTGGAACTACAATGAGCTAAAGACTTACAATCAGAACATTATCACGCATACCATACCTTTGAAGCCAGACTCCAAGCCTTTTAGGCAAAGACAGCGAGTTGTTAACCCGCTATTGGAGCCTTTGATCGAAAAGGAGGTTAAAAGAGCTGTTGGAGGCAAAAATCATTTTTCCCGTTAGGCACTCAACCTGGGTGGCTAACCTCGTTCCGGTGAGAAAAAGAGTGGAGAGATTAGGCTGTGCATAGATTTTCGAAATCTTAATAAAGCCTCCCAGAAAGATAATTATCCATTGCCATCAATCGATGAAATCTTGCAAATGGTAAATGGATCAGAAATGATGTCCTTTCTCGATGGATATTCAGGTACAACCAAGTTCTTATACATCCGGATGACGGGATGAAAACGGCCTTCACTACCAAGTGGGGGACATTTGCATATAAGAGAATGCCATTCGGACTATTAAATGTTGGTGCAACTTTTCAACGCGCCATGGATTACGCATTCAAAGGACTAATAGGCAAATGCATCATTGTGTATGTGGATGATATCCCAATTTTCTTGAAGAAGAGAGAGGATCATGTTAAAGACTTAAAGAAGGTGCTTCAAAGGTGCGGGGAACATGGAATTTCATTAAATCCCAAGAAATGCATTTTTGGAGTGACGAAGGGAAGCTGCTAGGTCACATTATTTCAAAGGAGGGAATATCCATCGACCCGAGAAAGGATACAAGCTATCCAAGACCTACCTCTCCCGAACAGTAAAAAAGAATTGAGGTCTTTCTTTGGGCAAGTCAATTTTGTGAGGAAGTTCATTTCTAGCTTTGCTTGAGATAGCTAAACCTCTAAACCGGATGCTCAAGAAAGATGTGGACGTAAGATGGAGCGAGGAAAGTAGAGTGGCTTTCCGGAATATCAAAGACGCCATTTCCAAAGCCCCGGTCTTGATAAGCCCGAACTATTCCAAGCCTTTTTACATTTATGCTTTTGCATCGGAGCACTCCTTGGCGAGTGTATTAACCCAAAAAGGCGAAGATAATGCCGAAAAGCCCATTGCATTTTTAAGTGCCCCCTTAAAAGATGCCCAATTAAGGTATTCAATCCTTGATAAGCAAATGTACGCACTTTTTAAAACTGTGAAAAAATTTAGGCATTACATCGTACATAGTAGAATTATTGCCATTGTACCCGATTCTACTGTCAAGACCATGTTTTTACAGAATGAACTAGGTGAAAAGAGAGGAAAGTGGATTGCAACCATCCAAGAATTTGATCTCGAAATCCAACCAATGAAACTAGTTCGAGGACAAGGGTTGGCAAAGGCGATCGCAGAAAATGATCCGCAAATAACAGGTCAATGCTCAAATACAGAATACATGGCTAAGGAGGACTGGTATGTTGATATTGTGCAATTTTTATTGACTGGTAAGTGCCCTTCTAATTTGAATTCAACACAAAGGAGAGCTTTAAGGCTTAAATCTATTAACTATCTGATAAATTCTGGTGTGCTTTATAGGAAAAATCACGAAGGTATCTACCTGAGATGCTTGAGAAAAGACGAAGCCGCCAGGGTGTTGCAAGAATTTCATGGCAAGCACGGAACTGGTCATGGTGCAGCCAATCCTACAGCACACCAAATCCTACGAGCGGGATATTACTGGCCTCATATATTCAAAGATGCACATGCTCATGTGCGATCTTGTCACATCTGTCAAGTGGCTGCAAATAGAGAAAGAAATGCAGCCATGCCGTTGCAGCCTGTAGTCGAAATGAGACCGTTTGCACAGTGGGGACTGGATTTTATCGGGGTTATTAACCCAAATTCTTCTACTCTCACAAATTTATTTTGACGACTACGGACTACTGTACAAGGTGGAAGAAGCGATTCCCACTAAACACGCCACCACAGACGTTGTGATTAAATTCCTTGAGGATCAAATTATCACAAGATATGGAATGCCCGATTCTATTGTCAGTGACAATGGTAAAGCTTTCATTTCCACACAATTTGTAGAGTGGGCATATGATAATAAAGTGAGCTTAAAGTTTGCATCCAATTACTATCCTCAAGGAAATGGGTTGGCCGAATCTTCAAATAAGAATTTGTTGAATACTATTAAGAAATTGCTGGAAAAGAATCCTCGGGACTGGCACAGTCAACTAAAGTTTGCCCTTTGGGAAGATAGGACCAGAGTGAAAGAATCCATAGGGAATACTCCTTATCATTTGGTCTATGGGCAAGACCCGATATTTCCAGCAAATTTGGAGCTGCAGACCTTACATTTCATACAAGAGTACATGGGGACAGATGATCAAGTTGAAGCTAGATTGAGCCGGTTATTGCACCTGGATGAAAAGAGAGAAGAAGCCATGAATCACATGAACAAACACCAGGAAGTCATCAAGAGATGGTTTGATAGAAGGGCCAAAGTTAAATCATTCAGAATTTCAGATTTGGTGTTACTATGGGACAAAAGACATGAGGAAAAAGGAAACCATCAAAAGTTTGATTGTCTCTGGTTAGGCCCATATCAGATTTCAGAAATTCTTGGGAAGAACACCTTCAGGCTAAAAACCTTAGAAGGGAAAGATTTCATGCTTCCGGTTAATGGGCAGATTCTAAAGCATTATTTTAGCCCTTAGGTTGTGAGACTTTGATATTATTCTTTTGGTGTTGGTGAAGGATTTTCAGATTTTGTTTTTATTGTTTAGGATTGTTAGTTTAGTTAGGATTTTGATTATGGATTTGATTTCAATTGACATGTGTGTTAATTTAAAAATAATAATAATAATAATAATAGAAAATTGAGATGTCAACTTATGCTTAAGGATTAGGAGAATATGAAATATTGGAATTGTCTTGTAAAAGCTCCACAAATAGCATAAAACTTTTTTAAGTTATATTGTTTGACTTTGTGATATATGAAAGAATCGGTTTTGCATGACAAATCATTTCATTCACAATTCAAGAAGTAATGCATTCATATTCCATCTCACCTCACATACATTTCATTTTAGTTGCATATGCATCTTATGTACAAGCCATGAAAGTATGTCAAATCCTCTTAGGGTTGTGTTATAACATATATGTAAGTAGCTCCTAAGGTTGGAAAGCGAGTCTTGAGATATCTAGAACCAAGCACGTCTCATAAATTAAAAAGGATCTTGAGTAAAATGATCAAAACCTAGCTTGGAAGAAAAGGTTGAGCGAAAGTGGTTTTCATGTCTATCCTATTATGCAACATGATCCTTCCATAGAGCTTAAAGCTTAAAATCAGAGTAGTAAGGATAGGGTTAAATCCTCATCAAACTTAGGTTGAGGATCCAATTCCCCAAAGCTTTGATTTGACCCACATGGAGTAGTAAGGATAGGGCATAAATTCTCATCTTGGTTGGTTGAGAATCTGATTCCCCAAAGCTCTTATGTCTCATTTCATAGTAAGTCTTGGATTGTAAGGATCGTACTATTTGTCCTCTGCAAAGGATGGGTAGTCATCCCCAAGGTTTAAGCAATAGAATTAATGATTTATATCTAAGGTTTGGATTGTAAGGATCGTACTACTTGTCCCTAACCAGGATGGGTAGTCATCCCCAAGGTCCAAGAAATAAATAAATAAATAAATTTTTCCCATCTCATCTTTATTTTGGATTGTAAGGATCGTACTACTTGTCCTCTGCAAGGGATGGGTAGTCATCCCCAAGGTCCAAAGAAATGGAGATAAGTTTTGGATTGTGGGGTTAGATATGCCCATGCATGGCATCATGTCTTGCCTAAAAAAGCAAGACCACTGATTGTCTAGAGGGTTAGACTAGCATGACCATTTCTTCCATAACTGGTTTAATTATTTTGCTTAAAGTGAGGTAATGAACTCTAAATCAGAATAGTAAGGATAAGGTTAAACTCTCATCTCGGTTGGGTGGGAGTCTGATTCCCCAAAGTTCTGATTTCACATTCACTTGCACATGGGTTCTAGATAGTAGGGACTCATAACCAACTTTGGGATACAATAAGGAAATGAACTAGTGGGTCCTAAGAGGGTTTGGCAATCTTGAATGCTTGTACATAATAGTAGAAGAATGATCATGCTTATTAGGAAAAGCAAAATCTCCTAGCTCATTCATTTAGGGTCACAAATCATTCACCATCCCATATATGCATTCATGCAAAACTGATAATGGAATGTTGATCAATTTCAAACGATAGGGAATGAAAACACATTGCACACATTGAGCTAATACTTGATGATTACGATGATTCATGTACTTCTGATCTTTGGGCATTTGTTATTTTGCTTATGTGCTAACATGTATTTACGAGTTTGTGATATGTTTCAGGTTGGGTTCTTACTAAAATGCTCAAGAGCATTTGACAACAGAGTCGCCATTTGTTGTGGTTGATCCACAACACACCCCAAAATTGGGGACCCACCTTTTTGCGAGGCTCACGGGGAAGGATCTCGGTGACCCGGATGCCGGAATTGAAAAAAAGAGAAAATGCACAAGTGTAGAAAGGGGTCGCGAAATCGCGACGGGGTAGCGAAATCGCGACATGTCGCGAAATCGCGACCGAAACCGAAAATTGTCGCGAAATCGCGACATGTCGGAAAATCGCGGTCAGCGCGGTCAACGGCAACGAAACAGAAAAACTATCGCGAAATCGCGACGTGTCGGTGACCGGAGGAAGAAAAGGGTGTCGCGAAATCGCGACGTGTCGGTGAGGAGGAAGAAAAAGGTGTCGCGAAATCGCGACGTGTCGGTGACCAGGAAGAAAAAGGTGTCGCGAAATCGCGACATGTCGCTGAGGAGAAAAGAAAAGGTGTCGCGAAATCGCGACATGCTGTTGGGAAGAAAATAAATGATGTCGCGAAATCGCGACGTGTTTTGCCGAAGCGTACGGGTGATGAAAAGTGTCGCGATTTCGCGACGTGTTTTGGAAAGGTGTACGGAAGCGGAAAAACGTCGCGATATCGTGACAGGAAATAGCTAAAGGGCTCGATGGGGAAAGACGTCGCGATTTCGCGACCGATTGCAGCAAAGGTGTACGGACGGAAAAATGGTCGCGATTTCGCGACAGGTTTTGACAAGGCGTACGGAAGAGAAAAACGGTAGCGATATCGCGACGGTTTGTCGAAGGAAGGCAAGAGGATGATAATGGTCGCGATGTCGCGACGTAAAGTTGCCAAGGAGGCCCGACAGGGAAACGGTAGCGATTTCGCTACGCCTTACTAAAAGAAGACTCAAGGCCAAAACGGTAGCGATATCGCTACGAAAAGCCGTTGGACGCGTACGACAGGAAAGCATGTCGCGATATCGCGACATGTCACGATATCGCGACATGTCACGATATCGCGACATGTCGCGATATCGCGACATGTCGCGATTTCGCGACATGTCGCGATTTCGCGGCCGGGAAGATGAACGGGCAGACTTGCAGTTTTGTCATTTTTTTCGCAGTAAGCGTTACACAGGGCACAGGAAAAGCACGACACGTGGCGCACAGGTGTCAAACTTGCGAGGGCGTTACATGCCAGAGGTAAATTTCGGGGCGTTTCCAAATTTGAGCGTGAATCAAAGCGAGAAAAAGCAAGAATTTGAAGGGTCACCCACAGGAAGAGGAAATGAAGCGACGGAGGAAATCGAAGAGCCATAACAATGCTATAAAGCCAGAATTGCAAATCGAAGAAGGGGTTGGAAATTGTCGAATACGGAGTTGCAGAGACGAAGGCTTTGTGCTATTATGGGCCCGTACTTGGGCAATTTCCTTCTTTTTATTCTGGGATTTTCTTTCACACTGGAACATTTTTGAATGTAATCGAGATATCATTTAAATACAAATACGGAGAGTTGGCATCTTATTGGATGAGAAAGAAGGAGTAACTTTTGCATGCATGATTTAATGTTTATATTTCCCTTCCAGATTTCTTAGGTTTTTAGGTGAAGTTAATGCAAGATCTCTTGGTTGCTTCATGCGAATGCCTATTTTCCGGAATTACCACAGAAACCCTCGAGACTCACACTTGGCCTATTTGGATTGTGTGGATGTGCGGGTTCATTAGGTTAGGTTGCATGTAGAAAGCCTCGGTATCTTCGGTTTCATCAGATTAGTGACAACTTTATGACTGTAATCTATTTTTATTGTTACTTTTGTTTACTTTTGTCTTTGCTTTTCAAACCCATATTTTATTTTCAGCAGTTTAATTACTGTGTTTGAATAAATCACTGAAAATCCATCAGAATTAAAGGTTAAAGCAGATTTTATTCATTTTGAGTCCATTGAAAGTTCAAAATTAATAAACCACAGTGCCCCTTGTTAACATCCACTTGCAAACCCTAAGGTGTTCTTAGCATTTCATTTTAAACAGCATCCTTGATAATTAATAATCAGCATAATAAGAACCTTGGAGAAATCATTTTTCTTTGCAAGCAGAGGATTTAGGACTCGAATCCTACAGGAGAGTGTGTTTTCACAATTGGGTTAAAACACCACTCAACAGGTTCCAAATGACGTTTAGGTCGTGTATCAAAGAAAGGCTAGTTTCCTTGGTTAGTTTCTCCTATTGGACAAGATTATTTTTCTTTTATAATCATTCTTTGGTTACAGTTTTTTTTTTTTGAGCACTCAAATTTTTTCATTTTGATTATTGGTGAGCTTTAAGGGCTTCAAAGCAAGTGGGAAATTTTTGTTTAATAACTTATGATTTATTTCTACTGGGTGATTCAAGGGTTTCAATTTTAAAGTAAATAATTGTGTTTAACTTCTCTTGTTGGTTTTTGTCATTGTCATTCCATTATTTTTTTATAGTTTCACCTTGTGCCCTAGTTGTAGTTAGTTATTGGCTGGTCACGAATTACTAGTTCATCAAAATCTCATTGGGCAAGATTTCTTTTATTTTCATTTTTTTTGTAAATCTTATTGTTTTTTGCCCAGTATTTCTCGAGTGTATCAAATCTCATGGTGTTTTTATCTTTGGTGCTATTTTTAAAATTTGAGTTTTAAATTTGAGTTAAGGTAGGATTTTTGGATCCACTTTTTATTTGATGTTTGATTCTCTTATTGGTAGATGGATCCAATCCAATTGATGTACTTCCTTTGAGCTCATTGAATACTCTCTGGATCTATAATGGTTTATGTCCCTTCCAAAAAATCTTTGTAAAGGTTTGGGGACTATTTCAAAACCCCTTCTATCATCTAATCAAAAAATATTTGAGTTAAAAGAATAATTATAATTTTTATGCATTTGAAGTAAATGGTGGGAATGCTCAAAAAATATTTTTGCTTCATGGTGGGTATTGGTGCCACTAGATTTGGTCTTTTTCTACCAGTTGGTAGGGAATATGGCTTTAATTTTTTTTTCCTTATCCTATTTTATAGGTTAGTACTCGATGTATACATATCACCCTTGTCTCCCTGGAGTGGTTTTTTTGGAGTGAATGGTGCTACATGAATAGATTTCCCCAATCCAAATGAAGGCTTGTTATGAGGTGGACTCAAGATAAATATAGTGCATCATTATCATTTTGAATTGGGATTGGTCTTGTATCTCTAACTCATGTTTCTTGTGAGTCAAAACTCCTAGTAAAATGAGCCCCTTATTCTTTAATTTTTTCCCTTGTGTGATGATTTGCATTTGGTTGATTGTTCTATTTTTCTCTCAATCTAAGGTGATGAAATCTCATGTGATGCCTTCTTGGCTCACATGTATCTCTTTTACATGTGATATTCCTTGATTATATTCATGTGCCATTATGATGTGGCCACCCCTATATTTTTATCCTTGCATTTTGATCCCTATTAGACCTTTCAAGTATCTAGTATTACTTAGAAAATTTGACCTTGTAGTGTGTCATCAGATTAGATATTGTGACGGTCTCCTCTAGTTCCAATGTCAAAATTTAGAAGGTGCTAGAAGAAATTTGGGAAACTCTGGTATATGTGTTTCTAAATATATTTTACTTAAATTTTCTCTGATCTTTGTAAAAATCATAGCAAAGTTAGTTACAAACTTCCTTCTATTGGTAAGTAATATCTTCCTGACTGATTTCAAGCCAAGTTCAAAATCTAAGTGTGCGAAGAAAGGTGTTTATGGAAGAAGAGGTTAAGGGTGTTGAACCTTCGTCTCTAGCCCTAGATTGATATATGTTGAATTTTTTTGAAAGAGTGGGAATGCTAATATTTTTAAAATAATTTGATGGCCAATATACCAAGGTGGCCAAAGAGATGGATCTTCATGGAATAAAAGGGTGGTTTCATCTTTAGGTTTGGATATTATGATCTCAACTTTTTTTTGAGATTAATGAAGCATGTGTATATTGAGATTGTGTTAATAGGAAAAAGTATTCCTTGGTGAAGGATCTGAATCTATTCAAGCACAAATATTGATGACCAATAAAGTACCATAATAGCTATCAGAGGATATTGTTTTGTGCCTCATGGTATAGGGTGATTCTTGCAATCATGCATTATTTCACCCCTGAATACAATCAGGATATTTTTAGAAATTTCCATCTAGCATTGGTTAACCATATTTGAGGAAAAAAGTTGACTAACATTCCTAGATTCCTCTATAAAAAGCTAGAAATAATGACACTTCATGTAAAACAAGGTAATTCTTCTTCCATAAATCATCAGGGTTTGTTTAAATTAATATGTAATTATATTTCTTTAAATAAAAAGTAATTATTACAAGAAAGAGTGGTGTTGGTTCAAGCTCGACATGGGGTGCCACTTTCCCTAGAAAAGAGATGGTTAATTTCCTTCCAAATAATCCCATTTCAAAAGCCAACCCTAATAATATTTGTGTAAAAAAGAATTATGTAGGTAATTTATAGGAGATACCTTTAGGATTTGATGTTGGTAATATCAAGTTGGAAAAGGTTATTGAAAATTTTGTGACCGAGTAACTCCTTTAATTCAATTAAATATCTAGAGAGATCTCTAAAGAGGTTGGTGAATATTTCATCTTTCTATGTTAAGAATATCTTGTGGAGATTGAAGTAGGAACAAGACCCACATACTCCAGGGATGGATTTAGTCTCTCTTCTCAAGACTAATTTATCTCAATGGCTTTTGCTAGTGCTTGATGATTTTGCTAGTTTCTCGAGTTCCTTCTATTGGTTGGGTTTTTTTGGACCTTTTATTGGGTTCTAGTGACCCAAGGAGTTGTGTGTCAATCTATTTTACTTTATCTCTCTTCCTCGACTTGTGTTGGGGTTGGTGTTGTTTGAAATGTAGGTTTTTTTTATGTCTATCCATCTTAGAGATTTTTCCTTTTTGGATCCTCATTGTAAAAGGCTTGGGGCTCCTTTCAAAACCCCTCATTTTTCCACCTAATAAAAACAAATAAATGGTGGAAATATTTTTTTCGTAAAATTCAATTTTGTAGGTAAGTTTTAAATTTTTAGCCTAATTGAGTATGGGTTAATTGATAGAAATAAAGAGTTTCATACCATAATTCAAGCAATGGGGTAAGCCATAGCAATAATGACTCACATAAGTTGATATTGTGGGTAAATTTTTACATTTACAAATGAGCAAAGAATATAAAAATTTTAACTTTTACATATGAGTGAAAAATATCACATCATAAACCAAGATTTTAATTTCATTGCTCCCTAATGTTGAGTCATAATAGCTTAGAATAAGAAATGACAAGCAAGATATTTTACAATATAAACCAATATTTCAATTTAATAAGTTGATATTCCATCAAATAAAACCAATAAATGGTAAAAATCATAATTTTTTAAGATATAAACACAAGTCTATATATCTTTGTAATTGTCAAGCCATGTATTTGACATTTTTATGTAATGTGTGATTTGTCCAAATACTAATACATGCACCATGATATAATATAAATAAAACTCATTTTAATCTTACATATCTATACTATTAAATTGAAATACTTTTGATGATTTATCAAGATTAATGATATAAGTATTTTTTCCCAAGTGGGAAAAAAACCATAAACTTTAAAACCCATTAATAGTTGATCTATGGACCATCACATCTAGATGGTGATCACATCTAGGCAATAAATATTTCATTAGAAATTCTTATTAAGGATGAGATGAGTGAGTAGGATGTAATGGTTCTTATAAGTAATAGGTCAACATGAAAGTTCAATAGGTACTAGCCAAGGTTTTTGGAGATTTGAATTGGATTAGAATAAGTGAGATAGAATTCAAATTTTTCTAACATTTATTCTAAAATATATTTTCTTGTGATCTTTCTCAATTCAAAAACTAGAGACCATGGCTTATCGAGAGATATGACCTCTATGTAAAACCATGGAGTGAAATATATTTGTGTGGATAAAATCTATTAAAAGACTTCTAGAGTGGGTTATGCTTTTCTTTTAAAATTCTATACTAGCTTATCAATAAAGATATTTTGAGCAATATTTGTAAAATTGTAGGAGATTTCTTCTAGGAGATGCTAACTATTAAAGAGGAAAGATAAGTTCTCTATAATTGAATGTATATTTTTGTACATATTTCAAAACCTTTGAAAAACATCTATAGAGATTATTCTTGGATGAAGATATTACAATAAATATTTAGATTATAAATGTAATGTATTTCAATGCCACAAGTCTTATGAGAATGTATAAATGGTATGAGAGTGTAAAGTGAAAATAATAAAAAAGATGATGGGATGTTTTGCTCATAAAATAAACTTCAGGACACATAGATTACAGAGAATGAGATAGATGGAGATTGCATAGAATGATATTGTAGAGAATGAGATGGACGAAGATATGATGGCAGGGGATTTGAATGATAAGAAAATATTTTTCTTCTAAGAGATCATCATGGGATTCAAACCATTTTATTCAAGGTATGCATTTGTAGAAAATTATCAAGCCTAGTTGGCCCTGTTCCAACTAGGATTTTTAGAGCTACACAAGTGAATGGTTATCTTGAATGGGTTGTGGATAGGTCTATCCTGGTGATTCAACCATATTCAATTGTAGAGGATGTTGAATACCTGAATAATCGTGCCTTAATTTGTAATTTTTTAGGAATTTAGATACCTCTCATTTCATTGTAATATTGGGCTCAAAAAGTATGGAATCCGGTTGGAGATATGGAGATCATACTGGGGGTAAATAAAATTTTCATGGTTGTTTTGTCTTGCATGGAGTATGGACATAAAGTTTTTGAAGGAGGGTCTTATTTTTATAACTAGGTTGGCTTGTTCATTAAGCCTTGGCATTTGGGATTTAACCTTGCAGAGGAAATTCCATTGCAGGTTTCCGTTTGGGTTTGACTCCATTAATTACCTCTAGAGTTTTGGCAAAACGATATTCTTCACATAATTGTGTTGTTGTTTGTGAAGCTGGTGGATCCTTCTAAACAAACTATAGATAAAAAGGTAGGTTCTTGTACCTGTGTTAATGTTGAGATATATTTAAATAAGCCATTCCTAGATTCTATGGAAATTTATGTTGAATCTTCTTCTTGGAATCAACAATTGGACTATAAAACCCTTTCATTTCGATTTTTTTTGTGTCATGCATATGGACACCTTAAGAGAAAATGCCCAAAATCACTTGGAAATTTATCATATAAGCCTCAGTCTCCTAAGAAGGATAGTGGGATAGAGAAAGGGAAAGATCCTAAGTAGGATAATGGATCTGTTTAGGGGAAAGCTCCAATGCAGGTTAGTGGGACTCATAAGGAGGATTTCATTCCTATTAAGTCCCGCAATAGAGGTAGGGGTTTGAAGATATCCATTAATGAGAGGTAATTTTAAGGGTTACATTATATATTAGATGCTTTGGATGACTTGGACTAGCTTGTTGGGGTTAATCTACAAAGGGATCTATCTATTTCTTATATGGATACTAATCAGTCTCTAGGTAATGTGATTATTCCTGTTTTGGTGAATTGTGTGGCATAGACTATTGAGGGAAATCATATTTATATTCCTTATGAGTAAAATATGGTTGTTTAGGAGGATGGTGTGGTAGTATATGATTCACTACTGGCTGATTTTATGGGTTATGATTGTGAAAAATGTTCTAAGGTGAGTTCTATACTAGGATCGCATCAAAAGAATTTTAAAAAGGGGGTACCTAAAAAGTCTTCTAATGTGGGCAGGAAGAAATTTGTGGAGAAAATTAAATTTTAGGGGGAGTCTTTGATTGAGTCAAGGTTGGTTAGGCCCATTTATTATCACTTTTCCATCCCTCATAAATGATTATTTTATCTTGGAATGTGAGGTGATTGAATAGCATTCCTTGGAAAAAAACTATTCGCAAGTTGATTAAGTGGCATGAGCCTGATATTGTTTTCTGGAGGAATCAAAATTATGAGTTGTTTGTTTGTTTAATAATGCTTCCAATTTGTGGTCTTGTGGTCAATGTCAGTGTATTGGTGTCCAAGGCAGTGTTGGAGCTATTGTTAGCTTTTGGAATCCTTAGAATCTCTCTCTTATATGGTGGATATCTAATAAATTTTCTCTCTCTATGGTTTCTTCTAGTTGCTTCTTGTAAGGAGTCTGGTGGAGTGGTATTATTAACTAATATTTATGATCCCTTTGATCTTGCTAGGAAAATTTGTCTTTGGAATCATATTCGGGTGGTGTGGTTAATGGATCCTCACTATCCTTGGATTGTTTCTAGAGACTCTAATGCTATCACTAGTTTGGAGGAGAAAATAGGTGGTGTTGGTTCTCTTGGACATGCATATTTAGCCCTTAATGATAATATCCTTTTCTTAAACCTTGTGGATATTAAACCTAGTAATGTTATGTTTAATTGGAGAAACTAGAGATGTGGTATTGAGGATATTTTCAAGAGATCGAATTATTTTTTGGTTTCTCCTTTTTGGATCAATAATAATTGGTAAATCAACTCAAAATTTTTGGATTGAAGAGGTTTTGATCATTGACCGCTAAATGCCATTCACCAGGGAGTTTATAAGATATCCTACTTTAAATTTTAGTTAATGTGGCTTCATGAGCCTTATTTATATGATTTAATGAGAGTTTGGTGGTTACAAGGTAGGCCTGCTCATGGAACTGCTATGCTCTCTTTTATTAAGAGTCTCTAGTATGTGAAATATCAACTTAAGAAGTGGAATATGTAGAGTTTTGGCAATCTTTTGGGGGCTAATTTGGCTTCTCAAAAGAGGTTATATGCTATTACAAGAAATATTAGGGATTATAGCCTCATAGAAACAACTCTTAAAGAGGAATCGGATGCTCTCAAGGAGTTAGCTGAGTGGGAATTGAGGGAGGAAATTTATTGGAAATAGAATGCTTGAATTGATTGGTTGTAGGAAGAAGACATAAATACTACTTTATTTTTTAATTCATTTGAAGCTAAAAGGTATGGTAATGCAATTTTTTCTCTTATTTCTTCACTTGGGGTCTAGTTGATTGTTGCTCAGGATATTTCAAGGGAGTCCCTTTGTGGTTGCTAAAGAAAATGGTATTTTAGATTGTATTCCATTAGTTGTCACTACTGAGATGAATGAGTTGCTCATGAGACTTGTTTTAATCAAAAAGTTAGAGAGTATTATTTTTCAGATGAGGAAAGGGAAAGCCCTAGGGCCTGATGGATTTTTTATTGAATTTTTCCAAGAATTCTAGGATATTTTCAAACTGGATCTTCTATCTATTGTGCAGGAGTCTTTCAGAAAACTAAACAAATGCTGAGAGCTATGAATTCGACCTTCTTGGTGCTTATTCCTAAGTGAGAAGGAGCCAATTCTCTATATATATTTTAGATTTATTACACTATGTAATGTGGTGTGCACAATTATCTCCAAGTTGATTGCTAAAAGACTTAAGCCTTGGCTTAGTAAGGTTATTTCTGATGAACATGGAGGTTATGTGGTAGGTAGACAAATTCTTGATGGTGTGGCTATTGTTGATGAGGTTATTTATTCTATGGGAATTTATAAATAAAAAGCTATGTTTATAAAATTGGATATGGCTAAGGCTTATGATAGGGTTAAATGGTCTTTCTTAAGTATAATTCTCCTTGCTTTTGATTTTGACTCTAACCGGGTTATATGGGTGATGAGCTTTATTACATCTCCAACATATTATATCCTTATCAATGATGAGCCTTCTAATTTGTTTCAAGCTTTGAGAGATTTCCATTAGGGGGATCCTTTATCTCCTTATTTTTTTATTATTATGGTTGAGGGTTTGGATAGACTTCTCAAATCACATGTCAGTCAAGGGTTGATTCATATTTGGATGTGGGGTAATAGTTTACCTACGTATCCTCATATTTAATTTGTGGATGATACTGCTCTGATGGGTCTTGCATCTATTAGGAAAGCAACTAATTTTAGATATTTGGATATTTATTTTGCTGCTTCGGGGAAGAAGATAAATGATGGGAAATCCTCCATATTATTTTTCAATACTAATCATCTTATACATGTCAAAATTTATAAGATTCTTTGGTTTTAGATTAGAGCTCTTCCTTTAACTTATTTGAGAATTTTGCTTTTTGTGGGCCCTCTACCTCAAGGTATATGGAATAATATTTTGGATAAATTCCAAGCTAAATTCTCTCATTAGAATGTTAAGTGGATTTATTTTACTAGTAGATTACTTCTTCTTAAGTCGGTGGTTCAAGCATCATGTATTTATCAGTGCATGATTCAGGTCGCTCCTGCTAGTTTTATTCATGAGCTTGAATCTTTGTCAAGAAGATTTTTATGGGCTGGAAATTTGGAGTCTTCAAAATAAATTTTGGTTAAGTGGGAGACTATTTGTAGACCGAAACATGAATGTGGTTTGGGTCTTCTTTTGACTTCTCTTTCTGATCAAGCATTGACAACTAAGCTTTATTGGAGATGGTGCATTTCTCAAGACCATGCTTGGGCTAAAATTATTTCCTTTAAGTATCTTAATGGGGTTGAGGGCTCTGAGATACCTAGATATAATTTTTATGGTAAAGGATATTTGATCTAGAACACCCTTAAGAAGGGGGCAACTCTTGTTAAGTAAATATTGTTCTAGATTTATCTTAAAGGCTCGAAGGCTCTTTTTTGGCATTATTCTTGGGATGGTTTCCCTATAATTTTGTCTATGTTTCGTCATATTCAGGAACTATGTAATTGTTTATTGGTTTCTGGTTGGTACAGGGTGATGGATTATAAAGTTACCAACAGAATTGGGTAGGTGGAGGTAGTTCAGTGGAAAGATCCTAGAGATTGGACGATAGGTGCTTCTATTTAGGATAAAGAAGAGTTTGCTTGTATTTTAGGTACTAGAAAGTACTCTTCATTACAGGATAATGGTGTTTTGGCTTGAGGTCCGGTTCCTAGAGGGATTTTCTCAGTGGCTTCTGGTTATCGTGTTTAAGATAGGCAATATTTTGAGGATGAGGAGGTTCCTTGGTGTAAATAGGTTTGGAATAATTTTTCCTTACCTAAATGTAATTTCCATTTGTGGTTGACTACTAGGAACAAATGTCTTACCTGGGATAATATCCAAAAGAGAGGTTTTCATGGTCCTTCATTTTGTTTCCTTTGTGAGAATAATGATGAATCTTTAGGGTGTTTTCTCTTATAGTATTTATTTACGTGGGAAATTTGGCATCTTTGGTGGAGGGTGTGGAAATAATATTATTCTCATGTCTCTTATCTTGTTGAGTTCTAGAGGAGTTTAGGAAGACCTCCTGCTAAGGATTTCTTTATTCAAGTTGCGTGGAGTATTGGGCCCTCATGTATTATATGGTAGATTTAGCTTGAAAGAAATCAAATAAATTTTCAAGGTAGAAAGTTAACTATTTATCATATTTGGGAATGAATTATTGGTATGATCCAAGAAACCATTTCTTCTAAATGTAAGATAAGTCTTCCTTTGGAGCAGTCTAATATTTTGATGACGCAGGACCTGCGTTTAGTAGAGAATGACCCTCATCCTTATTTATCGATCGAGAAGAGAGGTCTCAATCAAAAAGTGTAGAGATATGGAAGATGGTATCCTCTACCTTGGGGGCATTTAATATTAATATTGATGGCTCTTCCAAAGTGAATCTTGGGTATGCATGTATTGGTAGTGTTGGGAGAGATAGTAGTGGTGCAGCTCTTTTCATTTTATCCTGTTATAAGGGGTAGAAAAATAATAATTATATGGAGGCCCTTTCTATTCATTTTACTTTGAAAAAAATTTATGCTCTGGGATGGCAAAAGATAATATGGAAGTCATACTCTCAGATTATTATTAATTTTTTGAAGACTCATAATCTTTCTAATGTTCATTGGCAGCTGACGTTAGTGGCTCGACAAATCATTCAAATTTATCAACATCTAGAGTTTATTTCCTTTGTTCATATTCCCAAGAAATGGAATGGTGTGGCTGATTGCTTGGTAAAATGGACTTCTAAGTTTTAGGAAGACTAGAATATTAGGAAATGAGATCAACTCCCATTGGATTGTTCTCATCATCTTGGTAATTTGCTTGCTGCCTGGTTGAGGTTGTTGTTTGTTAGGTGTCTTTTGGTTGGGTGCTTAGTGGTTTTGGGGTTCTCTTTCTTCTGGCCCTTGTAAGGGTTATTGTTTTGGGATTCTTTGTTTCTTGTATGGTTTTATTGATTCAATATTTTTTTACCAACAAAAAAATATATCATATTGTAGTAAGATTATACTAAATCAAGGATTTTTCATCCTTAAATATGTGTCAAGGATTAAATAGAAAAGGACTTCATGGTTGACTTGACTTAAGGAACTTGTTAGAAGAAAAACTATAAACAAATTAAGTATTTATTGAAATTGGAATAAGGATTAATTCTATAATTATATTTATCAAATTAAATAATGATCTTTTTAAATATCATAATTACTTAAAATTAGATTATTTTTAGTAAAATATAAAAACAGTAAAAACAATTTTGAAAAACATGCATACTTAGTGAATTGTTGTAAAAATAAATAACATTTAAAAAACAAATAACTAAATTTAAATTATATTATTATATATTTAAAAGCTTTTAAATATTTTCTTTTGTTTGTCAACTATTTTATAATATTATTTTTAAAATATTTATTGTTAATAAAAGTATTTATTTTAAAAATTTTATGAAAAATTAAATAACATATTTTTAGTACTTTGTTAAAACTATTTTTAAAATTTAATAAATATACTTTACCAAAAAAATAATAATATATTTAAAAATACATTTTTTATTTAAAAATAAATAAATTTATACTTTATAAACTTAAAGTTGCATTTAGCTTACAAAATGTTAATTTCAAGCCAGTAATGAATGTTTTACAATTAATAATTATTTCAATTTTGAAATATGATCAATACAAATTACTAATCGTTTTAAAATATTTAGCTTCTCATTTAAACGAATTTGGAGTGTTATATAATGATATACGAAATGACTGAATATTTTAAAGTTGGCCAAAGACGAAGAAAAACATTAAATATTCTGAGTTGTATTCATGAGTGATAGACCTGGGATAAGTTATGAATTAACACAATTAGCAGAAATACTTTAATTGAGACGACGGACCTCCAACAAAAATATTATTTTCCTGACTTTAATGTTAGGAGAAGATTTGGGACATAACATTAATTTTTAAAAGTGAATTTGCTATCTGTTCTGTAAAAAAAGATATATCATTGGAAAATATAGAGAGCTCAACGATAAGAGCCCTGATATGTATTGACAATACCAATAACATCTTAGTCATTTCTAAAGCATGAGAAACATGTTAACCATTTCTAAATCATAAGCAACTTAATAAAAAATGGAAGTGTCTCATAAAAATAAATTACTATTTTGAGTTGTAAATATGAAAAGATTCTTTCGCATGCGAAAGAAACAATTACACTATTTTTTTTAACTTATAAGTGGAGGGTTAGAACTAGAGGTAATGTGTCCTATTTTTAATGTATAAAATAAAGGATCTTCTTTTTTATTATTTTTTTTTAATTTATTAAAAAGTTTTTTTTAAGCAGTTTTGGTTTTAAAAACTATGATTAAGGGTTTTACACCATAAAAAATTACTTTGGAGTTACAGGTGTCCAATATGCTTTTAGTAAAGTGAAGATTCAAACCTGAAATTTCCATTGAAAGATTGCCCTACCCTTTTCAACTCCATAACTACTTTTTCTCCATTATTAAAATAAATACAATTATATCTTTTTGGAACATGACCATGCAAATTAAATCTTAAAATATAATTACATTTTACTAAGGTAGATTATTTTATTTTGTTTGAAGTTAATGTGTGAAGTAACATGAGACATACACCCTAATCATTTATAAATTAAAAAAAAATTAGCAAACATAATTTTTTCCTCTCGTGTCAGAGATGATAGAGATGATTAATACTATTTAATATAAGATTAAAAATGTCTAAATATATATAGAAAGAGAGTGTAAAAAAGACGGGTGAACAAATTTATATATTATAAAAATTAAATCTTCTAAACTAAAATTTTAGAATAATTTTTTTGTTATTTTAATTGTGAAGATAGTAATATTAAAATTTTATTTTTAGTAGAAATTTATTTGAAATTATTTTTATTATTATATTGGTTTTAAGTCATTTAAATTATTATATGTAATTTGTTTTTTATGTAAGATATTTTTATTTATATTTATATGAAAATATTTATTTTTGTTGAAGTAATGTTTTTCAGTAGTTAACTCCTTAGACATCACTTTTACTAATAGACCAACTATTCTTCATCATTAAATCAGTTCATCCTTTTATATAAAAATAGGTAAATAGAAATCTTGAAGTATTCTTTGAAAACCATTCACTCTTTATTTTAAGGTCCTCTCCTTCAAGCAAGTTAGTTGCAATCTTAAATGTCTTATTGGTGCTCACATCAATATAATTTAAAATATTTGAATCTTTATACGTTAGAGATGTCTAAGCTAGTGATTTCCATTTGCATAAAAACTAAAATTATAAGTCTCTAAATGTAATAAACTTTTTTTTTTTTTTTTTGTAGAATCCTCTCATTTCCTATTAATAATATATGTTCCTATGAAGTTCCTTGATATTTGAATATTATCTTGTGATTTTTTTCCCTAACACCAAACAAGTAAGCCTATAATTTTGTAAGCCTACCCCTAACACCAAACAAGTAAGCCTATAATTTTATAAGTCTACCCCTTCAACAATGTTTTCTTCCTAAAACTTGTCCAAGTTTAAATGAGGGAATCTAATTTTTTTCTCATATTCTTTCAAAAGATAATCTCTTTAAATTTTATCAAATTTACATGGAGTATATGTCAACAATCTTGAAAACATTATATATAAGGGTAGAATATAATGTAGTCTTTATGGTTAAGAACTTGTATTTCCAACCTATCAAATATGATTTTATTTTATCTAAAATTTATTTTTGGAGATCTTTCTTCTTTCCTTTATCAAAATACGCATATATATTAATGACAATTTTTAAACTTTAAACCCTAAAATATCCATAATAATTCATTATAAATATAGGCTAGTGTTAATGAAAAATATTATAAAATTTATAGTATCATCCAACTATCCAATATGCTTCTCATAGCATGATAATATTTATTTACACTATTTTAGGGTGGGCGAGTGTGTGAGTGGGTAGGTGTGTGGTGGCTTTGTGTTAAATTCTCTATTGATAAGTATAGCGAGTCATGGTTGGGAGGAGACTGCTCAACCCTCCACAATAACCGGATCAAATTATATATATATATATATATATATATATATATATATATATATATATATATATATATATATATATTTCTTTGCACTACATGACCTCATTGACTAATGTATGATCCAAAATAAAAACATCAACAACTTAAAGACATCATTTAAAAGAATTTTTTCTTGCAGCTTAAGTACCTTTGATTTTTTTGTTCTGTATTTTTCCTTTCACAAATCTTTGGTCTTTGACATAAAATAATAAATAGATGGCATGGTGTATAAGCTTGGTGAAATGCATAGGGTGATTCAAAGTATCCAATAAGATATATATTTATCAATTAAATATTTTGGTGTCTTATAACAAGATCTAATCTATTTATTCAATTTTTCATCAAAACTAAATTTAAAAAAATATCATGTAGAAAAATACAAAAAGCACTAGCATGTGCTTTGTTCACATCGAGTTATTAAAGCAAAAATAATACTTGTCTTCAATTCAAAAAAATGAATTACAAAATAGTTCTACAATATTTTTTGTCAAGGCATAGTTATGAACATGACACTTATTTAGTTAATTTCAATAAAGCTTGTACTTGGCTAGAGCAAAATACTGTCATAGGCTACTTCTTGGGCCGTATCCCCTCTGATGCAATTCTACGAAACTGGTTTCAAAGCTATTGGAACCCATATGGTATCTTTGTAGAGTCTGTGCAAAACCTGACCAAAGGTTTCTTTCATATTCGGTTCTATGATCCAGAGTGTGTCAAAAAAGTTCTCAGCAAGGGTCCTTGTTATGTTCATAGCACTTTGCTTATTTGTCAACCATGGCACAAGAATTTCCAGGTGGCCAATGGTGTCTCTCTTGTTGTCCCTGTGTGGGTTGAATTCCCAGGTTTGCCAATGGCATTGGTCCCATTTATTCGTGATGTTGCCATGAAAGTTGGGGAATTTGTATGTGAAGAGCCTCAGCGCTTCTATAATGCTCGGCCTACCCGTCGGCTCTGTGTGAAAATTGATTTGGCCAATTCCCTCAAGGAATTTATTGATATTAAGGTAGGTGATACTAATATCCACCAGAGAGTGGTGTATGTCAATTTGCCAAATACTTGTTACAGGTGCCAGTCTGCCACACACAAGATTAAAGATTGTCCCTTAATGGCAGATAAGTTTAAATCCAAGGGCCCAACCCTTGTTAATCAAGCTTCTAATGAGAAAAACCAGCCAACCAAAGATGGGTCTGACAGTGACTGGAAGGTGGTCTCCAAGAAAGGCAAGCATGTCCCTGGTAAAGGCCCTCAGGGAGGCCAGTCCTCTGTCCATAATCCTCAGGGGGGTCAACCTGCTGGCTCCTATGCTCAAGCCACAGCGATAAAACCGCCCTTGCATGTCCCAGTTCCATCCCAGAATGCTTCCCCAAATACTGAAATCCTTTCCAATTCAGCAGTTGTGGCTGAAGATATGTCGATGGCTCTTAAAGATGATGGTATCCTCTCTGTCTCCATGGTTGCTCACCAGCTGGAGCAAAAAGAAGGCATGAATGCCCGAAGACGAAGGTCTCGTAGTCCAGTGCAGGGTCTGCATGCAGACAAAAACCGGCAACTGGGAAGCTTTTCTAGCAACTCGTTTCAGTCGCTTGCTATTCTTGGTGACTCTGATGAGGTCAGAGGAAGTTTGATCCTCGACAGGTCAGAATGATTTTTCTATCATGGAATGTTAGAGGACTGACGGACCCAGTTCGAAGATACATGGTCCGCGATGATATTACTTTCTGTGCAACCAAGTATGGGGGCCCAGATATTGTTTGCTTGCAAGAAGTTAAAATTACTGAGTTCCAATTGCAGTGTGCCTGTGCGCTCATTTACCCTAATAGTCAACTTTTTTCCACCAAGCACCCTCCCGGTCGTGGTGGTGTTGTTATTCTCCTGGCCAATAGATGGCATGGGAATTTTGTTGATTGGGGGGTTGACCCTTCTAACCAAGTTGTTTGGATTTTGCTTGAAGTTGACGGAATGTCCTTTGGAATTTTAAATGTATATGCCTCCAATAGTGCTTCGGAGCGTTGTTTGCTTTGGAAATGGTGTGCCTTTTCTTTGCCTCCTGTAGTTTGGATCGTCTGTGGAGATTTTAATATGGTTGAGCGTGCTTCTGATAAAATTGGGGGTCTAAACCACAGGTGGGCCCTTGGTGAGCGTGAAGCCTGGTTTTTTATGAAAAAAAAATTATGTTTGTTTGACCCTAATTTTTGTCTTTCTCCTGCTTCTTTTGATGAGCACCTTTGGTTTACCTGGAATAACTTTCAAGTTGGGCGGGCAAGGATTCTCAAACGTTTAGATAGAGCTATGTTGTCAGACCATACCCAGTTTTATTTTCATCGAAAGCATGGTGATGCTTCAGTTGTGGAGGTTATTGCTGGTACTATTGGGTCTGATCATTCCCCAATTATGTTCACTGTTTTATCTTCTATGGTACCTGATCAGGGTATTAAGTCTCAGTTTTTCTTAACACATCCTTTCTTGACATTCTTCCATGATGTGTCATATTCGGAGAGTCTGGAATTTGGGGGACAGACCTGTTGGTGAAGAAGGATGGATTGAGTGGTGGAATGATGCTATATCCCGAACCACGACCCTTCTTCGCAGTTTGGGCAAGAAAGTTGCTCAGTATAGAAAATATTCTTTGCTTGCTTTACGCACTGAACTGACAAAAGCCTCTTGTAGGCTTGAAGCCAACCCTCTCTGTCCTATTTTGTAGGGGCATGCTGCTCAGGTTCGTCATGAGCTCAAGGTGGCAGAGCTCTATGAAGCTAAAGGTGCTCAGATCAAGGCCCGCTTACATTGGCTTAAAATTGGGGACAGAGTTTCTAAGGAATTCTTCCAAAAGTTACGTCCTCCTCGTAATGCCACTAAATTCAAAGCTATTGTGGACAATGGTATTCGCCATACCTCTCTACCTAGTATTGCTGACATTTTTGTTAAGCATTACACTCAAGTTTTTGCTGCTCAGTCTTCTTCTCCAGAGAGGGATGAAGCTCTCAAGCTTTGCATGGATGTCGTCCCTAACAAACTCTCTGTTGCTCAAAGAGAGGAGTGTGAAAAGTATTTGTCTGTTGATGACCTTGCCTCAGCATTAACTCAAATGGCCAATGAGAAGGCCCCAGGCTTGGATGGATTTCCTTGTGAATTCTACAAGGCATGTTGGGACTTTGTTGGTTATGATTTACACAAAGTCTACCTTGAAGCCATGCACAGTGGCTCTCTTGGAGCAATTTTGAACCGAGGTAATATCAAGTTCATTCCAAAACAAGGGGATCCTGAATGTATAACAAATTGGAGGCCAATTACCTTGCTCAATGTCAGCTATAAGATTATTGCCAAAGCCTTGGCTCTGAAACTCCGGCCCCTATTGCCTCTTATTGTTAGGCCGGAGCAAACAAGATTTATTAAAGGCAGATATATATTGGATAATGTCATTGCAGTTTGGGAAGGTATGGAATGGGCTAGGCAGTCTGGTCAGCAAGCCCTCTTCTTGAAAATTGATTTTGAAAAGGCCTATGATAGAATTGAATGGAACTTCATTCTTTCCATGTTACAGTCTTTAGGGTTTGGGCCTGTGTTTGTTCAATCTGTCAATATTCTTTTTCAGGATGCTTCGGTTGTTTTATCTTTGAATAATCATCAAACTAGGCCAATCGGTTTGTTCAGATCTGTTCGGCAAGGTTGTCCCTTGGCTCCTTCTCTGTATATCCTTGCTGCTTGAAGCCTTTGGATATTTGCTTGCTAGGCATGCTTCTTTGGGCCAAATTAAGGGTATTTCTCTCCCTGATAACCAAGGTCAGCTCATTAATGGTCACTTTGTTGATGACTCTTTTCTCACTCTTTTAGAGGAGGAACACTCAGTGAAGGAAGCACTCAGATGTTTGGAAGTTTTTTGTCAGGCCTCTGGTTCTAGTATTCAGTGGAGAAAAACTTCTTGTTATCGGCAGTCCCCTACCCCGCTCCCTCCTTGGCTAGAAGCAGTTTCAATGGCATTGGATTTTTCCGGGAGAAGTGTTCAAATTTCTAGGGATCCCTTTTGCCTTTTATGGTTCCCCTGTTCGGTTATGGAACTATGTTACGTAGAAAGTTGAGAAAAAGCTTGAGTATTGGATTACTAAGAAGATGTCTCCGGCGGGAAAATTCCAGATTTGTTCTAAGGTCCTTGCCTCTACTCATGTGTATTACTCTTCTTGTTGGGTCCCTTCACAAGCATGCTACCTTAAGCTTGAAAGACTATTGAGGAATTTTTTGTGGGCAAACTCAACTGAGAAGAAAGGTTTTCACCGGGTTGCTTGGGATATGTGTTATTTACCTAAAGCTTCAGGAGGAATGGGCATGGTTGATCTGTAAAAGACAAGGCACGGTTCTTTGTTCCAAATGGATCATACGAGCCCTTAAAGGCTCGGAGGCACTGGAAAATCCTCATCAGACATTGTATTTCTTCAGGGCTGCCTTTGAACAAACAAGCATGGAGAGGAATTGACCTCCCTTCCCTAATTGTAATGCCAGTCTTTGTGAAAATATCTGGTTCTTTTGTGATTAAAAGTATTTGGAAATCATGGCAGCAATTCACTCCTTGGCTTAAGTGGAAAGGGAATAGAGGCCATAAAGGACTGTCCATCAATTCTTTAAACATCTGGTGGTCTTCGGTGATTAACATTCAGGGAACTCCTCTTGCTCAGGTCCCGTGGATTCATGCCCAAAAGTTTTTAAAAAAAGGTATATCTATAGTTTCTGATTTTTATTCTCAAACCTCGAGGGATTGGATCCCTTGGCCGCTTTTTAAACAACAATTTCAGTTGAGCACTGGTGACAAGCTCACTTATGACTCAGTAATTGACATTATCCCCTTTTCCATGTGGCACAAGTGTGGGCAGCACTCTCGAGAGGCCATGGTGGAAAGATTGGTCCTGGTGTTCGGATATACCATTGTTGAATTACTCGGCTAAATTGGGTTACAAGTGGCTCTCCCCAATGTTGCCAATGGTCCCTAGACTTAATGATAAATGGGGAGATCCAGTGGCGGTTTTTGGTTGGAAGGCTCGATTTCAGATAGTTTGGTCTTCTTTTCTTGAGCCAAAACAATCTTTTTTTGCTTGGAGCCTTCTCTTTCAAAGTTTACCCTTAGGAGGCAGGACTCGGGCACTTGGGAGTTGCAAACCCTAAATGTGCATTCTGTAATGAGGATGAATCTTCTCCTCATATTTTTTGGTTTTGCACAAGAGCGAGGAGTGCCTGGGAATGGGGATGGTCTTTTTTTCCCAATTCCAGGATGAATCCCTTACATGGCAGCAAGCTCTGTTAGGGGATAAGATTAAATTTGTTCTTCCCTTGTCCAAAGTGTGGCACATATTTTGAATTAGTCTTCTTTTTCACATGTGGAAATCTAGAAACAAGATAGTTTTTCAGCATCAAACTCCTTCTGATGAATTTTCTCTAGCTGACAAAATAGAGGTGTTTCAAGATACATGGTTCCAAATTTGCAATCAGCAGGCTAAACTTGACATTGAGCAGGCGCACATGAAGGCACTTTTGGATGACTGGAAAAATGCACCTTGCTCAGTTAGCAGGGTTTTTCCAAACAACGCACAACAGACATCCTGTTCCCGCTCGAGGTCTCATCAACTGCCACGTCTGGTGCATGCACAGGGAGGTTGGGGACATGACAGTTTTACCTACAATGATGGATGGAATGCACAGCCAATTCAATCACCATCATGTTCTCCACCCAGAGGTGCCGGGGATGAGCTGGTGGAAGTTAATGGTGGCACACAGGATCGTGCCTGGAATGCAGGGGATATAAGTGCACATAATTGCCAGCTTGATAGATCTTGAGGACAAGGCTGGGGAGATTCAAATGTTCATGAGGATCAGGGACACACAGATGGATTACCGCATACCTTGGCCATTCCATGGGACTCCAACGTAGACGTGCAGCCACAAAATTTCTGATTGCAGGCAAGTTTCACTGCCTGTTTGATTGATGTTGCCTAGTTTATAGTGAGCTCTGGTTTGTGGTTTCCCAACCTGTGGTTAGGGTTGGCTTGTTTCTTCCGGGGGTGTGATCATTGCCACCCGCCACTTTTTTCATGTTAAACTTTATTATTAATATAATTTAGCTTTTCATCAAAAAAAAAAATTCACAAGCCCTCAAATAGGGAAAAGAATACTTGTTGTATGGTAAAACATGTTGCAGTCAATATTTGTTACGAGGGAGTTGCAAGTGTCAAATTTAACCCTATTATGCTGCAACAAAGAGCTCGAAAAGGAATAGTGACAAATAAATATTTCAAATGTAACCATAGGGATAAATTGAAGCCAAGGATTAAGAGCATGATATATGGTACATTCTTTTTAATAATCTATGTATGATTTTTATTAGGACCACTTCCATTACAAACACAAAATAATATATTTTTCCTAAGATAATATCTAGTTGTAACACATTTTATAGGATCTTTATTTTTAGAAAATTGACCATCAGTGATTGTTTTATAATTAGCATCAAGAATATCATATGATGTGTTAATAATTTTTCATGGAACCGTATGGATTCATATTTAGTAACCATTTGACTTTTATCAATGATCTGATTTAAATTCTCCTTTTGGGTTTAAGTCTTTGTTGCTCGCATGATTCCTATTGGACATTTGGTCCATATGGAGGATGAGCTTCTTTTTTTAAATTATGGTATTTGAAGCTTTTGAATCATTCACATGTAGGGTCTTATCCTCTTGTAAGGAGGAATCAGAGATGATCAGATGATTCGACAAGTGGTCATATTGTTAACAACCATAACATCTTATGGAGAATGTTTCATATTCAATATTTTGAATCTATTCCTCTTTGTTTGATGAGATAGTAATATATTGAGGTACAAGAACTGAAACATTCATTCAAACTACCAATATTACTTTACTCATATTAATTTTACTAGATAAATTTTCCTTTATTTTGGCATCCATATACTTGAATGCACCAATGATATTACCCCATTATGGTGAATATCTTCTCTTCCCAAAACTCTACAAGGAGAGCATAAATATTCACCCAAACTAGGAAGCCATTAACTTCTTCTATAAAGAGATTTAAAATAGGAGTCCAAGGTCTTATATAGACACTCATTTTTCCAAAAAACCAATTATATTTATAATTCATTACCTCATATCTATCTCTATCTGCTAAATTAGAAAAATAAATTAAAAAAACAAATTGGGTAGGAGAGTTACTTGGAATTTTGTATTGGTCCACCAATATTTAAAGTATCTTTTGAGATCCTCGAGGCTTGGTATTTTTCCCTTGAGTTTGCATTGGGCTTCATGATCAATCATATCCAACCCAAATTCATCCTTTGAAATCTTGATAGAGGGCAAAGATGCATATACCTGATCCTTAAGAGATATTTCTTCTGACCAAATAAGCTTTCTCACATATTTAAGAGATAACAACTCTCTTATTTCAATGCTTGATTGCACCTAGGGTTTACACCTTTTTTTTTAAAGACTATAGTCAAATTTGTCACTTTGTTCCATCACTTGAATGCAGCTAGGGTTTATACACCTTTGATAAAGAGTAGTGCTAATAAAATGAAATGTGGATGTCATGAGCAGAGACAAGTTTCCCAAGCCCATCATTGATGACTCATCCAAAGTCCACTTCTTAAATCCGTTGGTTTCTCATAGGTCTTGCCCTTGCCTACCTTGGCATCACCAAAGGAGTTGTGCTACCCATGTCCATCATTTACTACGTCTTCCTCAACCTTGCCAAATTTAACATTACTTGCTTATGATTATTTTTGAAAAGTGCATGGTGGAGACTTGATCTTTAAAAATTAATAAGTGTAGATTATATTTTTCTAAGGGTAGGTTAAAAATTTTGAAATTTTCTTTAAAGAGGGTAGATGACAAAATTATACGATAGTTTCTATAGTTTTTAAGATTTCTAAGATTTTAAACTATAGTGAATTAAAAATACATTTGGGGTATGGATTTTAGCTTTCCATATCTCACCATTGTTTCTCATTTCTATAAAGACATAAAGGTAAAGTGTTGAATCTAATTTCAAGGACCAAGAAAGGATCCTACATGGGCAATAAGGAGTTGGAAGGGGAGTAAAAAGAGATTAGCAAGGAGTTAACAAGGAACCAAGGAACCAAGAATGACTAGTAAGGAGTTGAAAAGAGGCCAACAATGGAAGATTTAGTTTCTATTCTAAATTTTAAGCAAAGAAATCCATGGAGCTATTGTGTTTTATATTTTCATTTTTGTGTGTGTTTATTGTGAGATATTGGGGCTACTAGAAGAGGTGGTCTTAGGACACTGAAGATACATATATTAAAATGGAAATGGATTTGGATGTCTATTATAAACCAAATAACATATCAAAATGATGTGATGATACTTATTTTTTTATGTGGTTTTTTTGCCTTTATTATTTCATTCACTACAATAAGCTCATGTATTAATACAAGTTTCCAATCCACTTATATATATATATATATATATATATATATATATATATATATATATATATATATATTTCACTTTTCTATATTTACTTTTATGTGATGAAGGATTTTACAATAAGATAACTATAAGATATTCCAAAATTGCTAATTGTTTTATAAATATGTCTAGTGAGATCCTAATATATTTAATTTAATATATTCATTTACACCTTTCTATATTTCATCTTTTGAACAAATCTATAGATACATGATACTTTAAACCTTGCTTCATAACACCTTAACATAACCATATGGAAGAAACCATGGTGTTGAAGATACATATATTAAAATTGACATGAATTTAGATCTCCATTATTAAAAAATGAAGAATTGGTTTGTGATATGATCTTGTTCTCAATCAAATGTTTGAAGAGATTTTATGCTCTATTTGCAACAATATATTAGATCATAAAAGTTTATCCAACATTTATGCTATATAAACTTATTTAATACATCCATTGTTCCATGCATATTAAAATCTCAAAGGAATAACTTTCTAAAAATTATTTAAATCAATAAATAAAGCAAAAACAACACTTATTTTTTGAAAGGATATAGACATATGCTAAATTACCCCTAGCTAACACATATAAAAAAAAATATAAGCATTTAATTTTTTTAATAATATAGTATATTGCACCTATTTTTTTTTTTAAATAGACATGTTTTATGGTTCCATAAAAAATAATGTTTTATAACAAATACATGAATTATATCACATTTAATTTTAATTTTTCATAATGCATTATGAGTTTGAAACGTAACTTTAATTATTTTAAACTTATTTTATAGGATATAAAGGCAAGCATCATGCTAAAGTGAGCTAATAGTTATTCTTATTACGTAAAACTTGTAAATGTTTGAAGGGTTCTATTGTTCTAAAATAAAAAATTCAATTTAAAAATATTAAAAACAAAAAGCTATCGGCAACAGCTTTGAAATGCAAATATCTAAATATGTGTGATCCAAGAAGCATTTTTTTCATTAACATTTGACGTGGAGCATTAAAAGAAATAACATGTAAAGGCAACAAGTTTTGTCCCTATCACCCTAGGTCATTCAGCCCATTATATTTAATAAACTATAGCTATTTTTGTTTATACGTATAAATTAATATTTTATTGAGATTTAGAGAACAATGTGGTGTTAACTTTGAATAAATATTTATATTCATTCCTATTATATTTTGTTAAGGACTTCTGTTTAAATACATATTTATATTCATTACTATTATATTTTGTTTAGAACTTCTGTTTAAATAAATTTATATTCATTACTATTATATTTTGTTTAGAACTTCTGTTTAAATAAATTTATATTATAAAGCCGTCAGTTATTGGTGATGTAACTAAAGACGCCACTTACCTTATTGATGTGATCCGATCGATGGGTATAAAAAGTATTACTTAAATAAAATAAATAAATAAATATTAAAAAAAATTAGACTACAAAATATAGCAATTCTTTAATAAAAAAATTTATGGGTCTTATTAATATTCCTTTTATTATTGAAAAGTATAACTTTTATCATTACTTTTTGTTTTTTTGTTTATGGGTTGAGACTCGCTTCTTTTTAACATCTAAAATATTTAATTTTGTTTTTATATTAATATCCCTTTGAGATCCTTTTTTTTTTAAATTTAAAAGTCTTCCTCTACTTTACATTTCAACCCTATGTTTTATCTTTATTGATCTCTTCCTTGGAGAATTTAAAGTGCAAGTATTAGCCTTAAAAAAAATTAAAAACATATTTATGTCTTCCTAAAAAACCTAAACTCCAAGGATAATTCTCCATGGTAACTACTTTCATATGCTACTTATAAATCCTAATTTTTTTATGTATGCCTTACATACTCATTTCTTCATTATGCTACTCTTGAAACTCTAAAGAAAAAGGGATAAAAACTATACTAGATTCATTTTTATTGAAAGGAGAGGATTCTAGACTACTTAAGAAAAATGAAAATGAATTGGATTTAACTTCTTCTAGATCCTTTATCCTAAAATTTACCTCCACATTATTTTATCTTTAATTTCTTCTAAATTTTAACTTATACATTGGTATATCCTCATCCCTTGTATCCTTCTTTGTTTCTACTAATGGTATATATCAGACTAAACCATAATGGGCTTTTCCATTTGATAATGTAGACGGGCTTTATTTACCACTATTTTATGGTAAAAATTCCTTGATCTAATCTAGGTTCTAGTATAGTATAATCTTTGTAGCACATATTAAATTAATTTCTTTGTAACAATCTCATTGTAGTTTATGACAAGGAGAAATGAGAATATTATGAAGGACCTCTTAGGGAATCCACAACAATTATCTTACCTCTATGTCATTTTGTGATTAGAGGTAGTTTTGTGCACTTTGTGTTTTATGGATTAGTTTAAGAACACCTACATTCATCCTAATCCAACTCTAATGCGACATACAAATACAACAATCAAGGCCTGAAACTAAAATTATTTTGTGTTGTATGATAAAGTAAAAAATAATATTTTTTTCAAGGCAAGGGTGCAAGAAACATGAATCCAAAATGTCCCAAATATATCTATATAGATTTTTTATTAAATGCTAAAGATAAAATATTTAGTTGGTCCTTATGTAATTAAAATTAAACTTGTTCCTTCCTTTAATTTTGTCCATTTTACTAAATAAATAAAAATAAAAGCTAAAAAGAATACAATATTAGGCATACATGCTTAAACGATAAATATTAGGGGTAGAAGGACCTACTTTTACCATGAAGATAGAAGCGTAGCCAATTCTTAGAACCATCATCAACACTTTTGTTTATTAATAACACTTTTTCTCAACCTATAAAGTAGAGAGAAAACAATATGATCAGTGATATATGGGATTATCTAAGCTGGTAGACTATTTTGGACTCCCTTAAATAGTAGTCAACCTCCTATTTGCATAGATGAAATAGTGGAAATATAAGTGGACAATAAGCTCTTAAATTCCATAATTTTAAGAGCTTTACAAAATTCTTTTAGATTTATTTTCACTTTCCTCCAATTATCCAATAGACAAGTCTCTTTTGAAGTGTTGGTTAATTTTTTGTAACAAGAAGAAGCAACTAACAACCTAAGAGACCAACTCTCCAACAGTGCACTCATTTTCAAGAAATCTAGATATAAGAAACAAGGCTCTTTTCAAAAGGGTTCTTCATCCAAGTGTTCTAGCACTTCAACTTCCTCACAAAATATACCCAAAAGGAAAAGAGTCACTTCCATATTTGTGTGAAAAAAATCATGATATAAAGAAATGTTGGTACAACTCTTACAACAAAGGTGATAAGAACCATCAACCACCAAAGAAGAAAGAAAAATACAAACCATGTCTTAAATATAGGTAATAAAAAGGGCATATTTCTATTGAAGAATCTGATTTACACTCAGAGCAAGCACACAAAGTGATAATTACTCAAACTAATTTTAAACAAAAATAAAATATTTGGTACATAGATTCAGGTGCAAGTAAGCACATGATAGGATAAGAAGTGATTTGATACTTTTGTAGTGAAAGAAAGCAAATCTATCATAATTATAAATGGTAAGACCTATCAATTCTAAGGGGTATGTGATATCTCGGTTCCTCTTCTAGATGGACAATGTTGAATTGAAAAGGTGCTTTATGTTCCAGGATTGACCAACAATTTATTATCAATTCCATAAATCATGTATAAGAATATGATGATTGATTTCAAAGTTGTTGATGGAAAGAAGCATCGTTTCATCACAAAAAATGGTAACAATATTTTAATTGCTTCATACAAGAATGGATTTTTTACTTTAAATTCCCTCAACACATCTCATGTTGCCTTGGTTGCCATAAAAGAATATGCAACCTCCTTATGGCACAAACGATCTGGACATCTCAATTCAAGATACTTGCTCCAAATGTGTAAACATAAAATGGTGTTAGGACTACATAACCTCTCACCAACATTGCTTGTTTTCTCATATTTATTAGTAGGGAAGCAACACTGAATACCTTTTGAATTGATTTCTTTAAGGGATAAAGCACCATTGGAGCTAATACACACTAATATGTGTGAACCTATTCCTAATAGTTTTTGTGGAAAGAAATATTTTTATTTATTTTTCTTAATCACTCCACAAAAATGTGGGCCTTCTTCTTACAACTAAATTATAATACCTTCTTGTATTTTCAATAGTTTAAAAAATATGTTTATAAAGAATCGGGATGTTCAATCAAGACCATCCACTTAGATTGAAGGGAAAAATTTATCTCCAATGAGTTCTTAAGGATTTATTACAAAATATGGGATAAAAATATAACTTACACTCCCAAGTAAAATGAAGTTGCTAAAAGGAGGAATTATTCTATCATGGAGGTGGTTTGATGTATGTTCACTGGAGCTCATCTTGGGAAACAATATTGGTCTGAAGCTATTACTATTGTTATGTATATCCTAAATAAAGCACCAAAAAAAGCTCTTCAAGGAGTAATGCTTGAAGAGGCCTAAATTAGAAGGAAACCATCAATTTCTCATATAAGAATATTTGGTAGCAAAGCCTATATGCACATTTCTAAGAAGAAACATAGCAAACTAGATGTGAAGTCCTTGTAGTGCATATTTCTTGGTTTTAATGAATAATCAAAAGGGTATCGATTGGTTGACCTTATTACTAGGAAAATTCTTATCAAGCGAGATGTGATATTTTATAAGTCAAATACAACAAATTATGAAGATTCTAGAAAATATACGTCTATTTTTGTACAATTGGAATTTTATGAAGTACAAAATAACATTCATGTCCTTATTAATGATCCTAAAGTAGTTGCTCAAAAAATAAATAAATTTTTTAAAATTATATAGAAGCACAATGAGAGATGCAAAACTTGATGCACCTCCTAAACTCAATCCCACTTAGACATTTACTAGAAGCATGTCACACCTTAAATGATATAGAGGATTGATATATTCAATGATGGAGCATATAGAACCTACTTCAATGAAGGATGCATATAGCTTACCTCAATGAAATGAAGCTATGAAAGTTGAGCATAAGTCACTTATGAAAAATAATACATGGGAGCTAGTTCATCTACCTACTAAAAAGAAATCCACAGGCTACAAGTGGGTATTCAATATCAAGTATAAGGCATAAAAAACAATCAATAAGCATAAAGCCCAACTTGTTGCAAAGGGCTATGTTAAAAATGAAGGCATTGATTACAAAGAGATATTTGCACCAATAACAAATATGACAACCATTCATGTTCTCTATGCAATGGCAAGTCAATTTAAATGGAAGCTATATCAAATGGATATAAATATTTCCTTCTTGAATGGTGATCCTACAGAAGAAGTGTACATGGTCCAACCTGAATATTTTATTATTAAAGGGTAAAATAAAAAGGTTTACAAATTGATGAAATCCTTGTATGGATTAAAATAGTCTATGAGAGCTTGGTACATCAAGATTCATAATCACCTATTGTAACATGGATTTAAAAGGAATCCCTCAAATGCAAATATCTATTTCAAGAAGGTTGGTTCTAGTACAGTGATACATGTACTATATGTTGATGATCTGATCATCATTGGTAGTTAAGATGAGATGGTGGATACTATGAAGAGTGACTTGAAAAAATCATTTGAAATGAAAAATCTAAGACTTCTACATTATTGTCTTAGTTTAGAAGTTTTTCAAAAGAAGAATCACATCAGATCATGCAAATAAAATATGCCAAGACACTAGTAGAGAAATATTGAATGATAGAATGTAAACCTAAGGGAACTCCAATGGAACTAGGGTTATAGTTATCTAGATATGAAAAATTACCATATGTATCTAGAGCTCTCTATTGACAGTTGATTGACATTCTCATATATCCAACAAACATCATGCTAGATATAAACTTTATTGTGAGTTATCTTTCAAGGTTCATGCAGGAGCCAAAGGCTAGTCACTATAATATAATAAAGAAAATTTTGTACTATGTCTATGCAATAGTAGAATATGAACTAGAAGACATGAAGAATGACAACTTCTTGCAAGGATACATGAACTCAAATTATAGATATAAATTTCATCTATGATTTGGCAATGTATCATGACACAAAAAAAGCATCAAGCACTTGCTTTTTAATCCATAGAGGAACAATATCATATCATATGAGGAGTTGTGTGCAAAGTGATATGGCTATATCACATTATTTCAAGTATGGGTATTAAGAAGAATCTTCCAATACACTTGAACTGCAATAACCAAGGTGTATTTAAATTAGTCAAGAATCTAATGTTCCATGAATGAATAAATCTCATTGAAACCTAGTATCACTTCATTCAAGATGAAGTTTAGAAACACAATATCCAGCTCCAGTACATTCCCATCGACAAATAAATTTGTGGATATTTTCATAAAGGCACTTGTACATGTCAATTTTGAGTTGTTTCATAACTCTCTATGTATTTCAAATAATGTAATAAGCAGGGGATGTTAGGGTAACTTAATTTATTACATTATTAATAAGTTATTTTTAAGAATTCCTAACGCTATCCTAGCTATCAATCTAAAAGCTATCGTACAAGAACTAATGTTAGCATAAAATATTAGATAGCTATAATTAGAAGATAATATAGCAATAAGTAAAATATTTGGAATGTACATTATAGGCTAATATTAGCCTATACCAATGTATATATTTGTATTTCAATCAATGAAATATGTGTTCTCTAAACAACAATGACAACATTACATGATATGTGACTTGTCCAAATACCAATACATGGACCATGATGTAATATTAAAAAGACTCATTTTAATCTTGTATAACCATATTATTAAATTTAAACATTCTCAATAACTTATCAATATTAATGATATTGAATATATTTTAAGATAAACTACTTCTTTTAAGATATAAAAAAATCATAAACTCCAAAACTATTAACACTTGATATATACACTGGTACACAAGCAAATTATTCACTACAAATAAAATATTATATAATAATAATAGAATTGAAAGGCCCATTACAAATTATTATCTTAATATTTTAACTTTTTTATATATTTATTAATTTCTTCAACACAAATAAAAATTTATGTAATGATAAGTTAATTGAAAGGTGCGTTACAAATTGTTACCTCTCTCTCTCTCTCTCTCTCTCTCTCTCTCTCTCTCTCTCTCTCTCTCTCTACACACACACACACACATATCTATATATATATATATATATATATATATATATATATATATATATAGGAGTTAAACAACTTACCTTAAAATATGTACATCTCAAAAGCACTATAGAGAAACCTAAAATTAAAATCTAAAATATCAAAAATAGTAATTGAATCTTATATATGTGTGTGTGTGTGTGTAAGATGTTAATGCTTATATTGAGTTATAGTCCTTGTGAAATACACTAAAAAATGATGTTATTAGAATTTATTGCTACATTGGGAATGAAAGATGCAAAATGAACAACTACAAACAATGCTTTGAACAAAATAGAATGCAAGATAACATAAGTTTGCACAACAAAATAAATTCTTTATTGACGAGGGGAGTCTAGAAACTCATTTGTACAAGCATGGATCATTGAATTTTTTTTTTTATATAATGATACAACAATTTAGGGTTCTTTAAAACCCTAAGAATCAAGGTTGTGGTGTCTTCAATCATGTCTTGATCCCAACAAGGTTGAGTGAGCTTTTCGAATATCCAAGGCTGGGCCACTTCAGATGTTGATGTACTGCTCTTGATCTGCACACAATGACACAAAAAGTAGTTAGTAGTATATGATAGGGCTCCATGGCTTGAGGTCCTCTATAAGCAATAATAAAAATACTAAGTGTTATAAGTAAAATGGATAGAAATAGAAACACATGCAACAAAATAAATAAATTTACCTTTTTGTTGTCTTTTGACATGTGATGTTTGATGCAGGTGGCTGGTGTTGCTATGTCCTAGCGTTGCTCAGAGGCTAAGGGGACTTCAATAATGGGAGCATAAAATACCCACGAGCACTTGGTGACTACAAGAAATGCCTGTGGGAACTTAGGACTAGTGAAGAGGTGCTCGTGGGCACCTGGTGGCTAATGGGGAATTCTGTAGAAGTAGATCGAGTGAGAGCACAAATTGTAGTGACATATATGATGAGAGAGGGAGGTTAAATGCAATGAATGGAATGGGGTTAGGGCATAGAAGGTTGTATGGTGGCCTTAGGGCACTTAGGGAATTTAGGGTTTTGAATCAGGGATTCAAGGCAATCAAGAACTCAGGGAATCCAAGGACTTAAGGCTCACAAAAGACTCGATAATTCAAGGCACTCAAAAACTTCAGGGTTAAGCCATCAAAATGGCTCCTATTTATAATATAACCTAGGGCATGCCAGGGTTTCAATGGCACTAATCGTGTGGTTGAGATTAAAGCACATATAAGGGTAGATAATAAATCTGGGGTGTGCCATGGATTAAGGTGGATGAATGAATGATATTTGATGAAATCTAATGGTTGGGATTAATTCACTTAAATAAATACATATTTATTAAATATATATTAGAATATAATATATTATATTATATTTAAATATATAAAATAAATATATATAAATAAATATGAATAATAATTGAAAATGGCAAAAAACTAGGAATAGTGGACAAACTA
The DNA here is from genome assembly GCA_028583015.1 of Wollemia nobilis. NCBI lineage: Eukaryota > Viridiplantae > Streptophyta > Pinopsida > Araucariales > Araucariaceae > Wollemia > Wollemia nobilis. Next base: position 1,741,041 of record JAQPPZ010002550.1, read on the forward strand.
GGATTAGGTCATGTAAATGGTAGGAAGGCTAATATGGAAGGCGAATGGCTAGGATTTTGTGTCTACGGATGAAACACAATGCAATGCAAATATACAAGACACCTGTTTTGGTTGGGTGTACAAGAAGCTTCTCTCTCTTATTGGAATATGAGCTTGAAGAAAAAATAATAAAAGAATTCAAATTTTTGCATAGCTTACCCCATCAATGAGCAAATGAGATTATGGATGAAACTCACGATCCAATTGAAAAATCTATGCAAATGAATGATGGATGATGTGATACTATTTTTACCCCAACAGTGGGAAAGGGGTTGTTGTAAAATGTGATACCATTTTTACCCCATTGTGGGAAGGGGGTTGGTGAAAAATGTGATACCATTTTACCCCAATGATGGGAAGGAGTTTGGTGGAAAATGTGATACCATTTTTACCCCACGATGGGAAGGGGGTTGGTGGAAATGTGATACCATTTTTACCCCAACCGTGGGAAGGGGGTTGGTGGAAAATGTGATACCATTTTTGACCCAACGATGGGAAGGGGGTTGATGGAAAATGTGATACCATTTTTTTCCCAATGATGGGAAGGGGGTTGGTGGAAAATTTGATATGATGTATCCATTTTTTCCCCAATAGATGAAGGTTTTGTACAAATTCTAGGTGATCAGGATGATATGAATGATGTAAAATTTGATACTATTTTTACCCCAATAGTGGGAAGGGATTTTTTCTAAGTGTTTTCTAAGTGTAGATGCCATGATCATGTAAGATGTATCCCATTGTGGGAAAATCATAACCAAAAATGGTTGTCCCCAAATTTGGGGTGATTCGATGTTGTTGAAACACTTTGCCTTTTTGACGTCATTGATATGCAAAATGATGATGCAAAAGAAAGTATCAACCTTAGATGACCTTCTAGTGACTGTTTGGTTAATTTCTATAATTGGAACTAATTATCCTAGCTAGTACTTATATCTAAGGTGTTAAGTATATTTTGAATGATGAAATTTGAGCTTTTATCCATGTTTTAAGCCTCACAAACTAGGCCATCAATAACAACGGTTGTGTAAATTATTCTTGGTAATGTTTCACTCTAAAGATGAGGAAATACCAAATATTATTATAATTTTTATCAAGGAGATAAGTGATGATGATCATGATCAAGTTTCCTTATTGTAAGTTATTCATCTTATCGAATTGCATGGACCCAAATTGTTGTAATCGCCAAGTGTGTAGAATAACCCACTAGATACAAGGTTCACTTGCATGTTATGTAAACTTGGTAAATATGGAAATGATGATGTGAAATGATATGGAGATGATGTATGATTGATGACATGAATGATGATGGTTGTTTTGTGAATATTTGGGCCATTTTAGGTGCTTTTGGAATTAATTTGGTGAATTGTGGTCAATGTGGTTGCAAATGATATTTATGCATCCCAAGCAGATGGAATCTTCACAAAACTTGATAAAATGATGAAATGCACTGGTGAGTAAAATTTGAAGTGATTTGGTTTGGGGTAGGTACTATTTTGATCTAATTAGGCTTTTATCCATTCTGGCGTAAAATACCTATGGGTGCCTGTGGTCTATAGAAATACCCATGGGCGCTTCAGCTCACTTGGAAACACCCATGGGTGTTTCATAGCACCTGAAGCAGCTATAAATATCTTGTTGGGTGAGATTCAATCTCATTTGTGCATCTACAAAGTTTGAGAAGCTGCATCTAAAGAGTGAAGGGTGTGTGAGGAAGGAAGTAAGGTGAAGTGTTTTAAGCACGGAAGTTATGGTGGTGGAGGGAGCTGGTGTGGAGGCTAGGGCTACTATTGGGGCATAGATTGTTGAGTTAAGGATTTACTTTATTATGTATTGTGAATTTTTTTTGGTATTATTAACAAATGTTTTGTGTTGTGTTGCAGCTTAGAGTTTTGGAGGCTCATCATCATTTTTTTCCTCTCATTCCTAGAATGAGGAAGGCAGTTAGAGGGGATGAGTGGGAACTACTCAGTGAGGTTGGGCTAGTAGAGGTATCCTAGTTGGATGTGGTGAGGGTATATGAGGGGTACCTCTCTACCTTGGTAGAGATGTGGAATGCATATAGGGGGACGTTATAGCTTCCTACAAGTGAGGTTACTATGACCTTGGACGATGTGTATCACATCCTCAAGGAATCGATGGAGGATCTCTGGGTTGAGGTTGGCCTCAACTAGAAGACAGATATGAGGAGGATGTTTGGGTATGAGTGGGAGGGTGTGAAGGTGGATAATTGAGACATCCCATATCTATCCATGTATGTAGACAAGGAGTTGGACCCCCTTCAAGCATTGGTGATGTTCATGTTGGCCAACATTGTGGTCCCAAATAGCACTAGGGTGCAAGTTCCCTTAGAACTTGATAGGGGTGGTGAGTGATATGCTCACCATGACATAGGTGTATGCATGGGCTTCTACCTTATTGGTGTAGGTCTACCAGGAGCTTTATGAGGTGATGAGGCAGGGGTAGAAGAGATTGGAGTGCATCCTACCACTACAATGTTAGGGATGGAATATTTTTAGGGTTGCTCGATCGAAGGTCCTACATGTGGATGAGTTTGGTAGGGAGAAACCCTACTCTAGGTGATGGGTGTTGGTCGAGGAGGTGCAGTTGAGTCATATCATGAGGATGAGATAGTGGTATCAAGACTTATGGGTAGGATTGACATCTATCCAAGTGGTATGGATGCCATGGCTAGGTGCCCAGTGGACTCAATATGGATATCATCTACAATGAGTGTAGCAAGGTAGGTGGATGATCGATAGGTGAGAATACCATGTACATATTCATGGAGGGTAGCCATAGAGGATGAGGAGGAGGTAGACATTCCAGATGTGGAGTATGTGGGGATGATCATAGAGTATGATGTATGATTTTGGTGTAGCCACCATGGGTACCACCTCAAGGAGTGGCTGATGGAGGTGGTGGTCAAGAGGTCGAGGGTGAGGAGACTCTGGATGCAGGTGTCACAAATATGTAAGGTAATGGGACCCAGGATACTTGCAAGAGGTAGCGATGCCTTCACTCTGATATTCAGTGTTGGAATACAAAGTGTGCAACACAGCAAGCACTCGAGGTTAAGGGGGATGGAGGATATGGGGATGAGATGGAGGGGGTTCCAGATGTACCCCCAGGCCAAAGTGAGTAGGAGTGGGTACATCTATAGGAGCATGTGGTAGAGCAGGATGCGAGGATTGTGGCTCTCCATGTAGAGCTAGTATAGTGGGAGCGGCAACACAATATTGAAGTATGATATCTTCAATATCGACATAGATATATTGAGGCATTGGAGGATAGGTTGATGGAACATCATATTCCACTTCCATATCCTCCAACCTCATATATATTTGAGGGTGCTAGGCATAGTTAGTCTAGGTCTAAGGCTCCTACTAGGTCTAAGGCTCTTGCTAGATCACAGACTCTTGCTAGGTCATAGGGGTCTTCTTGGAGGATGTACCTAGTTCTTAGATGCATTTTTTGTATATGAGCCTTAGTGCTCCATTTTATGTAGCCTTTTGGCATTCATTGGTATATATATATATATATGGATTTTACCTTTTGTGTTATATATTTGTGTGAATACTTTTGTGGAATGCATGTTTATGTTTATAATTAATGCATATGAGATGTTATGGATACCTAATGCAAGATAGCATGTATGGATGATAACGATCATTTATGGTCTAGATCTTTGTTTTGGTCATTTTCGAGCATTTTTGTTTAATCTGGGGCACCAAACTTGGTGCCATATGGGATGAATGACTTATCAACTGACATGGATGTTAACATGGAATAAGACATGGATGTTGATATGGAAGAAGATATGGATGTTGATATGGAAGATTTCCTATTTTGCAGAGACTCAAACATCCTAGTGGTATAAAAAAAACCATTAAAACTACCTTATCCTTCTAGAACCAAATGTGTGTGCAGTGAATTTATTTACCAAATCAAGACCAAGGTAATGGCCCTAGATAATCAATAACTAGTGTGTGTGCAAGTGAGTTCATTAACTCATCTTGAGTAAATTGGATAAACCTATTATGGATGAAACCAAGAACTAGCTTTTCTGTATGAGCGATCAGGGGTCTCTTTTAAAAGAGACATTTCACCACACATGAGCGTACTTCAGTACCAATCAAGCATCTATAGCTTCAGTGGAGGCTAACTCCATAGTCCATGATTTATGTCTTTGATCTCTTAAGTTTTGGGGATGACTACCTAACCATCTAACTGGAAATGTAGTATGATCCAACATTCTTAAGTATAACAAAGTGCTCCAACATTCTTGTTCTTGAAAGACTTACCATTATCATTTTGGTTAGAAGAATAACCTCAACCCACTTTTTGAAGTATTCAGTGGTTGTAATGATGAATGTATGTTGTCCCAATGAAGGAGGTGAAATTTTACCAATTAGATCTAAGCCCCATTATGAAAAGGGCCAAAGGATTTGAATAGGCTGTAAATCTTGTGATGGTACATGAGTTAGGTTAGCGTGTTCTTGGAACCTTTTACAATGTTTAGCATAGGTGCAACAATCACGTTCCATTATGGGCTAATAATAACCCATGCATAGAATATTCTTTTCAATGGACATTCCACTAAAATGACCACCACAAGTACCATCATGGGCTTCAACTATGGCTCTTTGAGCTTTGCTAGACTCTAGACAATGAAGGAGGACTCCATCATAACCACGTTTATACAACACATACTCTAATACAATGAAATGAGATACCTTTGGCTTGAAAGTACACTTGGCAGTTCGAGACATATCAAATGGGAGTTTTCCAAACTTGAGAAAAGTTACTATTTGGCTCGACCAAGGCTCATATGAATCTGATTGGATAAAGCAAATATACTTTTCATCTTTTGACTTAGCATGAAAAATTACAAATTTAGAGACCATTGAAATAATAAGGGGTTGTACCTCTCCAAAGGAGTTTTTTGGAATCAAGGATCCAAGGGAGGCCATCGCATTCACAAATATGTTAGTCGAACGTGGCAAACTATTGATTTCATACCAATAAAACTTAGAGAGAAACTTCATTTTTGCTTCATGATAAAGATTAATGGTATGTTCTTTATGTGAAGACAAAAACATGACACTTAAACAATAAAGAAATGAAATTACCCAAATAAACACAAGATTTCATAAAATAGATAGATTTATTCAATAAGCCAGGGGGAGCCAATAAACTCCTTTGATACAGTCTGTCCTCAATGAGAGTATTTGATACAATGATTTACAAAAATTCTAGGGTTCTCCAAAAACCTAGCTACAATAGTGGAGTGTCTTTAGATAGTGTGTCCTCGCTTCCAATGGTATGAGTAGGCTTCAGGTATCTGATGTCGGACCACTCTAGCTTCAATAGTCGTTCAACAATATGTAGAATCTGCATATTTGTATACACAAAAATAGAGAAAGAGGTTCATAACACCTGTGAGGGATCCACAATGTGAGACCCTCAGACATCAGTAAACCCTAACTAAAAATAGATAAAAAAGGTATACAAAATCAATAGATTATGTAACAAAATAAAACCAAATAAAGATATACCTTGCTTGTGATGTTTCTTTGCTTTGTTGTTGTAGTTTGATAGTATATGGCGTGATGTAGTAGGCTCTAATTCATGTTTTTTTTCTTATAGTAGGATCATATGCACACTTGGTATGCTCTGACGCGAGCTTCGCAGGATCTGGTGTGCACCTACAAGATATAGTAGGCTCTAGAGAGCGCCTGCAGAATACAATAGGCTCTGGAGAGTACCTGCAAAATACAACAATGCATTGGTGTTTTTTTGGTTCTCTTTAAGGGCAAGGTATTCTACTTAGAATTCATGTAGATGAACTTTGGCATTGTAAGCATGTTTGAGGTGGTCTTGATAAAATCCTAAATGCTCTAAAGCATTGACTCACCTCTCATCAAGAAGTGTGAGTTGGTCAAGATGTGCTTGTCTAGCAGTGTCATAATCTATGAATTTTTGCAAATAAATTCACAAGGGATATCGAGCTCAAGAGGCATGATTTCTTTGGCTAAATAGACCAGTGAAAATGGTGTTGCCCTTATAGGCATGCGGATACTTTTTTGACACGTCCATAATGCCAAGGGTATTTGCTCTATATTTTTCTTTGAAAAATTTTTTGAGAATAGAAATTAAGATCTTGTTGGAAGCTTCAACTTGTCCATTTGCTTATGGGTAATAAGGATTCGAGAAACTATATTGAGTGTTAAATTTCTCACAAAGTGCTCCAACATTCTTGTTCTTGAAAGACTTACCATTATCTGAAATGATTTTCAAGGGTATAAAAAAATGACAAATGATATTATGGAGTATGAACTCCATAATTCTAGTTCCTATCGTGTTGGTTAGAGGAATTACCTCAACCCATTTTTTGAATTATTCAGTGGCTATAATAATGAATGTATGTTTTCCCAAGCAAGGAGGTGAAATTTTGCCAATTAGATCTAGGCCCCACTGTGAAAAGGGCCAAAATCTTTGAATAGGCTATAAATCTTGTGATGGTACATGAGTTAGGTTAGCATGTTCTTGGAACCTTTTGCAATGTTAAACGTAGGTGCAACAATCATGTTCCATTATGGGCTACTAATAACCCATGCATAGAATATGCTTTGCAATGGTCATTCCACTAAAATGACCACCAGAAGTACCATCATGGGCTTCAACTATGGTTCTTTGAGCTTTTCTATCCTCGAGACAACGAAGGAGGACTCCATCATAACCACATTTATACAACACATCCTCCAATAGAATGAAACAAGCTACATTTTGCTGGAAAGTACACTTGGCAGTTCGAGACATATCAAATGGGAGTTTTCCAAACTTAAGAAAAGTTACTATTTTGCTCGACCATGGCTCATATGAATCCGATTGGATAAAGCAAATATCCTTTTCATATTTTGACTCAACATGGAAAATTATAGATTTAGAGACCATTGAAATAATAAGGGGTTGTACCTCTCCAAATGAGTCTTTTGGACTCAAGGATCCAAGGGAGGCCATCACATTTGTAAATATGTTAGTCGATCGTGGCAAACTATTGATTTCATACCAATCAAATTTAGAGAGCAACTTCATTTTTACTTCATGATAAAGCTTAATGGTAGGTTCTTTATGTTAATACAAAAACATGACACTTAAAAAATAAAGAAATCAAATAAACTAAATAAACACAAGATTGCACAAAATAGATAGATTTATTCAATAAGCCAGGGGGAGCCAATAAACTCCTTTAATACAATTTGTCCTCAATGAGAATATTTGATACAATGATTTATAAAAAAATCTAGGGTTCTCTAAAACCCTGGCTACAACAATGAAGTGTCTTTAGATAATGTGTCCTCACTTCCAACATAATGAGTGGGCTTCAGCTATCCGATGTCGGACCACTCTAGCTTCAATAAACATTCAAAAATATGTAGAATCTGCATATATGTATACACAAAAATAGACAAAGGGGTTAATAACATTTGTGAGGGCTCCACAGTGTGAGACCCTCAGACATCAGTAAACCCTAACTAAAAATAGATAAAAAGGTATAAAAAATTTGTAGATTATGTAAAAGAATAAAACCAAATAAATATATACCTTGCTTGTGATGTTTCTTTACTTTGTTGTTGTAGTTTTACAGTAGATGGCATGATGCAGTAGGCTCTGATTCATGTTTTTTTTCTTACAACAGGATCATATGCACACTTGGCAGGCTCTGACATGAACTCCGCAGGCTCTGGTGTGCACCTGCGAGATATAGTAGGCTCTGGAGAGCGCCTGCAGAATACAATAGGCTCTAGAGAGTGCCTGCAGAATACAATAATGCATTGGTGTTTTTTTGGTTCTCTTTAAGGACAAGGTATTCTACTTAGAATTCATGTAGATGAACTTTGGCACTGTAAGCACGTTTGAGGTAGTCTTGATAAACTCCTAAATGCTCTAAAGCATTGAATCGCCTCTCATCAAGAAGTGTGAGTTGGTCAAGATGTGCTTGTCTAGTAGTGTCATCATCTATGAATTTTTGCAAAGAAATTAACAAGGGATATCGAGCTCAAGAGGCATGATTTCTTTGGCTAAATAGACCAGTGAAAATGGTGTTGCCCCTATAGGCATGCGGATGCATTTTTGATACGTCCATAATGCCAAGGGAATTTGCTCTATATTTTTCTTTGACAAATTTCTTGAGAATATTTACGATCTTGTTGGAAGCTTCAACTTGTCCATTTGCTTATGGGTATTAAGGATTCGAGAAATAATATTGAGTGTTATATTTCTCACAAAGTGCTCCAACATTCTTGTTCTTGAAAGACTTACCATTATCTAAAATGATTTTCAAGGGTTTAACAAAATGATAAATGATATGATGGAGTATAAACTCCATAATTATAGTTCCTATCGTGTTGGTTAGAGGAATTACCTCAACCCATTTTTTGAATTATTCAATGGCTGTAATAATGAATGTATGTTGTCCCAAGGAAGGAGGTGAAATTTTGCCAATTAGATCTAGACCCCATTGTGAAAAGGGCCAAAGGTTTTGAATAGGCTATAAATATTGTGATGGTACATGAGTTAGGTTAGTGTGTTCTTGGAACCTTTTGCAATGTTTAACATAGGTGCAACAATCATGTTCCATTGTGGGCTAATAATAACCCATGCATAGAATATGCTTTGCAATGGTCATTCCACTAAAATGACCACCACAAGTACCATCATGGGCTTCATCTATGGCTCTTTGAGCTTTGCTAGCCTCGATACAATGAAAGAGGACTCCATCATAACCACTTTTATACAACAAATCCTCCAATAGAATGAAACGAGCTACCTTTTGCTTGAAAGTACACTTGGTATTTCGAGACATATCAAATGGGAGTTTTCCAAACTTAAGAAAAGTTACTATTTTGCTCAACCAAGGCTCATATGAATCTGATTGGATAAAGCAAATATCCTTTTCATATTTTGACTCAACATAGAAAATTATAGATTTAGAGACCATTGAAATAATAAGGGGTTGTACCTCTCCAAATGAGTCTTTTGGAATCAAGGATCCAAGGGAGGCCATCACATTTGTAAATATGTTAGTTGAACATGGCAAACTATTGATTTCATGCCAATAAAATTTAGAGAGCAACTTCATTTTTACTTCGTGATAAAGCTTAATGGTAGGTTATTTGTGTGAATACGAAAACACGACACTTAAACAATAAAGAAATAAAATAACCTAAATAAACATAATATTGCACAAAATAGATAGATTTATTCAATAAGCCAGGGGGAGCCAATAAAATCCTTTGATACAATCTGTCCATAATGAGAATATTTGATACAATGATTTATAAAAAAATCTAGGTTTCTCTAAAACCCTAGCTACAACAATGAAGTGTCTTCATATAGTCTGTCCTAACTTCCAAAGGAATGAGTGGGCTTCAAGTATGTGATTTCAGACCACTCCAACTTCAATAGTCATTCAAAAATATGTAGAATCTGCATATCTGTATACACAAAAATAGAGAAAGGGGTTAATAACACCTGTGAGGGCTCCATAGTGTGAGACCCTCAGACATCAGTAAACCCTAACTAAAAATAGATAAAAAGGTATGCAAAATCAATAGATTATGTAATAGAATAAAACCAAATAAAGATATACCTTACTTGTGATGTTTCTTCACTTTGTTGTTGCAGTTTGATAGCATATGGCATGATGCAGTAGGATATGATTCATGTTTTTTTGGTTGCAGTAGGATCAAATGCACACTTGGCAGGCTCTAACATGAGCTTCGTAGGCTCTGGTGTGCACCTGCAAGATATAGCAGGCTCTGGAGAGCACCTGCAGAATACAATAGGCTCTAGAGAGCACCTGCAGAATACAACAATGCATTGGTGTTTTTTTGGTTCTCTTTAAGGACAAGATCTTCTACTTAGAATTCACGTAGATGAACTTTGGCATTGTAAGCATGTTTGAGGTGGTCTTTATAAACTCATAAATGCTCTAAATCATTGACTCGCCTCTCATCAAGAACTATGAGTTGGTCAAGATGTGCTTGTCTAGCAGTGTCATCATCTATGAATTTCTACAAAGAAATTCACAAGGAAGGGATATCGAGCTCAAGAGGCATGATTGCTTTGGCTAAATAGACAAGTGAAAATGGTGTTGCCCCTATAGGCATGCGGATAATTTTTCGATACGTCCATAATGCCAAGGGAATTTGCTCTATAATTTTCTTTGACAAGTTTCTTGAGAATAGAAATTAAGATCTTGTTGGAAGCTTCAACTTATCCATTTTATTATGGGTAATAAGGATTCAAGAAACTATATTGAATGTTATATTTCTCACAAAGTGCTCCAACATTCTTGTTCTTGAAAGACTTACCATTATCTGAAATGATTTTCAAGGGTATAACAAAATGACAAATGATATGATGGAGTATAAACTCCACAATTCTAGTTCCTATCGTGTTGGTTAGAGGAATTACCTCAACCTATTTTTTGAAGTATTCAGTGGTTGTAATGATGAATGTATGTTGTCCCAATGAAGGAGGTGAAATTTTTCCAATTAGATCTAGGCCCCATTGTGAAAAGGGACAAAGGCTTTGAATATGCTGAAAATATTGTGATGGTACATGAGTTAGGTTAGCGTGTTTTTGGAACCTTTTGCAATGTTTAACATAGGTGCAACAATCATGTTCCATTGTAGGCTAATAATAACCCATGCATAGAATATGCTTTACAATGGTCATTCCACTAAAATGACCACCACAAGTACCATCATGGGCTTCAACTATGGCTCTTTGAGCTTTTCTATCCTTGAGACAACGAAGGGGGACTCCATCATAACCACGTTTATACAACACATCCTCCAATAGAATGAAACGAGCTACCTTTTGCTTGAAACTACACTTGGTAGTTTGAGACATATCAAATGGGAGTTTTCCAAACTTAAGAAAAGTTACTATTTGGCTCAACCAAGGCTCATATGAATCTGATTGGATAAAGCAAATATATTTTTCATATTTTTACTTAGCACGAAAAATTATAGATTTAGAGACCATTGAAATAATAAGGGGTTGTACCTCTCCAAAGGAGTCTTTTTGAATCAAGGATCCAAGGGAGGCCATCGCATTCTCAAATATGCTAGTCGAACATGGCAAAATATTGATTTCATACCAATCAAACTTAGAGAGCAACTTCATTTTTGCTTTGTGATAAAGATTAATGGTAGGTTCTTTGTGTGAATACAGAAAAATGATACTTAAACAATAAAGAAGTCAAATGACCCAAATAAACACAAGATTGCACAAAATAGATAGATTTATTCAATAAGCGGGGGTAGCCAATAAACTCCTTTGATACAATTTGTCCTCAATGAGAGTATTTGATACAATGATTTACAAAAATGCTAGGGTTCTCCGAAACCCTAGCTACAACAATGAAGTGTCTTTATATAGTGTGTCCTCGCTTCCAACGGAATGAGTGGGCTTTAGGTATCCGATTTCGAACCACTCCAACTTCAACAGCCATTCAACAATATGTAGAATACGTAGATGTGCATACACAAAAACAGATAAAGTGGTTAATAACACCTGTGAGGGATCCACAATGTGAGACCATCAAACATCAGTAAATTCTAACTAAAAATAGATAAAAAGGTATACAAAATCAGCAGATTATGTAAAATAATAAAACCAAATAAATATATACCTTGATTGTGATGTTTCTTCACTTTTTTGTTGCAGTTTGACAGTAGATGGCATGATGCAATAGGCTCTGATTCACATTTTTGTGGTTGCAGCTGGATCGGATGTGCACTTGGTAGGATCTAACACGAGCTTCGTAGGCTTTGATGTGCACCTACAAGATACAGTAGGCTCTAGAGAGTGCCTATAGAATACAATAGGCTCTATTGAGTGCTTCACAGGCTCTATAGTGAGCCTCGCAAGCTCTGGAGGGCACCTTTAGGGTTAGGGTAGAATCTACAAAAGCAGATCAAGAGGGTGGCAATAAATGCAGCAGATGGATGGGGTCTAGGATGGCGATGGATGATGAATGGGGGATGACTGGAATAGTAGAAGTCTTATTGGCTAGCTAGGTCTTTAGATCTTCAAACTCTATCTCTCTCTGCTTCGCTAGGGCTTCAATAGTGACTCCTCCAGGGTGTAATTTCTAATCTCAAGGTTCCAGGGTTTGAGCATTTGCAAATGCCCTTATTTATAATCCAACCTAGGGTTTTCTTAGGGTTTTAGCCTTACACTTTTTATCGTGTGGCTAATATTAAATTAGATCCTAAGGTTGAGATTACTTTTTAGATGTGGCATGGATTAATGAATATGGATCGTGGGAATTAGATTAGATTAGATGGTTATGGTTAATTGAGTTTATAAATATATATTTTATAATAAATATATTATAATATAATACAAAATATTATATTAAATACAAAATAATATAAAATAATATTAAAATAATCTCAATTGGGTTAGGAAATGGTGAGAAGGGTGGAATTGGGCCAAATAATTGGCGAGAAAGGTGGAATTGGGCCAAATAATTGGCGGGAAAGGTGTATGGTGGACAAGTAGGTGGTGGAATGGTTAGGATGGAGGATTAGTGGCTGTAATTTGATGTCTAAATATGCCCCTTTTTGTACCATGTTGTGTAAAACACAATATGGTGCAAAAATATGAGACACTTGTTTGGGCTATGGGAATAGAAGCAACTTCTCTCTGTCGTTGGATTTGAGCACTAATGTTGAAGACAAAAGAATAAAGAATTTTTGAAATTTTGTAGCTTACCCCTTCAATTTATGAATGAGTTATGAATGTATCTCACAAGCCAATTGAAAATATTTTTTGTGCTAATAATGCATGATTTAGTGAATTTGTGTCAGTGATGAATGAGTGGTGTGAAATGCAATATGATTGTGAATGATATGAATGATGCAAAATGTGATACCTTTTATACCCCAACGGTGAGAAAGGGGTTGGTGTATAATACCATGTGATTGTGGATGATATGAATGATGTAAAATGTGATACCATTTATGCCACAACGGTGGGAAAGGGGTTGGTGTATAAAACCATGTGATTGTGGATGATATGAATGATGTAAAATGTGATATCGTTTATACCCCAATAGTGGGAAAGGGGTTGGTGTATAATACCATGTGATTGTGGATGATATGAATGATGTAAAATGTGATATCATAATAAAATTATGGTTACCCCAAACTTTGGTATGATTCGATGTTGTTGAATAATATGTCACAATGGTGTCATTGAGTATGCAATTTATGAAGATGCATGATGACTAAGTCAACGTAGGGGTGGGGTAGTGATTGTGGAAATTTCTTCATCAATTTCATAATGGAACCAATCAATCTACCTAGATGTCATGTATAGTGACTGTTGTCAAATTAATGAGTGTTTGTGATTTTGATTACCCGTGTTTTCGTGTCCCACGGAAAAGGGAATCAATGACTGCCTTTTAGCAAATTGTTCTTTGCAAAGTTGTACTTAAAATGTGAGGTACCAAATGTGATTGTGATTTTTTATGATGTGATTATGGATGATGATCATTTTCAAGTTTCCTTATTGTATATTATTCATCTTACCAAATTGCATGGATGACTATCACTGCAATCGCCAAGTTTATAGAATAACATACTAGATATGAGGTTCATTTAACTCCGATTTTTGCAAAATTGTATGTGATAATGAATAATGTAATGCAGAATGATCAGATGTGAGTTTTGTAAAATTTTGGATTGTTTTGCTGCATTTTGTGCCTCAATTAGTGTATTTTTAAGATTTGGTTTATTCTCAAAAATTATGCTTGAAAATTAATTTTTGTTTTCACAAAACCTGATTTTTGGGATGTGTATGATGTGTGGATGACATTTTGTGAAATTTGGAGGAGGTAAGCTACTATTTTTATTGCATTTGTTTGTGTTCCATTTTGTTTCTAGCTGCACGGCTACGCTTGTGGTGTCTTGTAGGCATGCATATGCGCCTGGGTGCACTTGCAGGTGCCCAGGCGAGCCTACAAATTTGCAGGCACAGACCTGCTCCTGAATGCACTAGGAAAATCTATAAATATATTTTTGAGTGAATAGTGAGGCTCACTTGTGTGTTTCTGACTTTAAGAAGTTGTGTCTGAGGAGTGGAGTGAGTGTGTGAGCTTAGTGATAATTTGCATGGAAGCTATGGTGACGTAGGGATCGAATGATGTTGGCAGAGCTAAGGCATCATTTGCCCTGGTAATGTTTAAAAACACTTGATCTCTTATGCATTTTTTTTTTGTTTTTTTTTTGTAATAGCATTAATGGAATTTTTTTTTGCTGCTGCAGTTGAGGGACATAGAGCCTTGACATCGGTTTTCTCCTCTCATTACTGGGATGAGGAATAAGCTGACAGCTAATGATTGGGCATTGTTGGGTAGGGTAGGCCTAGAGGGTGTGGCTAGGCTTGATGTGGTGAGGGCCAACGAGGGGTATCTCTCGGCTTTGATAGAGAGATGGGACCCGAATAGGGGGATGTTCTAGTTGTCGACTAGGGAGGCTACCATTATGCTTGAGGATGTATACCACATTCTCAAGGTGCTAGTAGAAGGGTATAAGGTGGTGGTTGGTCGGGACAAGAAGGACAAGATGGAGAGAATGTTCAAGGATCGGTTGTGGAAGGCCCGAATGGGATATGGGGGTATATGCTATCTAAGCATGTATAAGACGAAGGATTTGGATGTGCTCCCAGCCTTGATCATGTTTGTGTTAGTGAACATAGTGTTACCCAATAGCACTGGTTGTAGGTTCCCATGGAACCTATTGGGGTTTGTAGGTGATCTTTTGAGGGATCTCCAGGAGTATGCATGGGTACCTACATTATTGGTATAGTTGAACCGAGAGTTGTATGAGGTGATTTAGAGGGATAGGAAGGGAATTGGGTGTAGCCTCCTCCTTCAGTGTTGGGCATGGGAGCACTTTGCGATAGCTCATACTGAGGGGTTGCCATGTGAGTCATGGTATATGGGGAGCCTTATCCTAGGCGTTGGACAGTGGTGGAGGTGGTTTAGCCGAGTCGGGAGGTGCACACTGCTTAGTGGTATCGGGATATGTGGTCGGGATTGATCTGAGCGAATGTGGTATGGAGGCAATGGGAAGGCACTCAGTGGGATGGAGATAGGAGACATCTATGTTGGGTGAGGTAGGCTCGATAGTTGGTTGGGCAGAGGTATGAGGAGGTGGAGTATTTATAGTACTCATGGGTGTTGAGGTAGTTTGGCTTGCCTCAGGATGTGTCGTATGAGCTGGTGTTGTATCGATGTCAATGAGATGAGGGGATGTTGCCATGTGCGAAGCCATGGTGAGTGGTGATTCATGATGATGACGATATGGAGATCCATGATGTATATAATGTCGGGGTGACTCTAAAGTATGTGGAGTGTTTTGGTGCCCAACCAGTATGGGTACCAAATGTTGCAAGTTATGATGCAACAACTACGATGTTGGGTGCAACTTCGAAGAGGACAAGGGCTCAGTGATCGATGGGTCAGATACGATCGAGGGGATTGGCTCAATAGGCTCTGGATATGGTGTTGGCTGAAGAGGAGAGGGAGGATGATGATGAGGGGATGGATGAAATATCTGAGGTGGCTAGGTTGTGGGCAGAGTTGGAGTAGCTTCATGAGGAGCATGAAGTTATGTTCAAGACTCATAGGGAGTTACAGGCTACTATATCTCGACTGGAGGTAGAGCAGGTGGCAGTTGTAGCTAGTGATCAGGCTATGGTCACACGACTTCAAGAAAAGATGTTGGCGAAGGAGCATCGACATTAGATGGACTTATGACATCTATGGGCTAGTGTAAATGGAAGTTGTATAGTGGAATGGAATATATATGATTTAATGTATGTGAATGCAATAATGCATGAATGCAAAAATAAAAAATAATGCATGTCAAATGCCTAAATGTTAATGCAAATCAAATGTATGCAATGTGGGAATGCCTATGTGAATGATTTTTTTATTTTTATTTTTAAAAGCCATGTATATATGATAATCCAATTATGCATAGAAGAGGACCCCCAAATAAGAGCGGTCTCAAAAATTAATGCAAATACGTATTGCTCCATTAAGCTTACGAATGGGTACTAGGCCTGAGAGCCAGTCGAGGTAGTCTAGGGTGTCATCTAATTCTTCTTATTTATCATTGCCTAACTCTACCTAAAAAACTTTGGGACCATTGGTGGAAGCTGATGGAGGTGAAGGTGGTGATGAAGGAGGAATATAGCTGGCCAAAGCCCTTAGTAGTTCCTCGAATAGGATGAGCTTCGAAAAGGAGGGTGGGGAAGAAATCCGGTCTGAGTCAACAAGGCTAAAGTCAATTGGAATTGGGTTAGCCAAATCGTATGGATTACAAAGTGGGGTGAATAAGTCAATAGGATTCATATTGACTTAGTGGAAGGAAATATGGCTTGGAATGCTGCATGGATGGAACGACTGGAGCTAAACCAATGTCGAGTTGTGTTATCCTTGTAATGAGCAACACATATTTTTTTTAAATATATACATATGTTACATTTATTGGCTTATGTGTGGGGCTCAAGGTGGATTTCCTGGTGGGTTCTCTTGCTCTTGTGGAAGAAGCAAACAAAATATGGGATGATGGATGGGTAACATTCGAAGGTAGGACTCTTCCTGTTGGGTGATGGGGATAATGGGATGTGACTCCTCTTTAGAATCATCAGAAGCATTTGACATGACTTCAAATTCTTCATAACTTTTATTGTCGAAATCAAAGGTAGGATAGTTGAAGTTGATGGAATCATCTTCGTCTTCTTCATCCATGAGAAGTTCTTGAAGGGCTTTTTCAAGAGAAGATGTTGAGGGTAATGGGTGGATGGGGTGATCTTCATCATTAAGGCTAAGTTTTTTAAAGGCTTGCTAAAGATAAATGGTGGAAGGCAACAGGGTATCGCCTAAATTGGAATGATCATGGGTGCCTCTATATGGGACCTCTAAAATACTATGCATCCCTTGCTCATGGGAACTTAGACCTTGACCTTGCCAATTGAACATGTTAAAGTAGCAAACATGAAAATCTTTTATATTAGGTATATTGGCACGCCTAGGCTCTTTTGGTTCTTCAGGTGAGTTTTCTCCAATTGAGCAATCCAACCCTCCATAAACAAATTTAATGCTATTTGGAGCTACACTCATATCATAAATAGTGCCTATGGATAAAGAACGGTCTCAGGGACATCCAAAATATTTGGATTTTGGAATGGTTAGGGGTTTAATGGTGACATCTTGGACCACGTACTCACCAATGGACGGATTAATGATATGGACTTTGACTTGGGTTGATGATGTGGATGGTGAAGGCTTAGGTGGCTCTGGATTGGGTGTGGATGGTGCTGAATTAAATATATCGCAATCCGAGAGTTTGACTTGTGAAACATCGATCGATGGAGTGGGATTGGATGGCGGTGTGGAATTAGATGATGGAGGATGGGGTAATGATGAAATAGAAGAAGTGGTTATTTAAGAAGGGGTAGATGTTATGTATGATGTGCTAATAGTATACTGACTCCGACCACATGTACAAGAATAATTGGATGTTTGAGGAGGTGATGTGATGGGTAGCTCCTCTAAAATGGGAGCTTTAGAAGAGGATGCAAGTGGATTAGAAGAAGACTGGTTAAGATATGATGTGGATGGATTTAATGATGGTGCCAAGAATAAATGGGTGGAAGGTAACATGGATTCATAAGGATTTGAAATGAAATTACAATACTTAAAAGGTTCGACATCTACGGGGATGCAATGGACTTGTCCATCATGAACATATTTCAAGCATTGGTGTAGAATTGAAGGAACACATTTCATTTTCCTCATCCAAGGTCTACCAAGGAGTATATTATATTCCATGGCCCCTTCCAATATGTGAAACATGATGTGCAATGTTCTGGATGCTACTTCTATAGGTAAAACAATAGTGCCAATTGTGGTACACAAAGCATTGTTAAATGTTTTGAGGGTGAATGATGATTTGAAAATATGGTATGGAGATAATTTGAGGTCGATAAGTGCAACGGTAGTAATGATATTGATTGATGATCCGGTATCAATTAGTACTATTTTGAATGGCTTTCTATCTATTAGGGCCATTAGGTGCAATGGAGGGTCTACTGATTCTGAACTCATTGATTTTTCCTCAAAGTCATAAAAGGTAATGGATGACTCCATGCACGTTTTAACACTCCCTACAAAGTTTTTGAAGGCATTAGAGTCTTGGGATTCTAACTCAATTGACTTGAGTATTTCCATTAAAGTTTCTCTATGCCTAGGGGATTGTTGGATAATCTCATACACAAAAATTTTGGCTGATGCCATTTTCAAACTAGTGGTTAACCGGTTGGTTAAGGTTACCGTTGGCCTTATTGGGCGAAGGATGGATGGGTTGGATAGATGGATTGGCAGAGATGGATTTGGCTATGTTTGTATGGGAGGTGGTTTTGAAGGTTGTTGAGCATTTTATTTATTTTTCCTTTGTCCTGTAGTGACCACATGGACTGATCCTACAAAGTTTTGGTATTGTTGGATATGATTTACTTGATTAGGAGGTGGTTGTTGATTATTACCTCCTACATTATGTTGGATCTCCCCATGGTTAGGTAGAGTGTCTGATATATACCCAAATTTTGATTTTGTGGAGCTAAGGGGTTATCCACGTTAATAGCCCCTAGGTCTATGAGGTATTGCACTATGTTTTTGAACATATGGAAGGAATTGATATCATGCCCATTTTGCCGATGGTATGGGCAAAACAAGTGCTCTTTATAATTTGTAGGCCTTTTGGTGGGATCATCAGACCTAATGTCTGGAAAGTCCAATTTATTGATCTCATACAACCTTTGAAATATGGATGAATATGATTCTGCTAAAGGAGTGTATTGACGTTGGTGCCAATTGAATTTCTGGTGGGTAGGTTGTTCCACAATTGGCACTAATTTTTGTACCATTGGTGCTTGGTTTACTGATGGGACCGCATGATAGGTAAATTTTTGTTGCACTAGTTTTTGAGTCATTATGGGCTGGTTATTAACCACCTGATTGACTTCATTAGTTGTGTTAGCCATTGAGGCTTGTGTTGATTTGGTTTGACCAGTTTGAATATTTCGGTATTAGACCCTATTTTGCCACTCTTTCTTCTTAGGCTTAATGACACAATCTTGGGTTTTTAATTCCTCAATGACACTAGCCTATGTTAAAGCCTCCTCAAATATTCTATAAGTATTGAATTGTAGCATCCAAGAGATGGGTTTTAAGCAACTCTTGGTAAAAAGTTTGATAATTTATTCCATTGGGAGGGAGAATGGCAACTTGGTTATGACTGCCCTCCAACGGTTTCCAAAATCATAGATAGGTTCCTCATCCTATTGTTTCAAACAATATATATCCGATAAGGACACCGTATTTTTAATATTAAGGGTGAAGCGTTCCAAGAATAGATCTATCAATTGATAAAAAGTATAAATACTATGTGTGGGCAATTGATTGTACCATTCAATGGCATCTCCCCCTAATGTTTGAGGAAACGTTTAGAGAATAAGAGAATTATCATCGCTAATATAAAAACATATGTGGACAAATGAACTCGTATGCTCCTTAGGATCCTCAATTCCCCTGAACTTGTCGAATTTTGGTACCATAAAATCTGCTGAATATGGTGGTGATGGTATCGATGGATGGATTGGTTGATGGATCAGTTGGATTAATGTGAGCTTTTGGCTTGTTATCCTTGGTGAGTTTTGCATCAACTGATTGATTTGCTTTTGCATTTCCTGGAATCTAAGATCTTCTGCTAGAATATGAGGACCTTGGATTATGTGATGGTTGGTTGATAGGTTGGATGGTAGATATTGGGGTGTGACCAACATGGTTTTGACGAATGGATTGGGTTGGGTATGTGGAGAATATTGATGGTTGAAATATGAGGATGATTGATGAGGATGATGATGTAGAAATGGATTATGTTGTTGGTTAGTGATAATGTTTATTGGTATACTGGATATGTGGAGTGGTGGTGGATTGGGGATGGACACTATGGAATATTGAGGGACCCATGCTAAATTTTGATTTGTGAGTGGAGGTTGATTTAGAACTCCTTGGGTCATAAGGTCTGTGTAAGATGATTTTTTTCCTTTTGTTCATTGTGAAAGTAATCTATTGATGAGCTCTAATGTATCCGTAAGTTCCTGATTTGACCATGTGTCAAATTATGGGGTTGTAGTTTGATGAGACGATGTATGGGTTGATGATGATGGATGATTAGACATGCTCCTATTGATTAGGTGAGATTATGGAGATGTGGATGACATAGTCATGTTGGCTAAGTGATATGATGGAGGTGTGGATGATGATGGGTGAGAGGACATAGGTATGGTGCAATTTGAATTTGATGGCACAACTTGGAAGCTAGGGACTTGTGAGGTAGCATTGACATACTCCTCATACAAGGGTTTGGTATAGGTGGATGTGAGATAAGTGTTTGGAACACTTGGGCTTTGTGGTGGTTGGATCGTGTAGGAAGGCATACCATATTCATAACTCAAATTAGGATATCCTTGGGCAAGGTATGTGGTAGCCAATTCATATTCTTAAAAACCTTCTTGGCTAAGGGGCTCTAAGACATAGTTAGAATCCTTGTAAATGGCCTGCACTCTATCCATGTCTATATAGGTGGTGGTTGTCTCCTAATTGTGTGAATGTGTCCCTACTTGAGAGTGGGGTGGATGGATGATCTAGAAAAAGTAGTCTGAACCATATTGGATGGGGCTACCAAAGTAGTGGGCTCATGGGAACTGTTTTCCATTAAACTACTTTGGTTTATTATTTTATTTTGTTGTCGTGTTAGCACCATAAAGTAGTTAAACCAAATATTCAAAGATTTAATATAAATCACACAAAATGAAAAAAAATTCAAAATTTAAAGTAAAGAAAACAATCAGTCTTAGGTTTCACCGTTTGTGGCTTACCTCATTCATTAATTATTTTCTCTCGTTAATGTGAAGTTCCTTTTAGAATTGATGGCTTATGTGTTTTGATGTAACTTAATATTTTTTAAAGAAAACTAAGGTAAAAACTAAGGTTGGCTAGGGAAACGAGATTCTTGTTGGTAATGACCTCCAACAAGTCTGCTCAGGGGTATTCCTATGGTTTCTAGGGCAGATATTGGTGGATGGAAATCACTGCCACCATCACCAGATCTCAAGCAATGGTTGGTGATGAAATCTAGCCACTACTATTAAAAATGTGAACCATGTAAGTGTGTGTGATTATTTTTATTAGATATCTTGTTCTATATGGTGTGCAAACAATATTAAATATTACTAACTTTACTAATCTAAATCAAAATCCAACATAGAGATGCAAATTTCACCTAAAGAGCGCAGAGTACACCCTTAAAATACCCTGCCTACAAGTGATTAAAATCACAAGAGCAACCGGAGGGTTCTTCGACCTCTCTGCCAAATGGGCCGGCCTAGGGTATGATTACTTTATACATCAATATGTTGTTCCTATTTAGATATGAAAAATTAAAGTGATATTTAACCCTAAAATACAAAATCTAGGATGCTTTTCTATTTCATATGCACTCCAAATGCAAACAATCACCTAGATCTACAACTTTAGAACAAGAAATGAATTTTGTGTAACTAAAAACACACAAACCCTAAATGTAATTTGCTAAGGATTTTTTCCCAGATTACTTAGTGTTAAACCCAAAAACATCGAAAAACAACAGCAAAATGCAGAATACGTAAATTGTTGAATGATGAATCAGGGTTATGGGACTTACTTGGAAGCCTTAGCTCTGCTCCAAATCAAAGCCAAGTATGGTTGGGTGCCTGTGTAGGCATAGTAGAGTACTTGTGTAGGCACATCAGAGCACC
The DNA here is from genome assembly GCA_028583015.1 of Wollemia nobilis. Classification (NCBI taxonomy): domain Eukaryota; kingdom Viridiplantae; phylum Streptophyta; class Pinopsida; order Araucariales; family Araucariaceae; genus Wollemia; species Wollemia nobilis. The sequence continues at coordinate 1,763,031 of JAQPPZ010002550.1, forward strand.
TATAATTGTCTACAGATGCTTCTAAATGCTTTGTGGATGCTCCCGAACACCTGTGTAATCTCTAAAAATGTTGCATATTGCTTCAGAAACCCTAGCGACAAAATCAGTGACCTCTACGCTTCTAAAAATTCTGCAACAAATAGAAATAAAATTAAGTTAGCAAGGTAGATCTATTAAATAATGAAACTCGTGTGGGATCCCATCGTTATTATCATTTGTGAAGACAAAAACATGACACTTAAACAATAAAGAAATCAAATGACCCAAATAAATACAATATTGCACAAAATAGATAGATTTATTCAATAAGCCAGGGAGAGCCAATAAACTCCTTTGATACAATCTATCCTCAATGAGAATATTTGATACAATGATTTATAAAAAAAGCTAGGGTTCTCTAAAACCCTATCTACAACAATGAAGTGTCTTCAGATAGTGTGTCCTTGCTTCCAACGAAAGCAGTAGGCTTTAGGTATTCGATTTTGAACCACTCCAACTTCAACATCCATTCAACAATATGTAGAATCCGTAGATCTACATACACAAAAATAGAGAAAGGGATTAATAACACATGTGAGGGCTCCACAGTGTGAGACCCTCAGACATTAGTAAACCCTAACTAAAAATAGATAAAAAGGTATGCAAAATCAATATATTATGTAACAAAATAAAACCAAATAAATATATACCTTGCTTGTGATGTTTCTTTGCTTTGTTGTTGTAGTTTGATAGCAGATGGCGTGATGCAACAAGATATGATTCATGTTTCTATGGTTGCAACAGGCTTAGATGCACACTTGGTAGGCTCTAACGCAAGGTTTGTAGGCACTGGTGTGCACCTACGAGATACAACAGGCTCTTGATAGCACCTGTAGAATACAATAGGCTCTGGTGAGTGCTTCACAGGCTCTACAACGAGCCTCACAAGCTCTAGAGGGCACCTACGGGTTATGGCAGAATCTACAGAAGCAGATCGAGGGGTGGCAACAAATGCGATGGATGGATGGGGGCTATGATGGTGATTGAGGATGAATGGGGGATGATTGGAACAACAAAAGTCTTGTTGGCTAGCTAGGGCTTTAGATCTTCAAACGCTATCTCTCTCTGCTTCAATCGGGCTTCAACAATGACTCCTCTAGGGTGCAATTACAAATATCAAAGTTTTGGGGTTTGAGAATTTGTAAATGCCCTTATTTATAATCCAACCTAGGTTTTTCTTAGGGTTTTAGCCTTACACTTTTGATTTTGTGGCTAAGATTAAATTAGATCCTAAGGTTGAGATTACTTTTTAGATGTGGCATGGATTAATGAATATGGACGGTGGGGATTAGATTGGATCGGATGGTTGTGGTTAATTGAGTTTATAAATATATATTTTATAATAACTATATTATAATATAATACAAAATATTATATTAAATACAAAATAATATAAAATAATATTAAAATAATCTCAATTGGGTTAGGAAATGGCAGGAAGGGTGGAATTGGGCCAAATAATTGGCAAGAAAGGTGGAATTGGGCTTTTTGAAGGTGGGAAAGGTGGAATTGGGCCAAATAATTGATGAGAAAGGTGTATGGTGTGAAAGTGGGTGGTAGAATTGTTAGAAGTAGGATTAGTGGTTGTAATTTGGTGTCTACACTTTGCATTGGTATTCTCTATTGATTTGCTTTACAATTTGAGAATCACCAAATATCATAATACACTTAATGTTCATAGCTATAGCTAATTAACAACCTAAGATTAAGGATTCATACTTTGCAATGTTGTTTGTGCATTGGAAGTCTATTTTGAATGACAAGGGGATAGATACCTTCTATGGAGTGTGAAATACGACTCTAGCACATTGACCTTTCATACACTTAGATCCATCAAATAATAGTGTGATATTGATGTCTTCCTTTGGAATGGCTTCTTCTTGTTTAGTGACAACAAATACCGAATTATCTGGTAGCTCAATAATCAAGGGATGATCACTAGATAGTGGAGCTTCTACAAGTTGATCGGCTATTACCTACCCTTCAATGGATTTTTTGCCAATGAATTCCATATCGAATTCAATAAGTTAGATTATCCATTTAGCGGTGTGGGTATTATTGTAAGTGCAAGACACCATGTAATGTAGAGGATTTTCTCTAGCTATGATGTAAGTTGTGTGGCTAAGCATATAATGTCAAATTTTCTTAGTGGAAAAAACCACTACTAAGCACAATTTTTCTACATAAGTGTATTTAGTTTCATAGCTTACCAATGTTCAACTAATGTAGTAGATAGCTTGCTCTTGATTTTGTTCATTCTTTTGTGCAAGCATTGTCCCTAATGCAAAGTCTGTTGTTGAGATGTAAAGATAAAATGGGAATCTGAACAAGGAGGATCTAATACTAGTAGAGAAGCTAGGTATTGTGTAATGTCATCAAAGGCTTTTTGACATTCATCTTTCCAAGAAAAAGGCACCCCCTTTTATAGTAGGTGATTGAATGGCCTACATTTATCAAAAATTTGCATAATAAAATGATAGATTGATTGAACCTTTCCTTGTAAGATATGCAGTTCCTTTAAGTTAATTGGGGGAGGCATCTCTAGGATAGCCTTGACCTTGTTAGGGTCCACCTCAATGCATCTTTTGGAGATAATAAATTCTAGAAGTTTTCTCGAGGTGACACCAAAGAAACATTTCTTGGGATTCAACCTTACATTATGCTCTAGGAGTCGGTCAAAACTTTCTCCAATACACCAATATGTTCTTATCGAGTTTTGGATTTAGCCAAGAGATCATCCACATAGTCTTTGATAATATTATACATGTAGTTGTGGAAAATGTATGTCATGGCACGTTGATAAGTGGCACCTGCATTTTTGAGGCCAAAGGGCATCACCTTGTAAAAAAAATTATCCAAGGTGTAGTGAATGTTGTTTTATGTTGGTCATAAATATTTATTTGAATTTGGTTGTATCTTGAAAAATCATCCATGAGTGAAAGCATTTCATGGCTAGTGAAGGTATCGACAAGAGTATCGATGTTTGGGAGAGGAAAATCATCCTTAGGAAATGCTTTGTTAATATCTTGAAAGTCAATGCATACACGTATCACCCCATTAGGCTTGCGAACGGGTACCATGTTTGAGAGCCACTTAGGATAATCAATAGAAACTATGAAGTTCACATCTAAGAGTTTTTTAAGATCTATTTTTACCAAGAGTGCCAAGGTAGGATGCATTCTCCTAAGCTTTTTTTGATCGTCTTAGCATCAGGCTATAAGGTGAGATTATGGACCACAAAACTAGGGTCAATATTGGGTGTGTCCTTGTATGACCATGCAAATATACCCTTATTTATATTGAGAAGATTAATAAATTGCTCTTGTTCATCGCGTGATAAAAAAATTTCAAGATTGACAATTTAGGGATCGTCTTTGTTTGAAATAAGGTCCACATCGATAGTATCTTCAATAGACATGTGGGAACCTTCTTCAAGTTGATGGTGCGTAGGGATAAAATGAATATCATCTAATATGCCATCAAAATCTTCTTGCTTATAATCATCTATATGTGCTTATAAAACCTTAGGATTCGAAGGTGAAGGTGAAGGCAAAGGCAGAGGGGAGGGAGGAATGTAGTTGGTGGAAACCCTTAACAGTTCCTCTAATAGGACAAACCCAGAAAAGGTTGGAGGTGAGGAAATCCAGTCCATATCAATAACACTTATGTCAATTGGAATTGGTTTAACCATATCATATGGATTGTAGAGCAGGGTGAATAAATCAATAGGATTCATGTTGACTTATGGGTAAGGTAGACAAGGTTGGATGGAATGGATGGAACCTAGGAATTGAAGATAGGAGCTTGGTTAACCTAAAAAATATCAAGCAATGCAAAACATATTTTATTAAATGGTATATTTACATATGTAATGCAAATAAAGCAAACATAATTTAGATTTTTCATTGATTTTTTATTTTTTTTGTAGTGGTGAAAACACCTATTTTTGTATTTTGTACATATGTTACACGTTGGCTTATGGAATGGCTAATGGAATGGAGGTGGTGGTTCACCAGTATGGGAAACTCACTCTTGTTGAAGAAGTTAAATATGGACTCATGGATGGGGAACATGTTGAGATAAAACTCATATTGTTTGGCATGGGGAATGATGGGCTCTGATTCTTCTTTAGATTCATCCAAAATAATTGACATAAGTTCAAATTCTTCATAGAATTCCTCATTATAATTATCAGGATGGAGGGATTCTTCTCTTGAATTGATTTTAAGCCTTTGGAAGGATTTTTCAAAAGAAGAGACGGTATGAAGTGGATGAAAACCTAGACTTGAGCGGTCATGCACTTTTGATATGAAACATCTATAGGTTGATTCATGCCTTGTTCATGCAATCCTAGGCCATGGCCTTGACAATAGACAATGTGAAAGTATCGAGATAGAAATCCCAACATGTTTGAAATATTGGCAAGTTTTGGTTCTTTGGGTTCTTCTATGGGTGTTGTACTTGATGAAGATTCAATTCCCCCGTATACAAATTTAATGTTATTTGGAGTTGAACTCATATTGTAAACGACTCATATTTCTAAAGGTTGATCACATGGGTGACTGAAATCCTTATCACTAGGGATGGTGAGGGTTGTGATTGTGATATCATCAACCACATATTCACCAATACTAGGATTGGTGAGATGGAATTTGACTTGGGATGATATGGGAGGATCATGGTTAGGCAATGGATCAGGAAAGGGTGGAAATGGAGGTATCTCACAATACATCAATTTGAATTATGATATATTGGGTGAATATGATGGATTGGATCGAGAAGGTTGTGGGATGGCTGATGGTGATGTGGATGGGCTATGATCACATGTGCATGTAGTCATTGGTGATGATGATGAGAGTATGGTGGTTAATTAAGGCTTGTAATGGAGAGCTCTTAAGGAATGGGGTCCTTTGATGAAGAGGTTGTTGGAGTGGTGGATGGATTAGATGATGGTGATAGGAAAATATGAGTGGAAGGGAGCATGGACTCAGAAGGATCTGAGATGATATTGCAATATTTAAATGGCTCGATGCCCATTGGTCTATAATGTACCTATCCCTCATGGACATATTTCAAGCATTAATGTAAAATGGAGGGAACACATCTCATTTACCTCATCCAAGGTCTTCCAAGGAGTATGTTGTACACCATGGATCCTTCCAAGATGTGGTACATTATGTGCAACATTTTAGCCCCTACTTCAATGGGCAAAACAATAGTGCCAACTGTGGAACACAAAGAATCGTTAAATGCTTTGAGGGTGAAGGATGATTTGGTGATGTGAGATGGATGAAGGTTCAAATGATGGAGATAGGATGTGGTGATGATGTTGATAGAGGAACTTGTATCAATGAGGAATCTATTGAATGCAATGGATGGTCTACTGATCTCGATGAAATTGGCTTAATCTCAAAGTCATAAAATGTTATGGAAGGATCCATGCATATTTGAATTCTTTCCATAAATTTTTTGAAGGCATTACAATCTTGCGATTGCAATTCGATGGATTAATACCTCCCGGTGTGGGTTATATTATTGGATTAGATCATATATTGACAATTTGATAGATGCTATTTTCAAACTTGTGGTTAACCGACTACTCAATGAGATGATTGGTCGTGGTGGACGATTGATGGGTGGATTTGATGGATTTGATTGACTAGGTATATGAATGGGTGATGATGTATTAGGGGACACTTGGATGGGTGGAAATGTGGAAGTTTGTGAGACACTTGTTTGAGGTTTTTTCTTTTTGATTATTCCACTGACCTCTAGTGACCATATGAATGGCCCCTACAAACCCTTGGTATTGTTGAATATGGTTGACTTGGTTAGGGGGAGTTTTAGTGTTTACTCCCTCTATGTTTGATTGCACCTCCTCATGGTGAGGAAGTGGTGTCCAAAATATACCAAGGTCTTGGTTTTATTGAGCAAGGGGACTATTAATTTTAATTGCCAATTCAATGAGGTCTTGGACTACATTTTTAAAGACATTGCAATTGTTGATATCATACCCGTTTTGCCTATGATAGGGGTAAAATAAGTATTCTTGATAATTTGTACCATGCTTGGTGGGATCATCCAGTCTAATTTCGGGCAAATAAAGTTTGTTTGTCTCATATAACCTTCTAAAAAAAGAGGCATATGATTCATCTAGTGGGGTGTATTGGCGATTTTGTCAGACAAATTGTTGTTAGGGAAAATTTTCTATAGGTGGCACTGTGTTTTGGTTTAGGGGACCGCGTGATAGAAAATATGTTGTGGTTCATGTTACACAGGTTGTTTTTGTTGAGATATTACTAGCTAGTTCATGACCACTTGATTGACTTGATTATATTGGGTAGCTGGGGTAGCCTGTGTTGATTTTTGTTAGCCTGGATAATTACCTTTGTATTGGCCCTTGTTTTGCCATTATTTCTTCTTGGGCTTAATTATGCCTTCTTGTATTTTGATATCCTCAATGACACAAGCCTGAGCTAAATATTCTTCAAAATTTTGATAATTTATTAATTGGAGCATCCAAGAGATGGGTTTTAAGCAACTCTTGGTGAATAGCCTAATTAGCTTATCCATTGGTAGGGTGAATGGCAATTTTATGATGATAACCCTCCAACGGTTTTCAAAATCATAGATATATTCATCATCCTATTGTCTTAAAGCATAAAATTCAAATAATGAGATCTTATTTTTAATATTTAGAATGAAGCGATAAAAAAATTGCTCAATCAATTGGTCAAAAGTATAGATGTTATGGCTTGGAAATTAATTGTACCATTCTATGGCATTCCCTCCTACTGTTCAAGGAAAATTTTGAAGCATGAGAGCATTATCATCTTGATATCTGAAGCATGCATGAACAAAGATGCTCACATATTTTTTGGGATCCTTAGTTCCCTTAAAATTGTCAAACTTGGGTACCATAAAGTTTACCAAATATGGCAGGGTTGGTACCGAAGGATGAATTGGTTGTTTGATTAATTGGCATAAAATTGGCCTCTAATTTAAAAATCCAAGAATGAATTGCATCAATTGATCTATTTGTTTCTACATGGCCTCAATTCGAGGGTCTTCCTTAGGAATGTGAAAGCCCTAAATTACCTAATGGATTTGTGGTGGCATGGAAATATGTTTTGGAGTGACTATATGATGAGGAGATTGGTATTGATGATGAGTTAAGTTGGATGGAATATGATGAATGGAATATTATTGATGAAAATATGGGAAATTATGGAATGATGTTGATGGATGAAAGGTATGGCTAGGTTGGCCTATCAAAATAGTATGGGTAATGGTATGATTTTATGAGTAAATTAGGATAGAGACTACTGAGGACTAAGGTTCCCATGATGGACCTTGGTTGACAAGGCCAATCTAAGTAGAGTTATGTAAAGACGTAGGGTTGACCTATACTTACTATTGAGCATTTTAACATTGTATAAGCAATTTGTTCTGGTGTTCCCATGCTTCACTAATATCTATATCAGAGGCTAGGGGTATGGAGGTAGATGGTATGGCATATGTGGCTAGGATACAAGTTACACTAGGTATGGCAACTTGTGAGGTTGGGACTTTTAAAGCAACATTAAATTGTGATTCATACAAGTTATTGGTGTAGGTGGAGGTATATGATGTGCTGGGAGCATCTAAATAGTGAGGTATGGATGCATGGAATGAAGGTGCAACTGATACCTCAAAAAGAGGGTTAATATACACCTGGGTAAATGTGGATGGAGGTTGGAAATAGATAGGCTCTTTCTATAAATAATAATCCTATATAGGTGAGTTGGGGATAGATTTTAAGACATAATTAGAAGAATTCATGAAGGCTTATGCTTTTTCCATGTCTATGTGAGGGATGTGATGGTTGATGGCAGGGGAGTTTGACTCATCTTAAGGTATGTACCTATGATAGGATGTGGAAGGCAAAGAATGTGAGTGACCTATAGATAAATCTTCTTGTGTCACATTTAGGTTATCTACCACTAAAGTGGTGGGGAAGGTGGATGAAGGTTCCATTAATTTTTCTATACTTATTACTTTATTTTGATTTTGAGTTAATACCATAAGCAAAGTAAATCAAGATGCAAATTAGAATACGAAATGTAATAAAAAAATTGGAATGCTCAAGGAAACAAATAATTCTAAGGCTCAACCAATGTGGCTTACCTCATTCATTAATTATTTCCTTTTAATGTGTGTTCATTTTATGTGCTAGTTTTTTGTGTTTTGATTTTCTAATATTTCTTAATGAAACAAAGGTGAAACACTATGGCTAAGGTAGGGAAACAAGATTCTTGTTGGTTATGAAATCCAAAAATTTTACTCAGGGGAATTCCTAGGGCGTCTAAGGGTAGATATTGGTGTATGGGGATTAATGCCATCGTCACCAAATATCAAGCAATGGTTGGTGATGAAATCTAACCACTACTATTTTGCATGTGATGTGTGTGAGTTATTTTTAAGGTTTATGTTTTATATTGTGTACAAACAATGTTAAAAACAATTAATTTCATAAACCTAAATCATAATCCAACAAAATATTGTCAAGTTCTACAAAGGGTGTGAAGTACACCGCTTAAGACCCCTTGTCTATATAACAACCGGAGGGTTCATCCACCCCTCTGCCTGGAATCACCCAACTGGCAGAGGTGATTTTGGTAATCTATTATTGTTCCAACTTAGATATACAAAATAAAATATCTTTAACCCTAAGATACAACACTAGATTATGCAATTTATAGTTCAAATGTAGCAAAATGCAGTAGTTTGCACCCAGAAAAAAAAAACCCTAATGTAAATGAATGTAGACCTAAAAATGCAAAAATAATATCATTCATTTTCTAGATTTCTTAATGATGATTCATCTTATCACTTAAAATGTGAAAAACATATAATATACCCAAAATACGTAAGATAAAAAGCTAGGGTTCTAAGAAGTTGACTTACTAGAAAGCCTATGTTTTTTTTCCTAACTCTTTGTAAACGCCTCTTGGTGCTTCCAAACACTATTGAGACACCCACAAGAACTTATGTATGACTTGAAATACCTTTGGGTATTTATGGATTGCATTTAGATGTCGTTGGTCACTTCACATACCTTCTATAGACTTGAAAAACCCTAGATCTAGTGAACTGTGAAATACATGCTTCTGAAAAACCTGCAAGATGATAGAAAATAGAAAATGAATTAGTAAAACAGATTATAAATAGGAACCCTTAGGGGGTCCCACCGTGATCGCCATTTAAAATATGTAAAACACAACACTACAAACAATGCTTTGAACAAAATAGAATGCAATATAACACAAGTTTGCACAACAGAATAAATTTTTTATTGATGGGAGGAGCCCAGAAACTCCATTGTTACAAGCTTGGATCCTTTAATCCTTTTTTATACAATAATACAATAATTTAGGGTTCTCCAAAACCCTAACAACAAAGGTTGTGGTATCTTCAATTGTGTCTTGATCCCAACAAGGTTGAGTGGGCTTTTTGGATATCCATGGTTGGGCCACTCCATATGTTGATGTACTGCTCTTGATCTACACATAATGACACATAAATTAGTTAATTGTATATGAGAGGGCTCTATGGTGTGAGGCCATCTATAAGCAATAATAAAAATACTACTAAGTGTTGTAAGTAAAATGGACAAAAATAGAAACACATGCAACAAAATAAATAAATTTATGGTTGATATGTTTTACCTTTTCATTGTCTTCTAACATGTGATGTCTAATGTAGGTGGCTAGTGTGACGATGCTCTAGAATCACCTGAAAGCTAGGGGGACTTTAGTAATGGGAGCATAAAATTCTTGCGGGCACCTGGTGACTATAGGAAACGTCTGTGGGCACATGGGACTGGTGAAGAGGCACCCGTGAATGCTTGGCGACTGATGCAAAATTTTGTAGAAGAAGATTGAGTGAGAGCATAGGTTCCAGTGGTGGATATCATGAGTGAGGGGGGTTAAATGTGATGAATTAAATGGGGTTAGGGTACATAAGGTTGTATGGTGGCCTTATGGCACTTAATGAAGTTAGGGTTTTGAATAAGGGATTCAGGGCAATAAGGAACTTAGGGAATCCAGGGACTTAAGGCTCGCAAAAGACTCGATAACTTAGTGCACTCAAAAACTTAGGGTTTGAGCCATAAAAATGGCTCCTATTTATAATCTAACCTAGGTTATGCTAGGGTTTCAATGATACTAATCGTGTGGATGAGATTAAAGCACATCTAAGGGTAGATAATAAATCTAGGATATGGCATGGATTAAGGTGGATGAATGGATGAGAATAGATGAAATCTAATGGGTGGAATTAATTAATTTAAATAAATACATATTTATTAAATATATATTAAAATATAATATAAAATATTATATTTAAATATATATAAATAAATATGAATAATGATCAAAAATGGCGGGAAAATAGGGATAGTGGGCAAATTGGCTAGGATTAGGTGGTGGAAATGGCGGGAAGGCAAATATGGAAGGTGAATGACTAGGTTTTGGTGTCTACAGGTAAATTTGTACATGTCTATTGTTTTCTCTCATTTATCAAAGTGTTTGATTTTAAATATTGTTACTATAATTATATTCACTCTTGACAGCTACTCATCCTCAAAGGAAATTAATATGAGTAGGTCTAGTGACCCCAAAGGGGTTGAATCATGTTTACTAGGTAATATTTATTTAATAATATCAGTCACAAATATATTTCAAGAATAAATCAACTTAAATACTAATGTATTAAAGGTATAGTTTATGCACTTCTTCCATCATTATAATATTTCTGAATTTGCAAAATATTTAACCGAAAAGTGAAGGAAAACAAGTAGTTTCATCCTATAAGCTATGATTATAATCTCATGGCTGATCCTTACTCCTTTACCCATTGAATTTTAGGTAAGCAATGAGGAGCAAAGAGTCACATATTATAAACTAGGGTTCTAGTCCCATGGACGGACCTTAATATTTAAACCTACTATATTTGGAGAAAATGGTAGAAGTAAGAGACTTTACATGATAAACCAAGTTTCTAATCTCACGGGGTGAAGCTTAAATGTTTAATACCATTATTTCAGGACCAATTAGAGAGTAATTAATTTCAATTTGTAAGTTATGGTTCCAATGTATTAGGTGAACCTAAAATATTTGAGCCTACCAAGATGATAATGAGTTGTTGAGATTAACAATATCTCGTTAAATTGGATTAGGTTAAAGTTTCAATGGGCACAAATGCCTATTATATGTAGCATATACTTAACCTCAAATGACTCATATTGATCTTCTTGTGAAATAAAATCTTTAAGACCTAAAAATTTAGAACTTATATTTACATCTCAATACAATCAATGAACCTTAACATTTCGACCTATTATGTGTGGTATAAATGGTTGAAATAACAATTTTTACACATTAATCCATGTTGCTAATTCCATGGGTTAACCTTAATATTTCCTCATTATGTTTTACAAAAATAGTAAGTAGAGAAAATTCCATGTCCTAAACCAAGGTTGAAATGTCAAGGGGTGAAATTTTAGCGTGTAATCCAAGGTGTAATTGATGAGTAAAGTGTTTTACTTTATACTATAATATTCCAATATCTTTAAACCCCCATGTGTTATTCTATAGTAATGTAATTAAGGCATTAATATTGTTATATAATTGTACAACTAGTAAAATGCATGAAAAAATGATGATCTTAGAAAGGTTTTTATGAATACTTTTCAATATCAAGTTGGATGAGATATTTACATACTCTTCTTTCATTAGTGTTGAGAATTTTTTAAAAATAATATCAAGCAATGGGGGACAGTAAACTTCATATCATAACCCAATAATATAATCTCATAGATTTTCCTTAACCTTTTTCCATTGATTTTGAGATCAATAAGAGTAAGGATAGAGTCTTAGATTGTAAGACAACATTCCAATCACATATATGGATCTTAATGCTTAAACTTACTATATATTGTATAAACAAAGGGAGGAAGAAATTATACACATTAATCCATTCTCAAATAAATATATCTTAATAATATTATCATTTAATTACAAACAATGAGTTTCATGTGCCATAAACCAAGAATCTAATCTTATGGATGGTTCTTAACATGTTTTCTATTAACTTTGACATGAATCATGGGGAATAAGTAGTCTCACATTATAAACCAATATCTAATCCTAGACATAAATTTTTTAGGTCCATTCAAATTTCAATCCCATGGGAAAACATATCTAAAAAATAGTAGTGAGTTGTGAGAAACAATGAGTTTTATACCATAAGCCAATGATATAATCTCATTGATGATCCTTGATATTTCTTATTTAGTTTGAGGTAAGTAATGCGGAAAAAAAACTCTTATACTAAAAGTGAATGTTCCAATCACATATATAAAACTTAAAATTTAATCCTTATTTATTTAAATCATATTATGGGACCAAGAAACTTTACATATCAACCCCAAATTCCAATCCCATCAATGAATCTTGGCATTTTTTCAATACATACAAAAAAAATAGTGAGATAGAAGAATCATGCCCTAAACCAAGGTTCTAATCCTAAAATATTTAACTTTTTACTCTATTTTAACCTTATAAAAGATCAAATTTTAATTTAATTAACCTACTTCACCTTTCTACCTATGCATCACCTTCTTACACTTGACACACTATTCTAGATGTTTATGTGCCTCATGGAAGTTGGAGATTGCATTCAAGTGTGTGAAGTCAATCATGCATGGATTTATTTTAAGAACGGTTTCATCACTACAAAAGGAGACATAAAAATAATATGTTTCAACTATGCCAAATTTATTGTCCTCTTCAAAGTGGCACTTCTTCACTTCCAATTATCCTACACTAGATATTTCATCTATCCCAAATGTGTTTCCTCTTCAATGTGATACTTCTTAACTTTCAATTATCTTGCACTCAGAATCATTAGATAATACTTCTCTCTCAATGTTTCAAACCTTCTGATATTTTACTCTTAGTGCATCAATTTACCCCTCAATACTTCATATCCTAAAAGTGCATCAAATAGCACTAGGGTTACACTACTATGAATAACAATTTGGCTGATGTTTGATCTCCTTTTAGATATTCTAATTTAATCTCTCTCCTTTTGGATCGAGCTTAGCATTTTTGAGTGTTATACACTTTACGTTGCTCTTTTCTTGGTGCTTAGTCTTACGATATGGTGCTTCGTTCATAAACCTTTGATCTTATCCTTGCTATGTCTAAGAGTGTTTTGATGACATTTTTTATGCTTTCCCTTCTCTCTTGCTTGAGCTTCTCTCTAACTAGATCGCACTCAGATTCTTTGATTAGCTAGATGAAACTTTGCTACTGGATGGTTCTTCTCTTATTCCTTCAGCTTGGATTTGTACTTGGCTTCGACTCTAATCTACTTCTATATTACATTTGGCTCTCCAAAGTTACTGAATATTTTCATGGCTTGCTCTCACTTATGTTATTATATTTTTTTGATGTAGTTTTAGGTGCAACTATGGCTTCTTAATCTTTCCCATGCAAGAGAATTAAACCTTTTCACAAATAAAAATTTCTCCTTGCAAATATGACATTCTAATAACACTTTAATCATAGATTTTTTATTTTTCCAATGTTGTCATTAGTCAATTATTTCAATAGTTAAACTTAGCATTTTCTCTACTGCCCCTAGATATTCCTTTCAATGCTCAAACATATCCTATTTTGACTTCAATATTGCTATTTTATAGACATCTTCTTCATGAGCTATTCAATACTCATTGGATTTCTTTAAATATGTATTGAACCTACAAGCTTTAACCATCAATATATTGAACAATATGTTGTCTTCTTGAATGTTGAATTCTCTTGAACACCATCCTACTTTAATATATGTACTATCTTAATGCTATTCTACCTTTAAGCTTGTTGTCTTCAAGATTAGATATCTTACATAGAACACTTTCTCTATATTCAAATATGCTTGCTAATTTAACTCTTAAATTTGTTACCTTGTTGCTTTATGTTTTTTTCTTGCTTTCACTTATAGAATAATGGTTTTTTGTCTTACTAAGAACCAATATTATCAGCTTATGATAGACATCTTTATATGGGTCTCATTACATTCTCTATCTTCAACAGGATCTCTTTCAATGAATCTCCTATCTATTCTTCAATTGGCTTATCATTGAATGGTGATGATTGTCCCAAATATGGTGTAAGTACTCTTGTTGGAGCTGTTTTAATGGGTCTCCTTAATCTCTATTGTCTATGATGTCCACTATGTCTATATTGCTTTCAATATCATCCTTATTTTCTTCAAACTTGTTCTTGAGTCTTCTCTCTTCTATCATAAAAAACTTATCTTTCACAAAAAAATTTCTTATAATACTTTCATTATTAATTATCTTACAAGTCTATATCATTATCTATTTCTTATTGAAACAACTTCAACCCCCACTGGTTCTTTTAACCTATTCTTCTAATTTTTTTTCTCCTTATAATTCCTTCCTTTTTGTCACAACCCAACTTTTCCAATATTTTTTAATAAAATGTATTCGTTCTATATTCACCAACAATACACAATTTCTCTAAATTTCTTGAGGCACACCCATACTTACACCTTACATAAATCCAGCTATGTAAGAGCACTAGGTATATTATTATTAGAATCAATACTATCCATCTCATGGACCCACTGAGCCAACATTGTCCTCCCCTTAATTCCTTCAAAGGGTGCAGATCCTATCTTTACTCTACATATATACTTATGTGTAGGTGGTTCATGCACATAGGGGTTGCCTATCCGTCTCATGTCCATTTGAGCTAGACATCCCATAAGGCCTCATTTCCAAATTCCTTCTTGGTGGGTTCTAAGTTTTGTAATTTATACACTTCATTTGGTCTTATATGGATTCAATATATTATAGGCTTACCACTAAGACCTGCCTATTCCATCCATAACCCTATGGTATCCTAGAAGTAGTAATTCATTTGAGTTACTCAATTTAACATTTCTATTGCTAACTCATTAATTTACTATTTTACCCTCAGGGTAAAATATCTATTACCAAGGTTTTGTATATATTAAATAGTATTGAAGAAAAACCATACCAATTACTTCTTCCTCGAAATTATTTCCTTCTTGAACAAATAAAATAATACTCATGAGGAAATGGGATTTACAATAATATTAAATCATACTTAATTCACAACCAAATTTCCTAAGTGATAAAATGAACATACAACCATCCCATAAATAACATGATAAATATTTTAATATCACCACACAACATAGTTCATTTTTTACTATCTAATATTCACAATTACAAATGCATAATCCACATAAAGGTTCCATAATACAATTTTGTTTACCCTAGGAGAAAACCCTAAAGGGAAAACCCAACATGAAAATGTTCCCTTTCATTTCAATATGGTAAATATCTTACAAAGAGATAGGGCATTTCTGTCTACTCTCATCTCTTGTTCGGGTATATTTTCTATTCCCTTCACTTCTTATAATAGGTAACTCATCTATCCACAAATACAACACAACTCCACCTTATTGGAGTGTAATTTATCATTACCTGGAAGCTATCTTTAAATTGTATAATAGAACATTTAGCTTACCACCATAAATTTATTTCCTTTCCATCATATGTTATAGTCTAAAACTATCCATAAGATGCCTCTACTTATGTCAACTTTTTTTGAGATAACTAAACTAAATATGGAACTAAAATTCTAGCATAAAAATGGTTTAACCATCATAAACATAGATCATTATGAGTCCTCCAAATTTTTTCCATCCACTACATGATTTTTAATAGAGTTTCCATATAGAAAGCATCATCCTCTATCTACTAAAAATGGAAGATAAAATAAACTACACGTCTACTATTGACATTTCTAAACACAACCTATTAACTCAAACTCTATCAGATAAATCCCTTTAACACTATAGACCAAAAGACCCATTCCTCTAATAGTGGTATTTCCAAGGTAAATCAACAACCCTGAACTTGATTTTCACATCGATACTAGGTAGGGATTTAATATTATAGTTCCATCATACCATAATGTTGGGAATCCTCTTTAACACTTTACATTTACTAAACCAACCAGTTGGTAACATAGTAGAGCACTGGGATTATTTGCTTCACATGACAACAAAACCACCATTCTAAGTCACTTACTAAATAATATTTTAGGGCCAACAAGTCCTACTTCTTAATTTTTTTATGAAATTCTATTTTCTATTTTTTAATACTTCTCAATAAAAAGGTAGCAACTTAATTGAGACTCAACCTAATGAGTGGCATGCAATGTTGAATCACCAATATAAAACAATGAATCTATTCCTACTAGGGTTATGCACAGTGGTTAATATTTGTAAATTGGGTGAAATTAAGATTTCCAAAATTGGAAATTGGTGAATATGAGGACCCTCAACGTCGGCCCATTCGCCTAAAATTTTTAGGACCAATTTTGTTCTTAGGGTCAATTCACCACAATATATATCCAAACATAGGCATATTTGTACTCATTGGAAAGATATTTTCAAGCCTGATATAATGGTGGTGTTTTTATAAAGTTATAATATAATTTAATAGTTCAAAAGTGGTCCTAAAGATGACCTTACATTTTAGGGCTTCAAATACCCCAAATTTTGGTATGAAGATGATCGATTTGATTTTCTTAGGATTCTTCATGATTCACATTGATTTTGATTAGGATTTTTCATTTTTTTACAAGTACATTTTGAGTTCAACACCTTATGCATAACCCTGATTCCTACGAATAAATATACATTATTGAGATGGATCTGATAATATCTAAAGTATACTAGCTATGTTCTAACGACCTCCAAGTTCCAACAAAACCATTTTCTCCTCAAAAGGGTTCCTACACCATAATTTTATCTCTTCTATTTTTCATCCTATGAACAAAGCTATGATTCTTCTAAAATTCCACATAGGAGGCATAAGCGTACTACCAAAAGGAGCTTCTTACAAGAATATTTTACCTTAACTACTAATCCACACTCATAGTAGACTTTATACATGAAATCATACATAGGCTCTACGCGGGCAATAATACATAGGCTCTACATAGATAATCATACATATAGATCCACACACCCAATGTATGGTATATTACAAATCTATAAAACCCAAGGCAAGAGTATATACACCCACCAACTAAGTTTAATAAATAACAACTATGTGTTTTCTACAATAATATGTATTTAAATATGCAGAAGGGTCTACCTTATCTATTTTACAAATATTCAACACCATCCATAAAAAAATTGATATCTCTACAATTTTCATAGCTCTTCCAAGCCAACCAAAGCTTTACTTTGAAACCAGTATGTATTTCACCTTACCTAACAAGTATTGCACCACACACCAATGATTCCAAAACCAACGAGTATACACCAAAACTAGCAAGTGATTCCCATCACATTTGGGTTTATCTTTCTCCCATAAATGAAGGGCTCCTCCCACCTTCTCTTCAACTATCTAAATAAAACCCTAAGATTACCCAAAAATTACAATCTTGTTACCACCATCTGCTACCATAGTGCCACCTTACCTTAATAGCTAATGATCCTTCTGTGAAGTCCTAGTTCAAAATTTAATGTTCCTATTCTCTTTAACCATAGATTTGATGGTGTCCTTTGAATCCAAGATAATTATAAATCATTTTTTAACATCCACTAAGTTATTTTATTCTTAACATCGTATCCCTTTTGAGGGATTTATTTCCTTCATTAAAAATAAAATCAGGAGGAATCAAGCTTATCCCTTGTTATTCTTTGCAAGGATTTGTCCATAACTCTACTACCAATAGAATTAATAGCAACATCCAAAACTCTAATCTATTTACATATAATTCTACTAAATAGTTTCATAACATGCAAATTATAATTAAAGAGAATTTTATTTTTCCTTGTTGCTCTAGATGAATGATAGGTTAGTCATCTCGTATTTTCCATTTTTTGTATATCTCATTCTTGGTGATTACTTCCTAACCATCATGAGATAAAATTGTTCCTGAAATAATACACTTCCATTAGAAACATTATTTTTTGCATAATAATTATATATAAAATTGGTTTTCCTTCATAAAATAATCACTTGTAGCAACAAATCATTTAATTGTTAGGCATCTCATCAAATACAAACACACACACACACACACACACACACACATATATAGATATATATATGTGTGTGTGTGTGTGTGTGTGTTTATATGTCCATACAATATCTATAATTGCATAAATAAAATATGGCATAATCAATCATTCCATCGAAATATTTTTTAGCAAATCATAAATCCACCAAGTGAAAATTTTTCTAAGGTAGGGTCATGAAATCATCCCCCCCATTAAGCTCAACACAATTATCTATATATTTTATAGCTCATTGACAAAAGAAAATAATGTCCTACATGTCTACTACTTTCTCCCAAGTAGTGTTTCCTTTGAAATAATGATCCAACTAGACCTTGCATTGCTCTAGAGTATCTTTCCTCAATGATCAAACCTTTATACCCTTTGGATACACCATTAGTAATTTAGAAAATACCCACACATGTTCAACATTAGCTACATATTTCCTAAGCAAAAAAATGTGAAAGGTGTCATGAATCTTTGATAGACTGGGTGGTAAGGCAAGTTGATATGCCACAAGATTGATTTTTTCTATAATTTCAAAGGGTCCCATAAAATGTGGATCAAGTTTTGTAGACTTAATAGCACTCTTCTTTGGTCTCACCCTCAAAAATACTTTGTCACCTACAATGATTTCTCTTAGCAACCTCTTAATATTGGCATAACGTTTTTGACGATCCACAACTTCTTTAAGCCTCTCTATGATCATCCTTAACTATTTCTCCATTTCCTTGACCATGTATGGCCTAAGCACAACTTTGTCCTCTAGATTATCCCAAGACAATGGGATCCTAAACTTTCTATAATATAGAGCCTCAAATGGTACCATGCCTATGGTAAAATTATATATGTTATTGTAGGCAAATTCTACAAAGTATAGGTAATATTACCATTAGTTTTTCTAATTTATACAATACATCCAAAGTATGTCATCCAACATAAGATTCACCCTTTTAGTTTTTCCATCAGTCTCTAGGTGATATGTTGAACTAATATTTAGCCTAGTACCAATAGCACAATTTAGAGCTTACCAAAATTCAGATGTGAACCTTGAGTCCCTATCTGAAATGATCACTTCTAGAAATCCATGAAGCCTGAATATTTCCTTGGAAAATCTATTAGCCACAATCATGGCATCATATTTGGTATTTTTGGGTATAAAATGTGCAACCTTGGTCAATATTTCAACCATAACTAGGATTGCGTCATGTTGAAACCTAGTTTTAGGCAACCCTACAATAAAATCCATCAAAATCACTTGCCATTTCTATGTGGGTACCTCATGAGGGTACAATAGTCCTATAGGATATTTGTTTTCTACCTTCACTTTTTGGAATTCAAGGCATTGGGTGATAAATTTAGTTATGTCCCTCTTCATTCCTAGCTAGTAGAAGGTTTTCTTCATATTCTCTCTCATATTTACCCCTCTTAGGTGAGCTGAATACAGAGACCAGTGTGCTTCATTCATGATCATTTTTCTTATATCACCATTCTCAAGAATTACTACTCTATCCTTAAAGCACAAAAAACCATCCTTGGTGCTGAAATATTTACTTTCCTCGAGTTCACTTTTTATATTTTCCCAAATTTGATTGCAAAACACATTCTGATGTTTTGTTTCTCTAATTTGTTCCATTAAATCAACATGGATGCATGTTAGAATAGCTATGTGTCTTCTCCTACTCAATGCATCAGTGAATTTATTTTCTTTCCCTTTTATATACTCAATACCAAAATCATATTTGATGAGAAATTCCATCCACCTTCTCTGCCTAGAATTTAGCAAAGGCTAAGTGAATATGTATTTTAGGCTTTGATGGTCTATTCTCAACTCAAAGGGTTTCCCTAACAAGTAGTGTCACTAAATTTTGAGTGCAAATACCACTACTACCAGTTCTAGATCATGAGTTGCATAATTAACCTCATGTCATTTTAGTTTCCTTGAACCATATGCTACCACAACTTCATCCTGAGAGAGCACTCCTCCCAAACCTTCCAATGATGCATTTGTACATATGTAAAAACTACCTTGAGGATCAAGTATCTTTAGTATGGATTATGTAGTGAGTTTCTTCTTGAGTATATTAAAAGCTACCTCACATTTATCCATCCATTTGAACTCTTTTCCCTTCCTCTGAAGGTTAGTTATTGGAGCAGTTATCTTGGCATAATCCTTTACATAATGCCTATAGTATCTAGTCAAACCCATGAAACTTTGGACTTCCATCACATTGGTAGGTGGTAACCAATTCAATATGGCTTCTATCTTCTTAGGATCCACCATGATCCCTTCTGCTGAAATGATATACCCTAAATATTGCACCTCTGGCACATAGAATTCACACTTTGATAGATTTCCATACAACTGATTCTTTCTTAGCAATTCTAACACAATCCTAAGATGTTGGTCATGCTCTGACTTATTTCTAGAATATATCAAAATGTCATCTAAGAACACAAGGAAAAATCAATCCAAGAGCTTCCTAAAAATGTTATTCATTAGGTTCATAAATGTTATCGATGCATTCATTAGCCCAAAAGGCAAGATTGTAAACTCATAGTGTCCATAACAAGTTTTGAAGGTTGTCTTATGGGTATCCTCCTCACGGATCCTCAATTGGTGATATCCTGATTTAAGATCGATCTTTGAGAAAATAGTAGCATCTTTGAGCTAATCAAAGAGATCTTCAATTCTAGGGAGAGGATATCTATTCTTGATGGTTGCCTTATTCAACATTCTATAATCTATGCATAGTCAAAGGGATCCATCCTTATTTTTAAAAAATAGCATAGGTGCACCCCAAGGTGACACACTAGGTTTGATTAGCCCCTTTTCCAATAATCCTTGCAATTGTACCTTTAGATATTGCATCTCTATGGGGTTCATTATGTAAGGAGCCCTATGTATAGGCTATGTTCTAGGTTGAATCTCAATAGTGAAATCAAATTCATGCTTCAGGGGTAGCCTTGGTAGCTCTTTTGGAAATACATCTTTGAATTCCTAGAGAACTGGATGACTTTCAAACACTTCATTCTTCTTCTCACTTTCTATTTCATTCAATTTTACTATATAAACTATTCCTCCTCTTTTTATTACCTTCCTAAGATGCATTGTAGAGAGGATCTAAGGTCAGAAAACCCCTTGTAGGCTATACACTCTTTGTACTTTCCTACCATCCTCTGAGTATTCCATCCATCTCTCTTGAAAATTGATCACGACCTTATGTGATTGCAACCAATCCATCCCTAGGACTACATCGAAGGCATGTAGTGGTGCTACATATAGGTAACCTATTGTTGTACCACTAGGTAGGGTAATATCAATCATAGGGTAACACTGATCTACAGAGTAGGTCTATCTTGATTCATACTCGACCTTCCACCCATGTGCTAAGATTCTCAACCTCTTTGGTATTTCTTTAATTAAGCTAGTGGAAACAAAGCTATTTGTGGCACCACTATCAATCAAAATTCTAACATTTCTACCAAATATTTTACCTTTTATCACAAGTGGAGTGGCTTGGCCTTCCAAATTATAGTTCCCCATTGCTGCATAGATCTTATGTGTAGGTTATTTTTGATCAACATCCTTGTAGGCGAGTTCCTTTTCCTTCGAACTTGATTCAACTTTGTATGAACATTGGTTGGCATAGTGCGGTCCTCTACAATTGTAGCATCCCTCTTTAGGTCCAGGGTGAGTTTTCTTCTTTTGGCCTTCTTCTATTTTCACCGTTGATGGAAGATTGACCTGTCCCTACGATGGATTTTCTATTATTCCCATTGCCATGATCCTTTCCTTAGAAACTTTTCCTAAACTTCTATTGCTTCCTATTATTTCCTCGATTTAGGATAGGGGAATTTTGTTTGCTTACTCTTTTTTCCATTTTACAAAACCTGCCATGTTTTTTTTCCTTAGTGCTTATTTTCCCTGCAAATCTAAACCTTCATGATAAAAATAGGATTTGAGATATGTTTCATATTTTCTAGCCAAATCATAGGATTTCTATAGAGTAGTAGGTTTTCGCATATCTACCTCTTACCCTATTCTAGGATCTACTCCTAGTATAAACTTATGGATCTTCATTTTCTCATTATAAGTAGGCACATATTTCAACAACTTGATAAATTTTTGATAGTAAGCTTCCACTATCCTAGTTCCCTACCAAAGTTTAGTGAACTCTTCAAACTTTTGGGAATAAAAGTGCTCCATGAGGAATATTTCCTTAAAGGCTATTACAAACTCTTCCCATTTCAAGTTGACTATTGCCTCAAGTCCTTGTTCCTCACTATATGTTTCCCACAAATCTAAGCCAACACGCTATAGATGTAGTGTGGTGTAGGATGTTCGAGTACTGGTGGAATAGTTATTCATATTACAATAGGTTTCTATCTCTTTCAGCCAAGCTTCGGCTTTGTCGCCACCTTCCTCTCCATTGAACTTTGAAGATCTAAGATGTTTCATGTCCTTGCCTAGCTCTACCTCTAACCTTATTCAGGCCAATTGCACTTCTGAAAAGGGTTCATCACCTCACCTACCTCTAGAGCTTCTAGTCTATGCTTCTCGATTCAACACAACTTCCAACAATTGCTTCTGTGTTTCCACCTATTCCTAAAGCAAAGCTACTATGGTAGCGAGATCACCCTTCATTACTAGGATTTTTGAACCTATATACGGTCCTGTCCTCTCCATTATTTTGTTGTGTTCACCTTGGTGGTGGGGCAACACCCCCTCTCCTTCTCTTGGGTGGCATTATCCCTGGCCATACACAAGGAGAGATAGGAGGAGTCAGTTTCACAATTTTCATCTCTAAATTGCTTCTCCTACTAGCAACTATATTCTTAGTTGTTCAAACTATACAATTAATATATACCTTTAGTAAGTGTACTACTTTTTTAGGTATAGCCTCTATAATGTGCATGTCCTATAGCACCCTATCTAATCCTGCGCAAAGAAAATTGTATCCCTATGAACCAAGCACTTTGATACCAAATTTCACAACCCAAATTTTCTAACCTATTTTATTATTATTATTATCTTAATAAAAGGTATTCATTCTATGTTAAAAAACAACACAAAATTCCCCTAAATTCCTTTAGGTCCACCCATCCGTACACCTTACATAAATTCATCTATGTAAGAAGACTAGGTGTATTATTATTAGAATCAATACTATCCATATTATGGATCCACTGAGCTAGCATTTCATCCCCTTCATCCCTTCTAAGGGTTCACATCATGTATTTACTTTGCATCTCTTCTTATGTGTAATTTGTACAAACATGTAGGGGTTGCCTATCCATATCATGTCCATTTGAGCTAGATACCCCTTAAGGCCTCATTAAAAAAATTATTCTTCATGGGTTCTAAGTTTTTTGTAATTTATACACTTCATTTGATATTATATGGATTCAATATATTAACGTCTTACCACTAAGACCCGCCTATTCCATACAAAATCCTATGGTATCCTAAAAGTAGTAATTCATTTGAGTTATAAAATTTGTCATTTCTATTGCCAACTCATTAATTTACTATTTTACCCTCAAAGTAAAATATCTATTACCAAGGTTTTGTATGAATTAAAGAGTATTGAAGAAAAACCATAACAATTACTTCTTCCTTGACATTATTTCCTTATTGCAACAAATACAATTATACTCATGAGAAAATGGGATTTACAACAAGATTAAATCATACTTAATTCATAACCAAATTTCGTAAGTGATAATATGAACATACAACCATCCCATAAATAACATGATAAATATTTTAATATCACCACACCACATAATTCATTTGTTACTATCTAATATTCATAATTACAAACACAAAGGTTCCATAACAAAATTTTGTTTACCTTGAAAGAAAACACCAAAGGAAAAACCCAACATGAAAATGTTCCTTTTCATTTCAGTATGATAAATTTATTACAAATAGATAGGGAATTTCTATATGCTCTCATCTCTTGTTCGGATACATTTAATGTTCCCTTAACTTCTTACAATGGGTAACTCATGTATCCACAAATACAACACAACTCCATGATCCTGAAGTGCAAGTGATCATTACCCAAAAGTTATCTTTAAATTGTGTAATAGAACATTTGGCTTACCGCCATAAATTTATCCCATATCCATCATACATTATAGTCTAAAACCATAAATAATCTACCTCTACTTATCTCAACATTTTTTGAGATAACTAAACTAAATTTGGAACTAAACTTCTAGCATACCAGTGGTTTAACCATCATAATTATAAATCTTTACGAGTTCTCCAAATTGTTGTCATCCAATACATGATTTTTAAATATAGTTTCCACAAAGAAAACATCATCTTCTATCTACTATAAAGGGAAGATAAAATAAACTACATGTCTACTTGTGATATTTCTAAAAAGTTCCACAACCTATTAACTTGAACTCTATCAAATCAATCTCTTTTAACATTGCAAACTAGAAGACCCATTCCTCTAAAAATGGTGTTACCAAGGGAAATAAAATACCCTAAAATCACTCTTCATATTGGTACTGGGTAGGGATTTAATATTCCATCATACCATAATGTTGGGAATCACTTCAAAACTTTACATTTACTAAACCAACCAACTGGTAACATAGTAGAGTGCTAGGATTATTTACTTCACATGATAGTGAAACCACCATTCTATGTCACTTACTAAAGAACATTTTAGGACTAGCAAGTTACAAAGATGCAGAAGGGTCTACCTTATATATTACACAAAGCTTCGATGTCATCCACCAAAAAGTTGATATCTCTATGATGTTCATCACTCTTCCAATCCAACCAAAGATTCACTCTAAAACCAGTATGTATTGCACCACATAAAATAAGTATTGAACCACCCTCCAACAATTTTGAGACCAGTGAGTATACACCAAAACCAACAAGTGATTCCCATCGCATACAGATTTCTCTTTTCCCCATCAATGAATAACTCCTCCAACTTGATCTTCCACTCCCCCAATCAAATCCAGAGCATCCCCAAAAATCCCAAGCCCATTACCACCATCCTCTACCACAGTGCCACATTACCTTGATAGCTAATGATCCTTCTATGAAGTCCCAGTTTAGAATTTAATGTTACTATTCTCTTTAACCATAGATTTAGTGGTGTCCTTTGACACCAAGACAATTACGAATCATTTTTTAACATCCTCTAAATTATTTGATTCTTAACATTGTATCCCTTATGAGGTATTTATTCCCTTCATTAAAAATAAAATCAAGAGAAGTCAATCTTATCCCTTGTTATTCTTTGTAAGTATTCATCCATAACTCTACTACCAATAGAATTAATAGCAACATCCAAACTCTAATCTATTTACATATAATTCTACTAAATAGTTTTATAACATGCAAATTATAATTAAAGAACATTTTCTTTTTCCTTTCTACTCTAGATAAATTACAGGTTACTCATCCTATATTTTTCTTTTTTTGTGTATGTTCCATTCTTGGTGATTACTTCCTTCTCATCATGAGATAAAACTAAACCTGGAATAACACACTTCCATTAGCAACATTATTTTCTGCATAATAATTAGATATACAAGTGTTTTTCCTTCATAAAACAATCACCTGTAGCAACCAAACATTAAATTGTTAGGAATCTCATAAAATACATACACATACACACACACATACACACACACACACACACACAAATATGTCCACTCAATATCCATAATTGCAAAAATAAAACATGACATAATCAATCATTCCATTAAAAGATATCTTAGCAAATAAAAATTCACCAAGTTAAAAGTCTACTAAGGGAGGGTCATGACACTTTCTCAATCAAATATGGAATCTTTTCTACTAGGGCCACTTATATCCACTATGGACCTCTTTCTTTGAAGGGTCTCAAATATTTGGTTCTTTGAACTCTACCTTTTAATATTGGTCTCTTCTCTTGGACCAATTTGTCAAGGTCTATAGGACCTAAATCACTAAAACTTTTATCAAGGTCTTTTCCTTAAGACCTGAATAAATATTATACACCATCTTCTATTTTAATAGTTTATTGGAATAGGTAAAGTCAATCTATCTTATCAATATCAATATCTTAATGACCTACAACTTTTATCAAGGTCTATCTTTGAGACTTGAAACTTTTGATAGTCTACAACTCAAATCAATCCCTTCTTGAGGAAAGCCTTCAACATTATAGCACAAAATATGAAAGTCTTATCTATTTTTTGTAGGAAGCTTCTCAACTTTTTAAGATCAATTTTTACTACGAAACTATCTTAGATAGCTTTCTCTAGCATTACCTAAGAATCCAATATTTGAGTCAGGATGAAAATCTCCTAAATGACCAACTTTCTCCATAGTTGGTTCCTCGTATAATTTTTAATCTACAAAAAAATTTCAAGCAATAATTTTTTCTTTCCTTGAGAGAAAAAATGTATTCTTATCCCTTCAATATATTTTATCAATGTCAGGGTTATCTATTCCCTAAATAATCAACTATCTTCAAGTTGATTTCCTAGTCTTCACTGGTTGTCGTTCAACCTAGTGGAAATAATCCTTAATATTCATTGGTTATTCTTCAACCTAGTGGAAATAAATTTTAGCTAAGTCCTATTCTTCACTATCTATTATTGAAACTATGGAAATACTCTAACCTTACTAATTTATGCAACGTAACAAATCCTATGCAAGCAATCTTATTGTGGCTCTGATACCACTGTTAGCTTTTGAAGCTTTAATACTAATGTAAATATCACAGGAAAATAATCATAGGATCTAATATAATGAAGTTGCAATATAATGAATCAAATAATAACTTAGAATGTGAAATGGAATATCTCTCAAGACCTGGTTGTGGAGATATTGTAAAAGAAGCTTGCTAGTTGGAAAGTTACTCTTTTAAGCCAAGCAGGAAAGACACTCCTTGTTAAGACTTCATTGTAGAGTATTCATATCTATTTTATGTAAATTTTTAAAATCCTTTGGAAGTTTTTATCTAAGTTGGAATTCATTCATAAAGCATATATTTGGGTTGGTTTTGATGATCGTAGGAAATTTTACTCTATCTCCTGGAATCAGGTATGTAGTAGGAAAGCTTGTTGGAGTTTGGGCCTTGGAGACTTGCACCCAATGAACGAAGCCTTGTTGGTGAAACAAGGGTGCGAAGTCATTAAGAAGGAAAATTTGGAGTGGATACATATTATTGCTACTAATTATTTAAACTAAATTGGAAGTCTTTTATTTGATCCTCTCCCATCTATGGCCTTTCTTTTTTGGTAGAACTTGATGAAAGCTAGATCGACCTTTTAGTAAAAGGTAGCAGGTGGATTTTGGGTAATGGTAATTCTATAGAATTTTGTAAGGATTCTTTGTTCATGGATGATCCCCTTTCTCAAGATACCAATCTAGTGATGGTTGAACCTCTATCTAGGAACTTGGGAAGGTTTAAGGTTACTAATTTTATTGATACTACCAATGGTACAAAATCTTGAAAGGTTATTTCAACCACTAACTATAGCAAAGAAATTATGTTGACCTATGAATTTATTTTTAAGTCTCTAAAGATTTAAATTTTAAAGGCCCATGACTCGAAGGATGTTATTGTGTAGAAAGAGGAAATCAATGGTTCTTTTTTGATTAAGTTGACATATACCCTTCTTAACTCTTATTATCCCATTTGTATCCCTCCTTGTAAGGTATGGTTTAAGCATCTTACTCCAAAATTTAATATCTTCTATTGGCTAGCCATCTAGAACAAAACTCTAACAATTGAGAATTTAAGAAAATGAGGGATGATCTTACCTAATAGATATTATCTTTGTGAATAATGTGAAGAAACTATAATGCATATTTTTTTTAGTGTCCCTTATCTTCTGAATTCATAAGAGGATTGATGCAATCCTTTGAGGTTTGTTGCATCCTTTCAAACCTTTTGGTCAATTTTTATTCTCAATGGGAGCCTCTGTTCAAATATTTGATATTAAAATATCTTTGGAGATTCAGTTTACCCCACCTATTTTGGGTCTCTAGTGGGAGAGAAAAGGGAATTCAAGAATGTCAAGAGGGATGCTATTGTAGTTTATTTGAAGGCAATTTGGGGTGATGTTGAAAATATTTCCAACTATAAACCCAATCTAAGTGGAGGGATTTGTGTTGAAGTAGATTTGGAACCAAATATTAGCTTTCTCTAGATCCCTAGACTAGTTGGACCTCTCCTCCTAAATTAGAGAGATCTGATTTAGTGGTATCTATCCCCTATTGGCCAGGTCAAAATAAATTTTGATGAAGCTTCAAAATGAAATCCTAGTTTAGTAGGATCTAGTGGTGTTTTTAGAAATGATAGAGGTGGTATGGTTTTGGCCTATGCAGAGTTTCTATCTTCCTAGACCTCTCACTTTACGAAGGCTAAGGACCTACTCTAAGGTCTATGGTTATTATAATATATGGATTTCAGGAAGGTATATTAGAGAGAGACTCTCTAAATATTATTTATTTGATTAAATTTTCTAAGATCCCAAGCTGGAATATTTTGAACGTCATTTCTAAGAATAGGAGAATTCTTCATTCGATAAATGTCTTGATACAATACATATTTATATAAGGAAATAAATTGGAAGACTTAATGGAAAACATAGTCCTATCTTAATAAGGTCTCTCTATTTAGAGATCAAATTATCCTCAAGACCTATTGAGGTTGATGGATGGGGTTAATTATTGACTCTTTTTATTTGATGGTGGGTAAAGATAATTTTTGGCTTCTTAATATTGTTTGGATCCATAAAAATTTTTGATCCACATCAAGTATTTTGGTGGTTAGTATGCTGTTTTTTTTCAAATTCAAATTCAAATTTTGGGGGTTTAGCATCAACAACTCTAGATGAGGTATTCTCAACCATTTTTGGTAAAATAAAACAACTGGGTTTGAGATTTTGGAAACTACATTACCTATTTTAAAATTCAAATTCAAATTATGGGGGTTTAGTGCCAACACCTTTAGTAGGGATATTCTCATCTATGTTAGATAGACTAAAACTATTAGGTGGGTTATTTTAGGAAAACCATTTAAGGTCTTGGATCAGTATATAAGTATGAGATGGAAAAGCTAGTTTTATATTGGTATACCTTGTATTTAGATGGTAGGCCACATTATAATTTGCCTCTTATGTATGGGTCAAGACAACTGGGTAAGATTCACTTATTTTTGGATAACTCAAGATACTCCTAGTAATCATGATTATGCATGAATAAGGCAATTATTCTAGTAGGTTTTAATATTGCATAGTGTAAAGTGGAAATATGATAGCTTAACTTTATATGCTTGGTAAATGAACCACTTTCATAGCTCATGGAATCTTCAATTGATAATATTGCTTAATAATTTTTGAAAAAAGTGTGGCTATGAAAAGTTAAAGATCTCATTCTTTGACGGTGGGATCCTTTTTCACCCACATCAGTAAGGTGTGTCTTGGAATGTGATCTTACCTTTGCTTGCATATCCCCTTGGTTGTCCTCTTAATCTATGGCATCACAAAAATTCACATTTTTTTAAAACCTCTATAAAAAAAACTATAAGGGCCTAAATATATCTAATTGTTCTTTAAACCCATTGAGGGATACTGCTTGCAATGTTACACTTTGCAAATTATAGGAATTAAATCCAAGTACTACTTTGATTGGATTTAGAAGTTGGTCCATAAAAACATGCAAAAGGTTCATAAGATTCTACTAGAACCAAACTCCCTAGAGGTAGATGATGACATCAAAAATATTTTGTGCAAAGGATAATTTTTGGATTGTATTCAATCTTTCCATAGTCATCATAGGGGGATATCAAGGAAAATAGTGCACTCTTGGAGGAAATATTGGGTTAAGGTTGGAGGAATGAATTTTGAAGTAAAGGTGGCCCTAGTTGAGGATGTGATGGGACTACTTATAGATGGTGTCTACCATTATAGGAATAAGCATTTATTGATTAGAGAACTAACATTTTTTTATCAATGAGGATGAGTACTTACCAATGTTATATAATGGTTATAGTACCAAGGTCGTAAAGGCCCCATGAAATTGGTTTATTGCATTGATCATGGATTATTTAACAATGGAATCCAACATGGGTGTGTTATGCATTTTTCATGGTATGTTCCTAAACCAATTGATTTTAAAGTGGCTAATGAATATTTTGTCATTTTTGTTTAGTTCTCCAAAAAAATCCATGATTGGACATTAAGAGTGGGAAAAGGGTTGAACCCTATCCACCAGGGCCTAGATTTATTGATTTTTGAATATGTGGCTAAGGCCAAAGAGGTGGTGGTGAATAATAACCTATCACAAATTGAGAGTCAATAAGTGTCTCCCATCTTCGATCCTCCCCCGATCTCCTCCAATTCTTCTTGTAGTGAATCATTGGAGTCTGACTATGAGGACCTTAAGAGTTACATTATCTCTGCTAAAACTTTGGATAAAATCAAAGGTACTAGTGGTGTTTCAATGTCACACAAAGGAATTATATGAGGGTGTTATAGGCACTTCAAATATTTTTTTCACTAAATCATTCAAAGCTAAAACATCCCTTATCAACATGGAGATGTCGAATTCCAAGGATCAATCTTCAAAAAATAAGAAGAAAAAGTTTTCAAAGGATTTGGATATAGTAATAAGGGATTCTGTCATGCATGTGCCTATTACCCCCAATAAAATCATGTCCTTCCTAAGTAATATGGAGGAGAAACATCAAGCCCTAATTGGGACTCTCCAAGTGGCAATTGCATGCATATAAGAGATCCAAGACATGATGCATCTTCAATGAGGTAAATTAGTAACTTCTAAAAATGACATGGGGTACTTTGAAAAATAATCCCCAAAGCTTAATTTTATATTTTTTTGTATTTTTATGTATTATCAGTATCGAATCATAGTCCTGTTGTTCTTTCCCTCTATTAGGTTCAGAGATCCTATCCTATGATGGATATTCCTAGTTGGTTGGTTGGTAAAGGCAAGTTGATGCTCTTTCTTTGTTGATATTTTTTGTGAGGACCTCTTGGGCTTGGCCATGGGCTCTCTCAAATTCATTTTTGTAAAATTTCTAGGGACCCTTTCAAAACCCTTTATTTTATCAAATCAAATCAAAGAAAAATAAAATCTCATAATAATACTCATAGAATAATCATATAAACATGCTCACAATATTACACATAAAATACTAAAAATACTATTGAATAAAGGTCTACTAATGCAAGCATAAAGATATGCATGTTCAATGAATATTACAATGCTTTGTCACAAAATATATTAGTACACGACTCTTCATATGCTACATTTTTTACCTTCACTCTTCTTTACAACTCTTCAGTTTCCTATTCTAAGGACACGTGCACACTTATATATTAGAAACTTGTGCACATTTACAATCATAAAACTTGCACACATATTTACATGATACTTATACATTTATTACACATTATTACATTACATAAATTATTTATTCACTCACTATGTTAAGACACAATCCTATTCTAATATTTACAATAATGTACCAAGGTGGCACATTGACATGTACCAAATAATGTAATATTATCCAACATTGGATTAACATAAAATTAAACCACAAATTATTAGTATGCCAAATATATATATTACACAAATTTAAATAGCATAAAAAAAATTAAATAAATGTAATAAAAGATAAAAATAAATCAAACCATATAAAGTAAAAAACAAATATCAAAATCATATCTCCAGTTTTGTATTACCTTCAACAAAATATACATGTATTTCCCTCAAATGTGATTGATGCAAATCATCAGTCTCAAGTAAACAATAATATCTCATAGTTGATTATGCATAGTTAGCTCTATACATTTAACATTGTATAGTTTGCTCTTAGTATCAACAAAAGGAGTTTAGTCCAAATATATAGTTTGGGCTATCCTCCCATTGGAAAATGACCATGGAGAAAAAACCTCCACAACATGTTCCACCACACTCATACCATATGCCAACACACTCATGCCATATGCCATTATGTGCCTTACATATGCCATCACACTCAAGTCTCATGCAATGTCACCTTTGACTTTGAGTTGATTAGAGTTAGACTAGATATTGAAATTATTTTAATTTAGTAATTGTAGGAATAATAATATTAAGGTGTAGGATAAAATAAATATAGGTATATATTTATTTTATCCATATGTCGTAATATATATTAGTCTAACCTAGGTATATATATACATATTAATAAATATAAATTAAATACCTATCTATTTAATTTATATTAAATCCTATATACCTAATTTTATTATTCACCTTTATACTTAGGTGAATTTATAATATAATTTCAAAATTAGATTATTTGTTCCAACATTAACCAATATCATTTATGGTGAAAATATTAAGGGTGCCCTTAGGCTTACATGAAGTTGCTTGTATACTTACATAATTGATACCTAAAGGCTTACATAAGTGATACCTATAGGATTACTTAAAGTATGTTTGTAGGCTTACATAAAAACTTGACCATAGGCTACATCATTAGTGTCTATAAGCACTCGCTAATAAGTTTGTCCTTCACCTGATAAGATCATATTACACATAACAGACAAGAATTTAAAAAACCCATTCAATATATATAGGTTTTGGACCTTTTATAATCATTATATTCACGTAAAGAACCAATTCAATTGTATTAAAAGGTGGAGTAATATTGGAAGTAATAGATTTTACATATTGTTTATCACACTTTACCTTTACTTTGATTGTAACTAGGTTAGCCTTTAGGGATTTGAAGTGAGATATGTAGTCTTTGAAATTACCAAAATTATAAATTTTGAGGTTGAAAAGCTCCACCTATATAATATTAACTTCATCAGCACTTAAGTTTCCATAGAGGCCCTTCATTTTTGTTAACACCTAAATAGGAATACTCTTATATCTTATGTGGAGAAGTAAATCTAGTTCAACTAACATGAAGAAGAGACCAAGTGCTTCCTCCTTCTAAGAAATTTTATGATCATCAAGACTTTTTATTCCATCATTAAAAATAAGCCAAGGTTTTATACTTTTGATTAATTCTAGCATTTGAATGACCAGATGCTATAATTTCATCAATTGAAACAAGTAATATATGCCAAAGGATACATATCATACGAAAGTCCATACATAACTAAAATATGTTTGTAAACTAATTTCACAACTATATATAGCTTGAAAAGACTTATGATCTAAAAAATGGTTCTAAATGCATCCATATGCAAAAGTTACAAGCTTTAGAATGTTGAATGAATTAACACATAAAATCAAGAAAAAAATAAATAGTTCCAAACCTTATGAATATTTTTTTCCAAATTAGATACAACAAAGAGAGAAGGTGATAAAAATATCTTTTTTGTAGAATATCATTTAAAAGGCTAAGTGTCAAGGTCTAACCTTAGGACTTGAGATCCATAAGCAAATTTACCAACCAATGCATCAAAGCTACTTTTGAGGTTTAGAAAGTGTCACAACCCTATAATTTTCCCATCAATTTTTTTAATATATATATACACACACACACACATTTATCTCTATTGATATCCTTACATCAATTTCCTAAGTATTCCTAGAGGCACACCCATCCCTACTCCTTGCATAAGTCCTTCTATGCAAGGGTACTATATTTTTACTTGCAGGTCAAGCTATCCATCTCATGGATCCAAAGAGCTAACATTGAACTCTCTTTTCATTTTGTTGAAAGACACTGATCACGCTTACAACCCATATAAGCCATTCTATGTGAGTATTCGTTGCACACAAGGGTTGTCTATCCATCATATTCATTTGATTTAGACATCGCCTAATAGCCTTTTGTATAATTATTTCATTGAGGAACAACATTATTGCTATTTAGTTCCTCTAATATAATTGTAATGGACTCCTGCTACTCTTTAGACCCTTCAATTTATTCAAGAATACCAATGATTTTTTATCTCTATTGGGCATCCCTTAACTTCCCATCAAGGTTATTTTATATTAATTTGACGTAACATCAAAATAACCTATTTAGTTTACACCATTTACCACCACATAAATAACTTCATGAAAGTATTGGGTCACATCAATTAAATACCCATAAAAGGTACTAATCCACAGTTTAACATTTCATTAACTAGCATTGCTTCTTCTGCCAAGCATTTATTATTTTTTGCATGACATAAGCATTATCATGAAAGTATTAAACCATATCAATTAAATATCCCATGAGGAATTTCTTTACCATTAATTAGGAGCATCATATAGGTTTCTTTCCAACATTCAAAAGTTAAATAACCAACATTATCCATATTGCAAAATTAACATAAAGAGTCATAGCAATTATAAAACTTTAAAGTAGAAAGGCCATAAAAGGATTCACCACAAATTCGTACACATTGATTTATCCTAGAAAATATCCTTGTGGGGAAAAACTAGCCCAAGACCATTTCCTCTTTAATTATTTTCAATGCAAATTGTTCTTTACAAATAAAATCAAACATATTGCATTCTATATTTTTCCTTCTTTGGGATATTCCACGATCCCAAATTTCTACATATTATAATTAATCAATCAATTCAATATTTACAATCCATGTGTTTTAGGTGAGTTTGAGAGGGTAAGTAAATCCTCTAAGGGAGGTCGTTGGATTGAATAATCACCCTACCAAATCCACATCGGGTACCCAAATTCAAGTTGATAATGTTGGTGTGGTTAGGGTTGGGAATGACTCGTAGGTGATTTTCACGATGTAGAACCCCTTGGTCATGGTTTCTCAGACCAAGGTAGCCCTGCAAGGGCTTTTTTGCTAAATTCAAAAAAAATTACAAGCCACCCATTTCCTAGGAGTTCAATATCTATGAGTCTTTCCATATACCATGGTCCTCATCACTATCAGAACAACATTACCACTTATGTATTACTCTTTGATATGCACCTCCATAGCATATCCAATTTAGAGATGGATCGATAATCAAATCTTTAGTACAAATTCTATCTAACCATTATAACACATTTAACTTGATGGCATGATCCCTTCTACTAATTTCATTAAGGCAACTCTAACTAAAATGTATGTACCCACTGCTAAGATGGTTCCCACTATAACCACCAACTCGAAGTCAAAGTAAGATATTTCCACCAAAAAACTTGCATGGCAAATATAAACATTACCAAGCTTGAGTGAGCTATTCAAATTCTAGAATATAGTTTTAGCTATCTCAAAATTGAACACAAAATATTCAACGTTCTCACAGAGTGCACTTACATAGCCCTTAAAGTGTGGCTTCCAATATGAGCCACTGATTCACATGGGAAAGACTTCAAGTTCAACTCTAAAATCTTTGACTAAAATTATTAGTCATGTGCAAAGAGTTGACACAACAACATCTTTCAAAAATAATGGTTATCACAATATATTTTCAAGGAAAACATGGGATTCACATTGGTATCCATGAGAATAATGCTAGATAACCCCTCACCAATTCTCTACTTCCCCATACTTGGTAACTCTCTCCACGAATGACCATGTAACAAATATGACTCATTCATCTCAAACAAAACTAATCACCTGTACCCTATATCATTAAGAAATTCCATCTACAGTTCTCAACACAACTCTATCTGATTTAACAACACAAGTAGAGTGAAAATCATCATAAGAATCCTTCAAGATATGAACCTAGGTGCAAAGGATCCTAATAGATCCTAAACTCAATTGAACAACCCAATAACCTTGCTATCTATCTTGAATCTAATTGTTTAGAAAAGCACAAGCTTAATATTGAGGTAAAGCATTACATCATACATTGAATAAATTTTACAACCTACTTCCTTGAGGTAAATCACTATATCGAATGTCCAACAATTACACAATATATATAATTGAGGTATTTGCATTATATTGAACATCCAACAATTACACAGTCTATTTACATGAGGTAAAAGCATTATATCGAATGTCCAACAATTATACAATCTATTTACTTGAGGTAAAATCATTATATTGAATGTCCAACAATTAGACAATCTATTTACTTGAGGTAAAAGCACTATATTGAATGTCTAGCAAACCATTGTCAAGCAATGCAAAAAGACTATGGGCATAAAAACCTAGAAAACAATAGTCCTTTTCATAAATCAAGGTAAGATCCTTCATCAATATCTTCCTTGCTCTCTACTCATAATCACCTGTAACTTTCTTTACTTCCAACCTCCTTCCCCTTTCCAAATTGATCGCTTCTTTTTTTCTTTTTGTCCACAAACTTTGATTAATGGGACTCTAACCTTTTTTAATGAATTCTACTAAACACATCCTCCTCAAATAGCTTGCATACATTCCTTCATTAAAAAAATTATAACAATGCAAAAGAAGAAAATAGATAACACACAGAAAGAAAATAATTTTTTTATTACAGAGAGGGATTCATAAACCCCTAACCAATATAAGTTTAATATATTGCTTAACTTCCCTACATTTTTTTGAGAATATAGATATCACCAAGTACCCTCACACAAGTCCATATGTGTAGGCGCATATGTGTTATTGCAATTAATTTTATTCATATCATCACCCTTGATGAGCTAAACTTATCACCTTCAATCCATCAAAAGTATACACCCATTCCCATACCATACAAAGGTCAATCTATGTAGGTATGCTATGAGTATTTTAAGCTAAGCTATCCATCTTGTCTCCACGATGAGCTATCTTAAATCAAATGTAGTCTTTCCTATAACTTAGTCAACATTCTCTTTAAGGGGTCTTAATCCCTTAGGTCTTCCTATGTTCACCCTAAGGGGGTCTTAATTCCTTAGGTCACATTCTAAGTTAACCCTAGAACTTTCATTATTTTACTTAGATTATTTAGAGAGCAAGAGAAACCTAACAATTCTAGATACTAAATATAACAAACAAAAATCACCTAAAAGCATAAAAGAGATAATAGTAAGAAGCAACACTAAAAGATAATAACATTAATTGAAATAGAGATCAATTATAAAATATAAGCAACGCATAGCAATAAAATAAAGCATCCTCTCCAAACCATTGTGAAAAAAACACAAGCTTATATTAAGAGGGGGATGAATAGTATAGTGCCCACTTTTTACTTTATTTCTAAACCAATATCAATTAGTGTCCTTAATTGCAATAACAAAATATAGCAGTGTGCATTAATAACATAGATAACAATAGTAAGAAAGTGCAAAAATCACCACACACAATTGAGACACAATATTTAACGTGGTTCCCCCAATGTGGGGTAGTCCACAAGATAATATCCTTATAATATTTCACAAATAAATAGGGATTCTTATCCCAATACAAATGATTACTTTGATCTACTCAAAGCTAGGCTATCTCTGATCTACTTAGGTGGGCTCCACTGATCTGCTCAGCTAGGCTATCCACTGATCTTCTCAGCTAGGCTCTCCACTGATCTACTCAGCTAGGCTATCCACCGATATGCTTAGCTAGGCTATCCACTGATCTTCTCATCTAGGCTATCTTGATCTGGTCAGGTGGCCTATCCTGATCTGCTCATGTGAGCTCCACTAATCTACTCATCTAAGCAACTGGTGTTGATATATTTTTCTATTTATGTCATGTTTCTGTCATTGCTCTCAACTCTACCTCAAAGCCTTCTCATAAGGCTCAAACAATCCCACTCAAATACTTTTCCAAATCTATCCTCAAAGCCTTCACAAAATGCTCAAACAATTCTACTCAAATGTTGTCCCAAATCTATCCACAAATATGTTCCAAAAGCCTTCTCAAAGGCTCAACCAATCATGCACAAAATTTGTCTCAAATCTATCCAAAAATTCTATCCCAAAAGCCTTCCCAAAGGCTCAACCAATCATGCACAAAATCTATCTCAAATATTTCCAGAAATTTTGTCCCAAAAGCCTTCCCAAATGCTCAATCAATCATGCACAAAATCTATCTTAAATTTATCCAAAAATCTATCCCAAAAGCCTTCTCAAAGGCTTAACCAATCGTGCACAAAAGCTATCTCAAATATATCTAGAAATTTTGTCCCAAAAGCCTTTTCATAGGCTCACCTAATGACTCTCAAGTAGCACTCAAATCTTAACCAGAAATCAATGAAGGCAAGGCTCAATGATGAACTCAACAATGGATAACAAATGAATGATGATAATACTCAACAATGTGCTCAAAAATGAATGGAAATGTACTCTTCAATGGATGACAACAATGATCCACAATGATCTCAACAATATATGACAAATGATCTCTCAAATGGATGACAATAATGCTCAACAATGTACTCTCAAATGGATGACAACAATGCTCAGCAATGTACTCTCAAATGGATAACAACAATGCT
The DNA here is from genome assembly GCA_028583015.1 of Wollemia nobilis. Lineage (NCBI taxonomy): Eukaryota > Viridiplantae > Streptophyta > Pinopsida > Araucariales > Araucariaceae > Wollemia > Wollemia nobilis. The sequence continues at coordinate 1,801,603 of JAQPPZ010002550.1, forward strand.
CAACAATGTACTATCAAATGTATGGCAAATGATCTCTCTAGTGAAAACCTTTACAAGAAATAACATGGAGGACTTCAACAAACCAAGGACAATCTCCACAAGCGATAGCAATAGGTTCTCAATAATATCTTCCTCATGCAATGTCAATAAGCTCTCAAGAAACAAGAACAACTCCCTCAAGAAAAGAGCTCTCAAATAGCCAACAATGATCTCCTAAAATGAAAGGTAAATGTATCCACAAGTGACTATCAAATGATCTCCTAAATGGTCTCAAATAGTGGCAATGTACTCAACAAGTAACCAACAATAATATCCTCAAGGCAATAGCAAATATCTCCTCAATAATGGCAATACTCCCAATGAACTCCACTAAAGAAATCATGAAACTCAAGCATCAATTTTATCCATAATATTGATTTTCTAATTCATCCACTTCCTCTCAAAAGCCAAGGTACATAATCAAGTAATTTGTCTTCAAATTCAAACCCTAACTCATATGCATGTCTTCTAACTCAAGATAGCAATTAAGTAGGTCTCAAGTTCCTAGTTTAACTTCATAGTCAAATCATGTACTAGGACATATACATGTCCAATACTTTACAACATTATGACTCCCTAATTTCATTAACATAAACAACAAGAACCTATGCTTTTATTTATTTTTTTTCACACCTTATAACTCCATATACATAAAACACACATATTTATTTCCACACCTTATATCTCCCTAAGCACACACACCAATCATAAATATTTCAATTTTACACCTTATAACTCCGTAAGCACATTAGCACATACACCAAGCATTTATTTCCCTAAACACCTCATGAATCCCTAAACACATACAACAATAATTTAAATGCACCAAAACTTTGGTAATAACAAATATTACCATGTGTTGGAGATAAATACCTTTATTCGAAAATTTTTTCCTTCACAACCTTTGAAATCGATAATTCCTTTGCCAAAAATCAATGTGCCTTCACACCTTCAAAATCGTTAATGCCTTGCCAAAAATCAATGCACCTTCACACCTTTGCGAGAGTCAAACTTTGTTCCTCTTTCCTAGAGCTTACCACGTGGGTGTCAGCCCATGTTGGGATTTAATCCCAAACCCTTAGAATTATTAAATAAAAATTTAATAATTCACCTCTTAACTTTGAATTGGGATATCTCCTTCATTCTTTTGAATTTCGCCATGAAACTTTTTGCACCTAGGTTTTATTGGAAAACCTTTTCATCCATCATAATTTTGAGAAGTCTTAGCATAGTGGTTTTAATGAAAAACCCTTTCCAATGGTTTTAATGAAAACCCTTTCCGTTGCTTTTAATAAAAAAACCTTTCCATCGGTTTTAATTAAAACCCTTGCCATTGGTTTTAATAAAAACCTTTACCATTGGTTTTATTAAAAACCATTAATATAATATTTAAAAATATATATAAATATTATATGCCTCTTGTGCCACAAAACCCTGTAAATATCCATGCTCTCCAAGATATCATAAATGATTATTTATAAAGTGCTTTTGCCACCAAAACTCAATGTGATCCATGTAACATAAATGAAGACACAAAATAACACAAATTACGAACAATCTCCCCCTTTGTCATTTATGGCAACACCTCTAATGCAAATAACTACAATCACTAAAGAAACCATCTCTAAGAATCAAAGTTGCTCCCCCTGACTCAATACTCTCTATGGAGGTTGCTCCTCCTATTTGAATGATATCCTTGGAGGCTGCTCCCCCTAACTCAATGCTCCCCCCTTACTCAAATCTCTCCCACTTTGACATCAATGGAAAAAGGTACACCTATGGGGCTAAAATATATGACTCTTAAGCTTAGGCCCCCACCACTTTCTCTCTTGAGGTTATTAATTTGGGGTGGGAGTAAATTTACTCCCATCTTACATTGTTCCTTTCCTTTGTCAACTTCCTTCCACATATTTCTAGTCTCATTTTCTTGATAAGTTACTTGATATTCTTGTCTTGAATCTATTTGACCTTCTTGCCTTGAACCTGTTTGACCTTCTTGCCTTGAACCTGTTTGGAATTGAGTCCTACACCATCTTGCAATATGTCCAAAGTTATTGCAATTAAAACACTTGATCTTGTAGCCTTTGGATAGTGCCCATATCCTGAATTCTTTCTTGAAATCATTTTGATATCCATTCCTTTCCTAAACATTGTATTGTAAAGCTCTGTTTCCATAATCATTTTGACCATGACCTTTGAATTGTGTAGCTCTAAAACCAAAACCATGTTGCTCATTTTCTTTGCACTAAGAAGCACTATGACCAATCCTGTTGCATAAGAAGCAATGTCCCTGAAAACCATATCTTCTTCCTTTGAAAATCCTTCTATTAAAATCAAACTTTTTCTTTGATCCATAGACCTTGCAATGTATAGCCCTGTGTCCAAATCCATTACAAGAAAAACAATATCCTTGAAAACCCCTTTTTTCATGTCTTGGTTCCTCATACCTTTCTTGACCATTATCCTTGTGATAATATTTGACTTGTGCATTGTATCCTTGATCCTTATTTGTGGTATCCAAATCTTCTTCCTTAACTTCTTCCTTGTTTTCTTCTTCAATAATTTCTTTGCCTTTTGAACTTGATTCACCTATCTCAAAACAAAATCCAAATTGGATATTTGGAGCCATGGGATATTTGGAACTTTCTTCTTGAATATTAGGTGCTTCCTTGCTTTCATATTTTAGAAATTCCTTTCCTTTTGAGTGTGACTCCTCAAACCTAAAATATGAGACCTTTTGTGCTTTGGAACCTTCCTCTTCTTTCTCTTCATTTGTGTCAAATAGCAAATTGGCACACATCTCTATAGTCTCTAAAATACATGTTTTCTTCTTGGTGAAAATGTCTTGTCCTTTTGAGTCATGTGATGGATCAAAATTCTCAAGTATGGAACATCTCAGTTCTTTTATATTCTCCTTAACCTCTTGTAGTTGCTTATGGATATCATTGAAATCTTCTTTTGAATCAACTAATACATCTATCTTTCTTGAAATATCCTCTTGTTTAACTTCTTTTGTTTGGAGTGGAAGTTCTTCTTCTACTTATTTTATCCCATAAAAAAATCCTTATTCATATCCACTATCACTGAGATCACTATATTCTTCTATAGCAAACAAACTCTCATGAATCCTTTGTCTTTGCCTATTTCCTTGGTATGTCCTTTCATGTTTACTATCACTGAATCCATTGCAATATCTTGATATGTGATCTCATTGACCACACACAAACCATTGTTCTCTTTCACCTTATATCCCTAATAATAGATGTTCTTCCTTTTCATCATCTGAGTGATCTCTATCACTGTGATCTAAGCTATAATTTGCTTCCTCAATTTAGAAATTTTTCTTAGTTTTATGAAAAAATTTATTCTTCTTATGCTTGCTTTGCTTATACCTATCATATTTTTCATGCTTATGCTTTCCTTCTTCTTTTATTATGTGATCCTATTTTTCATCATCATTATTTTCTTCATGTGGACACTTGTTTGCATAATGACCATAATCACCACACTTGTAGCATTTGACTTTCTTCATATCCCTGTAATTCCTTGAGTCGTTTTCCTTATGATGAAGTTAGATTCCTCATAATTATCTGAATCTCTATCTGTATCTAGATCTTTCCTTTTATTTTTCTCTAAATATTTGAATGCAATTTCTTTCTTTGGATCCTGATGCTTATCTATCCTCATATCATAAGTTGTGAGAGTTCCTTGTAGTTCTTCCATTGTTAGCTTGTCGATATTCATTGTTTCTTATATTGCTAAAACCTTTGCATCATACTTCATGGGAAGTGATCTCAAAACTTTTTGAGTAACATTTGATTCTTTCATCTCAAATCCTAGGCCTCTCATGGTGTTAGCAATATCATCAACTTGAAGTAAAAACTTTGCAATATCTTCATAATCTTCCATTTTCAATTCCTTGAATCTTCTTCTATGAGTTTGTAGTTTTGCCAACTTTACCTTGGAATATCCTTCATAGGTATTCTACAGCATGGTCCACATTTCAGTAGCTAAATTACATACCATGGCCTTTGTAAAATTTTTCTCACATAGCCCACTCAAAATATAATTCATTGCCTTTGAATTGATCTCAACCAATTTCCTGATAGTCTTATCTGTCTTGGGATCACCTTCAACCTTATACTCTTTTGCAACCATCTACCATACCTCATATCCCTGTGATATCAAATAGTTCTTCATTCTCATGCTCCAAAAAGCATAATTGTTACCATAAAATAGTGGAGACTTACTTGTATATGATCCATTCTATGAAGTCATCTGTGTTCTTGTAGAATCTACCCTCAAGATATTAGACTTTCCAAAGGAACCCGCTCTGATACCAATTGAATATCACAAGATTATACTGAGAAGGGGGTGAAAATTATAGCGCCCACTTTTTACTTTATTTACAAACCAATAGCAATTAGTGTCCTCAATTGCAATAACCAAATATAGCAGTGTGCATTAATAACATATATAGCAATAGGAAGCAAGTACAAAAATAACCACACACAATTGAGACACAATATTTAATGTGGTTCCCCCAATGTGGGGTAGTCCACAAGATAATCTCCTTATAATATTTCACAAAGAAATAGGGATCCTTATCCCAATATAAATTATTACTTTGATATGCTCAAAGTTAGGCTATATTGATCTGCTCAGGTGGGCTCCACTTATCTGCTCAGCTAGGCTATCCACTAATCTTCTCAACTAGGCTCTCCACTAATTTTCTAAGCTAGGCTATCCACTAATCTTCTCAACTAGGCTATCCACTGATCTACTCATCTAGGCTATCTTTATTTGCTCAGGTGGGTTGTTCTGATCTGCTTAGGTGGACTCCACTGATATGCTTAGCTAGGTAACTAGTTTTGATATGTTTTTTAGTTTCTTTCATGTTTCTATCACTACTCTCAACTCTTCCTCAAAGCCTTCTCATAAGGCTCAAACAATCCTGCTTAAATTTTGACCCAAATATGTCCTCAAAGCCTTCACAAAAGGCTCAAACAATTCTTCTCAAATGCTATCCCAAATCTATCCACAAATCTATCCCAAAAGCATTCTCAAAGGCTCAACCAATCATGCACAAAAGTTGTCTCAAATATGTATAGAAATTCTATCCCAAAATCCTTTCCAAAGGCTCAACCAATCATGCATAAAAGTTGTCTCAAATCTATCTAGAAATTCTATCCCAAAAGCCTTCCCAAAGGCTCAACCAATCATGCACAAAAGTTGTCTCAAATCTGTCCAAAAATCTATCCCAAAAGCCTTCTCAAAGGCTCAAACAATCATGCACAAAAGTTGTCTCAAATCTATCTAGAAATTCTATCCCAAAAGCCTTTTCACTGGCTCACCCAATGACTCTCAAGTAGCACTCAAATCTCAACCATAAATAAATGAAGGCAAGGCTCAATGATGAACTCAACAATGGATAACAAATGAATGATGACAATACTCAACAATGTGCTCAAAAATGAATGGCAATGTACTCTTAAATTGATGACAATAATGATCCACAATGATCTCAACAATGTATGACAAATGATCTCTCAAATGGATGACAACAATGCTCAATAATGTACTCTCAAATGGATGACAACAATTCTCAACAATGTTCTCTCAAATGGATAACAACAATGCTCAACAATGTACTCTCAAATGTATGGCAAATGAGCTCTCTAATGAAAAACTCTCCAATAAATAACAATGAGGACTTCAACCAACCAAGGAAAATCTCCACAAGTGATAGAAATAGGTTCTAAATAATATCTTCCTCATGCAATTTCAATAAGCTCTCAAGAAACAAGCATAACTCCCTCAAGCAAAGAGATCTCAAATAGCCAAAAATGATCTCCTCAAATGAAAGGTAAAGTATCCACAAGTGACTAGCAATGATTTCCTCAATGGTCTCAAATATGAGAAATTTACTCAACAAGTAACTAAAAATAATATCCTCAAGGCAATAACAAAGATCTCATCAATAATGGCAATACTCTCAATGAACTCCTCTAAAGCAATAATGAAACTCAAGCATCAATTTTATAAACAAAATTGATTTTCTAATCCATCCACTTCCTCTCAACATCCAAGGCACATAATCAAGTAATTTATCTTCAACTTCAAACCCTAACTCATAGGCATGTCTTCTAACTCAAGATAGCAATTAACTAGGTCTCAAGTTCCTAGTTTAACTTCATAATCAAATCATACACTAGGACATATACATGTTCAACACTTTACAACCTTATGACTCCCTAATTTCATTAACATAAACAACAAGCACCTATGCTTTTATTTATTTATTTTCACACCTTATAAATTCATATAAAACAAACACAAATATTTATTTGCACACCTTATATCTCCCTAAGCACACACATCAATCACAAATATTTCAATTTTACACCTTATAACTCCCTAAGCACATTAACACATACAACAAGCATTTATTTCCCTAAACACCTTATGACTCCCTAAGCACATACATGAATAATTTTAATGCACCAAAACTTTAGTAATAACAAATATTACCATGCACTAGATATAAATACCTTTATTTAAAATTTTCTACCTTCACAACCTTTGAAATCGATAATTCCTTTGCCAAAAATCAATGCGCCTTCACACCTTCGAAATCGTCAATGCCTTGCCAAAAATCAATGTGCCTTCACACCTTCACAGGAGTCAAATTTGTTCTTCTTGCCTAGCATTGTGAGGTGCTTACCACATGGGCATCAGCCCACATTGAAATTTAATCCCAAACACCCAACTTCACCTGCGCTCAAATCTAAAAAACTTAAGTTGCCTTCCTTAGCAAAACACTTTACCCCTGGCGGGATTCGAACAACGAACATACCTTGTGCAAATTTTGTGCTCTACCAACTGCGCTATAGGCTCTTGTGTGATTTCATTTTCTCGTGTTGTTTACTTGACCTTTCTCTCAAATCAAAAGTTATTTATCCGTCTTTCTTCGATGCTCCCCTTTCGATGACTCTCTCATGCGCTATGTCAAGTCTCAAATAATCAAAGCCTTTTATCTTTTATTTATATGCACCTCCATGCATTCGAATGACATCGGCTAACTTTATTTATCTCCCCAAACTTTGCACATCGGTGGATAATTTAATTCAACTTTAGACCTTAGAATTATTATATAAAAATTTAATATTTCACCTCTTAACTTTGAATTGGGATATCTCCTTCATTCTTTTGAATTTTGCCATGAAAATTTTTGCACCTAGGTTTTATTGGAAAACCTTTTCATCCATCATAATTTTGAGAATTCTTAGCATAGTGGTTTTAATGAAAACCCTTCCAATGTTTTTAATGAAAATTCTTTCTGTTTGTTTTAATAAAAAACCTTTTCGTCAGTTTCAGTAAAAACCCTTGCCATTGGTTTTAATAAAAACCTTTACCATTGGTTTTAATAAAAACCATTAAGATAATATTTGAAAAAAAATAAATATTATATGCCTCTTGTGCCACAAAACCCTATAAATATCCATGCTCTCAAAAATATCATAAATGATTATTTATGAAGTGCTTTTGCCACCAAAACTCAATGTGATCCATGTGACATCAATGACAACACAAAATAACTCAAATTGCCAACACATTGAATAGTTACTATATAAATGTAAGTATGGTAATATCCCATATTCTCAAAGAGTAACATATTACATCAATTTCATCGGGGATACCTCCCCACAACTCTAGTATATTGAGCATAAGCAAATAAATAGTGAGTAGAGATCAAATTGAGGCATTGGTCCATCCATTCCTTTGGTCCTTTCGCTCTTTCCATCAATCATATGAGGATATCAGGGGATCAAGGCACTCATGGTTCAAGATAGGTATACCTCTAAATGCATTTAACCTTTACTTTACCAAATTGCAACTATACAAATCTAATCAAGTTTCTAACCATCTAATGCATAGTTAACATCACAAAAGAATCATTACTTTTGTTTCCCTTCTCAAATACCATTAGAGTCATTCAACATACACATATTAGATCATGGTGATTGGTATTTGTTTAGTAAATCAAAGTCCCATACCCTTGATTCATAAACAACCCTCTCATTTATTTACTAAATTAAAGCTTCCCTACTTCAATTTAAAATAAATCATTTCCTTTCATTTTATAAACAAAAGTCCCATTACTTCAATCTATAAAACAAACCATGTATTTATTTACCAAATTAAAGCTTCCCTATTTCAATTTTAAAATAATTTATTTATTTCCATTTTATAAAGTGAAGTCCCATTACCTCAATCTATAAAACAAATCATCTATTTATTTACCAAATAAAATATTTCCTACTTCAATTTTAAAATAAATTCTTTCTTTTCATTTTATAAACCAAAGTCTCATTACTTTGATTTATAAAACAAACCATCTACTTATTTACCAAATTAAAGCTTCTCTACTTCAATTTTAAAATAAATCCTCTTTCCATTTTATACACTGAAGTCCAATTACCTCAATCTATAAAACAAATCATCTATTTATTTATCAAATTAAAGCTTTTCTACTTCAATTTTAAAATAAATCCTTTCTTTTCATTTTATAAACCAAAGTCCCATTACTTAAATCTATAAAACAAACCATCTATTTATTTACCAAATTAAAGACTCCCTACTTCAATATTAAAATAAATCCTTTCTTTTCATTTTATAAATTGAAGTCCCATTATCTCAATTTATAAAACAAATCATCTATTTATTTACCAAATTAAATCTTTCCTACTTCAATTTTAAAATAAATTATTTCTTTCCATTTTATAAACCGAAGTCCCATTACTTCATTCTATGAAACAAACCATCTATTTATTTACAAAAAATATTTCCTACTTCAATTTTAAAATAAATCCTTTCTTTTCATTTTATAAACCAAAGTCCCATTACTTCAATCTATAAAACAAACCATCTATTTATTTACCAAATTAAAGCTTTCCTACTTCAATTTTAAAATAAATCCTTTCTTTTCATTTTATAAACCAAAGTCCCATTACTTCAATCTATAAAATAATTCATTCAATTAATTACCGAATTAAAGATCTACTACTTTAATTTAAGAATGACTCAATTCTTTTTTTTTCCAAAAACTAATATAACTAAATAGTTTCTTAAATAATTGAACAAATCTCTCCTTATTAATTGAATGGTCATCCAAATAGGTTAACACATGTTTACTATATACACTAAAATTATGTAAATCAGATAATATTGCCAAGGCACCACTCTTATCGATACCATATGGCCCTATTGGGAAACCCTCAAGGGTTAATTAGGGGTCCCAACCACTTTTGATAAGGTTTACCCCACTTTTGGGAGGTTTTGGGCCATGTAGCCATGGTCGTCCCACCCTAGGATGGCCACAGTTCATGGTCATCCCACCCAGGGACGACCACAAGCAACCATCTCTAGGTGGGACGACCATGGTCCAGGCCCCTCAAAAATTCAAAGGTGGGACAAATGGCAATAAATTTCTACCATTTATCCCACCTAATCACTCATGATATATTGGGAGGCTATCATGGTCATTAAGGACTACAAATTGAAGGCCCAAATAGAAAGCCTCTTCCACCCTATGCATGGCAAAGGCATTGACAAGTAGAGGCACTTGCCTTGCATGCCCAAACTTTACCCTTTGCCCTCTTGGGCTATAAATTGGAATTTTTGCACTCAATTTCAAAAAGATAATTTTACAAATATTGACAATGAAGTTCTGCCAAAATTTACCTGCACCTTTTGCCCTCGTATTTGCCCTTGGAAACCTCATCAATCGAAGGTGTTTTCAAGGTATCCTCAAATACAATCATCCTTTTCAAAATCTATCAATTCCTATGAGTTGATTTATCAAATTTGACAACACCCCTAGGATGATTCTAGACCAAATCCAAGTGGAATTGGTGGTAAAAACCACCCTGTTCTGTGGTCATCCCCACCAGGGATGGTTAACAGTCCCAGTTGGAACTCTTAGGGATGGGCATGAATTGGCCCACAATTTTTATTTAATTTTAGTATAGATAAATTCTATAACATTATATTAGCATCATATTTAAATTTGGTGAAGTTTGAAGTGGTTTTTATTTGGTAATTATGGTTTTTGTGATTACAGTCCTAGTTGGCCCTCTCAAGGACAACCAAAGTTTCTACTCATAATATCACTATAATTTATGTGTATATATTTACAAAATCATATTATATACATCATACTACATTTTCATGTCATTTGGAGTAGTTTAGATATGTCAATTAAATGTTTTGCATTTAACACTCTATGCATTTCATAAATTTTATCATCATACAGATATGCTATTAACATATTTAAATTCATGTGTAGGTACATATATTCTAGTGCATGAGGGAGGAGGTAAGGAGTAAAATAAATATAGATTAAATTAGTGGTAGTGTAAGCCCACTTCGCAATCATGAGTGTGAGAGGAACATTGAAAGCGCGCCATAGGTTAATGGAGGGATTGGATCCTTCAAACTTTGTAACTTGAAATGTATCAAATTGAAAGCCCTCAAGGGGATGTATTGTAACCTCTTATTTGAAAAATTAATAAATACAAGGAGAACCCCCCATTTTTCTTAACTTACTTTTCACTTATTTGCTTCCTTTATCATCCCTTTTGCATGCTATAATAGAACATTAGATGCATTTCAATTTCATTTGCTAGGTGCATCATTTTTCCACTCTTCAATGGCATTCACGGTGAGACAATACATTCATGAATTCCAGGTCCATGTGGTTGAGGCTGATCCAGATCCCTTAAAGTATTACAATAAGGAGGATCATTTGCAATAGTCTACTCTTACATCCACACACTTGGACACTAAACCCAAGGATCTTACCCAGAGTACAGATTCAACCCCATGATTAATTGTGAAGCTATCTTCACCACCATTGGTACCATAAATTTCTACTGGCACTCCCCCTTCATCCTTGGTTTCTCTAAGTGAGAAAGATTCAAAAGTCCAACTACAATGGCTCCAATAGCCATATTTGACATATCAATAGAAGACTTCTCCACTCTTACCAAAAAATAAAAACCCAAAGTTGATACGGATGAATCAGATCATATCATACATCTTCATCCATCACACTTGAGGACAAAGTTTTCTTGACCAATCTTGAACTTGGTGAGTACATAACACACAATGTTACATACACGCCTATTATTGATTTGATAAAGGATCTAGGTCATCCTCCTACCAATTTGCCACCCTATTGATTGCATTTTTGATGCACCCCTTGAACATGGGGGCCAAGAAGATTACCTTGGATAAATTGATAAAGTATCCATGACTTTTCCAAATGCAAATGCATCTTCTCATGAGTTTGTGGGAATGATCAATGTGATGATAGATAACCAAAGACCTTTGAATCCATTTATGCCACTTGCGACTCCATACAATATTATATCTATACCAAAAGAGATACCATCGATGGATTCGATAACATCCACTTCATCTCACTCAAAATCTCCACAAGATCAAGAATAGGTGTACCCCCTACACCAAAGTGGTGGTAATCTAGCTACCACAATTGAAAACTCTAAATTGAAACATGAGCATAAACTAAATAAATAACAAGAACACATGGATATACTCACCAGCCACAATCATCATGCACCATCTGCATCTTCTCAGATAATGTTTTATAAGCTAACCAATATTGAGTTAGAAATGAGTCACCAACATAATGATCTAAAATAGATCTTGCATTGACTTGCAAGCATTGAGTTATGGTTGAGTCATCCAAAATCTCAACCCCCTGATTGTTAAGACCAACCTCCTCCTGTGTAATCCAATACCAAATCTCGATAGAAGTAGGGGAAAATGCAACAATTCCATAAACCTCCCACTTATACATCATTTCTTGAATCCATGGTGTTGCTCTTTAATCAATTTTGCAAGGCCAAGGCTACCATATCACCAGATATCCACCCCTTGGATCCCAACAAGTCCAGACCATGGTGGTATCAAGAAGACCAATACTATCATTATCATCAAGTATATGGTCATAACATTTAGTGGTGTATCACATTCAAGAATGAGGTACAAGATATGCTTGACAAGAATGATCTTCAAATCAACAATCAACAGATTGGCATATGTCAAGACCTGTTACCTATAGATGGAAGTCAAGAAGAGCAACCTAAATAGGTGACTGAGATGCATACAATCTCGTCACCTCATAAAATGATGTGACCATGTTCACCTTATTTAAAAAATTAATGTCGTACCTACACTCCATTATCTGATCCCATGTCAACCATTTTTTACAACTTGCAAGAAACAAAAATAATCGTCTTACCAGACATACCCGTTTTAAACCCGAATAGGCCTAGATCTAAATGATACAAAGAGGATCAATTTTACGTCTATCACTGAATGATATGGCATGACATTAGAAATTGTTATAGTTTTAGATATTTGGTCCAAGTTCTTATTTATAAGAAAGCTTTATCTACAAATGGGTCACTCATTTTACCCCGTCAAGACATGGGCATTACCTAGAATTCCATACCATAATAGGGGGAGTCAATCTCTATCACTAATCCTACCAAATCCAATAATATTACATAAAATGTAGTACATACTAGGGTTATCCAAGGTGTCACACCTTCCCCACTATTTACATCACAATAAATAAAGCAAATTAATGATCCTAAAGCTATCACACCTTCCTCACTTCCTTTGATCACCACAAATGTTGAGGGTACATAAGGTATTGCACCTTCCTCCTAAAATCACAAAGTAATAAAAGTTACAAAAAGCCCCAAAGGTATCCACAAACCCTTTGGTCAACCCAAAAATCCCCAAAGGTATTCATAAACCCTTTGGTCACCCCAAAAATCCCCAAAGGTATCCATAAACTCTTTGGTCACCCTAAAATGCTCCAAAGGTGTCTATGAACCCTTTTGTCACCCTAAAATGCTCCAAAGGTGTCTATGATCCCTTTGGTCACCCTAAAATGCTTCAATGTAATATATGATCCCTTTGCTTAATCTAAAATTCTCCAAAGTGATATGTGAACCCTTTAGTCACCCTAAAACACTCCAAAGTGGTCTATGAACCCTTTGGTCACCCTAAAATGCTCCAAAGGTGTTTATGAACCCTTTGGTCATCCTTAATGCTCCAAATGTATCTACAATCCCTTTGGTCACCTTAAAATGCTCCAAAGAGGCCTACGGACCCTTTGATCACCCTAAAATACTCCAAAGTGGTCTATAAACCCTTTGTTCACCCTAAAATTCTCCAAGGTGGTCTACAACCCCTTTGGTCAACCTAAAATTCTCCAAGATGATCTATGACCCCTTTGGTCAACCTAAAATACTCCAAAGTGGTCTACAAATCCTTTGGTCACCCTAAAATTCTCCAAAGTAGTCTGCAAACTCTTTGGCCACCCTAAAATACTCCAAAGGTGTCTATGAACCCTTTGGTCATCCTAAAATGCTCCAAAGCACCCTAAAATACTCCAAAGCAATCTAAAAACCTTTTGGTCACCTAAAAATGCTCCAATGTGGTCTATGAACCCTTTGGTCAACCTAAAATGCTCCAAGGTGGTCTATGACCCCTTTGTTTAACTAAAATTCTCCAAAGCAGTCTACAAACCCTTTGGTCATCTTAAAATACTCCAAAGTGATCTACAAACCTTTTGGTCACCCTAAAACACTCCAAAGATATCTACGATCCCTTTGGTCACCTTAAAATGCTCCAAAGGTATCTATGATCCCTTTGGTCACCCTAAAATACTCCAAAGGTGTCTATGATCCCTTTGGTCACCCTAAAATGCTCCAAAGGTGTCTATGATCCCTTTGGTCACCCTAAAATGCTCCAAAGGTGTCTACAATCCCTTTGGTCACCCTAAAATACTCTAAAGGTATCTACAATCCCTTTGGTCATCCTAAAATACTCCAAAGGTATCTACAAACCCTTTGGTCATCCAAAAAAGCTTCAAAGGTGTCTACAAACACTTTGGCAAACCCAAAAAGCTCCAAAGGTATCTACAAACACTTTGGTCACCCCCAAAGCTCCAAAGGTATCTATAAACCCTTTGGTCACCCCAAAAAGCTCTAAAGGTGTCTATGAACCCTTTGGTCACCCCAAAAATTCCCAAAGGTATATATAAACCCTTTGGTCACCCCAAAATCCCCAAAGGTATCTCTAAATCTTTTGGTCATCCAAAAGCTCCAATGGCATCCATTAAGCCCATTGGTCAGATGTATATCCATATATGTATCAAAATATAAAAACATTATCGAAATATAAAAAACACAAAAATATTGCATTGCATTACATTTCATATCATTGCATTATAACATCACTTGCATTAGGCATACCCATCATCACATTTTACATTTTAGAGTTGATCATACATGTCTAGCACCAAGTTTGTACACTAGGCACCTTTCAACATCATCTTTTATCAATGGTCATTATTCATACATGTTTACATTATAATTATCATTTACATACATATTCCACACAGTGTGTTTGTTTCCCTTCACTTAACCATTGTTCATCTTCAAGATTTTCAATCACTTAGCCATCTCTAGTTTTCTTTTCAGATTTTTTAAAAAGCTATCATGAATTTTAGAAGGTAGAATCTTGCTTAGATTGTACCTTGTATATGTCAAAATCCCAATACATTTTTACACTAATAAATACAAGTATTGCACAAGGAAATATGAAACCTACAAAGTGGTCCATGTTACCCTAAGCAAAAAAATTATCTCACTCATCGCCCTATGTGAATGGTTCAAAAATACTGAGAATTGACAAAAGGACAAGCTCCTCCTTACCAAAAGCAATCAAAATCCCTTGCTTCACGCCAAATTGGGGTAAGTATCCAAATAAAAATAAATATTGGTTGTTACTACTTAAAAATATTCAAACGAAAAAGTGGTTTTCACCATTAGAAAAAGTAGAAAGTAAAATAAATAGTGGTTATCACCATTACCAAAATACTTTCTCACTAAACAAAAATGAGTAAAGCCCTAACACAATTCAAAGTTAAAATAAAATAAGGGAGTATTGAACTTGAATCCCTGGAATTCTCAATATTTGACAACCATAAGGTGATCCTCATTACAGGTTAGGTGGCATCAAGCCTGCCTGGCAATGGCGGTATCCTTACACATGACGATATATCTGTCACATAAGCAACTTACTTTTATGTAGACCAACGTTTGCATGTGAATGAGCTAGATTTTGGAAGCCTGTATTTCCTAGTGGTCTAATATAACTTCGTACAAAACTCAAGATCATTATACTCGTAGGGTTATATTTAGTACAGATGAGTAGCATTAATCTTGTTTGGCACTAGGGTAACTTTATGCGATATCATAAAAATGAACTCACATGCACACACAGGGATGTTGAATATCTTGGTCATCCTATCAGATTTATACATTTCCTAAAAATCTTGCATGGTTAATATACAACTTTTGATTAGGTAACTAGAGTTTTTGAGTCTCCTAAAAATTCCAAACACATCATATAACCTCATATGATTCAGTCCATTATATACAATTCTATCACATGTTTGTTAGTTTACATTTTCACAATCCATTACATAGTCTGATGAAGTCAAAATGAATAGATGAATTTTATACAATCTATGCTGCTAGCATCTAGTATGTCAAATAATATTCATAATCCATCATATAGATTAATAAATCATCCATTTCATTATGCATATACACATGCACATATCATCAAATCACATCATATTACAATACATGCATCCATAATAAGCATCCATAAAATCATACATAAAATAAACATAAGCATTACAAACCATCCCACCTTGGGATGGCCATATACTATGTAGTCATCCCACCCTGGTACGACCACTAAAAAAACTCACAAAAATAGCTAAGTAAAGACCAAAACAAGGGCCCAAAAGCCACCAAAAATAGGTCAAAATTGGTGAATTTCACAAAATATCAAGGTTACCTTTAAAGTGTTCATGGATGCATGGAAAATTATTTACCTTAATCCTTAATAAGGCCACTGTGGTTAGGCCGCTCCACGGGAATTAGGTATTTAGTTCTATTATGCCATGAAAAATCAAAGAAACCATCAAAATCCTCACAAAATTTGATAAATATTACAATGGATTAAACTGAGGGTAATCCCAATCAATTCATATGGATCAAGTGACTCATAAATTTCATCATTGGCCATGCCCTCATCAACTCATCAATTGAGGGGGTAGTCATAACAATGAATTTATAATAAAAATCAACACTTAAACACTCAAAAGTGCAACATGCAGACATTCAAAAGAATCATTGCCAAAGATAAATTTTCAAGCCCATGTTGGGATAAATAATTAGTAAAAGCAATAAAACAAAGTATTTGGCTCCTTGAAACCTTAGGAATTTACCTAGATAAAGGCTTATAAGTGAAACAAGAAACCAAGACTAAGTATACCCTAAGACCCTATGACTGCCATTGCAAAGTGGCTGAAAGGTATACCAAAATCGATCCTTCAACTATATCAAAAGAAAATATTTCAAGAATGTATGATCTTTCCAAAATAGAGGAATCTAAATTTGGTTAGGTTACTGAATAACCTCAATTATTTAATGATTTAGTCATCTATTTTTTCTTCACACTTTGTTTCACACAATGCATCTCAAAAAGGGGCATTGTAGACACTAAAATCGTGTAAATCGGATAAGACTGCCAATGTGCTGCTCTTATCAACACCATATGGACCCATTGGGCAACACTTAGGGATTAATTAGGTATCCCAAAAACTTTTAGGAATGTTTACCCACTTTTAGGAGATTTTGGTCCATGTAGCCATGGTTGTCCCATCCTAGGATGACCATAGTTCAAGGTCATCCCACCTAGAGATGGCCACATGCAACCATCCCTGGGTGGGATGACCATGGTCTAGACCCCTCAAAAAGTCAAATGCAGGAAGAATGACAATAAATTTCTTCTATTTATCCCACCCAATCACTCATGATATATTGGGAGGCTATCATGGCCATATAGACTACAAATTGGAGGTCCAAATGGGAAGCCTCTTCCACCCTATGCATGGAAAAGGCGTTGATAAGTGGCGGTACTTGCCTTGCATGCCCAAACTTTCCCCTTTTCATCCTTTTCACTATTGGGATATAAATTGGAATGTTTGCACTCAATTTCAGAGAGATATTTTTGCAATTATTAACCACGAAGTGCTACCGATATTTACCCACACCTTTTGCCCTCGTATTTACCCTTGGAAACCTTTTCAATCAAAGGCATGTTCAAGGCATCCCCAAGTACACTCATACTTTTAAAAACCTATCATTTCCTATGAGTTAATTTACCAAATTTTACAACACTCCTAGGAGGATTCTAGACCAGATCCAAGTGGAATTGATGGTAAAAACCACCATGTTATGTGGCCATCCCCACCAAGGATGGTTAATAGTCCCAGTTGGAACTCTCAAGGATGGCCATGAATTGGCCCACAATTTTGATTTAATTTTAGTATAGATCAATTCTATAGAATTATATTAGCATCATATTTAAATTTGGTGAAGTTTGGAGTGGTTTTGATTTGGTAATCATGTTTTTTTGTGATTACAATTCTAGTTGGCCCTCTCGGGGACAACCAAAGGTTATTCTCATCATATAAATTTAATTTATACTTATGTCTTTACAAAATCATATTATATACATCATACTAAGTTTTCATGTCATTTGGAGTAGTTTAGATATATCAATTACACTTTTTACATCCAATACTACATGCATTTCAAATATTTTATCATCATACACATATGCTATTAACATATTTCAATTCCTTGTATGTAGGTACAAATATTCCAATGCATGAAGAAGGATATAAATATTAGAATAAATATAGCTCAAAGAAGCAACAACACAAGCCCACTCTGCAATCATGAGTGCAAGAGGAACATTGAAAGCGCACCATAGGTTCATGGAGGGATTGGATTCTTCAAATTTTTTAAATTGAAATGTATCAAATTGAAAACCCTCAAGGGGATGTATTGTAACCTCTTATTTGAAAAATTAATAAATACAAGGAGAACCCCCCATTTTCTTAACTTATTTATCACTTATTTGCTTACTTTATCATCTCTTTTGCATGCTAGAATAGAACATTAGATGCATTTCAATTTCATTTACTAGGTGCATCATTTTTCCGCTCTTTAGATACTTGGATACTAAGTTTACCTATAAATGGCTAAATTTCTAAAGGAGGTACCAATCCCCTCTTTCACAAGCACACAACAAGGTCGACCCCTACTCCTGGACAAAAAAATACCTCCAAGATAGTTGTGATCCCAATGGGTTAAGCAGAATGGTTGATGCATCAGATTTTGATAGGTGGGGAAATCCCAAAAGGCACTGTAGCCATCATGGCATGCGCGGGATCCCAAAAATCCATTAACCACTGAGAACTTCACCTTTGGCAATTCCTAAGGAGATAGGTTTTCATCTTAAGATATTTGGGTAAACAAACCCATGCATATGCCAGTCAACCAGTCCAAGTTTAATTTGGATGATGAAGACGGAGATAAGGTGTGTCTTTTTTCATTTCTCAATTAATCAATGCAGATATTTATGAAGTAAAAGATAATCAAACATATGCAATAGAAAAAGAGGGAATATTTCCATCAACCTAGTCACCTATATCATCCTAAGAGTTTATGATGACTACTAGGCCATCAAATAAGGCTCAAGGTGTCTATTTATTTATGATTATCCCTAAACGAATGCATACCTTTATGAAGGTATCCATCTATGTTACCCCCAAGTTGCCTTAATCATCATTTTACTAACCTCAAGTACTCCACTTTTGGTGGATGATTTTTCTTCTTCCACCTATGAGTGTACCTGATCCTGCACATCTTGGCAATATATTAATAGTACTGTGCTCTTTCAAATCAACTAGCATCACATAGCTAATTAATTGCATAAAACCAAGTATTAAAGTACCATCAAATTAATACATTTTTTCCATGTCACAAAGTCTACCAGGGAGGATCATGATAGAAACCAAGTGTCCGTAGGTTGTTCAACATTCATCTGCAGCTAGTCCCATGATAATCTCTCATTTGAACAAGAGTGGAAACCCATATTACACATGTGGAGATGATATGACTATTATTTATGGATATTTTCCATATAAAACTTACCTTCTCCATGATGGTCAATACCAAACTCTTCTCGGAGTTCCATAAAATAGGTGTCATGTGTATTTTTTCCAAATCTTGACATCACCCAACTATTATATTTATATATATATATATATATATATATATATATATATATATATATATATATATATATATATATATATATATATATATATATATTCCTTAAAATCATACCCAAATTTAATTCCTAACTCCTTTATTCTAATACATACCAACCACTATTATAAGAATACTTGAACATCAACTACATTTTATCCTAGGTTAGTTGTATCTTCAATAAGCAACTTATTACAAAAAGGTATTTACCACTATTTCCTAAGTAATATAACTCGTAGGATAAACTCATCAGTTCTTTTGTTGTAAGTTAATTTGCTCTTAGTGGATAATTCTCCCTTCCACCCATGAATATACCTATTCCTATCAAGCCAATGAGTTCATTAGTAACATCACATCTATTTATAAAAATATATCCATATAGAAAATAGACATAAAAATCAGTTATTTCATCCATATATTACATCACTATCCATCATGAAGTATATATCTTGCACAAACCAAACATGAAATAGTAAATCATTTCATCAACATATCTATGTAGCAAAACATAATTTATCAAATGAAATGTTCATCAAGGGAGGGTCATGACATCCTCTCTCCCATAGGCTTAACACAGTCCCATGTGTACATCAAATTTTAGCATAAAATAACATTATATATTACTTTCAAACAATTATGAAAAATATTTTTGCATGTTTGCTACTTTCTCCCAAGTAGTGTTTCTCTGAGAATAAGAGTCCACTAGACCTTGCATTGTTCCAATATTCCTTGACTCATAGACTTGGATCTGAATTTAAGGATTTTTACTGGTTGAACCTCTATAGCCTCTAGATCTACCATCGGCAAATTAGAAAAATTTATCACATGTTCATCATTAGCTATATGTTTCCTAAGCAATGAAATGTGAAAGGTGTCATGAATATTTGAAATATTGGGTGGTAAGGCAAGTTGGTATGCCATAGGACTAATATTTTCTATAAAATCAAAGGGTCCCATAAAATGTGGATCATGTTTTGTGGACTTAATAGCACTCATCTTTGGTCTCACCCTCAGGAATACTTTATCACCCACAATAAATTTTCTTTGCAACCTCGTAAGGTCAGTGTAGCTTTTCTGATGATCCACAACTTCCTTAATCCATTCTATGATAATTCTTAGTTGTTGCTCCATTTCCTTGACCATATTAGGTCTCTGTACAACCCTATCCTCTATATTATCCCAAGAAAATGGTGTTCTATATCTCCTTCTATAAAATGCTTCAAACGATACCATTCCCAAGGTTGAATGGTGACCATTGTTGTAGGTAAATTATACCCAAGTGTAGGTAGTCTTCCCAATGGGTTTTTTGATCCATACAATACATGCAAGCATGTCCTTTAACACTTAGTTCACTCTTTTGGTTTACCCATTGATTTTTGAGTGATATGTAAAACTAATTTTTAGTCTAGTGCCAATGGCACAATGTAGAACTTGCTAAAATTTAGATGTAAATCTCAAGTCTCTATCTAAAATGATCACTTTCAAAAAGCCATGAAGTCAAAATATTTCCTTGGAAATTTTTTTAGCCACAATTACAACATCATATTTAGTATTCCTAGGTATAAAGTGTGTAGCCTTGGCTAGTCTATTGACCACAACTAGGATTGTGTCATGTTGAAACCTGGTTTTAGGAAACCCTACAATAAAATCCATCAAAATAACCTACTATTTCTATGTGGGTACCTCATGAGGGTACAATAGTCTTGCAGAATGTCTATTTTCTAACTTCACTTTCTGGGATTCCATACGTTGAGTGACAAATTTAGTTATGTCCCTCTTCATTTCTAGATAGTAAAGGGTTTTCTTCATATTCTCTCTCATATTTACCCTTCCTGGATGGGCTGAATACTGAGAATGATGTGCTTCATTCATGATCATTTTCCTTAGATCTTCGCTCTCAGGAATTACTACTTTATCCTTAAAGTATAAAATACCATCCTTGGTGCTATAATATTTACCTTTCTCGGGTTCACTCTTTATCCAATCCTGAATTTGTAATACACATCTTGATATTGCATTTCTTGTATTTGTTCCATTAAAACAACATGGATGTGTGTTGATGAGGCCCAAGAATGCCTCATTATTGCACAATGTTTGACTCATTATTGCACAATGTTTGACTACCATATGATAAGTTAATTGCCAAATAGTTGACTAGAATATACTATTTGTTAAGTGTTTGCATGATTTTATGTTAGGAATACTATATCTCTATTTTTGACTATTTTTTAGCATTTTATGACTGATTTTGCGTGATTAAGTAGCAAGTAAGAATATGCATTTCAATTAACCAAATATGGTATGCTGATATCCATTAACTTCTCAATGGTTTTTGAATGTGTTCCTACCCTTCAACTTGTTTCAAATCCACATTTAAGCCAAAAGTTTAGGACTGTCATAAATTTAAAAATCTAAGAAAAATAACCATATAAAAATCAGCAAGCTGTCACTTTATAGGAACACTTCGAAGTTGTCAAGCAAAGCATGTGGATATGGATGGAATGAGTTCATAAAGACTACAAAAGACATCTGACCTATTTAGAAGCATTTCCACATGATCTAAATAGGCAGCAACAGGGTATAACAGAGCAGGGACAATTGTGCAGCACTGTTGCACTATTTCAGCATGGTTACTTGGTGAATGAAATGTATAAATTTAGTAGCAAATTTATGTACTCCTTCATGTTGATACTTGAATAATTTTTCCATGTTCTAATTTCTTTGAATTTGCAAGAAATGCCAATATTTTACAACTGTGTAGCAGAACTGGAAAATGCAGTAATTTACCATGTAAATTCCAGCAAGCTACAAATAATCAGCAAGGCATGGAATTCACATATGGAAAGAGATGAAGACCATTGAAATCTGATCCTAGGAGATAACCCACCTGAGAGATGCAAAAGAAATCACTTGAAAGCACACATTTGTTCATTCTGAAGTATATTTGGAATGAACAGATATCTTCGGAATGAGAAAACACAGTGTCTTCAGAATGAGCGGATCTTCAGAATGAAG
The DNA here is from genome assembly GCA_028583015.1 of Wollemia nobilis. NCBI lineage: Eukaryota > Viridiplantae > Streptophyta > Pinopsida > Araucariales > Araucariaceae > Wollemia > Wollemia nobilis. The sequence continues at coordinate 1,823,961 of JAQPPZ010002550.1, forward strand.
AATGCATTATCTTCAGAATGAGCGGATCTTCGAAATGAGAATTGCAGTATCTTTGGAATTAGAATTGTAGTATCTTCAAAATGAGAATTGCAATATCTTTGGAATGAGCGATCTTTGGAGTGAGAATTGCATTGTCTTCGAAATGAAGCCACTTATCTTTGGAATGAAAACATAATGTGCTTTTTGACTTATTGACCAATATTTGAAGCTGGAAAAAGGGAAATAAAGGTTTGAAAAGGTAAGGGAAAATATCTCCCATATTATTTTGTCGTCCTTGCCATCCAAAGCCACCATTTATGGAAAATATCAACTTTGATCCTCTTCTAGGATTAACACAGAAATAACTGCAACATAATAGGAAGTTGTTTGCAAAGATAGAAATGGAATATTATGAAGTGGAGAAATATGTGTGAGATATTTTTGGACTCCTCCCACGTACTCCCACCACTAAAGATGCTTTCTAAGGACCAATGACTACTGCTGCAACACAAACTGTCCAGATTTGCATTTATTTCGGATCCAGAATTATTGGCAAATGACTGTAAAATAGCACATAGGCTGATTTGAGCATGGGATATATTGTAAATATTTATATAAATAACACAGCTTCCCTCCTTGGTTGAGCCAGTTAGGAATTAGAATAGAGGAGAGTTTTTAGTAGCAGCAATTAGGACTGTACAGTGATTTTCTGTAACAGTTTTTAGCATGTTTTGTCATCAATAAAAGTGTAGTATTTTATCATTTTATGTGCTGAGTGTTAATTAGTTAAGGAGTGTTTTTCACCTCCTTCTATATCAGGAAGTATGGGCCCACTTTCAGATCTAGAAAGAGGGATTTTATGGTAGGTTTTAATCTGTAATTTTGCTGCAGTAGAATTAATAGATTGCTTGTCAGATTTCATTTTCTTGTTTTTATTTTGTGTTGTGTGATTTATGTTTCCTATTATGTTTGTGTACAGCATTTGTGTGTATGTCAGCTGAAAAATTATATTAAGCATTTTCCTTCATGTTTTCCCTGCTTTCTATTTTAGCAACTTTCCCTTTTCAGCATATTTTATTTTGCTGTCAATTCCTATAGCAGAAGCTTGACGACCTTTTGTGGCAGGGCATTGACAGGTGTTTTAGATTAGATTTCAATTCTGCAAAAGTAGATTAGATTCCAATTCTGCAAAAGTAGATTAGATTCCAATTCTGCAAAAGTAGATTAGATTTCAATTATGCAAAAGTAGATTAGATTTCAATTTAGCAATTTCAATTCTGTTATTTCAATTCTGCAAAAGTAGATTAGATTTCAATTCATGCAATTGTAGTTAATTGTTAAATTCTACAATTTAGATTTAGTTTTTAATTTCTGTAATTTATTTTAGTTTCCATTCTTCAGACTAGGTTTAGTGTGACACCAAAATGCTAAACCAAATCTGCTTCACCAATAAATGCTTGAAATCTAAATGTTTGAATTATACTTTTCCCTAGCCTTCTATCGTAGACAGCCTTGGACACCACCCCAGATTGATAAATTATTGATATTAAATGATGATATTCAATGACACTCATCATTTTGGCATCGTTTTCTGGGAACATGGTATTGTTAGAGGATAAAAGTAGTCAAATAATTATTATTGTGCTAAGTTATGAATTTCAGCGTTAAATATGAATGTAATAGCTGGTATAAATAATAATTATTGATAGCTACATTTTAGTCCATTTAGAAAACAAGCAACCACCACCTTCAACCCAACCTGGACAGGCAACCCCTGTCTATGTAAGTTGAATCTATTAAAAAAAAAATCACAAAAACTTTTGCACAATAAAAATAGGAGTTTACAACTTAATGATGATCCTAGAGTTTTCCATTATTACTTAAAGATTGTTAGGATTTTACCGTGCTAAACCACAACCTAGCAATTCTTAGCCTACATAAACAATAGTTGATCTCATTAGAGGTGATCCTACCTGACAAGTAGTTGATCTGCTAAAGTTATACACTTATTGTCTTATTGTGCAAACCAAAAATATTTTTTTATCCCAACCTATGATCAGTCTGAATAATACAGGATAGGCAACCCCTGTCTATGTAGCTGAATCTGGTATTAAAAAATAAAAATAAACCTGCAGGAAATTTTATTGACTACAGCAACATCCAACTGTGCTCAAACAAGAACTTACCTGAGCTTGAAGAGATAAAAACAATGGAGATATACATAAAACCTTTAGTCCAAACACATAGAAATTAGCCTTGGATAAAGGAGAAAAACTACACATAGAAAATTTACTTCCATTGAACTCAATAAGAAATTACAAACGGGTAAATTATGTCCTCCTAGGAATGAAACAAATTGAAGTGCAGCCAAGAAAATACTTGAACATTATTAGCTGGCTGAATTATAAACAAAAAAGCAAAATTGTTGCTATTTTGAAACAATATTTCAATCCCTTTACATAGAATTACAAAGGTATATCAAGATTTTATCTTGATGTAAGCACTTAACATCTTTTGGGAATTGGTATTTAATTGTTTCAAGAACAGATTGACAAGATTTTGCAGACTAGGAGGCATGGACAACACTTGATTGAAGAAGTTTTCAGATATGGAGCAGTGCTTCTTTCTCCCATTGGTAATTCATGGAGGATGTTAGTGGTGAATGGACATTGCCTTTGGGTATACCATGCACCATTAACTAAGGAGGAGTTCTTGAAGGAGATTCCATTGGATGTACACATAATGGAAGAGAATTTCTCTTCAATATCATATTTAGAGTGATGATAAAAAGTTTGAAAAAAAAAGAAAAAAATACAAGAAAAGCAAAAAAAAAAAAAGAATAGTCTTGTTTGTGAACTTCCTTCTGTTTGTGAACTTCCATTGAACTACACATCTTGATATTGCATTTCTTGTATTTGTTCCATTAAAACAACATGGATGTGTGTTAGAAAAACTATGTGTCTTCTCCTACTCAATGCATCAACGACTTTATTCACTTTCCCCTTTATATACTCAATTATAAAATCATAGTCGGCAAGAAATTCCATCCATCCTCTCTACTTGGCATTTAGCAAAGGCTGAGTAAATATGTATTTTGAGCTTTAATGGTCTATTCTCTACTAAAATGGTTTATCTAACAAGTAGTATCACCAAATTTTGAGTGCAAATACCACTGCTACTAGTTATAGGTCATGGGTTGCATAATTAACCTCATGTTGTTTTATCTTCCTTGAGCCATATGCTACTACAACCTCATCTTGAGAGAGCAATCCTCCCAAATCTTCCAATTATGCATCTGTATAGATAGAAAAACTACCATAAGGATCTGGTATCTTCAGTATGGGGGATGTGGTGAGTTTTTGTTTAAGCATTTCAAAAGCTACCTCATGTTTATCCAACCATTTGAACTCTCTTTCTTTCCTCTAGAGGTTAGTTATAGGAGTAGTTATCTTGGCAGAAACCTTCACATAATGCCTATAGTATCAATTCAAACCCATGAAACTCTAGACTTCTATCACATTAGTAGGTGACAACTAGTTTAGTATGGCTTCTATCTTTTTAGAATCCACCGTGATCCCTTCTATGAAAGTGATGTGCTCTAAATATTGTACCTCTAGCACATAGAATTCACAGTTTCAAAGATTCCCATACAATTGATTCTTTCTTAGAAATTCTAGAAAAATATTAAGGTGTTGATCATGCTCTAACTTATCCCAAGAATATATCAATATATCATTTAGGAACACAAGGATAAATCAATCCAAGAGCTTCCTAAAAATTTTATTCATTAGGTTCATGAATGTTTCTAGTGCATTCATTAGACAAAAGGTAATATTTTTAACTCGTAGTGTCCATCACAAGTTTTGAAGGTTGTTTTGTGGGTATCCTTCTCACAGATCCTCAATTGATGATATCTTGATTTAAGATCGATCTTTGAGAAAATAGTAACATGTTTGAGTTGATCAAAGATATTTTCAATTCTAGGGAGAGGATATCTATTCTTTATAGTTACCTTATTCAACATTCTATAGTCTATGCACAATCGAAGGGATCCATACTTCTTTTTAACAAATAGCATAGGTGCACCCTAAGGTGACACACTAGGCTTTATTAGCAACTTTTCCAGCAATCCTTGCAACTATACCTTTAACTCTTGCATCTATATAAGGTTTATATTGTACGGATCCCTATGTATAGGCTTAGTTCTAGGCTAGAGTTTAATAGTGAAGTCAAATTCACACTTTGGAGGTAGTCCTAGTAACTCTTCTAGAAATACATCTTTTAATTTTTGGAGAACATAGTGTTTTTCAAAAACTTCATTCTTCTTCTCACTTTCTATTTCATTCAATTTTACCACATAAATAGTTCCTCCTCTTTTCATTTTCTTTCTAAGTTGCATTGCAAAGAGGATTTGGGATCCCCCTTGTAGGTTGTATACTCTATGTACTTTATTGCCATACTTAGAGTATTTCATCCATCTCTCTTGGAAATGGACCATGGCCTTATGTGATTGTAGCCAATCCATTCCTAAGACTATGTTAAAGGCATGTAGTGGTGCTACATATAGACAACCTACTGTTGTACCACTAGGTAGGGTAATAGCGGTCACAGGATAATACTAAACTATAGAGTAGGTCTATTTGAAGTTATACTCGATCTTCCACCCATGTGCTAATATTCTCGACCTCTTTGGTATTTCTTTAATTAGGCTAATGGAAGCAAAGCTATCCATGGCACCACTATTTATTAAAATTCTAAAATTCCTACCAAATATTTTATCTTTTATCATAAGTGGAGTGGCTTGGCTTTCTATATTATGGCTTCATGTTGTTGCATAGATATTGTGTGTAGGTTCCTTTCGGTCAGTATCCTTGTAGGTGATTTCCTTTCCCTTTGAACTCAATTCAACTTTGTGTAGGAATTGATTGGCATAGTGAGGTATTTTAAAATTTTATCATCATTCTTTAGGTCCAAGGTGAGTTTTCTTATTTTACCCTTATTTTGTTTTCACTGCTGGAGGAATATTGACCTACCCTTATGATAAATTTTGGTTATTCCCATTGCTACAATATTTTCATCAAAACCTATTCCTAAACTTCCCCTGCTTCTTGTTATTCCCTTTATCCTATCTAGGGGGACTTCTACTCCGTTTTCCACTTTGCAAAACCTGCACTGTTTCTTTTCCTCAGTGCTTCTCTGCCTTGCTCATCTAAATATTCATAATCAAATTAAGGTTTGAGATATGTTTTAGCTTTTATAACAAAACCATAGGCTTTCTATAGTGCAGTAGGTTCTCACATATCTACCTCTTGCCCTATCCTATATTTTCTCCTAGTATAAACTTATGGATCTTCATTTTCTCGTTATAAGTAGGCACATATTTCAATAGATTGAAAAAAAAATTATAGTATGCTTCCACTATCCTAGTTCCCTATCAATTTTTAGTGAACTCCTCAAAATTATGGTAATAAAAGTGCTTCATAGAGGAATATTTCTTTAAATTTTATTACAAACTCTTCCCATTTTAGATTGATTAATGCCTCCAGTCCTTGTACCTCACTATATGTTTCCCACCAATATAATTGATGCAGCATGGCATAAGATGTTTGAGTATTTGTGGAATAGTTCTTCATATTATAGTAGATTTCTATATCTTTTAGCCAATCTTTGACTTTGTTGCCATCTTCTTCTACATTGAACTTGGAAGATATAAGATGTTTCATGTCCCTACCTAGCTCTGCCTCTAACCTTATCCTAGCTAGTTGTGCTTCTAACAAGGGTTCATCACCTCACCTACATCTAGAGATTTCAATTTGTGCTTCCTGATTTAACATAGCTTCCAAAAATTGCATATGCGTTTCCACCTATTCCCAAAGTAAAGCCACCATGGTAGTGATATCCCTCCCTCATTATTATGGTTTTCTAAACCTACGTCCACTATCCTATCCTCCCCATTATTTTTCCATTTCCACCTTGGTGGTGGGGTAGCACCCCTTCTTCTTCTCTTGGGTGGCATTATCGTTGAGAACATACAAGGAGAGATAGCTGGAGTCAATTTCACAATATTCATCTCTAAATTGGTTCTCCTACTAGCAATTATGCTCTTAGTTGATCAAACTATACAATCGATCTCTACCTCCACTAATTTTACTTCTTTCATAGGTAGAGCCTCTATAATGTGCATTTCTTATAGCACTCTATATAATCTTACATAAGGGAACATGCATCCCTATGAACCAAGCGCTTTGATACCAAATATCACAACCCTAAAATTTTCCCATCTATTTTTTTAATATATATATTGATATCCTTACATCAGTTTTGTAACTGAATATTCCTAGAGGCACACCCATCCCTACTCCTTGTATAATTCCTTCTATGCAAAGGCACTAGATGTTTACTTACGGTTCAAGTTATCCATCTCATGGATCCAAAGAGCTAAAATTGACCTCTCCTTTCATTCTATTGAAAGGCACCAGTCACACTTATAACCCACATAAATAATTCTAAGTGAGTATATTTGCATGCAAGGGTTATCTATCCATCTCATATCCATTTGAGTTAGACATCCCCTAATAGCCTTGTTTCTAATTATTTCATTGAGGAACAACATTATGCCTATTTAGTTCCTCTAATATAATTGTAATGGAGTCTCACTACTCTTTAGACCCTTCAATTTATTCAATAATACCAATAATTTCTTGTCTCTATTAGGCATCCCTTAAAAACCCCCAACAAGGTTCTTTTTATATTAATTTGAGGTAGCATCAAACTAACCTATTTAGTTTACACCATTTACCACCACATAAATAACTTCATGAAAGTATTGGGTCACATCAATTAAATACCCCAAGAGGATTTCTTTTGCTATTAGATAAGAACATCACAAAAGGTACTAATCCATAATTTAACATTTCATTAACCAACATTGCTTCTTTTACCAAGCATTGATTATTTGCCACATGACATAAGCATTATCGTGAAAGTATTAAACCACATCAATTAAATATCCCATGAGGAATTCCTTTACCATTAATTAGAAGCATCATATAGCTTTCTTTCTAACATTCATAAATTAGATAACCAACATTATTTATATTGCAGAATTAACATAAAGAGTCATAGCAATTATAAAAATTTAAAGTAGAAAGGCCATAAAAGGATTCACCACAAATTCATACAGATTTATCCTATAAAACCCCCTTGTGGGGAAAAACTAGCCAAAAGTCATGTCCTCCTTAATTAATTTCAAGGCAAATCATTCTTTACAAATAAAGTCAAAGACATTCCATTCTATCTTTTTCCTTCTCTAGGATATTCCATGATCCTACATATTAAAATTCGTCACTCAATGGAATATTTACAAACCATACCTTGCCTAGGATTTCAATATCCATAAGTATTTCCATATACTATGGTCCTCATTACTATTAGAACAACATTACCACTTACACATCACTCTTTGATACGTACTGTTGGAACAAAATCTGCCTTCGGTTAATAGTGTTGCGCCTTAGACTTTGCCAACATTGAATAGACAGATCTTGCTTGAGATCATCTGTCTAGTCTCCAGAGAAGGTTGGTTCCTTTGAGTTTTTTAGAGAAAAGGGGAACAAGAGATAAGGGAAATATAGCCTAAGCTAGAAATTTTCTCATGGTACAGATTGGACAACAACAAACATTGATGATGCAGATTACTACTTTCAGAGTTTTCTTTATATCTTCTTTATAGAAAACATGAATTCCTGAGTGTGACTTTTAGATGTTCGTCTAAAAGCATGTAAATATCTTTTAATGTTCAACTCTAGAAACAAGATTTATACGTGCACAGTCCAGATTTTAGAATAGATACATTATAAAACTTAGAATGAATAAAAGTTAAAACACCAGATACATACACTTGCACACAGAAGTTTCGAAAGCTAGAAGAAGAAATATTTTATTGCTTGTAATCCAGTACATGTACATCAAGCTTGTAAACGTCCAAGAGCCGACCCTTTTTTTGGAGTCGCTCACCCCTATATATACCCTAAAAGAGTATCTTTTTCTAAGTACATCTTACTATTTTACAAGCAATCATCTGCAGTTTCTAATAATACACAACAAGTCTTCTATGAATTAGATATCTTCTCTGTAGATTAGATTCTAGATGAGCCTGTCACATTTTCAATCATCTGGCAAGCCTGCTCTATCCTAGATTTCTGATAATCATGTCAGAAATCACTTCTTGGTGTCAGTGCATGCCTTTGATTGCCAAAAATACATTTTATTCCTTTACAGCTGGCGTGTCATGAAATCGTGACATTCTTTCCTTGCTTTGCTCTTTTGCCGCCTCCAGCCATGAAAATGAGACATGTCACGAAATCATGACATTCGTCTCTTGTTTTGCTCTTCTATCGCTTCCAACCATGAAAATGAGACATGTCATGAAATCGTGACATTCGTCTCTTACTTTGCTCTTTTGCTGCCTCCCGTCATGAAAATGAGACATGTCACGAAATCACGACATCCGTCTCTTGCTTTGCTCTTTTGTCGCTTCCAACCGTGAAAATGAGACATGTCACGAAATCGTGACATTCATCTCTTACTTTGCTCTTTTGCTGCCTCCAGCCATGAAAATGAGACATGTCACGAAATCGTGACATCCGTCTCTTGCTTTGCTCTTCTACCCACGAAAATGCAACATGTCGCGATATCGTGACACTTCTGCCTCTTTGTTCTCTTTTGTTGCTCTTAGCCACGAAAATGCAACATGTCGCGATATCGCGACACTTTTTCCTCCTTGCTCCCTTTTGTTGCTCTTAGCCATGAAAATGCAACATGTCATGATATCGCGACACTTTTTCCTCCTTGCTCCCTTTTGTTGCTCTTAGCCGCAAAAATGCAACATGTCACGATATCGCGACACTTTTGCCTCCTTGCTCCCTTTTGTTGCTCTTAGCCGTGAAAATGCAACATGTCGCGATATCGCGACACTTTTTCCTCCTTGCTCCCTTTTGTTGCTCTTAGCCACGAAAATGCAACATGTCATGATATCACGACACTTTTTCCTCCTTGCTCCCTTTTGTCGCTCTTAGCCACGAAAATGCAACATGTCGCGATATCGCGACACTTTTCCTCCTTGCTCCTTTTTGTTGCTCTTAGCCACGAAAATGCAACATGTCGCGATATCGCGACACTTTTTCCTCCTTGCTCTTTCTCTTTGCTTTGGACCACAAAAATGCAACATGTCGCGATATCGTGACACTTTTTCCTCCTTGCTCTTTCTCTTTGCTTTGGACCGCGAAAATGCAACATGTCGCGATATCGCGACACTTTTTCCTCCTTGCTCTTTCTCTTTGCTTTGGACCATGAAAATGCAACATGTCACGATATCGCGACACTTTTTCCTCCTTGCTCTTTCTCTTTGCTTTGGACCGCGAAAATGCAACATGTCGCGATATCGCGACACTTTTTCCTCCTTGCGGTGTTTTGCTTTTTCTTTGATCTTTAGCATATGGGCCACTTCGGTCTTCTTGGAAAATATGCAAAAAGGTGCATCAGCTATTTTTCTATAGTTAGTCACTTTTTGACTAACATTCTTGGCGCCTTCCGGGGGATTTTTTGCTTGCAAAAATTTTGAACCAGGCCTTCATCCATTGGGAAACGGAGTCAACAACGCAGTTGTAAAAAGAATCTTTCAGAGAAAGACAAAGAACACAGGAAAATGCACTTAGATTAAAAGTGAACATTACCTCGTCAAAACTCCCTCTATACCTTAGTATCTCTATTAAAAAAAAATGTCGACTTCTGATTGGCTGCGACTAAAATTTTTTGTTAAGGCCAAAAAATGGTAATATTTACAAATATTGTCTGAATATACTTATATTATACTGTACATATAATTCCTTTTCTGCTTTCTCAACAGAAATATAACTTTAGGTGAAATGCATTCACCGTGATGGGAAGAACCAATCCATCTTGATCTTTCAACTCGAAAGCATTGAACTGTTTCTCTGAAACAATTTCAAATGGTCCCTCCCGAGAAAGCATCGAATTTATCATGGTTACCTGGCTTAGCTTTCTTTACATTCCATTTCAAAACCAAGTCTCCCACTCTAAATTTTTTGGCGGTTGTCTTTTTGTTGAACCATCCTTCAGTATCTGCCATATGCTTTTGATTGTGATTGTATGATTGCTCTCTTTGTTCTTCTAACTGTAAGAGCTGCATTACTCCTGCAACTGTGTGTAGAATTTGGTCAATCTGAGGTAGCGGGTAATGATCTTTGAGTGATGCTCTGTTCAGATTTCTGAAATCTACACACAATCTGATATCTCCATTTTTCTTCCTGACTGGTACCAAGTTTGCCACCCAGGTGGAGTGTTTAACAGGGTATACTATTTTAGCTTGAAGGAGTTTTAGCAGTTCTTGTTTCATCAAAGATTCTATCTTCGGATTCACTGGTCTTTGCTTTTGCCTAAAAGGCTTAGCTCCTTCTGATTCTATGGTATGTTGAATAACATCTTTATTGTACACTTTTAGATCACTATACACCCAAGCTATGATGTCAGGGAATTTTTTACACAATTCTCTGATCTGGTTCACTTCCTCTTCTGTACAACTGATTCCAACCTTAATCATTTTTCCTGGCTCCAACTCTACATCTTTGTATCTTCGTTTATCGACCTTGATTTTTTGGCCAACTTCTCTATCATTGTTATCAAACAGGCTTTCAAGGGTGATGAGACCCTTAGGAATATGATTGTTTTTTAACTGAATAATATCCTCTTCCTCTTCATCCTGCAGATCCCGGTTGGCTCGAGCAATTCATTTCATGGATTAAGAAATCCAGTATCTGTTCATCATTTTCAAAAACTTGCCAAAAAATATTTTTATCAAGCACTGAAGGCCTGTATATAAGTCTAACAGTTTTAGACTTCTGAATAACATTACTTACAGGACAAAAATTAGCTCCCACTGAAGCTAACAAATCTGCGTGGGTATTCTGTTCTCTAGGGATAAACTTTATATTTAGGGCCTCAAAGGCCTCTAAGAGATCCCACACTTTGTTCCTGTAAGCCTTCAAATAATGTTGTTTACTTATACATTTTTTGGTGACTTGATTCACAATAAGTTTTGAATCTCCATAGATGAGTAACTGTTTGATTCCCAATTTCTCAGCCTTTCTTAACCCTAAGCACAGGGCCTCATATTCTACTGCGTTATTGGAGCAACTCCAAGTCAACCTGTAAGAGAAAACCTTTTCCTCTCCGGTGGGAGAAATCAAAACTATTTCGGCACCAGCTCCATTCTTGCACCTAGCCCCATCAAAGAAAAGCTTCCACAATTGATTCACAGAACCATCCTTTTCTAGGGAGGGTATCAATTTTCTTTTTGGTTTCTCAATAGAATAGTTTCCTATTTCTGTTTCTATCATGGCATTAAAATTCTGTAGAGAAAACTCGTCCTCGGCTTGGAGCTCTTCTAATGTTTCTTCCATTAGATCTTCTTCTATTGTTTCTTCGATCATCATATTTACACGGTCGGTTTCACCAATATTTTCTACATGAAACGTAGATGGTTTCTCATTAAAAATCTTGACCCTTCTACCTTTGAAAGGTATCTCCAAATGAGAATAATCTAAGGATAAGTATCCTCCTATATTTGTTGTGAACTCTCTGGATAGACACATACCAAAATAGGGCTCCAAGTCTACGACTACTACCTCTTGTATGACTGTCATCTGAGGCATTTTATGCAGCCGTATGGGAATATCCTTTATCACTCCTACAGTTTTTACTGGAGTACCATCTAACTGTAGGATGCCTACGCTGCTCCTAGTGTACTCCATTCCCATAATATCACATACTGCTTTGGGTATCACAGTGGTAGCAACTGAATCTATCATGCAGTTGTGGACAACCCATCCTTCCATTTGAAGGGACAAATAAAAGGGTGGTGGCCTGTTCTTACCAGTGGTAGACGTCAAGTTCGTTAGAACCATTTTTGAAGATGATGCAGTCCCACCTCCATTTTTCATTGTTCTTAGGGATTCCTGTAGGAGATCGATTTGACCTGGGATTTGAAGAGCATCATACATACTTGCCTTAGAAGGAGTCTTTTTCATTTCCTCTACTATACTGAATGTAGGTGAATCAACTATTCTTTCTCTTTCTTTGGCAAAAGTTTCATATTTATTTTTGTATCCCTGGGTAGCTTCGGTTCTTTGCCTTTTTGTCGGTGAGGGGAATCTCAACCTTTCCCTAGCCTGTTCTTGGGTTTCATTTTCCCCCCGAGGAATAAATTCTTTGTGTGTTTCTTGCCCTTGAATTTTGGCTGGAAACTGATATTTTCTTTCCTGAGGGAGACTTCCCTTAGGAGTTTCTTTGGGAACTTCCTTGGGAGCGGGGGAAACATTCAATGGCTGAAGCTCTTTAGGGTCTACTTGCGGTGGTTTCTTACCCGATCTTGTCAAAACTGAAACCTGTTCTACTGTAGGCATCATGAAGTTGTGGTCCTTCTCTCTAATTATATTTACATGGCCTTTCATTTTTTCTTTACTCTTTTCAACTGCTATACTTTGTACATAATGTTGGTGTATCATACACGAACTTTCCCCATGTGGATCGTTACATGTAGTACACCAAAAGTTAAAATCAGTGGGAGGCTCCTCGGCCTCCACTGTCTCATTTGTATATACCGTGCTCGGTCTCTCTTGTCCCCTATTGCTTGATTGTGCTGCATCTCTTGTTACCTGAGGGAACCTCCTTGGCAGAAAATTCCTTTCAACCTCTCTCTTTTTCATGGATGCCATTTCATTTGACAATGTCTTCATTGTATCAATTATGGTCGTGTATTGATCATTGGGGGGAGCTGATGCAAGGGGTGTGGCTGGTAATGCAAGGAATGTAGGAGGTGCGGCTATAGATGGGAGGGCCTACGTTGATGGGAGTACAGGCAGTTTAGAAATTGATGCTTGGGAAAGCTCTGGTACAATTGGCAATAGACTCTTTGATGGATATCTTTTTGTAGCGATGAGATCAGCTTCACCCTTTGCTGCCTCTAGATAGATCCCAAGAAAAGTGGTTACATGGGATTGCCTTATTATCATACTGAGATCTGAATCAAAAGCCCTTAAATAATAGCATATAGCTTGTTCTTCCATGGGTTTTAGGCCTTGCGGTACTCTACCATGAGTTCTGGTAAATCTGATGTTGAAATCTTGGATTTCTTCTTGTGGATGCCTCTCAATGACAGTGAATTGATTCAGCAATGTGAAAGGATCCGCATGTATATTAAATTCATCGACCAGACGGCCGGCAAGTACTGCCCAAGAAGTAATGGATCCAATGGGAAGCGCTCTGTACCAATAGAGCATCTTTCCTTTCAAAGATATAACCAACAATCTGACCATTACATCTTCCTGAGTGATGTTGTAAATAGATGCTAGCGATGATACATCTAAACAGTGCTCATCTGTTGTTTTGCCTATTCCGTCAAAGGTCGGTAATGCTTTTAGTGCAGCTTGTGGAATTTGGTGGTGTGCTCCCAAGTTCAAAGGGCCAGTTTGATTCCACACAAGATGCGTTGGGGCAGGGGTGGCTGCCATGATTGCTAAAGGAGTTACAACCGCTATGGGATTGCTTGCAGATGCTCCTACAATGGGTGTTAAAGAGGTGCTAATGGTGTCGGGTGGATTTGATCGTGCGGCTAGCACAGGGTGTGCTTTTAGGCTTTCGAGATGTAGTTCAAAGAACTCGATAGGTTCTTCAGAGTTTCTAGCTCGGGATCTGGTTATCATATGGCTATATAACCAGAAGGTTTTTAGACAAGGTCTTTCTTTTATGGTCTAAATTGCAACGGAGTCGCTAGGTGGTTTTTCTTGAGATTTTCAAACAAAAAGGCTCTTAAGGTAAAACACCAAAACTTATACAATACTGTGGGATTGCTGGTCCCATCGGGCATGCCAAAAACTATTGGAACAAAATATGCCTTCGGTTAATAGTGTTGTACCTTAGACTTTGCCAACATTGAATAGACAGATCTTGCTTGAGATCATCTGTCTAGTCTCCAGAGAAGGTTGGTTCCTTTAAGTTTTTTAGAGAAAAGGGGAACAAGAGATAAGGGAAATATAGCCTAAGCTAGAACTTTTCTCATGGTACAGATTGGACAACAACAAACATTGATGATGCAGATTACTACTTTCAGAGTTTTCTTTATATCTTCTTTATAGAAAACATGAATTCCTGAGTGTGACTTTTAGATGTTCGTCTAAAAGCATGTAAATATCTTTTAATGTTCAACTCTAGAAACAAGATTTATACATGCACAGTCCAGATTTCAGAACAGATACATTATAAAACTTAGAATGAATAAAAGTTAAAACACCAGATACATACACTTGCACATAGAAGTTTCGGAAGCCAGAAGAAGAAATCTTTTATTGCTTGTAATCCAGTACATGTACATCAAGCTTGTAAACGTCCAAGAGCCGACCCTTTTTTTGGAGTCGCTCACCCCTATATATACCCTAAAAGAGTATCTTTTTCTAAGTACATCTTACTATTTTACAAGCAATCATCTGCAGTTTCTAATAATACACAACAAGTCTTCTATGAATTAGATATCTTCTCTGCAGATTAGATTCTAGATGAGCTTGTCACATTTTCAATTATCTGGCAAGCTTTGCTCTATCCTAGATTTCTGATAATCATGTCAAAAATCACTTCTTGGTGTCAGTGCATGCCTTTGATTGCCAAAAATACATTTTATTCCTTTACAGCTGGCATGTCGTGAAATCGTGACATTCTTTCCTTGCTTTGCTCTTTTGCCGCCTCCAACCACAAAAATGAGACATGTCATGAAATCATGACATTCGTCTCTTGTTTTGCTCTTCTACCACTTCCAACCATGAAAATGAGACATGTCGCGAAATCGCGACATTCGTCTCTTACTTTGCTCTTTTGCTGCCTCCCACCGTGAAAATGAGACATGTCGCGAAATCGTGACATCCGTCTCTTGCTTTGCTCTTCTGCCGCTTCCAGCCATGAAAATGAGACATGTCACGAAATCATGACATTCATCTCTTACTTTGCTCTTTTGCTGCCTCCCACCATGAAAATGAGACATGTCACGAAATCGTGACATTCGTCTCTTGCTTTGCTCTTCTCGCTCCATGAAAATGAGACATGTCACGATATCGCGACACTTCTGCCTCTTTGTTCTCTTTTGTTGCTCTTAGCCATGAAAATGCAACATGTCACGATATCGCGACACTTTTGCCTCCTTGCTCCCTTTTGTTGCTCTTAGCCACGAAAATGCAACATGTCGCGATATCGCGACACTTTTGCCTCCTTGCTCCCTTTTGTTGCTCTTAGCCATGAAAATGCAACATGTCACGATATCGTGACACTTTTGCCTCCTTGCTCCCTTTTGTTGCTCTTAGCCACGAAAATGCAACATGTCATGATATCGTGACACTTTTGCCTCCTTGCTCCCTTTTGTTGCTCTTAGCCGTAAAAATGCAACATGTCGCGATATCACGACACTTTTGCCTCCTTGCTCCCTTTTGTTGCTCTTAGCCGGAAAAATGCAACATGTCCTCCTTTCTCCCTTTTGTCGCTCTTAGTTGCAAAAATGCAACATGTCGCGATATCGTGACACTTTTTCCTCCTTGCTCCCTTTTGTTGCTCTTAGCCACAAAAATGCAACATGTCGCGATATCGCGACACTTTTTCCTCCTTGCTCTTTCTCTTTGCTTTGGACCGCGAAAATGCAACATGTCACGATATCGTGACACTTTTTCCTCCTTGCTCTTTCTCTTTGCTTTGGACCGCGAAAATGCAACATGTCGCGATATCGCGACACTTTTTCCTCCTTGCTCTTTCTCTTCGCTTTGGACCGTGAAAATGCAACATGTCGCGATATCGCGACACTTTTTCCTCCTTGCTCTTTCTCTTTGCTTTGGACCACGAAAATGCAACATGTCGCGATATCGCGACACTTTTTCCTCCTTGCGGTGTTTTGCTTTTTCTTTGATCTTTAGCATATGGGCCACTTCGGTCTTCTTGGAAAATATGCAAAAAGGTGCATCAGCTGTTTTTCTGTAGTTAGTCACTTTTTGACTAATAGTACCTCCACTCTAGATCCGATTTAGAGATGGATCCATCATCAAATATTTAGTACAAGTTCTATCTAACTATTACAACACATTCAACTTGATGGCATGATACCTTCTACTACTTTCATTAAATAAAATCTACCTAAGATGTATCTACCCACTACCAATATGGTTCCCATTGTAACCACAAACTCAAAATCGAAGTAACAAACTTCCCACCAAAAATATTGCATTATAAATATGAATGTTATCGAGCTTGAGTGAGCTATTAAAATTCTAGAATACATCTATATTTATCTCAGCACTGAATACACGAGATTTAACATTCTCATAGAGCACACTTCCATAGCCCTTATAACATGGATTTAAATCTGAGCCACCGATACACATGGGTAAGACTTTGAGGTTAACTCAAACTCTTAACTAAAACTAACAATTGTATGCTAAGAGTTGATATAGTAATATCTTCAAAGACAATGATCATCACAATACTTTTTCAAGGAAAACATGGAGCTCACATCGGTATCCATAAGAACAAAGGTGCATGATTAACCCCTCACTATTTATGTACTTACCCATACCTAGTAACTCCCTCTCTATGAATGACCAGGTAATGAAGAGGACTCATTCATATCAAATCAAACTAACCACTTGTACCCTATGTTTCCAAGAAATTTCAACTACACTTCTCAGAATAAGTATATCTAACCAGCCAATAAAGGTGGAGTGGGAATCATCATAAGAATCCTTCAGGATATGAACCCAAGTGTAAAGGCTCCTAACATATCCTAAAATCAACTGAACAGACGATAAGCTTGCTATCTATATTGAATCTAAACATTTAGCAAAGTACAATATTAATCCGAAGGTAAAGCATTACATCATATGTCCAACAAATTTTACAACCTACTTCTTTGAGGTAAAGCACTATATCGGACATACAACAATTACACAATATATTTACTTGAGGTAAAAGCATTATATCAAACGTCTAGAAATTACACAATCTATTTAATTGAATTAAAAGCATTATATCAAAAATTTAACAACTACACAATCTATTTACTTGAGGTAAAAGCATTATATCGAACATCCAATAATTACACAATATATTTACTTGAGGTAAAAGAACTATATCAAACATCCAACAAACCACTATCAAACAATGCAAAAATACTAAGGATATACCAACCTACAAAACATTAGTGTTTTTAGTAAACCGAGGTAAGGTCCTTTTTCAACCTCTTCCCCGCTCTATACTCCCAATTACTTGCAACTTCCTTTGCTTCCAACCTCCTCATCCTTTACAAACTAGTCACTTCTTTTTTTCTTTTTGTCCACAAACTTCAGTCCACCATTAATGGGATTCGATCCTTTTTTTATGAATTCCACCAAACACATCCTTATCAACTCGTGTGTGCCCTTACTTTAATGTGTGCATGATCTCTATATTTCTTGGATTCTTGTCGAAACTGCCCTTCATTAACAAAATTGGGTGTCCCTAGGTTGTTCAATGTTCATCTCCAGCTAGTCCCATAACAAGCTCTCACTTGAACTAGAGTGGAAACCCATATTACACAGGTGGAGGCAATATGACTATTATTGATGAATTTTTTCCACATAATACTTACCTTCTCCATGATGGCCAATACCGAAATTTTCTCAAAGTTCCATAAAACAGGTGTCATGAGCCTTGTTGAGGATAACTTAGGCTTATTCACTTAAGCCTAAGTTAATATACTATTTATTATTATTCCTATTTCTTGCACTTTGTATTCACGTGAGGCATAGTATGCCCATGTTAGAAATAGGTTGTTAGCATGTTGTTAGCATGTTGTTATATGTTAGTTAACTGTTAGAGATCTTGTTTGTCTTCTAGCAGTTAGTGGACATCCATAGTTAGCATTTTGTGAACTAGTAGTTAAGTGGTTGGCCATGTTTGGCAGATTGTTGCAACCACTTAACCTACGTGAGATTCCTATGTAATCCTATATATTACTTGCATTTCATGAATAAAGTAGCTTCATAATTTGATCCTACATCATTGGTAATCAGAGCCAAGGATATTTTTTTTTTTGCTGGAGAGAAGGCAAACTGCCACTTCACTGCTAGATGCCTAGTGAGAAGTGCTAGTGCATGAGATCCTAGGAAGGTGTTGAATGGGAGTTGTCTTGAAGTCACCCACAACACTAGGTGAAGCTGATAGGGTATAAATTTTTCCTCCACTTATCTGCCTTGAAGAGAGGTTGAAGTTTTCCTTGAAGGAGAAGTTGAGTTAATCTCAACAGTTCAAGTGAAGTTCAAATTGGAGCTTTATATTTGCATTAAAAAAAAAAAAAGTTAAGTTCATCTTGACAAAGAGTTTTCTTTTTGCATGAAAATATTCTCATAAAATAT
The DNA here is from genome assembly GCA_028583015.1 of Wollemia nobilis. NCBI lineage: Eukaryota > Viridiplantae > Streptophyta > Pinopsida > Araucariales > Araucariaceae > Wollemia > Wollemia nobilis. Next base: position 1,842,437 of record JAQPPZ010002550.1, read on the forward strand.
TATCATAAAAAAATTGTATGCATGAAAATAAATATATATTTTTTTAAATATTCATAATCTTTGAATATTTTATTTAAAAAAAAAAAACATGCATAATTTTCTTGAATAGGCTATTGCCTATTTTGGAGCCATTGGAGAGTAGCAACTATTTGGGGTCCCATTGACCACCCAAGTAGTCGGTGACCGACAACAGGCACCAACCACCTGACCAGCAGCCGACACCTACCACCGACGACCACTACCGGCCACCCCCAGTGGTCACCCTCGATGGCACCATCGACAGTCGATGGCACCACTGACACCGGTGCTAGCCCAAGAATAGGCCGACCTCTGGCCAGTGCCAAGCACCACCATCGGCAACTGGCAGCCTCTGCCACTGTGGCTGCAGGTCACCGACCGTAGCGACCGACATCACAGTTAGGGCGTCGACTGCAGCGCTGCTGAAGCCCAGCACTGTCACACACCAAAGTCAGCAACAAGGCTGACAACAGTCCATTGCGACCACCAGACAACTCTAGGCCGAGCCCAAACTCTCCATCGAGCCATCCCAATGAAACCTGACCATCACAGTCAGCCTCCCCTGCACAGGCGACGTTCGTCACATCAATAACGCTCCATTTTTTATGTGTGCTCCTAAGATTTCTGGCGACAACGACTGTGAAAATTCCATCCTCTACGTCAATCCCAAATTCCAACAGACAGAATACGAAGGCGATTTGAAAAATCTGACGCGACTCTGCGAGTTCCTATGTTTCCCGACTCGAGTTGCAGTTTTTCGACGAAGAAAGATAAAAGCCGATGAAATAAAATAAATTTTGCTAAGGTTAAAAAAAAATTCGGCGGTCACATAATTCTTTTTCAGCAGGGTTTAATTTCGAAGACAAGATTCTCTTTCGGTGGGCAGAAACCAGTCACCGATGACTACAGGCAAGGAACGGTCTTTTAGTTGTGGGAATTGTCCCACATTCATAGAGCGAGGCACATACAGCGGTTTATAACCGCGCCCACACACCATAGAAGGATATCACCTCTTGGTTGTTACTCTAGTTGCATCGCATGGGCGGCAGTAACCAGTGGTGGGGCACGCATTTCGAGATCAAAGCAGAACCGCTTGGAGGCTCCTAACTGCTATTTGCCGCACACGTGACCTGTTGTTTCCTGCCACATGGCAGTTTTCGAGTCATGGACTGTTCGGCTTGGGTGGGAGTTGACCGACCAACCCAATTTTTGGCAGGAAATAATTTTTTTTGATGTGAAATTCAACTTCAAATATTGAAATTCTGAGGACTTCAAAACTTGCAAAATTGGCACCCAAGGTGATAACTTTCTCGTTATTGGTCCGTTTTTGACCAAATTTTTTGTATTATTTTGAAAATTTTCTGAAGATTGCTAATTTTTCCTCCTAACCTAATTTACAGTATTGTAAAAGGGCTAAATTTTGTCATTTTTAAGTGCTTACATTTTTGCAAAATTGAAAATTTTAATTTTGTAAAAGCACTAAAATAGCCCTATTTTTTAGAGCAAAATTTTTGTAAAATCTAGGCAATTGTTGCATTAGGAACATTGTCAAATTCCTAAGCCTAGATAATTTTTTGCAAGACCATTTTGTAATCCTCCTAGTCTGGCAGATACTAGGAAAAATATGGCTCATGACCTCAGAACAAACATGGAAAACCTCACTGAAGTAGTAGACATTTTGGCAGAAAAAGTGAGAGACATTGTTATGCAGTTTAATCCTGGTGAACTCAAAATCCACCATAATCATGCAAACAAATCCAAATGTGAGGTTAAAATGTATGATGGATCTAGGGATCCCGATGTCTTATCTGCATGGATTTTGGATATGCAAACTTGGTTTGCTTATGCTGAAATTTTGGAGGATGAAAAAGCCACATTTGCTACACTAAAACTCATAGGTTTAGCAAAAGTTATCATTGTAGAAATATAGAGCCATAATGCCACCATGACTTGGAAAGAATTAACTCAAATTCTGAAAAACACCTTCTTTCCACCAAACTACCAAAGTGACCTCACGACCAAGTGGTATAGATTGAGGTAAACCTGTGGAATGTTAGTTTTTGATTTTATTTTCCAATTTAATAGGTTGAGGGTATTGCTTGGTGTGAAATATTCAGAAGATGATTTGATTAATAAATTCACTGATGGCTTGCAAGATCAGATTTTCAGGGAGATCAAATTCAATGTCTTCCTCACCTTGGATGTGGCATTCAATCATGCCTTTCTTGAAGAGGAGAAATTTGGTGCATATCAAAAGTCTTGTTCATCACAGGAGAGCTCTTCCAAAGGTGGGAATCAGCATCAAGAGAAGGTGAAGAGCAATTATCAATATTTCCCTCATTCTTCTTCTCCTCCGACTTCTCCTAAAGCACATTCTTCTTCCTTTCATGCTAAATATTCCTCTTCTTAATTGTATTGTGACTTTTGTAAAAATTATGGACATGTAAAATCTAAATGCTATACTTTTGAGAAGTTTAAGAAGAAGAAATCCCTAATTATACAACCTACACATGAGGAATGACAATATGGTCCCATTTTGGCTATAGGGACAGAAGAATAATATCTTGTTTTAAAGGGTAAACTGAACAAAGTTACCCTAATGTCCAATGTATTTGCTCAAGGGGGCCTGACCATTTTTTTTTTGTCACTATAACCCACTTGACACATGATTTCTATGTTGATTGTATCATTCATAACGTATCACAAAAGAACCTCATTGTGAAGTCTGTTGTGGAGAAGTTGAAACTTCCCATCAAACCACATCACCAACCTTATGCACTTGGGTGGAAATATGTAGACTCCACATCCAACATCACCCATACTTGCACCTTGAATTTTGCTTTTGGTGACAAGTTTGTGGATAAAGTTAGGTGTGATGTCACAGATATGGATTGTTGTGGACTCTTCCTAGGTAAACCCTATCAATCTGATAGGAATGCTATTTATCATGCTAAAAAGAACACCTACACATTGGAGTTGCATGGTAAAACCTACTTGATACAAAGCACTACACCTACTTCCAATTTGATGTTGAGTTGTAGGCAAGTAAGGAAGCCATTAAGTCAAGCACTCATTTTGGCTCCTACTAGAATTTTTCCTGGACAAAATGAAGAACAAGCACCACCTAAGGAACATGTAAAGGAATAATTTTCACTCCCACATGATGAACAATCACAAGAGCAAGTGGTTAAGGAACCCACCATTCTCACTCATGATAAAGATACCATTGATTCCATTGGTATAATTTTGGGTACACCTACAACTACTGAACCACTTGTTCCACAGAAGCTACCTTTGGCTTTGCCCACTCCCACCATTGCACACATGGAGGAGCAAGCTAAGGTTACTTCCCTTACTGAGCATCGACAGAGCCTTCTAGGCAAGATACCACAGGACTTGCAGAGACTCCGCAGGGAGTGGTGCGAAAGCATCTCAATCCTCACTCACCACATGTTGGAGGTAGAGTTTGGGTTCCTTTGTATGAGCGCCACTTTCTAGAGACACCATTTTAGGACCCTCTTTTGGTACCTAATCCTATTTTCAGTCCTATAGTAGCAGTGGCACCTGATATTCAGCTTTCGCTCATTTTAGATAGAGTTTTTGAGATGAAGACTCATCACAATGGACAGGGTTCTTCCACTACCTACCTTGTCGCTCTTCGTGGTCACTTTCCACATATGGATCACTGGATTCCTCACCATGATATGGCCCATGACTTTCCACATTTGTTGAGAACATTGGGGTCCAATGCTTATATGGTTGGGAGGAGTGTTGAGGATAACTTAGGCTTATTCACTTAAGCCTAAGTTAATATATTATTTATTATTCCTATTTCTTGCACTTTGTATTCACGTGAGGCATAGTATGCCCATGTTAAAAATAGGTTGTTAGCATGTTGTTAGCATGTTGTTAGATGTTAATTAACTGTTAGAGATATTATTTGTCTTCTAGCAGTTAGTGGACATCCATAGTTAGCATTTTGTTAACTAGTAGTTAAGTGGTTGGCCATGTTTGGTAGATTGTTGCAACCACTTAACCTACGTGAGATTCCTATGTAATCCTATATATTACTTGCATTTCATGAATAAATTAGCTTCATACTTTGATCCTACATCAAGCCTTTTTTTCCAAATCTTAACATCATACTTGGATGAGATACGGGAATACTTGACTTAATTCCTAGCTCCTTTACTCTAATCCATACCAATCAATACTAGAATAAGACTGAGACGTCAATTACATTCTATCCTAGGTTAGTTGTATCTTCAATAAGAAACTTATTATAAAAAAGTATTTATCCCTATTGCCCAAGTAATATAAACCATAGGACAAACTCATTAGTTTTTTTTTATAAGTTAACTGCTCTTGGTGGATAAGTCTCCCTTCCACCCATGAATATACTTGTCAAGCCAGTGATTTTATTAGTAACATCACATATTTTTATAAAAATATATCTATATAGAAACTAGACATGTAAAAATAAGTTATTTCATCCATAGATTACATCACTATCCATCATGAAGTATATATATTGCACAAACCAAACATAAAATAGTCAATCATTTCATCAACACATCTATGTAGCAAAACATAATTTATCAAATGAAATATCTTCCAAGGGAGGGTCATAATAGAAAGGATGAATTTCTACTTGACTATACATGCACCATCGATCAATATAGAAGCCTACAAAAAATACTTGCAATATTTTATCCACTAACCTCACCAACACAAGGAAGTTGTACAACCATTATGCCATTTAACCTTTGCTAGAAATAGGGAGTAAATAAAATGTCTTTGGTATTTCTCTAAGTGAAAGGTATTTCTTGCAAGAAGAGATAACATTGTTGGCATCTAAATTGATGACCTCACATGGAGGTGAACCAACCATTGCACTATCGCAGGAAGTTGAAATAGGGGATGAAATTTATTAGTCATCTACTAGAAGGATCAGTGAGTGCAAACACTTACCTCAATGCTATTGATATCGAACACTCATGCAAACAAACCCATTTCCTTATAGACCTACCAAACCTAGAACTTGAACCTATGGCATTTTCCTTAAAAACCAACACTACTATCATCACATTTATCTCTATAATGATAATAATAATTTTGTGGAAAATACAAAAGAGAAAAAGTAAGAATGACCTAAGGAAAAAAAATTGAAATAAAAAGCATTCAAAAATGTGATCTTACTAAGAAAAACAAGTGACTTTGTTGTTTCACTATCACCACAAATGTTTCTTACATAAAATTTATCTGCTATTTGTATTGATAGACATAATTTGAGTAGAGCAAAGACACATAAATTTCAGTGTGGAAACAAGATGAAAAACTGATGAGATAAATTGGCACCAAAGCTAATTTTGAAATTAAATTTTTAAACTGAAGTAGTTTCCTCTCAAAAAATTCAATTTGGTAATTGAACTTCAATTGCCTAGAGGAACATAATTAATTTATATAATTATGGTCTTGCTCTGATTCAATTCTAGAAGTTATAATATTTATTTTTTTAATATTTCAAAACATGCATTTAATATGATCGTATGTAGAAAAGAAGTAAGAGTAAATTAAATATAGTATTAATAAATGAAATATATAGAGAGAGAAAATAAAATAAAGTAATAAGAGGTGGGTTCCTATAGGTACCTATAATATTTTTATAGATTACATACAGATGCAATGATCAATCATTAGCGATTTTTATAGTTATACCAAATCCTAAAATAATGGTTAAAATCAAGCTGACATGACTTGAAGGTTAAATAACAATGTAATAAATGTATTAAACCATTTAATCAAGGTTAAATATAGAGGTGTTTTAACTAGTATTACTGAGGGTGAATACATTGAGGGCACCCTTAAGCTTACATCAAGATGTGTACTTACGTAAATGAAGCTCAAAGAATTACATAGGTGATGCATGTAGGCTTACATAGGTGATGCATTTAGGCTTACATGAAGAGTGACTATAGACATACATAAATGCTTGCTTGTAGTCTTTATATGTGGTTCCCATAAGCACTCTATAACACTTATGATCTTGGCTTGACAAGATCAAATTACACATACTTCAATATTAAACCATTAGAGAGGGTTAGAGAATTAGTGGTTCCCACAATCATTCTATAACACTTATGGCATTGGCTTGACAAGATCAGATTACACACACTTGCAGTTTTGAAACGAATTTACATGAGAATTAAAAAAATGCAGTCAGATCATAAAAACCTAAATAGGAAGCAATTAAAATGTTTTATTTAATAATCTTTTCCAACACCAAACATTACAATAGGAAAGCCTTATATAGGCTTAGGGAGTGTGGGGAAGTAGGAAAAGGAAGTTGGCGGGAGTTGAGGAAGAGGAGAGGATGAAAGCGTAGGGGAAGGAGAGGGAGGCGGCTAGGAGATAGGTGGCCGAGGGTGTGGGGAGAGGAAGGGTGTGGAGCGATAAGGGAAAATGGACGGTAGGGGATAGGAGGATGTGGAGGAAGAACAATGGAGGGATAAGGAGAAATTAGAGGAAGGAATATAGGGATAGGACGTAGGAAAAATAAAACCATAAGAAAAATCATGCCGACCTTGTTAAAACATTGTGCCGACATCTACCAGGAGATTTCACATTGAGGATTTTTCTAAGCTACTTAGAAAAATCCTCTTTCACATTGGTAACATTCTCCCCCTTAAAGTTGAGAGGACTGACTATACAGTCTCTTAACTTTACAAATTGAGCTTTGGCCATTGCTTTGGTGAATATGTCAACAACATTTTCCAAAGTATGGCAATATTGAAGCTCAACAACTTCAGTTTCCACCATATCTCTGATGAAGTGGTACTTCATATCAAAATGCTTTGATCTACTATGGTGGACAGGATTGTATGCCAACTGAATGGCACTGATGTTGTCACAGTATATTCTAGTTGGACCACTTTGCTTCTCTCCAATCTCTTCCAATACCTTTCGTAGCCATAGAGCTTGAGTACTAGCATGAGTGACTGCTATATACTCAACTTATGTTGAAGATAGTGCTACTACTATCTATTTCTTGGAACTCCAAGTTATTAGTCCCGAACCAAGACTAAAACAGTTTCTTGATGTGGATTTTTTGTCATCAATATTGCTGCCCCAATCACTATCACTGAAGCCTTCAAGCTTGATAGTATCACTTTTGTTGTACTGGATTCCAAAATCCAATGTACCCTTCACATATCTCAAAATTATTTTAGCTTCCTGCAAATGCAGCTCAGATGGGTTAGACATAAATCTAGAGACAAGAGACACAACATACTAAATATCTGGTTTGGTGTTGGCGAGAAACATCAAACTCCCAACAATGCTTCTGAAAGTGGTCACGTCAACTTTCGGTGCTCCATCATCCTTGCTTAATTGGATCCCATGTCCAACTGGAGTTGCAACTGATTTGCATTGCTCCATAGCAAACTTCTTAATCATATCTCGAGCATACTTAAGTTGACAGATGAAGATCCCTAAATCTGTCTGATGGACTTCCATTCCAAGGAAGTAGTGCATTAAGCCAAGATCCTTCATCTCAAATTCCTGCATCATGGAGTGCTTGAACTCCATATTAACTTTTTCATTACTACCCATAAAAATGAGATCATCCACATACAAACAAACTATGAGGATGTCATTACCTTGATTCAGGTAGTAGAGCGTGGGTTCATTTTTACTTTTGATGAACCCAAAATCTTTAAAGTACCCATCAATGCGTGAGTACCAAGCTCTCGGTGCCTGCTTGAGGCCATAGAGTGCCTTCTTTAGTTTGTAAACAAGGTTCTCCTTATCTTTCTCTTCAAATCCCTGTGGTTGCTCAACGTACACTTCTTCTGTCAAGTAACCATTGAGAAATGCACTCTTTACATCCATGTGTTGGACTTTCCATCCCTTATGTGCAGCTAAGGCAAGAACTATTCTGATAGTCTCCTGTCTGGCTACAAGAGCAAAAGTCTCTTCATAATCAATTCCATATTTCTGAGTGAATCCCTTTGCAACTAATCTTGCCTTGTGCCTCTCAATGCTACCATCAACATTAAACTTGGTCTTGAAGACCCACTTACATCCAACATGTTTTTTTCCTTTAGGAAGCTTCACCAGCTCCCAAGTGTCATTGTTTTTTATAGAGGTTATCTCCTCTTTCATGGCATCTTGCCAAATATTTTGGGTACAAGCCTTCTCATAACTAGAAGGTTCAAGCTGTGCACTAGTTAACAAGGCATAGTTAACTAGATCTCCCCTAGGTTCCTGCTGGGAGACATCATCACCATACAAGTGCATATTTTCTAATCTTTGTAGAACATAATTCATTTCACTAGCTTGACTCCTAGTGTATATTTTTGAAAAAAATTTATCCAACATCTGATATGATGGATGATTCTGTAGAGTTCTCTTACCTCTGGATGGAGAATCGATGTCCATTGGTGAGGAACTTACTGATCTCTGTGGAGAAGGACTTGGTGAAGAAGTTGAACTAGAAGATGAACTTGGGCTTGTGGGTGGAGACTTCTTACCTTTCTGTGGTGACTATTGTTGCACCTGCTTAGAAACTACATCATTGGATTCATCATCACTGAATATTTGGGGCTTACCCCATTCTCCCCCTTCATCAAAAATCACATCCCTGGAAAGCACAATCTTTCGAGTCCTGGGATTGTAGAGTCTGTAAGCTTTTGTGTTCTCACAGTACCCTACAAATATGCATGCCTGACTCTTTGGATCGAGCTTCTTTCTCAGCTCATCAGGAATGTGAGAATATGCCAGTGAACCAAACACTCTAAAATACTTAACATTTGGCTTCTTACCATACCAGGCTTGGTAAGGTGTTTGCCCTTCCAAACTTGAAGTAGGACTTCTGTTCAAGATATGTACACTGGTCCTGGCTGCATCTGCCCAATATGAATTAGTCAAATGCTTCGTCTGAAGCATAGACCTTGCCATCTCCACAATGGTGCGATTCTTCCTCTCTGTGACACCATTTTGTTGTGGAGTGTAGGCAGCTGTGAACTGCCTCTTAATGCCATGTTGCTTACAAAAATTCAAAAACTCATTAGAGGAGTATTCTCCTCCCCTATCTGATCTAAGACACTTTACAAAATATCCACTCTCATTTTCAACTCTTACTTTGAAATCGATGAAGCATTCAAATGCTTCATCCTTATGTTTCAAAAAATATATCCAGCACATTCTAGTAAAATCATCAATGAAAAGTAAGAAGTAAGAGTTGTTACCAAGACTCTTGGTCTGCATCGGACCACAGATGTCTGTATGCACTAGCTGAAGTGGATGACTGGCCCGCCATGCTTGTCCATGAGGAAATTTTGACTTGGCATGCTTGCCCAAGGCACACCCTTCACAGACTTCCTTACTATCTTGAACTTTGGGAAGTCCGGTTACCATTGCTTGTGAAGTTAGCATTTTCAAACTAGCTGAATTCAAATGACCATATCTCAAGTGCCATAGGACACTTGGATTGGTAATAGCAACATTTGCTAACTTATCTCCCCTTGGCTGGCCAAACTTTAAAGGAAATAATCTATTCTTTGACATTGGCACTTGTGTAATGATTCTATTACTATTATTTTTATCAAAAATGGTGCATTTACCCTCATCAAAAAGCAACTTGTAGTTCTTTTCTAACATTTGACCAACACTTAAAATATTGTGTTGGAGATGGGGTGTGTAATAGATATCACTTACTTGCTTGACGCCTTCTTTAGTTGGAACCGCCATGGCTCCAATGCCTTCAACCGTCAATGATTTGTCATCTCCCAATCGGATGCTGGATTTGTATGAGGAGTCTAGAGTAGCAAAGAGTTCTTCTTTGCCACTCATATGGTTGGAACACCCAGTGTCCAAAATCCATGTATCATTCATGTTCTGATCTGCCTGACCATATGAGAGAAAGAGATTTGTGGCCTCTTCCTCTTCTCCAAAATTGCCAAACTGACTGCTTTGGCTGCTGCTACTACCTTGTGAAGGCTTTGACCAATAGTCACGAGCATAATGGCCAGGTTTGCCACAATTGTAGCAAGATTGTTTTGATTTATCTCCTCATTTTCCTCTACCTGATTGTTTCCCTCTATTTTGTTGTCCTCCTCTATTCTGATGTTCTCCTCTATTTGAGAATCCTCCTCTATTCTGATTTCCTCCTCTGTTAGGAGTTCCACCTCTCTGATTATTTTTGCCTCTACCTCTATACTGTCCTCTCCCACGGCCTCTACCTCTGCCTTCATGAGAAGCAAAGGCTTTTTCATCTCCTCCGTAACTTGTGGAAGGAGATTGTTGTAACCTCTCTTCATGTGAGAGAAGTGAACCAATGAGGGCTTCAAAAGATAGAGAGGTTAGGTCTTTGGATTCTTCTATAATTATGGCAACTGAATTCCACTTAGGAAGAAGTGTTCTCAACACTTTCTTCACTATAACTTCAGGCTTGACTTCTTCTCCTAAAGTGACCATCTTATCTACTACGACTTTTACACGCACGCAGTAATCACCAACCTTTTCACTCTCCTGCATTTTAAGAGTTTCAAAATCTCATTTCAAGGTTTGTAGTTTTACTTGTTTGACTTGGTCACTACCCCTATAGCTTTCTTTTAAAGCATTCCAAGCAGATTCAGCAGTTATAAAAGAAGCTATTCTAGGAAAAATACTTCTATCAAGGGCAGCTTGGATGTGATAAAGGGTGGAAGAATTATTCTTCTGGGCTTCCTTTTTAGCCCTTTTATCGACAACATTCAAAGCGGCCCATTCAACAGTAGTAGGTTCAGTATATCCATCTTAAATCACATCCCATAGACCTTTGCCTATCAAAAGGGTTTTCATTTTAATTGACCAATACTCGTAATCACCACCATTGAACTCAGGGATAGGTAGACTAGTATTGGATGCCATTTTAGAAAACAAACTTTATTTTACTAGTAAACAAGAAGTACAAAGCAGTACAAAGTGATCACTGATTTAAATCAAATCTAGCCTTTTTAACATGCTCACTGATTTGGCATTCTTCTTCTTGAGGATTGCCCAACACTGGAGGGGCGAAGTTGTCTGCTTCGTCGTCACTAATCACAATGACTTCTGGTTTTGCTTCTGGCTCGAAACTGCTGTTGATGACTATAACATCTGGTTCTTCAGTTTTAGGTTCCACTTCCACTGGTTCTTCTTCTTCTTCTGGTTCTTCTTCCCCTTCTTCCTCTTCCTCTTCTTCTTCTTCTTCTTCTTCTACTGGTTCTGGATCAGGAGAGCATGGTGTATAGCTCTCACTTGATTCTACTTCAGGCACTGCAGGAGTATAACTTTCACTTGATTGTCCTTCAGGTACTATTTCAACCGTCTCGGACTCTTCTATTCTTTGCCCGAAGATATTATCTTTAGAATCCGCCTCGTATCCAGAGTCCGGTTTCCTCAGATGAGCAATCACCTGATTTTCCAATTGGCAAAAAACTACGTGGAGACTGGTCTGACGGACCTTCTCGTCGAATGATTCCGGGGTCTCTCTTCTCAAGAGAGAGAGTAGTGCATTATAGCATCCGGCTGACCGGATCATCTACTCATAATCACACCGCATGAACTGGGTTACAACATTAATTTTTTATGGTGCCAAAAAAACTTTTACCTCCGAAAAAAAATATCTTTTCACTTTAAAAATTTTCAAAAAAAATTTATAAAGTTTTTTTTTTAATTTAATAATATTTTTTATATTTTTAATTATTTAAAAAAAATAATTAAAATATAAATTAAAACAAATAATTTTAAAACTTTAATAAAAATAATTTAAAAAAACAAAAAAATTTTATATATCAAAAAACCTTTTTGAAGTTCGAACCCGCGACCTTGTCTGTTCGGACGGGCGTCTTAACTGCTGCACCAAGCGGCCTCTTTGAAAGAATTACCGCTCTTCTTTATTTTAACTTCTCCTTGGCGGCAATTTAAAAAAAAATAACAAAAAACTTTGTACTTTGAACCCTGCGGGTTTCGACCCTGGTTCTCTTCTCTGCTGGCGGGAAGCTTTGACCGCTAGGCCACGCCTGTCGGACGAGAGGAAAGGGTAGTGGGGGCCTCTATATCATCATGCAGTGGCTTTTTTTAAAAAAATATATGCCTTTATCCCACATGCAGCGGGAGAGAGGCGAGATAATACCTTTTATACTCGCACCCTCGCGTAACCTCTTGATTGCCTTCGGGCAATCGCTCCTTCAAAATTTTGTCCTTTCGAACAGTCTGCCATGCAAACCAACCAAATTCTACCACATTTCACAAACCAAATTTTCCCAGCCACCTACCAGCGAGCGCCACGTGTCTTTCTATCGGCCTCAAAATCTGCAACCACCTCAAAATTTGTGCCCTTATGTCTGTTGTCTATCTCGTTGGATTTCCTTGAAATTCGGACCGAGCGCTAATTGGACCTCCTGTCCAGTCACGCCACGTCTGTTGTTGCCCTCCTACCATGTCACACCTTCGATCCTCATCAGCTCCTCGAGATACATGCTCACACTCGCTCCTATGTCTCGAACTACATGCCACTTAGGGTTGCGTGCCATGTCAGTTGCGGGCCCCACAGAGCTTCGACTTTGATACCAAATGCAGTTTTAAAAAGAATTTACACGAGAATAAAAAAAATGCAGTCAGATCATAAAAACGTAAACAGGAAGCAATTAAAATGTTTTATTTAATAATCTTTTCCAACACCAAACATTACAATAGGAAAGCCTTATATAGGCTTAGGGAGTGCGGGGAAGTAGGAAAAGGAAGTTGGCGGGAGTTGAGGAAGAGGAGAGGATGAAAGCGTAGGGGAAGGAGAGGGAGGCGGCTAGGAGATAGGTGGCCGAGGGTGTGGGGAGAGGAAGGGTGTGGAGCGATAAGGGAAAATGGATGGCAGGGGATAGGAGGATGTGGAGGAAGAACAATGGAGGGATAAGGAGAAATTAGAGGAAGGAATATAGGGATAGGACATAGGAAAAATAAAACCATAAGAAAAATCATGCCGACCTTGTTAAAACATTGTGCCGACATCTACCAGGAGATTTCACATTGAGGATTTTTCTAAGCTACTTAGAAAAATCCTCTTTCACATTGGTAACAATACTTTGATATTAAACCATTAGAGAGTGTTAGAAAGTTTTTTTTTTGCATATGAAGAAAGTATTCTAGAGGTAGAGGGAAGCAATCTTACTTAGTATCATCATGGAAGTGGTTTCCTCATTTGTTGCTATAAATGAGCTTCATGTAGGGTATAAATATAGAGTGGAAGATGATAATAAAGCCTATGCACAACCACCAAGAAAAATAGATTTCATAGATTTCCTAGGTATCATGGCTTGAACATAAAGATTTTTGGCACATACAATGTTTAAGCATATGGATTAAAAATAGTTACTATATATATGGAGGAAAATATAACAATCCTTATAAGAGTATTTTTTACAAACATGTTCATTCTACAATAACTTTAGCATGCTATCGAATCCATTCAAATCAAGTTTAAAATCAATCAATGACCCCTTGCAAGAGCTACCTACTTCAACATGCTAGATGGCACCTTAATGAACCTAATACAATTAATATGCTTAGTGATCTTACTAGAGGATTTAATGTAGGTGCCCTTGATACTGACTATTTCCATGTTGCATAATTGTATTTCTTCTACAAGAGTTATAAAATAATCCTTAATCATCATAATGCTCATTTATATAGTGATACCCTAGATATTATGTACTATTTATTGGATTTATTTGTTATTTTATTTTTTTTATTAAAGTTACCCAAATTCCTATTAAACACTTGTAGATAATTAACAATAGAATTTGAAGAAGAAATGAACTTGAAATCAATTTATATTACTATAATGTCATGGGTAGTGGTGGGAAAATAAAAAATATGCAATCAAGGCACTCTAGTCCTACCAATGGCCTCTATAGGGTTAGAAGACCTAGAATAGTTAATTTGTGCTAAGTTAGATTTAAAGTTAAGTGCTTTGAGCTTAATAATTTTGCATATTTTGTACTAGTAAATTAAAATTGGTTTCAAAACTTAGAAAGCTCTATGTTTGTTGGCTTGTCATAAGAAATTATTTTGAAGGTATCCATTAAGATTAAGTTAAGTCAATTTAAGAAAAATATTTTGTTGGTTAATGTAACATATAAAAAAAGGTATAACTTTATTTTGTTTATGGATAAGAATATTAATATTATGATTTTTTTAAAATTTACATGGTGGAATGAATAGTTGTCATGGATCCGAGCATGTTGTCCAGCTTTTATGGTCGTCATAGTATTCTACGTTGTCCGTCCTAAAAGCCACCACATAATTTTTTGTGCAGTGCGCCCCTATAACCACCATACCACAATCATTTTAAACTTTTTATGTTGTTGAAAGAACCAGGAATAACCATCATGCCACAATAATTTTAACCCTTTTATGTCATTGAAAACACTAGGGAAGGGGCAAGCGTTCAATCCGATGAGACCAAAATTTAAACCTTGAACCTGTGTCCTCTTACACATTTTGGTCAAACCAATTGATCTAAACATTGGACCTATTAATATTATAATTATGTCATCTAAAACTATGCATTGAAGGCATAAAAGTACATTCCTCTTTAAATAAGAGTAAAGGGAGGACTAATAATTACAAATGAACTTAAAGCTTCTTTACTCGTGAGGATGCAAAACTTAATGTGGTATGAGTTAGTGATGACCTTGCAAAAGTCCGTATAGCCTTTGGCTTTATGTCATTTGCTCTATATATGATTCTTACGATCGTTGACCTAGTATGTGAGGTCATGTTATATGATTCTTATGATATGTTCTCATGCAATCCCATCTATTTGAAATAAGCAATATGATAAAAGCACTTTGAGGTATAAATAAGCAATATGATAAAAGCACTTTGAGGTATAGAAATTTTTAACAATGACTCTAATTAATTAAAATGAAACACATTATGGTGTAGCCACTATATGATTTTTCTCGCTATTTTTTATATTCTTTAAAAAAAAAAAAACTAAAGATTGTTTCATAATGTGTCTATTTGTTATTAACGGCAATTTATGGTTTTTATAATTCATATCAAGTATATCAAAAATATATTGAAACAAATGATAGACCAATAATAGTTTTGTTAAAACTAAGAGTTAATGTTCAAACTACCTACCACACATAATATTAACAATTAAGTTTTTACCACTAGGATAAGCAAATTTATAGTAGTATTTATTATGATGATGGGTATTATAGTAGTATTTATTATGATGATGGGTTCTTAGGTTTTTCTATTATGAGCAAAATAAATTAATAAATTGATGTTTTATATAATTTGTAATTAGATATGAAAATAACATAATCATAATTATTTTGTTTTATTTTCAATACTAAAAGAGTAATATTTTTTCCTTTTATATTAGTTCTTTCATCAAAAATCTCATATGTGTTATAAATTGTTATTAAAATATATCGTCTTCGTAGCCCAAGTGGAGAAGGTGAATTTGACCCTGTTGAACAAGAGGTCCATGGTTCAAACCTTTGCGATGCAAATGGGAACATAGGTTGTGTGTTAAATTCCCTATTGATAAGCATAGCTCTTGGCTTTACAAGGGGTCATGGTTGGGAGGAGACTCGCTCAGCCATTGGTGCAAAACTAGGTCAACAAATCACAAATAATCTTATGTTAACAAAGAAATTGCAATAGGAGCCAGAGCTTTCATATTACTTTTCATAAAAAAAATGGAGATACAGACCAGAACCCCCTTTACAATTTTGAAATTCCCCTATAATACCTTATTTCCCCTTTTCCCGCCTAGGACAATTCATTTGAAATTTAAATTTTAGAGGTAAAACTTCCTAGGGTCATAACTTCTCGCTCATTGCTCAAATTGACTATCAGTGCATATTTTCGAAAAGCTCTCGAAAAAATTTACAACAACAAAGTTCCATAAAGGGCACTATGACCCATTTTCATCTCAAGGAGGACTCTAAGGCCTTCAAATCTCACCTTTAAGTTTTAGTGGTAGGATTTTCACCATATTGGTAGGATTTTCACCATAAAACTTACATATCTCCCAAACCGCTCAGGATATTGGGGTGATTATTTCACCATTAGGTCTATTTTTCCATCCTGCTCCTTGGGGTACAATTTCAAATTCATACATACCCCTAAACAACTAAACAAACTTAGAACAAAATAAAAATTAATACAAATTTTGGATGATGCAAGATCACTCTTACACCACTGGATGCTCCTGCATCAACCTTGTGTGTTGGTCTTAGGGGTTTCTCAAACTAACCTAAAATATAAAAGTACCATGGGACAACGCAATGGTTCGTGCTTTGGCTCTTCTTCTAGAGGTCCAAGGTTCAAATCGTGATGTGGATGAGTGTGTGAGGGGTGGATGTGTGTTAAATTCCCTATTGATAAGCATTGCTCTTGACTTTAGGATGGATCATGGTTGGGGGATCTTGCTTAGCCATGTGCATTGATCATAGGGGTTTTTCACACTAACCAAATTAAAAAAAATGTTATTAAAATATTCTTTAATTTTTTTGAAAAAATCATGTTTTTTATTTTGTATTATTAAAATGTTCTTAAAATAAATTCAAATAAATTTTTTAGAACATGATGTTATTTATATCCTATATTTAAACCTATTTCATTTATATTTTATACATGGAGAAGAGTATAGGAAATCAACAAGAAAATTTTACCAAAACAAAAATATAATTATTGTAAAACTTTCTTTCAAATGCTTAAGGGTTCTTAAGATTAATTATAAATAACATATTTAAGTACTCGCAATTGCTATGGCTCTATATTTTTAAAACAAATTAAACAAATTATAGATAAATATTAAAAATTAAATTATAAAAAAATTATTCAAAGACAAAAGGTATAAGATAAAAAATATATCATTATCTTTAGAGGAATGTTGTAGGTAGCTTTTATTAATGTCATTATCAAAGGTGTTTTTCCTCCTATATCATAGACTATAGACACATTGTACATAAAATATTTTGTTTGTTAGGAAATATTTTATACCTACCTCTTTGTAATAAGGTGGAAGTAAACTTATAGCAAAAGTTGTAAGTAATCATTTTTATAGAGAATACAAACGACACTAATAATATTCAAAAGCGGTTAAAGTGGTTAAATTAATTTTGGTGGATTTTGAGAATGCGACAGGTCAAAAGGCGAATTTCAAATATAGTTTACATTTTTTCTTTCACACCCTGGTTGGTAGATAGAGGAAGATAGCAAATATTCTAGGGTACAGTATTGGTTTCGTTTCCTTGGTTTACCTTGGGATACCACTGTTTAAGGGTGCATCGAAACCATCATTGTGGGATTCAGTAGTTGAAAGAGTTAAAAAGAAGTTAGCGGGGTGGAAATGTACCCTTTTAAGTAAAGCGATGAAGATTTTATTGGTCAAAGCCACTTTACAAAGCATCCTCATGTACTTCCTCTCCTTGTTCAAGATTCCAAGGAAAGTTATTGATAAGTTAGAGCAAATCCAACAATCCTTCTTGTGGTTAGGGGTTGAAGAGAAGAAGATATTCCACTTGGTGGTATGGGATCAAGTCTATAGTAGGAGAGAAGAAGGGGGCTTAGGTTTGAGAAGGCTGAGAACGTTGAATAGAGCTTTGCAAAACAATCTTGGAAATTAGTTCAAGATGATAATGTCGGTTGGGTTAATATTGTGAAGGCTAAGTATCTTGGTGGTGATAGCAATTCTTTGAAATCCCAAGCTCTCTCGGTGGGGTCTGTTTTTTGGTCCAGCATAGGTGGTAGTCAAGCGAATGTGTGCAAAGGCCTTTGTTGGGTGGTGGGGGATGGTTATTCCATTAATTTTTGAAGAGATTCTTGGGCCTTGCCATACCCTCTTCAATATTGTTTGACCTTTTCCTGTCTGAAGCCAATCGCAGATAGTTTTTTTGGTCCTAAAGCTTTTGAATTTTTAGAATTATTCAATGGTCATATTCAATGAAAGTCCTTTGACTTTCCAAATATTTTTGAGGAGGAGAAACTTGCTTTTATAAATTTAAAAAACTCCATAAAATGGTCTTCATAATAGGCTGGTTTGGGGTCCTAAGAAAGATGGTCAGTTTTCAGTTAAGTCTGCTTATGGTTTCTTGGACTATGATTCGGATCCCTCGTTCTTGATGGATCAAGTTTGGATCTGGTTGGCAATTCAAGGAAAGTGACTTACTTTTGATAATATTTAAAAATAGGAAATGATTTTCCCTAATAGATGCTTCTTGTGTGGCAGGGCTTGAATCACCTTTTCACTTATTTTCCCTTGTGCCTATACCATTGAAGTCTTCCGTCAGTTCTTCTTAGAGTTGGGTGTTTCTTGGGTTCTTCCCAACTCGCTGGAGGACCTGGTTGTTCAATGGGTCTCCCCTTCTCCTCTTCCCACCTACACTAGTTTTAGAAATTTGACTTACCCCATTTTTTGTGGTGGGTGTGGAAGGAAAGGAACACCGGTGCATTTAAAAATATTTGCTATCCTGAGTCATCGGTCTCCTCGAGGACCATTGTAGATATAGTGGAAAATGTGAAAGCTTTAAAACTAGATTTGATAACTTGTGAAGGGGAGATCGGTTTGGAGAGATCATTGGATTTTTAACTCAGTCTCAGAATACAGTGAACAAGGTGAGTCAGGATAGGGCTAGCACAATTTGGGAACCCCCTCCATCGAGTTGATTGAAATTCAACTTTGACGAAGCTTCTAAAGAGAACCCAAGTCTGACGGGTGCAGGGGGTTTATTAGAAACTCAGAGGGAAAAATTCTTCTTGCCTTCGCTAAAAACTTGGGTCACCAAACCAACCATTTCGTTGAAGCTCAAGCATTATTTTAGGGTATTTCCCAACTGAACTGGGTGAATTGCAGGAAACTAGTCATAGAAGGAGATTCACTCAATGTTATCAACATGATTAATATCAACCAAAATCCCTCCTAGACTGTTGTAAATTTTATAATTAAAGTTAGGAGAATGATTCAAAATTTAGAAGTCAAATTCAAGCACTAGTTTAGGGAAGGTAACAAAGTTGTGGACTTCCTGACTAATCAAGGTTTTACATGGCAAGATCTTCACATTTGGACAAGTAATTTCCCAGATGACCTTAGATCGTTCAACAATGAATTCAGATAAAGATCAAACTCAAGTCAAAATACTTAAAGTGGGTGGCTAGAACCCTTCTCATTAGGTGTTGCTTTTTATTATTTTGGTTGGGTCTGCGTACCTAGTTTTTTTTATCTTTGTTTGTCCATGTGGGTCTGCGTGTACAACTTTTATCTTCGTTTGGCTTATGTGTCTGGGTTCGTTCGGCTAGTATATATTGGTCTGGGTGTAGGTAGTTGTATCCAAAGATTGGTTGGCTTAAATGTTTGAAGTGTCCTCAGTCTCTTAGTGGATGGAGGTTAAATTCTTTTTTTATAAGGTTTAGATGTCCTTTCAAAACTTCTTTCATCCAACTAATCAAAAAAATAATATTCAAAATTGTATTAATTATTATAACATTAATTATATAGGTTATAAATATTTATATATAGGATTAAAATATTTTGATCAAGTCCATATAACTAATCTAATAGCTATAGATGGCATGTAAATTTACAGGAGTGCCCAAAGGTAATATTAGAACTTAATTTTATGACACAATTTTAAAATGAATTATATTAACTTAACTGGTTTTCTATCTACGATGTTTTTAATTTATAAATCTGTATTTTAATTTTAGTTTTGTCTTTTATTTTTGGAGTTGTAAATTGATCATATTTGATTTACCCTTTGACAACACTTACGGAGATTAATATAATTTATTTTTTTCTTTGATTGGTGGTGGTGGTTATTATTATTATTAGATAGCATTTAAGTATTTACCATAAAAAATAGATTTCTAATAAAATGTTAAATCACTAATGAGGATGATAATGATTACAATGATGAACAATATTGGTTCACTAGTTGATACATTGGATAATATAACTCACACCAAGGTTCAAATCAAATAGGCTATATGATGTAAAAGGAAAATGATAACCCTTTCAAAACCCTACTTTTCAAATCATTATATATATATATAAAATGAATATCTAATAGTACCTAAGTCAAACACGCTTTTAATACTATAAAAATAATTAAATAATAATATTTAAACAAATTAATTTAATAAATAATTAATTAATAAAAATATATATTAAATAAAAAAATTAAAAATTTTAATATAATTTATTTAAAAATCTAAAAAAACATTAAAATTTAATATATTTAAAAATATTTTAAAAAAATCAATTCATAATTAATTAATTTTAAATTATATAAATGAATACCAAAAATCAAAATTAAGATAATTTAAAATAAATTCAACTTTTCATCATACAAATGTCTAATCTATATTCATTAATATTGTTATTAAAATTACATAGATTAATATGAAAATCAAATTACCTCAATTTAAAATAAATACAATGTCTAATATCTATACTCTTGTGACCCTAAGTAGACTTCACTATACACCGAAATGGGAATCCGGTTAGATAAAAAATAGAGTTTTTCGACCTTCAATGTTAGGAGGAATGGGTAATCCAGTGAGATCAAAAATAGAGTTTTTCGACCTTGAATGTTAGGAGTGCATGCATTATTTGAAGCAAAGGAAAAATAACCGTTTTGGAAAATGAAACACATAGCGAATTAAGTAACAATCACAACACTTAATAAAAAATTACCTGCCATTATCCCCATTTTATAAAGAATTCCTCGATGAAAACATCAAAATCATGTGCTCATGCCATGCACATGATAAAGACCGTATTTATAAAATTCGACAAAAGATTTATTTTTTATTTTTTTAAATATTAATAATTTATAGCTTGTGGTAAAAAGTTATTTTATTTTCTCGGGATTTGATCGGGCTTGCAATGAAGTAAGTTTTGTTGATCCTTCTAAGATGAATAAACAATTTATATAAGCATTAATGGTTAATTTTTTTTTTTAAATTACGAACTTTTTATTTTTATTTTTGTTAATGTGAAAAACCTTTATGATTAAAGTATAGGGCTGGCAATCTCCTTCCAACCATGACTTTTTGATTGGATGAAGTAAGTTTTGTCGATCCTTCTAAGATGAATAAACAATTTATATAAGCATTAATGGTTAAGATTTTTTTTAAATATACAAACTTTTTTTTTTCTTTTAGTTAATGTGAGAAACCCCTATGATCAAAGTATAGGGCTGAGCAGTCTCCTTCCAACCATGACTTCTCGTAGAGTCGAGAACTATGCTTATCAATAGGGAATTTAATATACAACCACCACACACCCAT
Source organism: Wollemia nobilis (assembly GCA_028583015.1). Classification (NCBI taxonomy): domain Eukaryota; kingdom Viridiplantae; phylum Streptophyta; class Pinopsida; order Araucariales; family Araucariaceae; genus Wollemia; species Wollemia nobilis. The sequence goes on from JAQPPZ010002550.1 coordinate 1,863,788, forward strand.
CTTGTCCCACACTCACCCATGCTACGGTTTGAACCTTAGACCTTCCGAAGAAGAACCAAAGCCCGAACAGTTGCACTGTTCCTCCTTGGGATAACATACAATACACTTATTTTAACCTTTAAATTTGGGGATCTTTGATAAGAACCCAAAGAAATAACCATATGATGTTTAAGACAATTATTATTTTAGGGAAAAAAATTTAAAAAATTATATTAGAGCAAAGATAATTTACAAGTTAAAACGAGGCTTCTCCTAGCCTTAACAAGCAAGAGCACCCATTTCCTTTTTTTAACTTTCTAGAAAACCTCTGTGACTCTAAAGCCCAAGATCCTAACAACTATTTAATTTTCAGTACAACACAATGAATATTTGCATTGGAGTCAAATATTCTAAACCATATGTGTGCATTGACTACCCAAATTAATCAAACAATAAATTTGCTCAACAACCTGCCCAATCTTCACATACCTAGTAGTCATGCCACTAAACCCCTACCTCCTTCTCAATCCTTGTCATAGCTAAGAAGTCCAACATTATATTCAAAGATCTACCCACATAAATTGAGATCACATCATCCAATTCCCTCCACAATTTCTTAATTTGGGTGACAAGAATCCTCAACCTCCACATCTCCAAAGCAAAGTTCCTCATCCAATCTAGGGCTCTTACCAAGATTAGAGAATTTTATTCTATGATAATCCTCTTACAACCTTGACTTACCACCTAGATAGAAGCAAATTTGATAGTTAAAGTTTTTGCTTCCTTGTTCATGAATTTTCCCAAGCCTTGTAGTTCCCAATAAAGCACTGTCTCAATATACTTCCTACAAACCACTCAAATTCCAACTCTACTTGGATTACCTTTTGCAACTATATTAGTATTAGTTTTAATTCAACCTTCAAGGAGTGCTTTCCAACTAGCTTTGTCTTGCTCCTCTACTTGAGCTTCCTTCTCCATCACCCCTATACCAGTTTGATTTTTTCTCTATAGCATACAATACCACAATTTTTATGACTGTTTCAAATGACCTATGAGACACCATCCAAGAATGAAAAGGTTTCTTTGAAAAATATATCAATTCACTCCATGCATAATTATCACCAAATAAAACTTAATCCAAGATTCCACTCGATACAAAGAGCTTTAGATTTAAATTTGCTCCTCTTTCACCTTTCCCAAATATTAATCTAGTTCAAATTATTGTTGGCTTAGATTTTATAAGCTAAGATTCATCTCTCTTAGATTTGGTGCATGTATAGGCATTCAATCATCAATGGTTAGTGTTCTCATTTCTAATTATCCCTGGTAAGGCAATCACACCTTGTGGGGAGCTACATGGTGAGGCTATGCCCAAGAGCTCGAGGATCATCTCAATTGGGGGATCTTTCATGCATATTTGAAGTCAACAAAGGAAAAAGGGGTGCAAGGGATAAAATGAAAATAACTCAACAAAAGGAAGAAAATGGGTGATGCACCAAAAGATATGCTGAAATCACTCTATAAAAATAATTTTGAATGCTATGTGCCAATGGTGAACACTTCCTCTCCTCGATAAAATGAAGCAAAAAACAAGAGTTACCAACCATCAACATGTATAAAGAGGGGGTCCCTTAGGAGAGCCAATAGTAGATGACTAATCCAAAAATAGATACAAGCTCCTTACACTTACATATGCTTTATAAAATCCAAAATGGGTAAAAACATTACAGACACATACATACACGCATAAATAGGTCTATAAGGAGCCAAATATGGCTAAGCCAAAAATTGACATAGGTTTCCTTTTATATATATATATTGCAAGCAAATAATTACAAATATTGTGCTTGAAGTGAAGGTTCGGATTACCCACAAGGCACTCAAGAGCTTACTATTTTTACAAAAATAAATGAAAGGAAAGGCTACAAAAGAATAAAATTGCAAAATTTTCCATCCTTCTATAGTTTATGCTACTATTATTTATAATAAACAACAAGGGATATTTTTTCTCTAAAATTATCTATAAGTGGATCTGACAATATTAGCTACTCTTCCTATAGATCTTGAACATTGAATGAAGTACTCTTTGATTATAACAATTGTCAAGCCTAGTACTATCATCATCATACTTCATCTTGAATGAATGTTTGATCCACTTACTTCAAGATGTTTTATGGTAGGTGAGCTTTGTCTTCTTAATTGAGAAAGCATTAACTCAACTCATCTACCTCTATCATAGTTTATCATGCCTTTGATTTGACTTAGGCATTGGTGTTTGCTTGACTTTTTGGTGTATTTTATTCTTTCAAATCCAAGGTCACCCTATAGACCAGCCAGGATTTTTATCATTGGAGATTCATTAGGGATTGTAAAACCTTCAATATCAAAACTTATTTTAAAAGAAAAAATTTCCTTGGTGCTCTCCTCATCATTTGATCTATCGAGATTTTGTTGTGAATAAAATTTTGTACAAGTTTTGATTATTAGGACTTATTTTGGCTTCCTCCTATTCATGCTAAAAATATTTTATTGCTTATGATCGAGGCCTTTCCTTAGTCATGGATGGGTTGTGAGAAACCACTACAATTTTGTTGGCTCATGAGGGCCTTCTAGCATGCTTGAAGGAGAACTCAAAATGGCCTTTATCCTTGGGCTTAGATTCAAAATTCTTACAATCCCTCCAAAATAAAACGTAAAAAACAAAAATACTTATAATAAAAGGTTACCATATGAGGAGCTTCTTGAGCACTCCCTTGATCTCTTTCTGTTCTTCATTTGATGGGCATTGAGTCAATTGAAACTCATTGTATAGAAAAAATACTTCATGTTTGTCATCTCAAGAAAAGTCTTTTTTTAGGTTCACCACTTCATGCACTTGCACCTTAATATTTGCTAATGGACCAATAATTTAGGTTATTTATTTGTTATTAAAAGGATAATTTGCTCTCGAGAGAGAAGAGAAAGATCTTTATTTCATTCAACTAGCCTTTGTCATTCCTCCCTTGAGCATAATTTATTGCATTGTTTTTTCATGGTGAAGGTAGATCTACAATAAATAATGAGTCCACTTCTACCTAAAATCTTCCTCTAATGTTGTATAGGTTATCAACTTTCTTGATACATTGTTCAACTATTTATTCTCTTATGGAAAGGTTGATTACCTTTTATACCATGGTTTCTTTCTTTTGTATTTTAGTAGCAACAATCTCGGATTCAGGTGCTTTGGCTACCTAATCTTGGTAGATTCTAGCTTCTTCAAGTTTCATGTTAATCCTCTTCATGTTTGTTTTTGCATCCTTGTCTATTCTAAGGCCCAAACATGTTGCTAAATCTATTAATTCAAAGACTAAAAATAGTATTAGTATTGTGTTTTCAATATCATCAAATAGTATTAGTGTTGCCAACGAAAATCCTTTTTTGGCAGTTTTTCCAGCGAAACCCCCCTAGGCACACCAAAATTCCAATTTCACCCAAATTGTAGTGAAAATCAGTTTTGCTTCTTTTCCTTGGTGAAATTCCTGTTCGCACTCTACATTGGGAAAATTTCCTTTTTGCCCACTTCTTGAAAAAATTCCCTTTCACTCACTTTTTTTGGCAAAACTCCTTTTAGTTGAATTTTCTAGCGAAATCCCCATTATTTGGCAACGAAATTTCATTTTGCCCAAGACGAAGCGAGATCACGTTTAAGTGCATCATCCGGACTAAATTCTCTTTTTATGCGTTGCTTGGGTGAGGACATATTTTCACATCTTGCCTTGGTGAAGATATATTGGAGCGTGTTGTCTAGGTGAAGATGCCTTGGTGAAAGCCTCTTTCAGGCTTCACCTTGGTGAAATTAAATGGCACCATTTTTTTCCAAGATAAAATCATGGTCAAAGGCGCTCCAGGTAGAGATCATATTCGAGTTATGGTTCCTAGAATTGTTGGTGATTAAAATCAATTTGGCAGATAACCAAAAGATTACATGAGTTGAATGTTGTCCACTTTTGACTCTATTGCGATTCTACTATTTTCAAGGCACTACCACGAGGATAAATTTTGTTTATGATCCTGACCAGGTCCAAATGCATCATCTCCCGAAATCATTCAATTCTTCTTAAAGTTCCACCATAGTGGTTTGTGGCTGCTCCAAAGGAGGGAATTATGACCGACCATTTTGTCATTTCCCATAGTTTTTTTTTTATGAGTATTTATTGTTGGAGGTGAAATCCTCTATAGAAACTAAGAAACTGGATGTAAAGGAGGATGGACATTGGCTTGAAAACTCTTCAAGTTTAAGTCTGCTTTAGTTGAAAGACTCTTTAGCTCCGGTTTCTGGATCAACTATTTGTATGTGAATACTTTCTACCTGGCATTTCTATTGTATTCACATCTTTGTTATATGGTTAAAATTATGAATTTGAATTTAATTTTAATGAAGAGGTGAATGCTAGAATGTTAATTGAAAGTAACATGCAGTTTGTGATTAGTTTTTATTCTTCTCTTTCTGATTAAATGTTGGTTATAACCTGATTTGGTTATTTAGTTGTTAGTTCATCCCCACTCTATCTTTCAATATTACAACCATATTTCCCATTTATTTCTATCAATTTATATCCCTAAGCTTAATACCAATTATTAGATTAGTAAGGGAACCAACCCTCCTTGGATATTAGTCCTAAGGACATCTCTTTCATTTGGCCTTTCAATGTTGGCAAGGTCTAGGGCACATATTGTTTATACTTAGGTAGGTTTGTGATCGACAGTTTTTGGCATACTCGGTGGGACACTAAAAGTTCTACTTTAAGCAGTAATGAGGTTTGATGTTCGTATTTTATTGTTTGATTAAAATATTTTGTGAATCAATTTTACCCAGTAGCCTTGAACGTGAAGTTGGTGGAAGCTCTACTTCATGATCACAATATCAAAGACCAAAAAGTTATAAAATATCATTGAGTACTTTGATCTTGAAATTCAAATTTTAGGATAACATCCTACGTTAGTCAATTCGACTATTCCATCAATTACAACATCTTCACAGGTAGCTAGTGTGTTTTATGTTCCTTCAAGTCCCTCTAGCACCACCACTAGTGTTCCTCCTCAATAAAACACTCTAGTCCAAATGGCCAAAAATCGACCATGGCCACCAAGATAGTTTTCAACTTGGAATCACTCCAGAGCCTTGAATTTGCAAGCTCAGAATATGATCCCATCAATAGAATTGAAGGCTTTGCCTACTTACGATGGTACGAGAAAAATGGATTATGAGAATGTTCAAGATGTGGCTTCTTTGACGATCATTCATAGCATCATAGACAAAGATGTAATGGTCAGATTGCTCATGCTCTCTTAGAGGGAAGTTGCTTTACTAGTACTGGTATTTACTACCTGCTACTATCACCACATGGGATCAATTGGTTGAGTTATTGATAAAAGGCTTCAATGAAAAAGTGAATCCTTTTTCTCTATTGCATCAATTTACTAATACTCAAAGGCATCTATAGGAGGAAATTGTTGACTTTAATGCTAGGTTCGCTCAAACTTGGTAAAGAGTCTCTGATGGTCTCTGACCAACTCTCAAACAAGCTACATTTTATTATCTCCAAGCCTTCAATTCCAATATTAGCATGTTCATCCATCAATACAACATTAATACATTCTCAACCTTGTACTCCACTGTGCAAAATACTGAGGCTAATATGATTACCATTGGTAAGCTCCCACCGAAGATGACGATGTCTATATTTACTAATCTCCCACAACATTTATATTCCAACACATCTTCTTAGTCCTTACCAACGTCTCCCAGGTGCAAATGCTCCTAAAAAATCCTAAACTCAAACTGAATAGCCTAACAACCTTGCTATATATATCGAATCTAAACGTTTAGCAAAGCATAAGCTTAATACAAAGGCAAATCATTACATAATACGTCTAACAAATTGCACAACCTACTTCCTTGAGGTAAAGCACTATATCAGACATCCAATGATTACACAATCTATTTACTTGAGGTAAAATCATTATATCAAACGTCTAGAAATTATACAATCTATTTACTTGAGGTAAAATCATTATATAAAACATCCAACAATTACACAATCTATTTACTTGAAGTAAAAGCACTATATCAAACATCCAACAAACCACTATAAAGCAATGCAAAAATACTATGGGTATACCAACCTACAAAACATTAGTGATTTTAGTAAACCAAGGTAAGGTCCTTTTTCAATCTCTTCCCTTCTCTCTACTCCCAATCACTTGCAACTTTATTTGCTTCTAACCTCCTCCCCCTTTCCAAACTAGACACTTCTTTTTTTATTTTCATCCACAAACTTTGGTCCACCATTAATGGAAATTGACCCTATTTTATGACTCCCACCAAACATGTCCTTCTCAAATAGCTTGTACCCTTCCTTTGATGTGTGCATGATCTCTATATTTATTGGATTCTTGTCGGAACTTCCCTTCATTAACAAAATCGGTATCCCTAGGTTGTTCAATGTTCATCTCTAGCTAGTCCCATGACAAGCTCTCATTCGAACTAGAGTGGAAACTCGTATTACACAGGTGCATCCAATATGAATATTATTGATGGATATTTTCCACATAATACTTACCTTCTCCATGATGGCTAATACCAAACACTTATCAAAGTTCCATAAAACATGTGTCATGTGTCCTTTTTCTAAATATTAACATCATACTTAAATGAGATACGATAATACTTGATTTAAGTTCCAACTACTTTATTCTTATACATACCAATCAATATTAGAAGAATATTTGGAAATCAATTACATTCTATTCTAGGTTAGTTGTATCTTCAATAAGCAACTTATTACAAAAAGGCATTTAACCCTATTGACCAAGAAATATAAACCATAGGACAAACTCATAAGTTATGTTTTTGTAAGTTAAATTGCTCTTGGTGGATAAGTCTCCCTTCCACCCATGAATAAACATGTTCCTGTCAAGCCAGTGAGTTTATTAGTAACATCATATTTTTTTATAAAAATATATCTACATAGAAACAAAACATGTAAAAATCAATCATTTCATCCATAGATTACATCACTATACATCATGAAGTATATATCTTGCACAAACCAAACATGAAATAGTCAATCATTTCATCAGCACATCTAAGTAGCAAAATATAATTTATCAAATGAAAGGTCTGCCAAGGGAGGATCATGATAGAAAGGATGTATTTCTATTTGACTATAAATACACCATCCATCAATATAGAAGCCTCCAAAAAATACTTGCAATATTTGATCCAATGACCTCTCCAACACAAGGAATTTGTACAACCATTGTATTTTTTTAAGCGAAAAACCCCTTGCGGGGTCGCCTTGGTCTGAGAGACCATGAACAGGGGGTTCTACACTGTCAAATTCACTAGGGAGTCGCACCCGACCCTGCCCGCACCAACATTATCAATTGGATTTTGGATATCCAATTCAACTTTTTTGTAGGGTGGAGATTTGAACCTGGGACCTCTCTTGGAGGATTTCCCTCTCTTCTCCAACTCACCTACAACACATGGGTAACCATTATGTCATTTAACCTTTGCTAGACATAGGGAGTTAATAAATTTTCTTTGGTATTTCTCTAAGTGAAAGGTATTGCTTGCAAGAAGAAGAAATATTGTTGGCATCTAAATTGATGACCTCTAGCTAACATGGAAGTGAACCAACCATTGAACTATGGCAGCAAGTTGGAGAAGGAGATGAGATTTATTAGTCATATACTAGAAGGATGAGGGAGTGCATAGTGCATACACTTGACTCAATGCTATTGATATCAAACACCCATGAAAACAAAATCATTTCCTTATAAAACTACCAAACCTAAAACTTGAATCTATTGTATTTATCTTAAACACCAATACTACTATTATCACATTGATATCTATAATGATAATAAAACTTTGGTGGAAAATCTAAAATATAAAATGTAATAATGACCTAAGGAAAGAAAAATTGAAATGAAAAGCATTAAAAAATGTGATATTACTAAGAACAACAAGTGACTTTGTTATTTCACAATCACCACAAATGGTTCTTACATAAATTTTATTTGCTATTTGGATCGATAGACACAATTTTAGTAGAGCAAAGGCACATAAAATTCGGTGTGGAAAGAACATAGAAAACTAATGAGAGAAATTAGCACCAAAGCTAATTTCAAATTTAATTTTTTAAACTGAAGTAGTTTCCTATCAAACACTTCAATTTGGTAATTACAACTTCAATTGCCTAGAGGAACATAATTAATTTATATGATTATGGTCTTGCTCTGATTCCATTCTAGAAGTTATAATATTTTCTTTTTAAAAATATTTCAAAACATGCATTTAACATGATCATATGTAGAAAAGAAGCAAGAGTGAATTAAAGATATCATTAATAAATGAAACAGAGAGATAGAGAACATAAAAAAAATGAATAAGAGGTGGGTTCCTATAGGCCCTTATAATATTTTCATAGATTACACACAAATGCAATGATCAATCATTAGCAGTTTTATAGTGATACCAAATCCTAAAATAATGGTTAAAATCAAGCTGACATGACTTGAAGGTTAATTAACAATGTAATAAATGTATTAAATCCTTTAATCAAGGTTAACTATAGAGGTGTTTAAATAATATGACAGAGGGTGAATACATTGAGGGTACCCTTAAGCTTATATCAAGATGTGGACTTACTTAAATGAAGCTCAAAGTCTTACATGAAGAATGACTATAGACATACATAAATGCTTGTTTGTAGTCTTTATATTTGGTTCCCATAAGCTCTCTATAACACTTATGACCTTGGCTTGACAATATCACATTATACATACTTCAATATTAAACCATTAGAGAGGGTTAGAGAATTAGTGGTTCCCACAATCATTCTATAACACTTATGGTATGGGTTTGACAAGATTAGATTACACATACTTCAATATTAAACTATTAGAGAGGGTTAGAAAGTTTTTTTTGCATATAAAAAAGTATTCTAGAGGTAGAAGGCATCAATCCTACTTAGTATCATCATGGAAGTGGTTTCCTCGTTTGTTTCTATAATTGAGCTTCATGTAGGGTATAAATATAGAGTGTAAGATAATAATAAAGCCTATGTACAACCACCAAGGAAAATATATTTCGTAGATTTTCTAGGTATCATGGCTTGAACATAAAGATTTTTGGCATATACAATGCTTAAGCATATGGATTGTAAATAGTTACTATATATATGGAGGAAAATATAATAATCCTTATAAGAGGACTTTTTTACAAACATGTTCATTCTATAGTATCTTTTAGCATGCTATCAAATCCATTCAAATCAAGTATGATATCAATCAATGATCCCTTGCAAGAGCTACCTACTTCAACATGTTAGATGGTACCTTAATGAACCTAATACAGTTATTATGCATAATGATCTTACTAGAGGATTTAATTTAGGTGCCCTTGATACTGACTAGTTCCATGCTACATAGTTCCATAAGCATTACAAAATCATCCTTAATCATCATAATTCCCATTTATATAGTGATACCCTAGATATTATGTACTATTTATTGGATTTATTTGTTATTTTAGTTTCTTACTAAAGTTACCCAAAGTCCTATTAAACACTTGTAGATAATAACAATAGAATTTGAAGAAGAAAGGATCTTGAAATCAATTGATATTACTAGAATGTCATGGGTAGTGGTGGGAATATAAGAAATATGCAATCAAGACACTCTAGTCCTACCAATGGCATCTATAGGGTTAGAAGATCTAGAATAATTAATTTGTGCTAAGTTAGATTTAAAGTTAAGTGCTTTGAGCTTAATAATTTTGTATATTTTGTACTAGTAAATTGAAATTTGTTTCAAAACGTAGAAAGTTCTATGTTTGTTGGATTTTCATAGGAAATTATTTTGAAGGTACCCATTAAGATTGAGTTGAGTCAATTTAAGAAAAATATTTTGTTGGCTAATGTAAGATATAAAAAAAATGTATAAATTTATTTTGCTTATGGATAAGCATATTTATATTATGATTATGCCTTCTATAAAACTATGCATTGAAGGCATAAAAGTACATTCCTCTTTAAATAAAAGTAAAAGGACTAATAATTACAAATGCATTTGAAGCATTTTTTTTTTTGGTTACATAGATGAATTGGTTACAATCACAATTTTTAGTAACTCCGAGCGCAGTTGGCAGGGTTCAAACTATCAGCAAAGGCTTTCAACACATCCACCATCTCGTTAATGGTAACCCGACATGATATGGGGACCCCAGATGCACAAGGTTCACATCGTCTTCATCAGTTTGGTTCAACACATGAACTTGAAGCATATTTACTCATGAGGATGTAAAACTTAACATGGGATGAGTTAGTGATGACCTTGCAAAACTCCATATAGCTTTTGGATTTATGTCATTTTCTTTATATATGATTCTTATGATCGTGGAGCTCGTATGTGACATCATGTTATGCATATACGTAGAATATGCATTCCTTTTGATATGGTCTCATGCAATCCAATCTATTTAAAATAAGTAATATGAGAAAAATACTTTGAGGTATAGAAATTTTTAACAACGACTCTAATTGATTAAAATGAAACACATTTCAAATAATTTGGTGTAGCCACTATATGATTTTTTCTCGCTACTTTTTATATTCTTCAAAAAAAAAAAAACTAAAGATTGTCTCATAATGTGTCTCTTTGTATCATCAATGACAACTTCTAGTTTATGGTTTTTATAATTCATATCCCAACATATCAAAATATTACCCGCAACCATGTCACTTGCATTATCGTTGATGTGACCCGGGTTCAAATCCCACGATGGATGTGTATAAAAAGTATTACTCAAATATAAATATAAATATAAATATAAATATAAATAAATAAATAAATAAATAAATAAATATATATATATATATATATATATATATATATATATATATATATATATATATAGTTTTGTTAAAATTAGGAGTTAATGTTCAAACTACCTACCACAAATAATGTTAACAACAAGGATTTTATCACTAGAAAAAAATAAATTTATAGTAGTATTTATTATGATGATGGGTTCTTAGGTTTTTCTATTATGAGCAAATTAATTTAATAAATTGATGTTTTATATAATTTGTAATTAGATATGAAAATAACATAATCATAATTATTTTGTTTTGTTTTCAACACTAATAGAAGAGTAATAGTTTTTCCTTTTACATTAGTTCTCTCATCAAAGATCTCATATGTGTTATAAATAAATTGATGTTTTATATAATTTGTAATTAGAAATGAAAATAACATAACCATAATTATTTTGTTTTGTTTTCAGTACTAATAGAAGAGTAATAGTTTTTCCTTTTACATTAGTTCTCTCATCAAAGATATCATATGTGTTATAAAATTGTTATTAAAATATGTCACTCTTTGTAGCTTAAGTAGAGAAGTTGAGCCTGACCCTATTGAACAGAAGGTCCACAGTTTGAACCTTGTAATGCAAAAGGGACACAAAGGTTGTGTTTTAAATTTCATATTGATAAGCATAGCTCTAGACTTTACGAGGGTCATGGTTGGGAGAAAACTGCTTAGCCTTGTGCGTGGGATCATGGTTGGGAGAAAACTGCTTAGCCTTGACTCTTCTTCAGGAGGTCCAAGCTTCAAACAATGACAGTAGGCAAGTGTGTGAGGGGGTGGGTGTGTGGTGGTTGTATATTATATTCCCTATTAATAAGCATAGCTCTTAGCTTTATGAAAGGTCATGATTGGGGGAGCCTACTCAGCCATGTGAGTGAGATTTCTCACACTAACCAATTAAAAAAAATGTTATTAAAATATTCTTTAATTTATTTGAAAAAATCATGTTTGTTATTTTGTATTATTAAAATGTTCTTAATATAAATTCAAATAAAAATTTTAGAACATGATTTTAATTATGAAAGGTTATTTATATCCTATATTTAAACCTATTACATTTATATTTTATACATTGAGAAGAGTATAGGAAATCAACAAGAAAATTTTACCAAAACAAAAGTATAATTATTATAAAACTTTCTTTCAAATGCTTAAGGGTTTTTAGGCATTTTTATAAATAACATATTTAAGTACTTGCAATTGTTATGAAGCTCTGTATTTTTAAAATAAATTAAACAAATTATAGATAAATATTAAAAATAAATTATAAAAAATATTTATTCAAAGACATGAGATAAAAAATATATATCAATATCTTTAGAGGAATTTTTTAGGTAGCTTTTATTAATGTCATTAACAAAGGTGTTTTTCCTCCTATATTAAATACTATAAACACCTTTTACATAAAATATTTTTATTTTTTAGGAAATACTTTATGCCTACCTTTATATAATAAGGTAGAAGTAAACTCATAGCAAAAGTTATAGGTAAACTTTTTTAATAGAGCCAAACGACACTAATAATATTTAAAATTGTATTAATTATTATAATATTAATTACATAATTTATAAATATTTATGTAAAGGATTAAAATATTTTCATCAAGTCCATATAACTAATTTAATAGCTATAGATGACATGTACATTTACAAGAGTACTCAATCTGCCCAAAGGTAATATTAGAGTTTAATGTTAGGGCACAATTTGAAAATGGATTATATTAACTTAACTAGTTTTCTATTTACAATGTTTTAATTTATAAATGAGTATTTTAATTTTAATTTTGTTTTAATAATAATATAAAACAAAATTTGTCCCCATTAACAACAAATTAATATAATTTATTTTTTTCTTTGACTTGATATTATTATTATTATTCACCATAAAAATTATATATTTTTAATAAAATATTAAATCACTAATAATAATGATGATATTGATTACAATGATGAACAATATTGGTTCAATAGTTGATACATTGGATAATATAACTCACACCAAGGTTCAAATAGAATAGGATATATAGACTGATATGATTATGATGTAAAAGAAAAATGATAACCCTTTCAAAACCCTACTTTTCAAATCATTATATTTATAAAATGAATATTTAATAGCACCTAAGTCAAACTCACTTTTAATATTATAAAATAATTAAATAATAATATTTGAACAAATTGATTTAATAAATAATTAACTATTAACAATGTATATTAAATAGAAAACAAATTAAAAAATTTAATATAATTTATTTAAAAAACTAAAAACACTAAAATTTAATATATTTAAAATATCTAAAAAAAATATAGATAATTAATTTAAATTATATAAATGAATACCAAAATCAAAATTAAGAATTTAAATAAATACAACTTTTCTTCAACAAATGTCTAATCTATATCTATTAATATGTCTAATCTATATCTATTAATATTGTTATTAAAATTACATGAATATCAAAATGAAATTAGCTCAATTTAAAATAAATACAATGTCTAATATCTATACTGTTGTGCCCCCAGATAGAATTCACTATACACCAAATTGGGAATCCGGTCAGATAAAAAATAGAGTTTTTGGAACTTCAATTTTCAGAGGAATTGGTTTTCCCGTCAGACAAAAAATAGTGTTTTTCGACCTTCAATGTTAGGAGTGCGTACATTATTTGAAGCAAACGAAATATAACTGTTTTAAAAATGAAACACATAGCTAATTACGTAACAATCACAACAATTACTTAATAAAAAATTATCCGCCCTTATCCCCATTTTATAAAGAATTCCTGTGTGAAAACATCAAAATCATGCGTGCTCATGCCATCCACATGATAAGACAGTATTTATAAATTTCGACTAAAGATTTATTTTTTATTTTCTAAAATATTAATAATTTATAACTTGTGGTAAAAAGGTATTTTATTTTCTCGGGATTTGATCGGGCTTAGGATGAAGTAAGTTTTGTCGATCCTTGTAAGATGATTAAACAATTTATATAAGCATTAATGGTTAATAATTTTTTTTTAAGTATACGAATACTTTTTTTTTATTATTTGAGTTAATGCGAGAAATCTCTACTATCAAAGAACAAGGCTGGGAGTCTTCTTTTAATCATGATTTTTTGTAAAGCCTAGAGCTATGCTTATCAACATAGAATTTAACACATACCCACCCTATCACACACTTACCCACGCCGCGGTTTAAATCTTGGATCTTCTGAAGAAGAGCCAAAGTCCGAACCGTTGCGCTGTCCCTCGGGATAATATACGAATACACTTATTTTAACCTTTAAATTTAAGGTTATTTGATAAGAACCCAAACAAATAACAATATGGTGTTTAAGACAATTATTATTTTAGGGTCCATCTATGATCTTTTTCTTCAGTGGCCCAACCCTTTTAGGAACCTTTGTCTCAAAACACTATGGTAGTTTTGTCTTCATCATTTCATGTCGCAGTTTTGGTTGGAGAGAAACCGTAAAACTTTTTCCAATATCAGTCAAAATTTTGGTTTTGTCTTCAATAAGATCCTCTCGTTTGCTATTGAAAATGCTGCCCTTTGCCCCTTACCTTTTCAACCTGCGTCCAATCTTGAAGCTTCTTTAGGGCAGGCTCTTAAATTTCCTATTGTGAATAATTCTAGTCCACATCCTACTTCCAATAGAGCTCAGTCATCTTGGATTCCTCCTCCACCAGGATGGCTTAAATTGAATATTGATGGTGTTGCAAAGGGCAACCCTGGGAGATCAGGAGTGGGTGGTATCCTCAAAGACAATAAAGGTAAGGTTATCCTTGCTTTTGCCGAGTTTTTAGGGATCCAGTCAAACCAAACCGCTGAAGCGTGGGCTCTATGATGTGGTTTGGTGTTGGACAAAGATTTATATGACAGAATCCTTGTCGAGGGTGATTTCCTTACCATCATTAATTACCTAAAAAACTCCAAAATCCCTTCGTGTAAAATAAGGAACTGTATCAAAGAAGCCATAAATCTCAACAGAAACTTTCAGGATATAATATTCCAGCACACATTCAGAGAGAGCAACAAAACTGCTAATGTTCTAGCAAATTTTAGAACTCGTATCATTGATTTGATGACTTGGACTACTGACATACCTCAGTTTTTGGCTCAAGTCATTGATCAAGAAAATTTGACTTCACCCATCATTCCTGCTGATGTGGAGCAAGTCCTCCATCCTCCAGATGATCCTCATGCCAATATGTCTCAAATTTCATACTAATGGTTCCTACGCCTTCTCGGGTTGTGGGATTCACGTGATCCTTGGCCTTGTCAATATTGGATGTCGGGTTTACATTTTTCAAACCAAAGCTTTTGTTGTCCTTCCTTGTCTCGAAAAGGGATGTCAGTTATCCATATTTCAAAACAAACTATTTGTTGTCCTTACTTGTTTTAAAAGTCAACAATCCATAGTCGTTACCCTTTTCCATCCTCCCACTTTGTCCATCCACATCATCACCCTCTCGCATGTCTCACCTTGTGTTTTGCTTTACATCTCTAGTATTTCCCATTTGTGGAATTTGGGTTTAGATTCTCATATGATCTGCTCGAGCGATCAAAATTATTGCGACTATCAAGAGTGCTTTGGAGTGTGTAGTTTTTCTTTTCACCACCCTAGGTGGCACTCGTGTCGATATTATCGTCGGTTTGTTTCTATTCTTACCTTCTTGGTCATTTCCTTTTATAATACCCAAGTTTTAAACTTCCTTCATTGCTATGCCATTCAACTGTTCATCCAAAATTTATCTTGTCTCTGTGTGGTCATCATGTCTTTTGTTGAACCTTCCAAGCTATGTTTGGACTCCATTGTTGAGGGAATCCTTGCTGGTAAGGGTTTCCTCCCATTCTTCCGCAAATTTAAAGGTGAATACCCCAAAGTTACTTTGGCGTTCATGGAGACATGGGACAATGGTTAGGTCACCATTCACAACAAGACCTATGTCCTCGATATCAAAATGCTCATTGAATTGACTGGACAACAACCTAAAGGAAGATCAATTAAGAGAGAGAAGCACAATTGGGATGCTAAACTGAAGGATGTTAAGGACAAGGAGCTCTATATAAGGGCTCATCTAGGCATGCGGCGTGATGAGTTACCTTTTTCATGGGGGAGCATCCTCAAGCCTATTATGGAGTATGTGACTATGGATGATCCTGACAAGCCTCTTTGTAGTTTTCACTTTTCCTTTTACAATCATTTTTGTGATGTAAGTACAGTCAATATACCTTAGTTCAATTTTGATTCGGTGAGCTATACCATTCAACATTGTAGGGAGCAAAATGGATCATAATTCCTTGCCCATCGTGGCCTTTTCAATGTCTTGTTTAAACATTGGTTAATTCACTACCCTGAGGGCATTGTTGTGAGTCCTCCTCCCAAACCCAAACAGAGTCCCCTGAAACCCAGTTCTTCCCAAACCACACCCCAATCATCTTGTACTCCAAGGTTATCCACCAAAAAATAGAAAATTGTTGAGTCTGTCCATGAATTAAGGAAGAGAACAAGAAGTGCATCACCTGAACTTGAAAGCGAGCTTGAACAAAAATACTTATGCTCCTCTGTGCAACTGAGGAATAAAGCTATGCAGAAAGAGTCTTTGGTCATTGAGTTAGAAGAGGAGGACAAGGACAACCCTGATCGTTGCATGCAAATTTTTATCATCAATTCCATAACTAATTGCATTACCCACTTGGTTGACCTGCGTAATGCTCTTAATTTATGGTTTTTTAGGAAGCCATTTATTGAAGGTGCGAGAGGATCTCCCACTGAAAATCTGAAGGAGACGACTATCAAGTCTAAGGACATCCCTACTAAAGATAACACTGCTGATATGGATACCTTAAACGTTGAACTCCAAGATGTTGATGCCAACCCTGGTCTTGAGGGTTAATTATTCCTACTTTAGTCTAAATGGTTGTTGTTCAAGAATTTTGGTTTTTAATGTTCTATGTGGGTTTTTGGATACTCTGTTTTGCCTGAACTTTTTGTTCTTGTTATTGGTTGAGGATAGCCTTAATGTTTATTCCTTGAAGGATGGCCTTTGGTTTGCTTTTCTTTGCTTTGTTGGCATTTGATACCATTTTGTGTACAGGTTTTGGGGCCCTGTTAAAACCCGTCTAATATATAAATTTTAATATCTTTAACCAATCAAGAAAACAAACCTTAACAAGCAAGAGCACTCATTTCCTTTTTATAAATTTCCATAAAACTCCCATGAATCTAAATCCCAAGATCCCAAGAACTAATTATTTTTCATTGCAACACAAAGAATATTTGCATTGGAGTTAAATCTTCTAAACCATATGTGTGCATTAACTATCCAAATTAATCAAACAATGAATTTTCTCAACAACCTTCTTAATATTCACATACTTAGTAGCCATGCCACTATACCATTGAACCCCTACCTCCTTCTCAATACCTGTCATAGCTAAGAAGTCCACAATTATATTCCAAGCTCTACCCACATAAATTGATATCACATCACTTAATTCCTTCCACAATTCCTTGATTTGGGTGAAAATAATCCTCAACCTCCACATCTCCAAAGAAAAATTTTCTCATAAAATCTAGGACTCTTACCAAAATTAGAAAATTTGATTCTATGATTATCCTCTTACAACCTTGTCTTACCACCTAGATAGAAGCAAATTTGATAGCTAAGGCTTTTGCTTTGTTGTTCATGATCTTGCTCAAACCTTCTAGTTCCCAATAGAGCAATGTCTCAATATGCTTCCTCCAAACCACTCAAATTCCAACTCTACTTATATTACCTTTTGCAAATATATTAGTATTAATTTTAATCCGGCCTTCAAGGTGTGCCTTCCAACTAGCCTTATCTTGCTCCTCCTACACTTGATCTTCCTTCTTCATCATCCCTATATCTATCTGATTTTTTCTCTATAGCATACAATACGACAATTTATATGACTGCTTCAAATGACATATGAGACATCGTCCAAGAATGAAAAGGTTTATTTGAAAAATATATCAATTCTCTCCACGCATAATTGTCACCAAATAAGACTTAATCCAAGCTTCCACTCGATACAAAGAGATTTAAATTTAAATTTTCTTCTCTTTCACCTTTTCCAAATATTAATCTAGTTCAAATCATTGTTGGTTTAGATTTTATAATCTAAGATTCATCTCTCTTAGATTTTGTGCATGTACAAACATTCAATCATCAATGGTTAGTGTTCTAATCTTTGATTATCCCTGGCAAGGCAATCACACCTTGTGGGGAGCTACACGATGAGGCTATGGCCAAGAGCATGAGTGTCATATCAATTGGAGGCCTCTAAAAGCTTTTTTCAAGTTTGGATCCTTATTAAGATGTTATCTTCCATGCATATTTGAACTCAAAAAAGGAAAAGGGGGTGCAAGGGATAAAAGGAAAATAACTCAACCAAAGGAAGAAAAGGGGTGATGCACCAAAATATATGTTGAAATCGTTCTATAAATACAGGTTTGAATGTTATGTGCCAAAGGTGAACACTTCCTCTCCTCGACAAAATGAAGCAAAAAACAAGAGTTACCAACCATCGACATGTATAAAGAGGGGGGTCCCTGAGGAGAGCCAATAGCATATGACTAATCCAAAAATAGATATAGGCCCCTTACACTTACATATGCTTTATAAAATCTAAAATAGGTAAAAATGTTATAGACACATACATACACGCATAAATGGGTCTATAAGGAGCCAAATATGACTAAGACAAAAATTGACATAGGCTTCCACACACACACACAAATATATATATATATATGCAAGAAAATAATTACAAATATTGTGCTTGAAGTGAGGGTTCAGATTACCCACAAGCCGCTCAAGAGATGATTATTTTTACAAAAATAAATGAAAAGAAAGCCTACAAAAGAATACAATTGCAAACTTGTCTATCCTTTCTACGGTCTATGCTACTATTATTTATAGTATAAAACAAGGGATATTTTTTCTCTAAAATTATCTGTAGTTGGATCTGACAATCTTAGGTACTCTTCCTAGAGATCTTGAACATTGAGTGAATTACTCTTTGATTATAATAATTATCAAGCCTAGTACTATCATCGTCATACTTCATCTTGAATGAATGTTTGAGCCACTTACTTCAAAATATTTTATGGTAGGTGAGCTTTGTCTACTTAATCAAGAAAGCATTAACTCATCTACCTATGTCATAGTTTATGATACCTTTAATATGACTTAGGCATTGGTGTTTGCTTGAATTTTTGGTGTATTTCATTCTTTCAAGTACAAGATCACCCTATAGACTAGTCAGGGTTTTTATCATTGGAGCTTCATTAGGGATTGCAAAACCTTCAATATCAAAACTTATTTTAAAAGAAAAATTTTCCTTGGTGCTCTCCTCATCATTTAATCTATCGAGACTTTGTTGTGAATAAATTTTTTCACAAGTTTTTATTATCAGGACTTATTTTGGCTTCCTTCTCTTCATGCTAAAAAGCTCTGATTGCTTACGATCGAGGCTTTTTCTTAGTCATGGATGGGTTGTGAGGAACCACTATAATTTTGGCAGCTCATGGGGGCCTTCTAGCATGCTTTAAGGAGAACTCAAAATGATTTTTATCCTTGGGATTAGAGTCAAAATTCGTACAATCCCTCCAAAAGAAAATACAAAAAACTAAAATACTTATAATAAAAGGTTACTATATGAAGATATTCTTGAACAATCCTTTAATCTCTTCCAATTCTTCATTTGGTAGGCATTGAGTCAATTGGAACTCATTGTACAAAATAAATACTTCATGTTTGTCATCTCAAGAAAAGTCTTTTGTTTGGTTCACTACTTCATGCACTTGCACCTTAATATTTGCTAATGGACCAATAATTTAGGTTATTTCTTTGTTATTGAAGGGGTAATTTGCTCTCCAGAGATAATAGAAAGCTCTTTATTTCATTAAACTAGTCTTTTCCATTCCTCCCTTGAGCACAATTTATTGCATTGTTTTTCATGTTGAAGGTAGCTCTACAATCAACAATGAGTATACTTCCACCTAAAGTCTTCCTCAAATGTTGTATAGGTTATCAACTTGCTTGATACATTGTTCAACTATTTATTCTCTTATGGAAAGATTTATTACCTTTTATGCCATGGTTTCTTTATTTTATATTTTAGTAGCAACAATCTCGGATTCATGTGCTTTGGCTAGCTAATCTCGGTAGATTATAGCTTCTTCGAGTTTAATATTAATATTGTTCATGTTTGTTTTTGCCTCCTTGTCTATTCTAAGGCCTAAACATGTTGCTAAATATATAAACTCAAAGACTAAAAATATTGTTAGTATTATGCTTCCAATATCATCAAATATGCATCTAGGGTTTGTTTTATGAGATTCCTGGTTTTGATCCATTACCCTTCTTTTTTTTGCTATCTAAGATCTTCTAGTACCTTCAATAGGGTGTTATTTTCTTGATCAAATTGGGCTTGTTCATTTGCAAGTTGAGTTTATAATTATTTTAATTTTCTTTTATCTCAAGACAACCTCAAAGTCCTACTCTTTTAGTTTTCTAGTTAATAAACTTATTTGATTCTTCAATGCTTTGGCTTCATCCAGTGAGTCTCTGAAGACCTTGGTCTACTATAATTCTTTTTGTTTTTTGTACATCTTTCAACTGGTTAACTCATAATCATTTTCAACCATCTTGTTGGCTTCTCTGGTGAGTTTTAACATATCCCAAGGTTGTGCATACTTTAAAGCTATTCCTATTGTTGATGTTTTCCAATCCTGTTCTATCATATCTCTTATTGATTTCACTACTAATGGATTTCTTCTTGAAAGAAACAATAACATTTGCTAAGGAGAAAACTCAAAATCCACTTGGGTGGTAGCTATTTTCTTAGATTTATGAGCCTACATCTCTTGGCTATACTTTGTTGTTTGCTACTAGATTTTTTTGAATTTTTTCCAAGGAGTAAGGGTTGTCATATTTTCTAATGTTCCTTTCTATGGCTTAGGAAGCTATGCAAATGCTTTCAATGGTTTTATTAATGTAGTGGCAACATCATAAGATGCTAGTTTTTTGGGGGCTTAAGTCAAAGGGAAAACTCTATAGGAAGGCAATATTTGTACCTCCTCATAATTAGGATAGGTCACTAAACACATTGAAGACAATGCAATAATTTTAGTGATGGAATCTTGAGCTCTCCCTAGTGGTGTATTTTCTATTGATTTCTAATATTTCTCCTTAGTTGCATGGGGAAAGGATTGATTAAAACTGATATTTTATTTTTACCTTTTTCTTTTGTTATTGTATCATGTTTTCTTTTCTTTCCCTTACTAGCACTATCTACATTTTCCACTTGGCCTTTTTTCCACAACTTCTTTTTCCTAGGTGACTTAGGCAAGGGTTGTCATTGGGTTGATGAAGAAAATATTACTTTCTTTTTATGTGTGAGAGGACTTGTACTTATTTCTAGAGGATTGAAAAATAATTTCAAATGTTTTTCTTGTTTAGTCATGGCTTCCCCTATTTTTTTAGACTTTTCGCTAATAATTTCTTCTTCACTAGATTCCATGGATTTTGAGCTTTCACCATCAACATGTTCCTCATTATACAATTCATTGAATATTACATATTCCTTATTGAGCTAGACTTTGCTTCTTTATCTCCACTTAGTTGTCTCATCCTCCACAATGTCTCTATTTTGGTGAGTCTCTAATATCATATTCTCATTTCTTCTATATCATACTACTTTGCTTTGTTCCAAGGCCTAAAAACACCTTTTATCTCATAAAATTATTTATATTATTTCAAAGTAGTTCGGGATCTGGTTATTTAATTTACAGGACAATTTTTCATTTCATATTTGGGGCTCCTAAACTTTTCAATTTTATGTCTTTGCTCATGAGTGAACTTTTTCCCTTTTATATCTTCTACATATATTTTGCGTTTCTATTCAAGGTCATATTCCCATCTATATTTAATTTTTTCAAGACCCAAATTCTTCAATTTTCCTTTCGTGAGGGAAGATTCCCTTTTTTTGTGCAAGGTTATTCCTCCTCAACTAAGAGACTGTGGATAATATGATGTATTTTGGTTTTCACTACCATGTTTTAAATCTAGGATATCAATTTGCCTAGACACTTATAAGGCAAAATAATCGATCAGGAACATATTTTGGTAATATATAATCTAATAAATGTAAACCATACATTCTTATTATAGTCCCTTTTCAGCAAAGAACCAATCCCCTAGGATTGTACCCTCTATTTTTTTTACAATATTTTGAAATTTAGGGGACTTAAGACCCATTTAGCAAGGAAATGACTAGGTTAAAAATATAATCAATGAAAACATAATATGAAGAACCCCTTTTTAAATCCTTTTCCATATTACAAATTAGTATATCATTAACCTTCAAAACCTTCTATTTTATTCTTAAATTAGGGACCATGTTTGAATGTTGATATAAAATAAGATATACCATAAATTTTGAGTACTTGAATGTTTGGGTTGATGAAAAGTTTTGTAGGCCCTATCTAATTTATTCTACTATTATTTCAATTAAATCCAATGTCGCTCACCCCTACATTCCGTACAAGATGCTCAACTAAGCCATGCTGACAATTTTATCATGCTTCCTACCCAAGAAGAAGGTCATCATGCTTAGTGTGTCACTTGAACTTTTGTCAAATAAATAAAGGGTAATAAAACCTTGTAGAATAGGGTAATTTTGTCCTTACTTTCTATATTATGACCTTATGAAGGTCATTTTCTCATTTTTTGAAAGCTTTTCAAAACTTTCCCTTTCTTGTTCTTTATTAATATCTATTTGGCCTTCTGGTGACGATATTATTATTATACTAGGACCATCATTTTTATTTTAAATCTTCCATATGTTGTGGAGCTAATTTCTTGGATAGTTGGAATATAAAATTCAGCACATGTATTTAGTAGTTCATAATATAAATGCACTTCAGTCACTATATATTGTACTATTCATATTTACACTTTGAAAATCGAAGGATTGCTAGCTCTAACGTGTTCATACACATGTTATAGCCCCCTTGCAAGTCTCAAGATCGGAACAATATTTAGTTGTGTAAATCATCACTCTGATATTGGAAGAGTATATGGGTATGGGCACTTTGGGCATTTCTTCAACATGAGATTATTTTGTCTTTGTCATTGTGATCTTGTACTTGGATTCCTTTTCTAACTTGATAGTGGGTTCTAAGTTGTAGGGTATTTAGTTGTGGCTTCTACTACAGAGTAAAATGCTTACATATTTCAAGGATTAAATGATTATTCCTTTTATCATATTTTCTTTTCATTGTTCATGTATGCCTTGCATTTTTGCTACTTATCTGCTCAATTTTGTGAGGATACCACATTTGTTTGAGAATGCTTTCATGCATACTTATGCTTTTCAAGGTTAATTTATTTTTACAATCCTCCTTGTGAGCTTCTATTTGTGACAAGGGCTCTAAATTGAGGTGGCATTTATTTTGAATTCTTAGACTAAAAACACACTCTCCTTCCCAAGGAAGTTTTTGCTAGGAGATTTTCCTAATTTTGAATTTCATCCATTGATTTTAAGGTTGACCTATTTTGGGTTATGTGCCACCTCTCTTTGCTCACCCTATTTTTTTATAATAGGGGAAAAAAAGACATAGATTTTGATTAGACTATGTATCTAACTTTAGGTTTGTTTGGACCTAGATCTCAAATTATTATCAACAATTGATGCTTTTATTTATTATATATATAAATACTTTTGATTACTGGATTTACTGATCTGAGTGTAACTACCTTGTTGCTAAAAGTGATAAAACAAAATACTTTTGCAATGCTTATGCTTCTATACTATATAGGCTTTAAAGTATTCACCTCCAAATATCTTCTTAACCTTAATAGTATATTTTAATATGCTAATGGAGATGGGGAAGATAAATATTGCAATTGGATTTTTCTCGGTTTTACCTATTTGATTGCTCCAAACCCTATCTCTTTAGTTTCATAGGTTGATTGTTTTTGGATGGCCACTTCTTCCTTGTATAATTATTTTGATAGGTTCTTCTTATTATGGGTTTAGAGCTATTGGCTAATTTTTGATTGAGGAGAATTTAGTTGGATTATTTATTCTAAATGAGGGGTAGGGTGATTTCTATCTCTTAGGTTGGCTTATTTTTTATTTCAATTATATTTTCATCACTTTTTATGAAGTCATATATGAGCAATGAGGACAAGTGATCCCATTCTATTATTGGATGAGGAGGAAGTGATTCATATCTCTTGAATGTTTCTTATTTTAAATATTCCAATAAGAAACTTAAGACCACATATTAATCCATAATATTATGTGTTTGATATATAAATACTAGTTCTTTTAGGTGTTGTAACAGAGTAGTTGGTCCTTTGCCAATATACTTAGGTAATATTACCAATATGGATTTTGAGCATTTTTTCCATATTAGGTGGCCTTGGGGGCATACAGGACTTGAACCCTCCCAGCCTAAGGGGATGTTCACTAAGGAACTAACCATATTTTGAAATGCAACAATAAATCTTGGGGAGCACATTTTGCCTACATGCTTTTGGGTTTTTCATCCAATAAATATTCATTAGGCGGATGTAACTTCATGCTTCTAAAAATAACGTATATTGAGGTTTTTACCCAAACCTTGGTCTGATATCTTCAATAACTTTTTTGGTATTCATTCTTGAGTAGAGTTACCAAGTGAGTAAAGAGGTTCTTCAACAAACAAAAATAGGCAAAGACCCTCACCAATTCTAAGCCTTATTTCTTATTGCAATTTTGGAACCAAGAAAGTGAGCATACGGAGAAGGACTTACCTATCACTAAAGAATAAACTTGCATGCACCAAATAGTAAGGACAAATTTTGCAAGTGTCTATCATAGTATAAAATATTCATCCAGGTAAGTGGTAGTAATAGTTGGGTTAGTACCTATAACAATAAGGTCAGTGGCAGTAATAGTCATATCAGTGACAGTAACAATCAGGTTAGTGACAGTAACAATTAGGCCAACAATGACAGTAATAGTCGTATGTTATAGTAAAAAATTATAGGTGGTAAGGATAAAAAATAGAATTGTTAGTTTCAGTAACTGTAGTACATGTGACAAGGATAGATATAAGACAAAAACAAGGTGGTCAAATGACAAAATGCATAGGTCTGAGATAGTTGATCCATTACCTAAATTTTGAATTGTATCTTCAATTAGAAAATTGACCACACTAGTAGACTCATCAAAATAAAGGATAAAAAATAATAAAAATAATGAATAAAAAAGTCCGAGGTGTCCAAAATCAGTGTTGTGGGATATAGTTCATTATGACCCTCTTTACGAGCTGAAAATTTTGATTTATAACACCCAAGCACTTTTTCGAATCCCTTAATAAATTTAGTAACTCCTAAAACCACACTTCTATTTTTAGTAATTCAATAAAAGAGGTTCAAGACTATCTAAAGTGGTTGGTGGCACTTATGGACATAAAAGAGAGATAGATCAGGTCACCCCATTTTTGGAAACGCTCCAAAACACCATTGATAGCATGTAAATCTCAAATCAATATGTGATGATAGAGTTTAAAATTTTTAGAGATGAGTATGCTACCTCCAGAACCCACATAGAAGAACAACTTGTAGAAGTTGAGTCCAAATTGCAAGGTTGTCCATGCAAGTCTGAGTATCATACTGAACACTCATATTATGATAGAGGTAAAGAAAGGGTAAAAATTGACTCTCACCCTTGCCTATGATCGTGATCCTACATTTAAGATACCTAAATTAAACTTTCCTAAGTTTAATGGGAAGGATTTGGATGGGTGGTTATGTCGTGTTGCTCAATTTTTTAGACTACAATATCCCTATATATTATCGAGTTCAAATGGCTTCCTTCAAATTGGAATCTGAAGCTTTACAATGGTACCAATGGTTGCATAACACTAACCCTAATACTTCTTGGGAAGACTTCAAGTTTAAATTACTCACTCGCTTTGGCCCTAGTGATTATGATGATTTTATAGGATGATCGAAAAAGTTGAAATAAACTTTAACAGTTTACAATTACCAAATATAATATGAGAAATTGGCGAAAAAAACTAAGGGACTAAATAAAGTGTTCTTAATGAGTTGTTTTGTTAGTGGTTTGAGGGAAGATATCCAAGCTGAGGTCATTATGTTTAAACCAAAATCCATGATGTAGGCTATGAAGTTGGTTCATTTAGCCGAATCTAAATTTTTATCTTAGAGGTGATTATCTAAATTTCCACAGGCTAGACCTCCTTTTCCTCTTATATTCCAAAATTAGAATGAACAAAAAATTGATGCACCCACTACTGCACCTAAAAGTATAACCACTATCGAAATAGATGCACGACATGCCCAAGCATTATGCTACAATTGTGATAAAAAAATTTCTTGCGGGCATAAGTGCACCCAAAAGAAGTTATTCCTCATAGATGTTGATAAGCCTAATACTAGAGACCACAGTGATGATGGCATATAATCACTATAGGAACCACCCAAACTAGAGGAAGAAAACCACGATGAACCATGGGTTGAGATTTCTATTCATGCTCATGCTAGCATTACTACTCCCCATACCATGAAAGTTGTGGGTTACTTCAAAGACCTACATCTTAGCATCCTGATTGATTTTGGTAGTACACACAACTTTATTGATCCTTGCATTACCAAGTAGGCAAAATTATATATATATACATGTAATTACTTTGAGGTTATGGTAGCCAATGGTGGGACCTTACCTTCCAAAGGTAAATATTGTAATGTTAAGGTAAACTTTGGGGGCTATGAGTTGAATCAAGATATGTTTGTGCTTAAACTAGGGGGATGTGATATCGTGTTGGGATCTCAATGGTTGGGCACATTGGGAACCATCGCATGGAACTTTTCCAATATCTGGATGCGATTTTCACAAAATAGATAGTCCCACACTCTTCATGGATCAAAATCTAGGCCTCCACAAATTATCAATTCAAGCTAGATGGAGAAGTTGTTAAAAAAATCATCTTGGGGTGTCATAGCTCACATTTTTGTGATACAACCTCCCACTTGCAAGATGGAGTCTATTCCCACTGATTTGTAGATTATTTTGGCCAAACATGATTTGTTTTTATTAAACCTTTAGAATTTCCACCTCGATGCTCACATGACCATGCTATTTCATTGTTACCTAGAAGTGCACCACACAACATCAAACTGTACCAGTATCCTCATGCTCTTATGTTAGAAATTGAGAAGTTAGTATAGGAATTTTTGAAAGCTAGTGTCATTCAACCAATTAACAGTCTTTACTCTTCTCCAATATTACTGGTACAAAAGAAATATAGCTCTTGGTGATTGTGTATAGAATACCGAGATCTCAATATGCTCACCATCAAGGATAAGTTTTATATTCTGGTGGTGGATAAATTACTGGATGAGCTACATGGCACTATGAAATTCTCAAAATTAGACCTTCACTCTGGGTATCATCATATCAGGATCAAGGATGAAGATAATTCCAAGATTTATTTCCATATGAATGAAGGTCACTACAAGTTCTTGGTGATGCACTTTGGCTTGACTAATTCTACTTCCACATTTCAAATCCTTATGAACACCATATTTTTCCCATTTATCTAAAAATTCATCCTGGTTTTCTTTTATGATATTTTTGTTTATAGCCATTCATGGTAAGAGCACCTTGCCCATGTGAATCAAACTTTACAATTATTGGAAAAACATAAAAAAATTTCTAAGCAATCCAAGTGTTCCTTTGGTTTGACAAAAGTGGAGTATTTAGGACACATTATCACCAAATATGGCATCAAATTTGATTCCAAGAATATCCAGGTGGTCCAAGCTAGAAAAAACCACACACTATCAAAGGAATTTGTATATTTTAGGGCGTATAGGATACTACCACACATTTATTCATAATTATAGTAAAATTGTAGCTCCCCTCACTTCCATGTTAAAGAAGGATTCTTTTACTTGGTGAGGACCTGTTGAACAAGATTTTCTAGAATGGAAGCATGCTATGACCACCACTCCAATCCTAGCAATGCAAGATTTTTCTAAATATTTTATCATTAAAAGCAACCCTTCTAGTCATGGTATTGGTATCGTGTTGATGCAAGAAGGGCGCCCCTTAGATTTCACTAGTAAATCTCTCTCCAATCATAATTTGGGAAAATCCACTTATGCCAAGGAGATGATGGCAATTCTACATGTGGTAACCCATTGGTGACCGTATCTCATTGGGCATCATTTTTCCATTAAAACTGATCATCATAGTCTCAAATACTTTTTGGAGTAAAAGGTTGCCACCCCTAAACAACAAATATGGATATCTAAATGCATGGACTATGATTATGATATCACCTATAAAAAGAGCAATAAGAATATTGTGGTTGATGCTCTCTCTCACCAATTTGAGGCTCTTAGTATGTTGTGTACAATTTCATCACATATTCCCCAATGGATCGATTTATTACACTAGGAGATACTTCAAGATTCTTAGTTGCAAACTTTGGTTTCCTCCCTACACACTAAGCCTATTTTATGTCTGGTCTACACTTGGAATGGACATGATTTGTATTACCACCAATGCCTTATTGTTCCCCACACTTCTCTACTTTGGAAACTTCTCATAAAATAACTACACACCGCTCCATCTACAGGCCATTCAGGATTTCTCAAAACATATGAATGGATTAAGCACTTTTTTTTTGAAATGTTATGAAAAAGAAAATTTAGGATTTTGTGGTAGCTTGTGATACGTATCATTGGATGAAAGGTTAAACAATGCATTCTCTAGGTACTCTTCAAACCTTGCCCATTCTTGACTAGGTTTGGACTAATATTTCCATGGATTTTATTGAAGGGTTACCTAAGTTCGAAGGTAAATATGTTATCTTCATGGTAGTGGATCATATTTCAAAGTATACTCACTTTTGTTCCCTCTCCCATCCTTACAAAGCCTCCACCGTTACCCAAATTTTCCTTGATTCTATATTTCACCTTCATGGTATGCCTACCTCCATTATTTTTAATCATTATCCAACCTTTACTATTCATTTTTGGTAGGAATTTTTTAAGTAGTAGGGAACTCAACTCAAAACGAGTTCATGCTATCATCCACAAATGGATGGCCAGACTAAGATTGTCAAAAAATGTTTGGAGACCTACCTTCATTGCTCTCCATATGTTCATCTTGCTCAATGGACGAAGTGGCTTCCTTTGACCGAATGGTGGTACAACACTTCCTATCACACTGCAACCAAGGTTACCCATTTTAAGGCAGTTTATGGGCACCCTCCACTCATGCCTTCTTATTATATTTTGAGTAGCTTAAAGGTCCATGTAGTCAACACTACTCTCAGTCAACGCACTAATGTCCTCCACCAAGTGAAGCTAAATTTGGATGCGACCCAGAATCAGATGCACCAACAAGATGACCAACACCATTTCAAGCACAACTTTGATGTGGGTGAAATATTTTTTTATCACTTACAGTACAAACAATCATCCCTCCAACTTCATAGGTGCTAGAAAATTATTGCAAAATACTATAGGTCCTACCACGTTTTATTATTGATTAGTTCCACAACTTACAAATAGGCCCTCCCACCTACCTCCAAGATCCATCCTTTTTTTCATGTCTCCTCTTTTAAAAAGGTTGTGGGCACTTAAGTATAGGTTCAATCTATACTCTCAAAATTAGATGAATAAGGTTCTATCTTGCTCAAGCCCGAATAGTTGTTGGATTGTCAAAATTGCACTCTTCACAACCGTACCATTACTGAGGTCCTTGTTCAGTTGTGTGGACTTCAACCAGAACATGCTACATGGGAGTCCTTCCACCAGCTCTAGCACTAGTTTCCTCATATTCGACTTTGAGGAAAAAGTTTTTTGAAGGGGAAGGACATGTTAGGATCCCATAATAACATTATTTTTAATTTTTCATTTGCTTATGTAATGACCCACTTCCAACATGGGGGATTCCGATATAATATTATTTAATAATACTTTATAATGTATTTGGCAAATAAGGCACCTAGCCAAGTGGTGCCATCTCATGTAACTATTAGCAAGACTGTAATAGATGTTTGGTAGAATATTCTAGCTCGAGTGGCATTTTGCATGTAAGCCAACTCTTGAGCCTTTAGGTAGGGTTGCATGAAGATTTCTCTTTAAAATACATGAAGACATATACGAATGTATCTTTTTTCAAGTTAATGAAATATTGAAGGAGGTTGTATCCTCAAAGAGGCCTGCGATTTTGAGTTATTTGTGAGATTGTTTCAATTCTGCAATTACTTTATGCATAGTATTATTATGTTATTTGATGTATTTTAGTTATTTTTCAATATTTTGTGTGAGTGAGATTTATTTTAATAGTAGGTTCCTAGAATGTAAGGAGAGACATAGTGGGGTCATGACCAAGAGCATGGGGTTTGATTCAATTGGACATCTCTAGGAGTTTTTTAGAATGTCAACTCCTTGTTAAGATGTGATATTTTAGGTATAATTGAACTAAACAAAGGAAAAGGGGTGCAAGGGATAAAAAGTAAAATAACTCAAGAAAAATAAAAAATGGAGTGTTGTGTCAAAATATTTGATAAGATCTTTCTATAAAAATAAGCCTGAACATTATGTGCAAATGGTGAATACTTCACCTCCTAGACACAATAAAGCATAGATGAGAGTTACAAACCATAGGCATGCATTAAGAGGTAGGTCCTATAGGAGATCCAAAAAAATATTAATAGTCCAAAAATAGATGTAGGTCCACATACTAGACTTGTTAAAATCCAAAATAGGTAAAAGTGTTATAAACACATACATACACACAAAAATGGGTCCACATGGAGCCATCGATGGCTAAGCTAAAAACTGATGTAGGATTGCATGTATATATATGCAAAAAAATAATTACAAATATTGTGCCAAAAGTGGGTTTTGAGATTACGTACAAGCCATTCAAGAGCTAACTATTTTTACAAAAAGAATTGAAAGGAAAGCCTACAAGAGAATACAATTGCAAACTTGTCAATCCTTTCTATAGTCTATGCTTTGTTATTTATAGTTTATAATAGGGGATATTTTCCCTCTAAAATTATCTGTAATTATATCTAACAATCTCAACTACTCTTCCTAGGGATCCTAAAAATTGAATGAAGTGCTCTTCGATCATAATAGTTTTCATTGTCATACTTCATCTTGAATCAATATCTAGGCAATTTACTTCAAGATTTCTTCTAGTAGGTGAAATTTATCTTCTTAATTGGGAAAGAACTAACTCAATTCATCTAACTTTGTCATATTTTATTAGGGCTTTGATTTGACTCTGGCAATAATGTCCACTTGAATTTGTGGTATATTTTGTTCTTTAAAATCAAAGATCACCCTACAAACTGATCAAGAGTTTTATTGCTAGTGCTTCATCAAGGATTACAAACCTTTGGTATAAAAAAATATTTCAAAAGAAAAACCTTGGTGCTTTCCTCATCACTTGATCTATTAGGACTTTCTTATAATTTTTTTTACATAGGTTTCAATTAGCGAAACATATTTTATCTTCCTCCTATTCAAGCTAAAAAGCTTCAATTTCCTATGATCAAGGATCTTCCTTGGTCATGTATGGGTAGTGATTTATCAATATAGTTAGATTTTGCCTCTCTTTTGTAGCATAACACACACTTGGATAGACCAACAATTCCTAACATCTCAAATTATCAAAGGTACAAAATTTTAATTGTGCATGAACTACTAGGCAAAGATGTTTACTTTCAACCAACCCTTGAACTATCAAATATTTCTCCAATCCTAAACTAGATATGCATGAGGATGAGTTTTTGGAAGGATATTTTGGCATCCATCCTTCACTATGTAGTCTCCAAGGCCCCATACCCCTAATTTAATTGATACTTCTCATAGCTACCTATAAAAAATCATTATGACAAGATTTTAGTCATGATGGATGTTAATTTTGGAGGCAGTAGAATTAGTCACTTGTTTAAATTCTTAAGATATTTAAGCATACAATCCTCCAAATTGATAGGGTTTAAATCACATTCTGATCCAAACCCTACTTTATAGGGTTATTTTTAACAATTTTAATTTTGGAAATTCAGCAATGATAAGTGGCTATTAATCCTATGAATCTATGCAAAATCATACCTTTTTATCCATACTACTTAAGATCATAGCTTTAATACCTACCATACTAGGGACCCATTATCATCCAAATAGAAATAATGCACCTCATTTGGGTTCACCTCTCTCAAATATCCACTAAGATAAAGTCTGTTGAATATACAAGTTGGTTGGGAGATCCACCTTTAGTAAAGCTTTTCACCCAAAGATTTACTATTTAGCCCTGAGGAGATATAACTTGGGTCCCTAGACTAACTCATGGAGTATAAGATAAATTTGGATGTATTACTTGGCAATGAAATTATTGCCATAAGTGTGGGATTTTCTAGAGTTAGTTGAAACTATTGTGAAATGATACATCTCCATATCTAGGAACTTTAGAGTTCTCCAAAGATTAGATGATGCTTTATATGTTAGGATTGAATTTTTAAGGAATATGCTTAAGGCCACTAATGATCCATCCATTTTTATCTTGTATATCTCTAATGCTAAAAAAAATTCTTCTATAAACACACAAATGACTATAAAATAAGCTTTCTAATTCCTCATCTAAAAAAGGTTGATATCCCATTTGAATTTTATATTACCCGATATTTCTACCAATTTAAGTAGGATATTTAGATAATGATGTTTAGTATAGCCATATTCATAAGGAAAATTGATGTTAAAAGGATCTATGAGAAACATATTACCCTACTACACACCCTATAGACATACCTGGGACACTCCCAAATTATTTATTATGCCAAATACATCTCTAATACCATGGATATAAGTTAAATAAATTGAAGGAGGATAGGGATTTCACACATAATTCCTACATTATCTAGATGCTTTTATTTTGTTTTATATTAGAAAAAATCTAGTTTATTATCTTCTAACTAGACTAGGTTGGAAAGGATGGAAAAACTCCAAGCATAGTGGAGTTCATAGATATATCCTATTGAGAAGTGAGAAAAAATTCATACCACTTTTATGATGAGGTAGATGAGGTTATTATGGAAACATTTAGGGGAAAGGTTCCAAGACTAATAGATGAGACGTGAAAACTATTGATAGAGGGAAAATGGCCTTATGAGACATTTACTTGGGGATGAATAAATTATTCATTTGCCTCTATGATTATTTACCATACCCTTCATGTTGCTTTCCAGAGTACCAGATTATATGTTTAATTTAGAATACATGATGCAACTTGATTATGTAGATTTTAAATACTTCAAGAGGTGAAAAAAACATCTTATACCCACTAAACAATAGATCATGAACATAATTCCTAAAGTGTGTGTATTTCACATAGTAATGAAGGTAATAATGAGGGGATAAATCTTGAGCAACTTAGAAACTAATGGTCCAATGATCTCAAGATAATTTTAAACTAAAAGATGTTATCTTTTTCGCACATGAAAAAGGAACAATATCTAGTAGTAAGACATCGAAAAATATACAAACCTTGCCACTCTCAAAAGCAATAGGAATTATGAAGATGTGGTGTAGAGCTAGTATGACAACCACCTAGAGTGGCATGACTCTTTCAAAAAGGTAACGGATGAATTCAATCTAGATATCAAGTTGAATTATTAAAATCTAGGGGTATTTTGAAAGTAGTAACAATAATAGCACTTCAATCCCTCATATGTTAATTCCAAAGAAGAAGATAACATTAGAAATCACCATCCTAGCTACACCAACAACTATTGTAGTAGTCAACTCAATAGTCAAATAGACGAGATCAAAGGGACGAAGGAATTTTAATAGTATGGGTTAATGTTTACAAGGTAGTTACAACAACAAAGAAATAGCTAAAACATTAGGATTTCTAGGTCTAAGAATGGGTAATCCCTTAAGGAATCCTCCTTAGGATCAAGTAATGACCACTCTCCTTGCACACATTTAACATCGACCATTCCACCTGCTACCTCTACTACTTATCCTTCTTCTTCTTCTTTTTATAATTCTTCCCTACAACTACCTCATGTTGGCTCCAAAAAAAATTTAGACTCTCCCTCCTACAAATATCCTTCTTTAGGAATTTGAGTCAATACATATAACTCCTATGCTTTTGTAGATGTCAACATAGAGTGTAGCAACATTTCTTGCACTGATTGTAGCTCTACAAGAACACTTTAATAATTTTATTGTATGTATATTTCATTTTGGATTCAATGAACTTGTTTCTACTCAACCATGGGTACTTCCCAAATATAATATTTCCAAAATTCCTCTTTAGTTATATTTCAGTTATCCAAAATTGGTATTCTAATGTCTTAATTTGCACTCTAATCATAACAATTACTCATTCATAACTCTTGCATATTATGTGCACTTTCTTATGACCTAGTATTTGAAAATGGTGGCTTTGATACCACTATTATCAATCCACCTATATTATCCATAGGATCAATAAAAATGTTTACACAATAACAAAACTCACAAAAAATATATTATTGTTAACACAAATATATCAACTTATGTAATGTAAACACAATGTATTGCACAATTTCTTCTCTATATTGATTAAAATGCTTTATCTTCGATATATACAACTTGGATGTAAGACTCTTCATGTTCACAATGCTTTACCTTTCTACATATTCAAACTAATCATCTCCTCACGCACATAGGATATTGAAAACTTCATATTACTCATAGGATAAATATCACATAATAATGTTGGCAATTTTGGGTTTGAGATCCTAGCTTCTTGTCTATGAGTTGTCATTGATGTCAAAAGGAAATGGCATTAATGTTAAGAGGATGTGTTGGCTTCAAAGGTGGAAGATTCCAAGAGAATCCGAAGAGATTCCATTGGCAAGGGTTTTTCATTAAAACCAAGTTAAATGGTTTTTATTAAAACCAATGGAGGTTCTCTTTATTATTTATTTAATTATTATTTAAAACCCTTCAAGGTTTTAATTAATTAAGGGAGAAATTATTTTTAATTTATTAAAAATACTTAAGGGTTTTTAAACCCTTTAGAAAGCAAATTTTGATTAAATTCAAAATTACTTTTCTTTGCAGCTGACGTGTTCTAAAGTCCACGTATGGACTATAAATATGAGAAGGTTCCTAAGGTTAAACCTACTTGAAAAATCGAAGGAAATTAATTAGTTTGGCTATGATTGAATGTTCTGTTTATGCTGCGAAAGAGGAGAGCTCATGGTTTGAAAAGCTTTCAAAAAGCTTGACCGTTCATGTGGAAGGAAGTCTGTCTTGGACTTCGTAAGCTTCTTGTGGGCTAATGGCAGCAAAGGCTGCGTTTGGGCCTTGCGTAGGCGGAGGTCTACATTTTGATCCCCACGGAGGGATCTGTGCATGGATTAGTCATGTTTTTATTAAAACGTGTTTTATGCCGCGAATTTCGGATTCTTCAAGGGCAGCCATTATAAGGTGTGATTATTTTCTTGATATGATTTTTGGCATTATTTAGCATTGTTTAAAAGACAGGAGAAATAAGGGGATATTTCTTTTGTTGTATTTTTGAGATTAGTCTTTTGCTATGCTAAATTTAAAAATGGAGATATAAGGTGTAAGTTTTGGTTGTGTTTTTGGCTTCTTTGGTGGTTGTTTTTAAAGAAGAGAAGCTAAAAGGTGTATTAAGGAAAGTTTTTATATATGCTCATTTATCTTGGTTCTAACCCTAACTTGGTTGGAAGTTTGAGGGTTGTGTGTGGTGACAACTTTAAGGATCAATTTTCTTCTACTCCAAAAAGGTATGGGCACATTTTCCTTATGAGTATGATTGGTGTATGTTTTCTAAAATAAGGTTGGAGTGAAAACGTTTTCAACTAGGTTTCCTTTGGTTGGGTGTAAATCCTATTTTTTGGTTTGTTGAAGACTTCTTATGCATTGTTATCCTTGATGAGAGTTTTGGTGAATGCATAATTCTGGTTTGAGGTAGTGGAAGCATTGTGCACTAGGGTTTATGTTTGTGAGTCTAGCTACTTGCATTGAGTTGGTGGAACCCTTGGTTGGTTGTTTTGAGTTTGATGGTTGAGTTGCTTCCATAGAGGTTGTTTGATCAAGTTATTGCTTTACTTGATTTATGATATTGGGCTTACTCCATTGAGTTGATTTGAGCAAGTTATTCTTTGCATTTGATGATATTGTGTTGGTGGCTGTTTTGTTCAAATATATTTGGAGGGAAAATGATTTCTACTTGTTTCCTTTTCTTGTGATGATTGGTTGAATGCTTCAAGGTTGATGTTGAGTTGAATGGTTTTGGTTGACTAAACCTTGTTTGATGAGCATTGTTGTTGAAACCCTAATTGATGGTGAAAAGAACATGAGTATCATTGTTATGTGATTCTTTGCATAGTTGGCAATTGTTGGGGTTTCATGTTCTTGAAAGAAAACATTCTATCCTATCCATTTTAGATATTGAGTTGAGTTTTTTAGATTTGAGATTGAGATTGAGCTGAGTTGATTTGAGTTGAGTTTTGAGATTGGGATTTGAGTATAGAACATATTGAGTCTCTAAAAATTCTCTTTATGCTTCTCTGAGTTTGACAAATCACATTGGGTCTCTAACAATTCACTTTGTGATTTCCTACTAAGAAATTTTTTCTTGGTGAGCTTGCTGAGTTTTTTTGGACAGGTTCCGGTGGGGACTTGTGAGAAGTTTTGGACAGGTTCCGGTGGGGACTTGTGAGCAATTTTGGACAGGTTCCGGTGGGGACTTGTGAGCAGTTTTTAGACAGGTTCCGATGGGGACTTGTGAGCAAATTTGGACAGGTCCTAGCAAAGGACTTGTGAGCTGAGTTTGATAGTTCTATCAGAGAACTTGAGGACGGAGGTGCATTGGTTCTATGAGAACCTGAGGACAGATTTGGCAAGTCTTTGAGAAGGCTTGTGTGCAGAGGATTGATTTGTTCAAAGTGTTTATAGATTTTACAAACAAAGGAAGACATGTACTAGACTGACTGATTGTGTTTGGTACAGGTTGCTGAGCTGCTGTGGATGTGATCATAGAAGGCAGAGGTCTCTTAGGCTAAGAATTGAGGATAGGAGGTCTTCGGTGGAAAGGAGTTCCATGTGCTGGCAAGAGGTAGAGGTCAGTTGATATTCGAGGGATCATTTCCAGAGCAGAGAGGGAAGGTATCTCCTTTGAGCAGAGGCTCATAAATTTTGATTGGGGGAAGGTATCTCCTTTGAGCAGAGGCTCATAAATTCTGATTGGGGGAAGGTATCTCCTTTGGGCTGAGGCTCATAAACATTGTAATTGGGAAGGATTCCCAAAGAAATTTGAGATAAATTTTAGAGAAAAGTTTTGTGGACATAGCCCAGCCATTCTAGGTGAACCACGTTAAAATTGGTGTCACTTTGTGGATGATATTGTACATTGCTTTGATATTGCTTTGGGTATATTGCTTTACTATTTTGAAGTATAAAGGAAAAAGTAAAAAGAGGTCTTCTACTATTCACCCCCCTCTCAGTATAAGCTTGTGTTCTTCAATTGGTATCAGAAGCGGTGCCTTTGGAAAGTTTAACAGCTTGAAGGAAAAGCTAGTAAAGAACACAATGGATTATTCAAGTGGCAATGCAACACCTATTCGTGATGAGTCTTCTAGTGATGAAGAGGCATATTATAGCAAGAAAGGCAAGTTCTCTAGAAAGCACAAAAGTATGAAAAATATAAGATGTTTCAATTGTGGAAAGTTTGGTCATTATGCTACTGACTGTACTGTTCCCAAGAATGAATGTGATGAAGATAAACAGGATTCTAAGAGCAAGGATTCTGAAAAGCACAAACATCATAGGAAAAACAAATATGAGCACAAAAATCAAGGAAAGAGGTATTCTCACAAGCACAAGAAGAGTTTCTACCTAGACAAAGCAAGTAAGTTTTCTAGTAGTGATAGTGAAAGTTCTTCAAGTGATAATTAAAATGAGATGTTGTTCATATCAAAAAAAGAGGAAGAACCGAAACATAGATTCATTATCATGAAATTTCTTAGATGTGGAAATTTTGGTCACCTTGAGGATGATTGCACAAATAATGATTTGGTTTCTAGTATGTATGAGGATGCTTCAAAAAAATATAAGGAAGATGCATGTATGGTCTTTGAAAAGGGTAGCACCTCTAGTGATAAGAAATCTGAAAAAGGCTTTGATGATTCAAAAAGCAAACAAATAAAGGATCTTGAAAATGAACTTATTAGTGCTCTTAGTGTTTTGGAAAAGGAAAGAAAGAAGAATGCTAGACTCAAGGATAAGTTAGATGAATGTTGTATGGAGAGAGATGATATTATAGAAAGTCTTGACTTCTCTATAGCTAAGACACAAGAACTCAAGGATGAGTTAGAGTCTAAGGTTCTTGAGTATAATGAGTTAGAACAAAAAATTTTCTTCTTTGAAAGAAGAAACTAAATAGTACAAGGATAAGCTTTACAGGTTTCAAGATAGCTCCAAAAAGGTTAAGTCACTCATCAAAGGTCAAAGAAAGACAACAGATAAAACAGGCCTTGTTTTTGTTAAGCCACACAAGGAACAGGTTGGGGAATCTAGTAAGAGATTCCAAAAAGAAGAGAGTTCTGATGAGGAGAGTATTTCAGAGAAAGAGTCCTTGAGTGATAGATGCACAGAAATAGAAAATAGGAAACAGAAAAAGGGGAGAAAGTTTACAGGACCTAAAAGATAATTTACAGGAAATTTTAATGGTAGATGTTTTGCTTGTCACAGGTTTGGTCACATGGCTTCACATTGCATGACTCAAGTAAGGAAGGTAAATGACAGTTTCAGAGGTGGTAATTTCTTTCAAGGGTATTGCTACTCTTGTAAACAGTTTGGGCATAAAGCAATTTTTTGCAAGGCTAATAACAGGAACAAGGTTAGTCAAAATAGGTGGATTCAAAGAACAGGTATGCCTAAAATAAATAACATTGTTACTTGTTATAAGTGCAAAAATGAAGGTCACACAACTAGACAGTGTAGAGCTGAACTTCCAAGGTACAGGAACATGAATAGTGGTATGAACAGGTCCAAGGATCAAGGCATGGATAAGAACAAGAATGATAACAAGAACAGGAACAGTGATAGGAACAGGAATAGGAATATGGACAAGGAGAACAAGAGAAGACATGGTAAGGTAGCTATAGACACTGATGATGATCAGTGCCTGTTGGGAGTTGTACTCCCACCCCAAAATTAAAAACCTCAATAGGAGGTGGGGAAGGGACTAAGCTAAGAGGCTCATTCTTAGTCCCAAGCCCCAACGGTGACACTTTGCCATTGATGACAAAGGGGGAGAGATATGAGTAAGGGGGAGAGCCTCAAGACAGGGGGAGCTGTTTATGTTGAGTTTCGATGTTGTTGAGAAGCATGGTTTGCCATCAATGACAAAGGGGGAGATTGTTGGCAATTTTGGGTTTGAGATCCTAGCTTCTTGTCTATGATTTGTCATTGATGTCAAAAGGAAATGGCATTAATGTTAAGAGGACGTGTTGGCTTCAAAGGTGGAAGATTCCAAGAGAATCCGGAGAGATTCCATTGGCAAGGGTTTTTCATTAAAACCAAGTTAAATGGTTTTTATTAAAACCAATGGAGGTTCTCTTTATTATTTATTTAATTATTATTTAAAACCCTTCAAGGTTTTAAATAATTAATTATTTAATTAATTAAGGGAGAAATTATTTTTAATTTATTAAAAATACTTAAGGGTTTTTAAACCCTTTAGAAAGCAAATTTCGATTAAATTCGAAATTACTTTTCTTTGCAGCCGACGTGTTCTAAAGTCGACATATGGACTATAAATATGAGAAGGTTTCTAAGGTTAAACCTACTTGAAAAATTGAAGGAAATTAATTGGTTTTGCTGCGATCGAATGTTCTGTTTATGCTGCGAAAGAGGAGAGCTCGTGATTTGAAAAGCTTTCGAAAAGCTTGACCGTTCATGTGGAAGGAAGTTTGTCTTGGACTTCGTAAGCCTCTTGTGGGCTAGTGGCAGCGAAGGCTGCGCCTTGCATAGGTGGAGGTCTGCATTTCGATCCCCACGGAGGGAGCTATGCATGGATTAGTCACGTTTTTATTAAAACGTGTTTTGTGCCGCGAATTTCGGATTCTTCAAGGGCAGCCATTATAAGGTGTGATTATTTTCTTGATATGATTTTTGGCATTATTTAGCATTGTTTAAAAGACATAGGAGAAATAAGGGGATATTTCTTTGGTTGTATTTTTGAGATTAGTCTTTTGCTATGCTAAATTTAAAAATGGAGATATAAGGTGTAAGTTTTGGTTGTTGTGTTTTTCACTTCTTTGGTGGTTGTTTTTAAAGAAGAGAAGCTAAAAGGTGTATTAAGGAAAGTTTTTATATATGCTCATTTATCTTGGTTCTAACCCTAACTTGGTTGGAAGTTTGAGGGTTGTGTGTGGTGACAGACTTTAAGGATCAATTTTCTTCTACTCCAAAAAGGTATGGGCACATTTTCCTTATGAGTATGATTGGTGTATGTTTTCTAAAATAAGGTTGGAGTGAAAAGGTTTTCAACTAGGTTTCCTTTGGTTGGGTGTAAATCCTATTTTATGGTTTGTTGAAGACTTCTTATGCATTTTTATCCTTGATGAGAGTATTGGTGAATGCATAATTCTGGTTTGAGGTAGTGGAAGCACTGTGCACTAGGGTTTATGTTTGTGAGTCTAGCTACTTGCATTGAGTTGGTGGAACCCTTGGTTGGCTGTTTTGAGTTTGATGGTTGAGTTGCTTCCATAGAGGTTGTTTGATCAAGTTATTGCTTTACTTGATTCATGATATTGGGCTGACTCCATTGAGTTGATTTGAGCAAGTTATTCTTTGCATTTGGTGATATTGTGTTGGTGGTTGTTTTGTTCAAATATCTTTGGAGGGAAAAGGATTTCTACTTGTTTCATTTTCTTGTGATGATTGGTTGAATGCTTCAAGGTTGATTTTGAGTTGAATGGTGTTGGTTGACTAAACCTTGTTTGATGAGCATTGTTGTTGAAACCCTAATTGATGGTGAAAAGAACATGAGTATCATTTTTATGTGATTCTTTGCATAGTTGGCAATTGTTGGGGTTTCATGTTCTTGAAAGAAAACATTCTATCCTATCCATTTCAGATATTGAGTTGAGTTTTCAAATTTGAGATTGAGATTGAGCTGAGTTGATTTGAGTTGAGTTTTGAGATTGGGATTTGAGTATAGAACATATTGAGTCTCTAACAATTCTCTTTATGCTTCTATGAGTTTGAAAAATCACATTGGGTCTCTAACAATTCACTTTGTGATTTCCTACTAAGAAAGTTTTTCTTGGTGAGCTTGTTGAGTTTTTTGGACAGGTTCCAGTGGGGACTTGTGAGAATTTTTGGATAGGTTTCGGTGGGGACTTGTGAGTAGTTTTGGACAGGTTTCGGTGGGGACTTATGAGCAGTTTTTGGACAGGTTTCGGTGGGGACTTGTGAGCAAATTTGGACAGGTCCTAGCAGAGGACTTGTGAGCTGAGTTTGATAGTTCTATTAGAGAACTTGAGGACAGAGGTGCATTGGTTCTATGAGAAGAACTTGAGGACAGATTTGGCAAGTCTTTGAGAAGGCTTATGTGCAGAGGATTGATTTGTTCAAAGTGTTGGACAGATCTGACAAATAGAGGAATACTTGTACTAGACCGACTGACTATGTTTGGTACAGGTTGCTGAGCTACTGTGGACGTGATCATAGAAGGCGAGAGGTCTCTTAGGCTAAACATTGAGGACAGGAGGTCTTCGGTGGAAAGGAGTTCCACATGCTGACAAGAGGTAGAGGCAGTTGATCTTCTAAGGGATCATTTCCAGAGCAGAGGGGAAGGTATCTCCTTTGAGAAGAGGCTCATAAATTTTGATTGGGGGAAGGTATCTCCTTTGAGCAGAGGCTCATAAATTCTGATTGGGAGAAGGTATCTCCTTTGGACCAAGGCTCATAAACATTGTAATTGGGAAGGATTCCCAAAGAACTTTGAGATAACTTTTAGAGAAAAGTTTTATGGATGTAGCCCAGCCATTCTGGGTGAACCACATTAAAATTGGTGTCACTTTGTGGATGATATTGTGCATTGCTTTGATATTTCTTTGGGTATATTGCTTTACTGTTTTGAAGTATAAAGGAAAAAGTAAAAAGAGGTCTTATACTGT
This sequence comes from Wollemia nobilis, assembly GCA_028583015.1. Lineage (NCBI taxonomy): Eukaryota > Viridiplantae > Streptophyta > Pinopsida > Araucariales > Araucariaceae > Wollemia > Wollemia nobilis. The sequence continues at coordinate 1,905,974 of JAQPPZ010002550.1, forward strand.
TCACCCCCTCCCTCTCAGTATAAGCTTGTGTTCTTCAAATAATAATTTTTGTATTGACTCCACATATAAGTATTAGAACAAATACTAATGATTTCACATAATAAATGAAAAACTCTTACATAATTATTCACAAAAATAACTCCACACTTACATAAAACCTACTATATACCTAAATATTAATAATACTATAAACTAAACTATCTATGTGGTACTTACCATATTCTTGCAAGTTATCAAATAATATAATAATTCTAATATTTTCCTCCATCTCATACAAGGTAGCTTCTCCTATAAGTTACATTACCTATTATCCTTGATCAAAGAGTTGAGTCTGTGGGATATCCCCCATCATTAGATGCTTATAAAGGGCTTGGGCCAAGCTACGCATACAAAGCTAGGGATTCTAAAGTCACAAATGTATTAGATATCCTCATTATTGAAGAGAATGAATGGAAGAAAGAGTACATGAAAAATAGTAGGAGGAGCTCCAAGGCCTAAGTACTCTTATGGGATATAAAGTATAGTTTCTTAAGGCAACTGGACTGTAACCTTCCCAAATAGCATAAAATGTTGCTAACTTAACTACTAGGATGTCATAACTAGATCTAGATAAAATGAATTCATATCAAATGGTCTAGTTGGAAAACCAACTCATACAAGATAAGACATTAAAATATAGCCAACTAGAATTTGAGGATGAATCAATATAACTCAAAAAAAGAAAGTTAGAGATAAAACTAGTGTAATTCAAGGAAAAGAGGTACCAACTCTAACAAGATAATCAAGGTCCCAAAAAGGAGGTTTCTACAATGGATCAATTGAAGAAAAAATAGAATACCTCAAAGCCTAAATTGTCAAGTCTAAAAAACTTGTGCAAGAAATGATTGAGGAGTATAGTAGACTACTAGAGGACCTAGAAAAGAAATACCAATATATGAAGAAGTTGAAAGCATAAAATATATGAAGATGAAGATAGATCCAAAGTTGGTATAAAAATATAGATGGATAAAAACATGTGGGAACACATGAGGGAGGACATAATTTTTTTTTTTGAATACTTACAAATAACATATTTCATTAAAAAATAAAGCTTGTAACCGATTGATAATATCATCAAATCAATAAAAGAGAAAATTTTTATGATGTAAACATTAAGAAGTTATCAAACTTATTTTATTTATGACCATCACACAAGAACAATAGCATGGTATGGCCAAAAAAGATATGATAAATAAAATTAGGAAGATCGTAGATGTCGAAAGAAACTTATTTACTTACAAAGACAACCTATTATCTATATAGAATACATTTTAAAATATGGACAATTAAATTCAAGGGTTAACTACTACTAGAATTCCAAGCATTCTCAATGCTATGAAGCAAATCCTTGATGATGATGTCATTTATACCATGCTTTAAGAGAATTAATACCATGGTTAGGAAAGGAATGCTTATAAAATATGAAAACTAAAGCTAATTCATGCAAAGATAAAGGAGTTAGCTACCAAGGAACAATATTTGTCTAAGAAAATCTTTGAAGATCTAGTAAGGGAGTTAAAGAATTGAGGATGGTGGTAGAAAATATTTATGTTTGTACCACTAAAGACTGTCTAAGGGGTCAAAGACAACAAGGAGGGACAACAAATTTTTCTAATTTTTTAGCAAGGATCTTAATTTTGAATGCTCCACACCCAAGGACAAAGGTAAGATCTGGTGTCTTATGCCAATCAAGCTTAGAGTCACATGAAGTAGCCATACCTATAGTACCTTGGAACTAACATTACAAAATGTTATTCATTTTGGAAGTAATAAATATCGGTAAGAGGAAAAATAGTAGGAAAATACCAAAAGACCCTAAATTTCATCCATTTTTGGTGAAGTTTAGATTTACTTGCTAAATCTATTAATTTTCTTTGAAGAGTGATTCACTTAATAAAGGTGCCAATTTTCTCAAGGAGTGATTCACTTAATAAGGTGGATAATTTACTTGCTAATGTATACAAATCATTTGCATGAGTGAGTGAATAGATAAAGTAAATCACTTGAGCATAGTCTAAGAGTCTAAACTAACACAAATTTCAAGGAAAGTTTTCTAAATGTGACACTTTTGCTATTTTGTGGTACATAATACATTTTTAAAATATTTTAAGCTTCTTAGATGTATAAATATGTGCATGTAACATTTAGAGGTCTAACATTTTGCCAATGTTGCCTCTAAATATTTACTTTCATGAGTAATTATTTTCATCCTAGGTAACCCAATACTGAAATTTTGCTACAAATAGGGTCCTAGCGCCCTCATTGTATCTATTTTTGGCCATTAGAATTTAAAGCTATACTATATGAAACACACATTGTGCTTTGTACTCATGAGGTTGTAAGAAATTGTAAAGTCCTTATGCATTCCATCAGTGGCACCATCCTTCTAGTTTGCTAAGTGTGGAGTAGTTGTGTATTGTCCTTGTAACCCTTCTTATCATTCACTTATAAATTTTATAATCAAATAAATGGATGGATATTGATGTTATTTGATTTCTCATGCATTAAGTAGTCACATACTATCCTTGCTATGGTGTAGTAGTCTTATTTTTCATTTTTAGACTCTAAACTTCATAAATTTACTTTTTGCATTTTACTTTATGCATTTTAATTTCACACTTTACTTTATGCATTTGATTTAGATGTAAGTAGTTATTAGATTAGATATCCATATGAAGAAAACAAGAATATTTCCTTAATCTAGAGGCCAAGAGCATCCTTAGGAAAACCCATCCACCCTTATTGAAACTTGGATTTGGGGTGCAACATTTAATTAGAAGTCAAGACAATTCCCCATACCAACAAGTTCAATTGATTAAATTCCTTGACTTTAAGGAAGACATCTAAGTTTGAAATTATTAAAAATACATTCATGATTTATAAGTTATTGCAATACCACTATATGAATATAATGTAAAACAAGTTTCAACCTTAGATAATCAATAATAAAAAATAAAACAAAGACTTTTCAATTAATATGATCAATTTAATAAATTAAAATATATATATATATATATAGTTTATTATAAGGACAAAAAAATTAATATAATAAACATAAAAATTATATGTTAAAATTTTTTCTTTTATATACAAATTATGCATAAAATTTTATTAGGATATAGAGTAAACAAATTTAAAGTAAATGTGCATAGTGAATAATACTTAGTTATATCCACAATAAAAATGAATTCATTAAATACTGTCTACTTCATCTTTAAACTTAGCCATGTAGACAATTTTTTTTTAAAATTCAATATTTTATATAAAATATTTAATTATATTTGAGTTAAAAGAATAATTATAATTTTCATGCATTTGAAGTAAATAGTGAGAATGCTCAAAAATGATTTTTTCTTAGTGGTGGGTATTTGTGCCACTATATTTGGTTGCTTTTTTCCAGCTAGTAGGGGAGATGGCTTTTCCTTTATTTTCCTTATCCTCTTTGGTAGGTTAGTACTAGGTGGATACAAATCATTGTGGTATCCCTAGAGTAGTTGTTTTGGAGTGAACGGTGTTACATGTAGATTTTATCCAATCCAAATGAAGGCTTGTTATGAAGTGGAGTTAAGACAAAAGTACTACATCATTATCATTTTGAATTGGAATTGATATTGTATCTCCAGCTCATATTTCTTGTGGATCAAAACTCCTAGTAAAATGAGCCCCTTATTATTCTAGTTTTTTCCCTCATTGTATGTTGATTTGCATTCTGTAGATTGCTCTATTTTTCTCTTAGCCTAAGGTGATAAAATTTCATGTAATGCCTTATTGGCTTATGAAGAGGTTCCCAGGTGTCTCTTGGACATGTGTTATTCTTCGATTGGATTCATGTTCCATCATGATGTGGCCACCCCAAAATTTTTTCCTTGCATTTTGATCCTTGGTAGACCTTTCAAGTCTTTGTTATTACTTGGAAGAATTGGCCTTGTAGTGTGTCATCATGTTGGATGTTGTGATGGTATCCTCTAGTTTCGATGTCAAAATTTATAAGGTACTATAAGGAATTCAGGTGACTCTAGTAGATGTGTTTCTAATGATATTTTATTTAAATTTTCTCTGCTCTTTCTAAAAATCATAGCAAAGTTGTTTAGAATCTTCCTTATGTTGGTAAGTAATATCTCCCTGATTGAGTTCAAGCCAAGTTTAAAATATAGGTGTACGAAGAAATGTATTTATGGAAGAAAAGGTTAAGGATTTTGAACCTCCGTTTGCAGCCCTAGACAGAGATGTGTTGGATTTTTTGAAATAGGGGGAATTTTAAAATTTTGAAACAATTTAATGGCCATGATCCCAAGGTGGACAAAGAGATGGATCCTTCATGGAATAAAGGGGTTGTATTAGCTAGAGGTTTGGATATTGTGATTACCACTTAACTTCTTTCTAATATTAATGGAGCACCTGTGGATTGATATTGTGTTATAGAGAAAAATATTGCTTGGTGAACAAGCTAAATCTAATCAAGCATAGAGCTGGGAAACTAATGAAGTACCATAATGGTGATAAGATGATCTCATTTTGTGCCTTATGGGATAGGATGATTCTTAGAATTATGGATTATTTCACCCCTAAATGCAATCAGAACATTCTTAGGAGTTTCCATATAGCATTGGTTAACCATATTTGAGGAAAACACTGATGAAAATTCCTATATTCCTTTACAAAGAGCTAGAAAGAATGACACTTAATGTGCAACAATGTAATTATTCTTCCATAAAACATCAGTGTTTTTTCATTTGTTTGGGTAATATATTGCTGATATATTTTCCCAATGGTTGAATCCTTTATGTAACCCCCGCCTTAAGTTCCTATAGTAAGTCCGCCTTCACCATTTTCTTTGGTAAGTCTGGCTGGAAAGAAAACATAGAGTTTTCTCTAATAAAATACTGAGTCTAGACTATGTTTCAAACAAAATCCTTTCCTTTGCTACAGATAATTCTTCCCTTTGTACTCTTTCATCCCATCCCACCTATTGGTTCGAGATCTCCTTGGGCCTCTCTCACAATCTTCCCATTATCGAAAATCACCTAAATCCTCCCCCTAACCTAAGGATCCAATCCAAGTGGATTCCCCCTCCTTCAGGCTGGATCAAGTTAAACTTTAATGGTGCTACCAAGGGTAACCTTGGACTAGTTGGAGTTGGGGTAATCCTTAGAGATAGTAGTGGTAGAGTCATCCTCACATTTGTAGAATTTTTGGAAATTTAGATGAATTAGGTTGTTGAATCTAGAGCCTTATGGAGAGGTATTGTTCTAACAAAATATTTTTTAGATAGACTCATGGTTGAAGGGGATTCTCTAACTACTATCAACTATATATAGAATTCTAAAAATCCCTCATGAAAGATTAGGGACTGTATCGACAAAGCCAGGACTTTAAGTCAAGCATTTCAATAGATTATTTTTTAAAATGCTTTCAGGAAAAGCAATAAAGCCACTGACAAGCTTGTAAACATTGGTGCCCACTCTAAAATCTTGGTGATTTGGATAAATGGCCTTCCTTAGGAATTAACTATGGTCATGGAGCAAGACAAAATATCCACAAATGAGACAAATATTGACATGGAGCAAGATATATTTTCCACAAATGTATCAAATGCTTATTGATGATGTTTCTATTTTATCTGATTCCCATGTAACCTCATGATAAAGATTAACCAATTTTATTGGTATTTTCAATATTAATCCTCTCTCCATCACTTTTCAAGAAATTTTTGTTTGCGGTTTTTTTGAGCTTGCTCACCTCACCATCTGCCCTTGCCATGTTGGCCTATATTTTCCTATCTTTCACTTCCACCTATACTCCAATGCCATCATTTAATTTCACCCCATCACTGCCAGTCCATCCATATCCCTCACTCCCTCTTCCCCACACCCTCTACATTCCAACCACATAAGCCTCTTCCTTTGTGCCTTCACCATTGATCCCATAACCTAGTACATTTTTTTTATCATATGGGAGGTTGGGTTGGCCATTCACATACTCTATATCCATGATGGTTCAAGCGAGGTCTATCACAATCACCTCAAATTGTGCAAACTCATATTTCCTCAATTCACTCAACAACCTAGACGATATGGAGATCTCATTGCTTCTAAAATTGGACCCAAGGTTGCTTATTTTTAAAGCATTCTTTATCGCTTTCACCTTCATCATTTTCCTTTCCAAATTCATTTTTAGAGCCTCTGTTGTTCTATGAACATGATTTTTGTTTAGCCTTTATTTGTTGTCATGGATTCCATTGTTGAAGCTATCATACCTACTAGGGGCTTCCTCCCTTTCTTTAAGAGTTTTAATGGTAAGGATCCTAAAATTACCTTTGCTTTTTTGGGCACTTGGTATAATGGAAGGGTGACAATCTGTGACATGATCTTCAAAGTTGACATCAAGAATATGGTTGAGTTTACAAGGCAACAAGAAAAAGGGAGGTAAATTCACCATGAAAAACACAATTGGGAAGCTGAACTCAAAGAAATCAAAGACAAGGACCTGTGCAAAAAGGCTCGAATGGGAATGCATCATGAGGAGATCCCATCTCCCTGGAATAGTATCATGAATCCCATCATGGAGTTCGTTATGGTGGATGACCCTGATAAATTTTATGTAGTTTTTACTTTACTTTATTTAATAATTTTTGTGATGTTAACCTAGTGAACATTCCCTAATTCCTCTTCAATTCCATCATCTATAGTTTAGATCACATCCGTAAGAAAAACTGTAATGAGTTGCATTCCCATCAGGGCCTATTCAAGGTTTTGTATAGCCACTGGTTGATTCGTTACCCTCAAATTGTTATCTTTCCACCCGCTCCTATAGCTAAACCTAGCCTTATCCAACCCAGTTTTTCCTAGTCAACTCCTATGTCCTCTAGATCTCCTGCTCTATCTACCAAAAATAGGGTGGTGGTTGAGACTGTTCATAAGTTGAGGAAAAGAGTTAAAAGTGAATCCCCTAAGCTAAAGTGTGTTTGACCCTCTGCACGTTTGCAAAAAATTGTGCAAGAAAAGAAATCTTTAATCATCAAATTTGAGGATGATGATAAGGACATCCCTGATTAGTGTCTACAATAATTCATTATCAATACTATTTCCAATTGCATGTCCCAGATGGATGATATCCACAATGCTTTGAAGTTGCTCTTCTTCAGGAAATCCTTTTATAAGGATGATGGCAAGGTCTCTGCTATCAAGGAGGCCATAAAGGTTGTTACTACTTCTAACGATAAATATAAAGATAAGGACATCTATATGGGTGTGTCAAATTATTAGCTCCAAGTAGTCGGTGTAGAGCCTAAAGATGAAGCTTAGGGCTTCCTTTCTTACCAAGGTTTTTTGTAAAGGGCATCATCTGTGTTGACCTTATATTCTTTTTACTATTGAAGGGTTTCCTCTATGTTACCCTTAGTATATTCTTATCTATTTTTAGGTGCATCCTTTGTGGTGCTTCTAGTTTTGTGGGACTACGTTCCCTATATTTGTCCCTCTAGTTTATGCGACTAGTTTCAGCTTTCTATTCTCTGATGTAATAAGGTGTTGGGTACCTGTTAAAATCCATTTTTAATCCAAATTTTTAACTTATAAAAAATATTTAATATGTTTCTTTAAATAAAAATGCAATTTTTGCAAGAAAGAGTGGTTTTGGGTCAACCTCAACATGGGGTGCCACTTCCCCTAGAAAAGAGAGTTAATTACCTTGTAGATAATCCTGGTTTAAAGGCCAACGTTGATAATATTTATGTAGAAAATAATTATATGGGTAATTTATAGGAGACTCCTTTAGGAATTTATGCTTGTAAGATCAAGTTGAAAAAGGTTATTAAAAATCTTGTGATCGAGTAAGTCCTCTAATTTAATTAAAGATCTAGTGAGATATCTCAGGAGGTTGGTGAAGATGTCATATTTATATGTTAAAGAAATCTCCTGGAGACTGAAGTAGGAACAAGACCCAAATACTCTAGGGATGGATTTAGGTCTCTCTTCTCAAGACTAATTGATCTCAGTGGCTTTTGTTAGTGCTTGATGTGTTTGTTGGTTGCTCGAGTTCCTCTTATTGGTTGGGTTTTTTTTTGGACCTTCTATTGGGTTATAGTGACCCTAGGATTTGGGTGTCTCTATATTTTAGTTTATCTCTATTCATAGGCTTGTGTTGGGGTTGGTTTTTTTTGTATGTAGGATTTCCTTGATGTCTATATCTCTCAAATATGATTCCTTTTTAGATCCTTGTTGTAAAATATTTGTGTCTCCTTTCAAAAACCTTATTTTTTCCACCTAATGAAAAATGTAAATGATGGAAATACATTTTTTTGTAAGATTTTGTAGGTAATATTTAAATTTTTAGCTCATTGAGTATGGGTCAATCAATAGGAATAAAGAATTTCATACCATAAGTCAAGCAATGAGGTAAGCCATAACAATAATGAGTCTCACAATATAAGTTGATATTGTGTATAGATTTTTACATTTTTTTTTTTTATATTGGTAAAAAATTATTGAATCAATAAAACCATACAAGAAACAAAGAATCCTAAAAAAATAACCCTTACAAGGGCCAAAAGAAAGAGAGACCCCAAAACCATCGAGAACCTGACCAAAATATGCCCAACAAACAACAACCTCAACCAGACATATACGTAATAAGCAAATTAGAAAGATGACGAGAACAATCTAATGGGAGCTGATCCCATTCCCTAATATTCCAGTCTTCTTGAAACTCATAATCTTATTTTTCCAAGCAATTAGCCACACTATTCCATTCCTTGGGAATATGAACAAAGGAAATAAACTCCAGATGCCAAAAAATTTGAATGATTTGTTAAGCCACTAACACCAGCTTCCAATGAGCATGAGAAATATTATGAGTCTTCAACAAATTAATAATAATCCGAGATTATGACTCACAGATTACCTTTCACCATCCTAGAGCATAATATTTTTCTAAAGAAAAATTAATAGCAAGGACCTCCATATAATTATTAGTTTGCTTTCCCTTATAATAGGAGAAAATGAAAAGAGTTGCACCACTACTATCTCTCCCAACACCACCAATACTTGCATACCTAGGATTCCCTTTGGAAGAGCCATCAGTATTAATATTAAACACACTTCGAGGCAGAGAATGCCATCTGCCATATCTTTGTACTTTTTCATTGAGGCCTATCCTCTTGATTGATAAAGAAGGACAAGGTCCATTCTCCACTAAACCTAGGTCTTGCATCATAAAAATATCAAACTGCTCCAAAGGAAGACTAATCTGACATTTAGAAGAAACAATTTCTTGGATGATACTGATAATCCTCTACCAAATTTGATAAATAGTTAACTTTTTACCATGAAAAATTCTTTGATTTCTTTCAAGACAAATATGCCATATAATACATGAGGTCTCAATACTCCACACAACTTCAAGAAAAAAAAGCCTTCGCAGGAGGTCTTTCCAAAATCTTTGAGAACTCAACAAGAGAAGAGGCATGAGAAAAAGTCTGTTTCCACACCCTCCACCAAATATGCCAAATTTATCATGTAAACAAGCACTATAAGAGCAAATTCCCTAAAGATTCATCACTATTATCACAAAGGAAACAAAATTAAGGGACCTAAAAATATCTCTTTTGGATATTATCCTAGGTAAGATATTTGTTCCTAGTAGCCAACCACAAATATAAATTGCATTTGGACTGAGAAAAATTATTTCAAACCTATTTGCACCAAGGAACCTCCTCATTCCCAAAATGCTACCTATATAAAATATGGTCACCAGAAGCCACCGAGAAAACTCATCTAGGATTCTAACTCCAAGCTAAAAAATCATCATCCTGTAAAGAAGAGCACTTCATAGTATCCAAAATATGATCCAACTCTTCTCTATCATTAATAGAACCACCTACCAACCAATCTCTAGGATATTTCCACTGAACTACCTCCACCTATCTAGCTCTTTTTGCAACTTTATAATCCATCACCCTATACAAACCAGTAGCCAAGAAATAATTACATAGCTCCTAAAGATGAGAAAACATAAATAAAATTTTAGGGAAACCATCCCAAAATTCATGCTATAAAAGAGCCTTCGAGCCTTTGAGATAAATCCAGAACAATAATTTATTAACAAGAGTCACCCCCTTCTTAAGGGTGTTACATATCAAAGAGCCTTTACTAGACAAACTGTATCTAGGTATCTCAGAGCCTGAAACACCATTAATATGCTTAAAGGAAATAATTTTAGCTCAATCATGGTCTTTAGAAATGCACCATCTCTAATACATCTTGGTTGCCAAAGCCTAAATAGAAAGATAAGTCAAATAAAAATCTAAACCACCTTCTTTTTTTGGTTTATAAATAGTATTCCACTTAACCAGACTCTATTTTGAAGACTCCAAATTTCCAACCCATAAAAATATTTTGGATAGAAATTTAAGCTCATGAATAAAACTAGTAGGAGTGACTTGAATCATGCATCAATATATACATAAATCTTCAACTGCCAACTTAAGAAGCAAAAATCTACTAGAAAAATAAAGCCATTTAACAATACAATGAGATATTGTAGCTCAGAATTTATCCAAAATATTATTCCAGATACCTCAATGCATAGGTCTCACAAAAAGAGAAATTCCAAAATAAATTAAAGGAAGAGCTCCAATCTGAAACTGAAGAATCTCGATAATTCTAGCCTATATAAGAGGATGAGTAATTTTTTTTTTTGAATTTACATGGTGGAATCGGCAGCCACCACAAATCCGGGTAGGTTGTCTAGCTTTTTATGGCTATCATAGTATTCTGCGTTGTCCGCATAGAAGCCACCACATAGATCTTCGTGCAGTCTACCCCTATAACCACCATGCCACAATCATTTTAAACCTTTTACGCCACTGAAAGCACTAGGAAAAGGAAAAGCGTTCAATCCGATGAGGCCCGAGATTTGAACCTTGGACCTTAAGAGGATGAGTATTGAAAAAGAAGATGGAGGATTTTCCATTTTTTATCTCCTACCTCGAAATAGTCAAATAAATATCTGAAGATCCTCAAAAATTAGTTGCTTCCCTAATAGAGGTAAGACCCATCAGAGCAGTATCATCCATAAATTGAAGATGAGAATACATAGGTAAACTATTATCCCACCTCCAACCATGAATCAACCCCTAACTGACATGCAATTTGAGAAGTCAACTTAAACCCTCAACCATAATAATAAAAAAATAAGGAGACAAAGGATCCTCCTGATGGAGACCTCTCGAAGCTTGAAATAAAGTAGAAGGATCACCATTGATAAAGATATAATAGGATGGAGACATAATACAACTCACCACCCAAATAACCTAGGTGGAGATGAAACTAAAGGTAAGGATAATTTTAATTAAGAAAGATCATTTAACCATATGATAAGCCTTAGCCATATCCAATTTTATAAACATAGATTTTTCTTTAGAAATACCCATTGAATGAATGGCCTCAGTAGTAATAGCCACACCATCAAGGATTTGTCTACCTGCCACATAACCTCCATGTTCATCAGAAATAATTTTACTAAGCCAAGATTTAAGTCTCTCAATAATCAACTTGGAGATAATTTTGTACACCATATTACATAGTGCAATAAGTCTAAAAATATTGAAAGAATTGGTTCCTTCCTACTTAGGAATAAAAACCAAGAAGGTAAAATTCATAGCTCTCAACATCTATTTAATTTTGAAATACTCCTACATAATCGACAAAAGATCCAATTTGACAATCTCCTAGAATTCTTTGAAAAATTCCACAAGAAAGCCATCAGGCCCCGAGTCTTTCCCTTTCCTCATCTAGAAAATAATACCCTTCAATTATTTGATTGAAATAGGTCTCATGAACAACTCATTCATCTCAGTAGTGACAACTAAAGGAATACGATTCAAAATACTATTTTCTTCAGCAAACTCCAAGGGAGAATCCTTAGAATACAAAGAGGAAAAAAACCTTACTATCATGAGCAACAGTAAACTAGACCCCAAGAGAAGAAATAAGAGAAGAAATCGTATTACCATACCCTCTAGCTTTAACTGAATTGAAAAAGGAAGTAGTATCTCTATCTCCTTCCTGCAACCAATCAATTCGAGCCTTTTATGTCCAATAAATTTTCTCCCTCAATTCCCACTCAGATAACTCCTTAAGAGCATCATATTCCTCTTTAAGTGAGGCCATAATTTCTAATATGTCTTGTAATAGCATCTAAATTCTCATGAGTAGCCAAATTAGCCCCAAAAAGATTACCAAAACTCTGCCTATTCCACTTCTTAAGATGATATTTCACATACTAGAGACTCCTAACAAAAGAGAACATAGCAGTTCCATGAGCAAACCTACCATGTCACCACCAAAATCTCATTAAATCATGTAGAAAAGGCTCCCGAAGCCACATTAAATGAATTTTAAATTAGATTTTCCTATAAAATCCTTGGAGAATGGCATTTAACTTTATAGGCCAATGATCAGAACCTTTATAATCTAAAATTTTTGAGCTAATTTTCCAATTATTACTGATCCTAAAAGGAGAAACCAGAAAATAATCCAATATCTTGTAAATAGCATTAGTACCACATCTCCTATTACTCCATGTAAACATACCATTACCATGTTTAATATCCACAAGGTTTAAGAAAAGGATATTATCAATAAAGGCCAACAATGCTTGTCCAAGAGAACCGACACCACCTCTTTTCTCCTCCAAACTAGTGATGGCATTAAAGTCTCCAGAAATGATCCAAGGATAGTGAGGATCCATTAATCACACCACCCGAATATAATTTCAAATATAAATTTTCCCAACAATATTAGAGGGAGCATACACATTAGTTAATAAGACCACTTCACCAGACTCCTTACAAGTAGTCATAGAGAGAGAAAATTTATTAGAAACCTACCATATAGGAGAAAGCTTCTAAGGATTCCAAAAGCTAACAATACCTCCAACACTACCCTGGGCACCAATACACTAACATTGACCACGAGACCACAATTTGGAAGTAATACTAAACAAACAATCATCTGATAATTTTGATTCTTGAAGAAAAATAATATTAGGCTTATGCAACTTAATCAACTCGCGAATAGCTTTTTGCCAAGGGATGCTATTCAATCCCCTCACATTCTAAGATAAAACAATCATTTATGAGGGGTGGAAAAGTGAGAATCAAGGGGCCTAACCAACCTTGAATCAACCAAGGACTCCCCCTCAAGTTTAATTTTCTCCACATCTTTCGTCATGCCCACCTTAGAAGACGTTTTAGGTACCCCATTTTTAAAATTCTTTTGATGCAATATCAACATAGAACTCACCTTAGGACCTTTTCCACAATTGGAACTCACCAAATAAACCAGAATCAGATCATATGCCACCATAAAATTCTCCTTAACAACCATATTTTTCTCATAAGAAATAGAAATTTGGTTCCTCTCAATAGTCTGTGCTGCACAATTCACCAAAACTAGAACAATGGCATTACCCAGAGACTGATCAATGTCCATATGAGTAACATATAGATCCCTTTGCATATTAACCCCAACAAGCTGGTCCAAGTCACCCAAAGCATCAAATCTATTATGTAACCCATCAACTTGTCTCTCATTAATGGATCTCTTCAAACCCCTACCTTTACGGTAGGACTTAACATGAATGAAGCCCTCCTTATCAGACCCACTATCCTACATTGAAGTTTTCCCCTCAACAGACCCATTAGCCTGCTCAGGAGCTTTCCCTTTATCTATCCCACTATTCGGCTTAGGAGGCTGAGACTTAGATGGCAAATTCCTAGGTAATTTTGGGCATTTTATTTGAATATGTCCATATGCATGACACAAACAACATCAGAACGGAAGCATGAGCAAAGACTACAAATTTTAACTTTTACATGAGTTGAAAATATCACATCATAAACCAAGATTTTAATCTCATTGCTCCCTATCATTGAGTCATGATAGCTTAGAATAAGAAATGAGAAGCAATATATTTTACAATAGAGACCAATATTTGAATTTAATGAGTTGATATTCTATCAAATAAAATCAATAAATGGTAAAAAACATAATTTTCTAAGATAAAAATACAAGTTTATATTTATCTATGTAATTTTTAAGTCATGCAATATGTGTTTTTTCCAAATACTAATACATGGACCATGATATAATATTAATATGACTTATTTTAATCTTATATATATATATATATATATATATATATATATATATATAATTAAATTAAAATATTTTTGATGATTTATCAAGATTAATAATATTAAAGTATTTTTTCCAAGTGGGAAAAAACCATAAACTTTAAACCCATTAAAAGTTGATCTATGGACCATGCGAAAGATAAATCTATGGTAATCACATCTAGGTAACAAATGTTTCATTATAACTTCTTATTAAGTATGAGATGAGTGAGTAGGATGTAATGGTTCTTAGAAGTAAAGGGTCACATGACAGTTCAATAGGTACTACCCAAGGTTTTTGGAGATTTGAATTGGATTAAAATAAGTGAGTTTGAATTCAAAATTTTCTATGACATTTATTCTAAATTTTTTTTCGTGTGATCTTCTTCAATTAAAAAAATAAGGACCATGGCTTATCGAGATGTATGCCCTCTATGTAAAACCATGGAGTGAAATATATTTGTGTGGATAAAAGCTATTAAAAGACTTCTAGGGTGGATTATGGTTTTTTTTAGAATTCTATACTAGCTTATCGATAAAGAGGTTTTGAGGTTTTGAACAATATGTGTAACATTGTAGGATATTTCTTCTAGGAGATGCTAATTGTTATAGAGGAAAGATAAGTTCTCTATACTTGAATATATATTTTTGTACATATTTCAAAACATTAAAAAAAATATATGAAAATTAAACTTGGATGAAGATATTACAATAAATATTTGGATTATAAATACAATGCATTTCAATGTTGGTCTTATGAAAATGTTTAAATGACAAGAGAATGTAAATTAAAAATAATAAAAAAGAGGATGAAATGTTTTGCTCATAAAACAAACTTCAAGATGAAGCATTGATATCATATTGTAGTAGAGATTATACTAGATCAAGAATTTTCCATCCTTAAATATGTTCATGGTTGACTCAAGGAACTTGCTAGAAGAAAAAACTATAGGGTATATGAAGAATTATAAATTATATGCAAGTAATTAAGGATTATAATCATTCTACTACTATAATTAGTTAATAAAAAATAATTAGAATGATATTGCTATGATTGAAATTAAAAAATAAATAAATTAAGTATCTATTGAAATTGGAATAGGGATTAATACTATAATTATATTTATATCAAATTAAATAATGGTCATTTTAATTTTTGTAATTACTTATGATTAGATTATTTTTAGTAAAATATAAAAATTATAAAAATAATTTTGAAAAGCATGTATACTTAGTGAATTGTTGTGAAAATAAGCCATTTAAAAAACGTATAACTAAATTTAAATTATAGTACTATATATTTAAATTATTTATAATTAATAAAATTATAGTATTATTATTTTTAAATTATTTATGATTAATAAAATTATTTTTTTATTTTAAAAAATCAATGAAAAATTAATTACATATTTTTAATACTTAAAAAGTATTTTATTAATCATGAATAATTTAAAAATAATAATACTATATTTAAATAAGGAGTTGCAACCCTCTTGGGTAGCCCTCAATCGGGATGAGACCCTCCATGGCAAGTTGATCGTATCTCCATTGGATCCTATACCTAGTTCTAGTAAGGTAAGCTCTCCTTACATCTGCCCCAACTTATTAAATATTTTATCTGATTTGGTGGATGTTTAAGACGACCCTTTAGAGTTCAACCTTATCAACTTACCCTAGGATGACCTTGTCAATTATCCCATCCTAGAGCAGATCAAACCTTTTCCCAAACCCCCTCCCATCTCTCGGAAGGAAAATGTTGCCATCCTTTCTTTTGCTTCCCCTAGTTCCAAGCATCCCTAATATCCCTTTAGCCTTGGGTCTTCTTACCCCTAGGTCCCTCTTCGCTTGGAATATGTTCCCTCTCCATCTAAGCTCTTCTATCATATCCCACCTTGGAGGAAATTTATTAAGATGCTATTTGTATAATGAAAGGTGATTTTAATGCTTGATGTATTTGCAATATGTTTGTTTTTGTCAAAGAGAAAATGATGTTGCGTTGCATTACTTGATTGTAGGAATAGGTATTCTCGTAGGTGGAAGACTGACCACCAGATATGAGAAGGGAAATGATGACAATGACAACTCAATAGGTAAAGCTCATGTTCTCATCATCACTAGTTACCTCCCTGATGGACGGTGATACCTGAGAATTACTCTAAAATACCCGCCCATTCAAAGGAAAAATGGTAATGGGGAATAATGAGCAATTGCATCGATCGCTTGTGTATGCCATTTGTGTGATGTATATTTAATTGCACAACTAAATTGCATCAGATTGGTATTTTTGAATATTACTTTGAAAGTGCACATTAAGTGATGGTTTGCACCTTACAAATTATTTTAGAAAATATTTTATGCATTTGAAAAATACCATGCAATTTTGTGAAATTCTTAAAATGAGCAATTTCTAAAGTAAAATATTTATTTTGCTGAACATGCTTATTTGATCTAGTTGATCCCATTTTAGAAGGGAATTAGGTGGATTGTTCTCTTATACAAACTTGTCCAATTTTGATTGGACCAAAATAGAAAGAACATTCTATTGACTTAAAGGTCCATTCCTTCCCTCCACATGGTTGCTTTAGAATGGCTAAAATGGTAGGTGAGACTCCTCCAGTTTCAACCCTCAACCCTGCAACACCCACCTACCAAATAATACTAGCTGCTTGGAAATGGGGGCACACAAGAAAAAATGAACCACCCTTTTATATATATATATATATATATATATATATATATATATATATAGAAGTATCTTTCTTGGTCTGTAGAAAATGGAACTATAAATTACAATTGAGGTTCAGAAAAAAAAAAGGACATATATTTATATGCTATGATAGGCTGGAGAAAAAAGAGGAAGCAAAAGGAGAGGTGTCGCAAATCAAGTTGACTCATCACTTTGCTGGAGTTCTAGGTGGGAGCTTTCCACTCTATTCTATTTAGTTTTGCATAGATGGATGGTATATGTGCTATTTGCATATCAATGCTTTGAAAATAAAAATTTTTTGTCCTCTCCTACTCTTCACGAACCGAATCTATCTTTTACTATATTTTGATTTATGCATTCACTTTTGGTATACACATATCTTATGCAACATATAGAAGTTTAAGCTTATGACTACAATATTAAATCACCTTTAAATAGGGATCTCTAGGCCTTAAACTTGGTCCTCCATGTTGCTTTGATCGGTGTAGTGGTTTATATATATATATATATATATATATATATATATATATATATTAAAAAAATAAATTCAAAAGGGTTGGTTTTCGAGATAATAAAAAATCACCCATACTATATACCCGTATTAGCTTATTTACTGTCGGTGTGTTTGAATAATATCAATAATTATAATTATAATGGTGTAACCTTTAGACTATGCTCATCTTCAACAATAAACTCCAATCAGCCTAGATAAACTCCGCCGCTGTTAGAAATGATCAAACAATTAGATTAAAACTATGGGTAATTCACTAATGCCTAATACAACGTTATATGGTATATTCCTTGCGTTGATAGTATTCTGTTGTGATCATACAAGTACTGTGTAATATGCGACGTAATTGTTACTGGTCGAAGACTCCCTATGTGTTTTTATTTTTGCATTCCTTAACCATGTTAGCTTGTTTTACTTCATAACCTAAATGTCGATTCCTTGGTTAACGATTTTTAAATCTTGATCTTGCATATGTTCAGATAAGTTTAAATGTATAAGTTGAGTGTCTCCGTAGCCAATGATAATGTACAAATACCTCTACTATCTCTGGAGATTACTGTAACACCCGACAAGATTAGACATAAACCGAACTAATACTTATGTTTTAAATTAATGATGATGCATGTTTCTAAACGACATTCAATTGGATAAATTAGCATAGTGAACCCCTAGACGGTGAAGTGATCTATTGACAGACTTATTTTAGAATAAGTAAACCATGTCCTGATTACCTTGCTGTAACGACCGTAGATGAAAATCATGTTAGTCTTGATTTGGTTGATGTACTTATCTGTTTATAGTTTTATTTTTTATTTTTGGTAAATAAAAGTCTTCATTAATTACCAGGTTTTGCAGGTTAATCCAAAACCTATGATAATATCCAGCCTTCTGTTAAGATTGTAGATCCTAGTCATCCTTGAAACTTTCTTACCAGAAATTGTGTTGAATCCCCTACAACACCTTACTAACAAAGCACACCCATACCTAAACATAACTGTAAACATTAGTTACATTGACAGGAATTGAAGTTTGGAACTTTGCACTTGTGAAACCTGTTGCTTGCCCATTTCCTATTCTCTATCGAAATTTTCCAAGGCTTACATCCTGTTACCTTAATTTCCAATTTGGTATGATTTAGAGGGAAACCCCATAGTTATTACCAGCTCCATGGGGAAAGAACACCCATTCATATTTCTCCTTAACGGGTAGGTTTCTTTTCATGACTAATAATGTTTTCCACTTCATGTGGCACACCTTATGTCCATGTCACCAAACTACCAACATCAACACCTATGTTGGCTAATTTGTTAGCTGACCTATTGGCCTCACGATACACGTGACGAGCCCTCTTGTTCTAGTCCTTGCCGCAAAAGGATCCTCACTTCATGGATGACTCCCTCGATTCTCCATGGAGGTTTTTTGCCATTGGTTAACAAGTTGATGATGTTCATAGAATCACCTTCAATCATCAAGTTACCTTGAGTTGCTTGGGCTACTTGCAACCCTCTCCAAAGGGCTCTAGCTTCTGCTTCGTTATTAGTTCTGATTCCTAATGGTTCAACGAAGGCCTTGACCAGATTTCCTTGATGATCCCTGATTATTCCTCCAGCTTTAGCTCTTTCCAGGTTCTCCTTGACTGCACCATCAAAATTTAGTTTAAACCAACCCTGGGGGGGTGGCTCCCAAAAAATCCCATTTCTGGGATTGGGCAAAGGAATGGAAGGTTTGTCCTCAATACCTAAGGCCCAAGCTAATTGTTTTTCTTGGGGAAGAATTGAGTGGTTCTCATCCACTAAGGTGCTAAGGTTTTCTTTCGCAAATACAATAATCCTGTTGAGTATGGTTTTTGGGTTGTGAATGGTATCCTTAAAGGCTCTATGGTTCCTTTCTAGCCAAATCTCCCAGAGAAAATGATGCCAATAGATTTTCCACAGGTACTTAAGTTTTAGGCTAACAAAGGGTTGAGGCCATTGATGGAACACTTCGGATATAAGAGCAAGGCTTAACCCACGAGATCCTAAAGGCTTGGAAAAGTTTATCCAGGATGGACTCCGCTATCGGACACTCCAGAAACAAGTGTTGGGTAGTCTCTCATCCTGCCCTGCACATGTAGCAATGGTTAGCAATAACCATACCTTTGGATAACATATTGTCCATAGTGAAGATTTTTGGATAACATACTGTTTATAGTTTTATTAAGCTTAAAGAATGGTTGATATATATATATATAAAACCTTTGGAAGATTAAACTTAAAGAAGTTCCTTTATATCTTATAATGAATAAGATTTTCCATAAGGTTTATTTACAATGATTAACTTACAATGAGTAATGGATTTACATATTGATATAGTAAGAAATTTAGAAGTGGATTTTTAGATATTAAGTGGTTCATTTAATTTCCCTTTTATATCTTCTATTTGTAAATGTTAGTTTTTCAATTTTATGTTAGAGTTAAATGATTTTATGAAATTGGATTTTCTTATTAATTTTAGAAATCAAATGATATTAAATGAAGATATAGATCTTGTATGTGATTTTCTATGGTAAATAATAGTAGTGCTTGACAAACTACATTATGTTTTATGATGAGTATTTTATAAATGAACTTAATCAACTAGAAGTATGAAAAGAATCTTCTAGTTTTTGGAAGGATGGATTGGTGTCCATTCCTTGGAAGAGGTATGGGACACTTCCATATTTTTGGTGATAATCTAAATGAATGATGATTGGTATTAAGAAAATAATCCTTATAATGAAAAGTATCAAAGATGGATGAATTGTGGAAATTCATGCTTGGTGATTTCTTTGAAATGTGATATACATTTGGCAATTGATTGATGCATGTTTGAATAAGATCCAATGCCTATGCACCCAATATTCTAGCAGATTACCTCGCTCTTTGATCTCATATTTTCCAGATGAGAACTTATTTCTCTAATGATACATGGGTGTTGGTTGGGGACTTTAATAACCCCCTCTACCCTACTAACAATATTGGAGGTAAACCTATCATTGTTAAGTTCTATAAGAACTTCATTGAATTCATCAACACCAGCATACTCATGGATGTCAAACTCAAAGGTTCAAACTTCATGTGGAGCAATAGATGGGTGGGAGATAACCTCATTCAGCTAAGACTTGACTGTGTGTTCATATCCAAAGAAGTCATCCCATTTCTTGGTGATGCATCTCTCCTATCTCTTCCTAGGATCGCCTTTGACCACAATTCTCTTATTTTTGAAGGATTTCATCCAACTTCTTCCTTCAAATGACCTTTTCATTTTGAGTCCATGTGGTTACAACATCCTGATATGAGAACCAAAATTGTTAAATGGTAGCATCATGACTTTCATGACTCCCACATCTCTCAGCTTGAAAAGAAACTTAGATTCATAAAAGAGAATATCAAGATCTAGAATAGAGAAGTCTTCAACAACATATTTGAGGAAAAATAAAAGATCATCGATAGTCTCAAGGAGGTTGAAGAATAATTCATTTCTAGAGATGCTCCTCAAGATCTCAGGAACATAGAAAAAACCGTCCTATCTGACTTTCATGATATTCTTACCATGGAAGAGACAATCTATAGATATAATTCTAGAGGTCTTTGGCTCAAAGAAGTAGACTCCAATACAAAGTATTTTCATGCTTCTACCCTTAGACACATGATCTCTAACAAAATCAGGAATCTGCGTAGAAAAGATGGGTCTACTACTAGTGACATCTCTGATATTAGAGCTAAAGTTGTCTCTCTTTTTTAGGATATTCTTAAGCCTTTGAATCCTTGCTCCATATTTATCTCTAGCTCCATCCTCCAACATATTACCAGTATGGTTCCTCCTAACTTCAATGTAAAACTCATCAATCTCTTCTCTATAGAGGAGATCAAAGACACTCTATTTTCCATATCTCTTGATAAAGCCCCTATACTGGATGAGTTTTCTTCAAGATTCTACCAGACCTTTTGGGATATTGTTGGGTCTGATTTATCTGCTGGTATCCATGAAGTTTAAAGAACCAAATTACTTCCCAGAGATGTCAATTCCACCTTTATAGCCCTTGTTACGAAGTCTCAAGATTGCTCTTCTCTCTCGGACTACCGCCCCGTTAGCCTGTGTAATGTCCTGTACAAAATCTTGATGAAAACCTTGGCTAAAAGATTAAAAGGCATCTTCCCTGCTATTATCGACCCATGCCAAGGAAGTGTTGTGGTTGTTGCACAACATACCCCAAAGCTTGGGGACCCACTTATTTATCTTAAGTTTGGTTGGAAATTCGAGTTTGATTGAAATTTTGTAGGCGTCCTCCACAAATCTCATATGAGCTTCTTGATTGATATCCTTTGCATGTGAACCTTAGCATTGGATTGATTTTCTCAAATCATTGTTTTGTGATGATAGTTGTGGATTGGGTCACCTTAGTCATTCAAATCCTTGCTTTCATTTGTTTCTTTTAGTTTGCTTATTTGAGTGTGCATTGTTTGATTAATTATAATGCTTTAATTTAAGCATTTGAAATTAATAATAAAATTAAAAAAATAAAAATAAATAAAAAAAAATAAAAAAAAAAATATATATATATATATATATATATATATATATATATATATATAAAGTATTCATATGTTGGAATTTTGTTCCACTTTAACACCTCTTCTTTTATATATATATATATATATATATATATATATATATATATATATATATATCATAAAAGATAAATTAAATAAAAAATTAAATTAAAATAATAAACATTGATTTATATAAACATTTTGTTTAATTAAAGTCCAATGTTATTTAATAAAGTCTTAATGTTATTTTGGTAGGTTATACAAATGGTCTTTGGAGTGGATGCATGTTTGGATATAATGGAGAAATACGTAGACGTGGTTGGAAATACAAGACGTCCACATCCACACTACATACGAGTTTTGGTTTTCACTCTAGCAAGGGCAAACGATAGAGAAACCAAATATTCTCGGTGGGTGATAGAATCTCCAACGACAATGTTGGGAAGTCTTCACCAGATAACGACATGGACATTTTGTTATAGTGGACTTGACATCGGGTGCACATCAACGAAAGAGAGTACATACGACTATTGTCTTACCGCACACTCCTGTGCAACACTGATATGATGAAGAAACATCGCAACGAGGAGCAGTGTTCTTAACAACGTTGCCATACATATTGAAAATACCACAGTGTGACATGGCACCTATGAAGTTTAGATGGCGTAGCGTGCGACATTACAGTCATTAGAGGATGCGGGAATAACTTATGAAAAGTGGCAGTGGATGATTGACATGGAATTTGCTCAATGGGCACAGGATTTGACAAGCTGGTGGATGGATACAACACCGATAACTACCGTGGATGGAGTATACTGCGATTTAGGGGGTCACTAAATTTATTAGAAATTAATGTTTGACATATGAAAGTTTCATGTGTATGGTCGAACGTTCAACGCTTTAAATGGGTAGTGGATTCACAAATAGTAGCGACATGGGTTATAATTTACTAAACAACAATCATAAATCTACGGAAAAACTTTTCACTCAACTTCAATCCAAATTTGAGGCATTGTTCGAATAAAGACCAATTGGCCCGTGTAGATGCATAGGAATGCTACAATAAAGTGTTATCATGAGGGATGAAGGTGAACAGTGTAGAAATGAAATGAAATATTTTAATTATGTCCACGAGATTCAAATATATTCTAAAGAGGGATTTATTAACAACATTGATGTGATATAAAAAATATGATCTAGAGGGCTTTATTAACAACATTGATGTGATATAAAGAGGGCATGACAGTTATAAAAGGCATTTTTAAAGCTTTGCCACATGGTGTGAAATAAATCCAAACAGAAATGTAACCAAATATTAGGAATCATGTAAACGTTACTCAACCAAATGAAACGAAGAAACGAAAAGTATCACGAAAATAAAAAAAAATCTATAGAGAAGATGAAACGAAGGAGAGACGAAAATGAACAGTTTTTGAAGATTTTAAATGATCTATCAAATGGAGGAAAGGAGGCTAGAATTTTTGCAAACCAGAGGCTTGACCATTTTTGGAAGCCATGATTGCATTGTTTTACCATATTGCTGGACTCTTCTTTTTCACCACATGATACCTATTTTGGGATGAGGTTTTCTGCACACATGTTTAGTATTGAAGATATGTTTTGCAATATATTAGAGATACGTCAAGTTTATCCATTTTAATGGTTTATTTGTATGTTTTTATTTGATATATTGCACTACTTCCTTAGAATATCGTACCAGTTTGACTGCGTGAATTCGGGTAACACTAATGCTAGTTTTTATGTAGAATGCTTATGCTTGCAGGGTCTATGGAGAATTTCTAAGTTGTAGTATTTGTTTTATTTTCAGATTTTTATTTTTTGTTTTTCTAATCCTTATTTTTGCAAATTGTTTTTTAACTTCGGCGATTAAAATAAAAATCGAAGAAAATTAAAATGACAAAAATAAATACATGGGTGTGAAGAATGAGCTATAATATTTCATGCGATAATTTGAACTCATTATGAAACCAATCTGAATTTATAAAAATTGTTGAAAATGTCTGTTTTATGAGGGTTTTATAATTTTTTTTTTTTTTTACATTTTGGAGGTAAATCAGATTTTTTTAGCTTTGCATTTTTATTGACAAGCATAAATGAACTTCCCTTTATGAAAATTGCAATTTCACTAAAGGGGGTTAATTTATATGGCATTCAATAGCAATAAATTCACTTCTCTTTATGAAAATTTTTATTTCATTAAAGAGAGGTAATTTATACCTTATATCAAAGGCTATTGTTTTAAAACATTAAATTATTTCTTCTTAATGAAAATGATGATTTCATTAAAGAGGGATAATGTAAAATGACATTTAAGGCCATTTATATTTCATAGTTACTCATTAATATTTATTTCCTATTTTTATTTCATGTACAAAGCAAGTTAAAAGGAATCCAATATTCATTTCACAGTCACATTTAGAGAGATTTTAATCATCTATTCTATTGTTCAAAGTAGGGTTTAATGCAAGATAAAAACTTGTTTAAAATCTACTTAATCAAAGGAAGATAAAATTTACCTAAAACACTTAAAATAAAATGAATTAAGGCTTTACATCGTGGTTATATGAGGGCCAATCACATTTATGTTTTATTTTAAGTTTCATGAATAATCATTAAAATAGCATAATAAAATAAACCAACACGGGCCCCTTGTTAACAGTTTCTTGCGAACACTAAGGTACTCATAGTACTTCTTTGATATATCTTAATTGAGATTACTAATGCACATGTGCAATGATTTTATAGTGGAACCTTTGAGAAGTTGTTTTGTTTTTTAACTTCTTTGCAAGAGAGGTTTTTGTGATCAAAATCCTAAGGGTGAGTGTGGTTTTGCAATTTTGCGCTAGAAGGAGGACATGAATTGGTGTTATTTTATTTATGCTAAATTATTCATTGTTATTTCAAATGCTTTTGAATTATTCATGGAATAAATAATGTGATTTGGTGTAACTATGAGAGCTTTAAATTGCTAAACATTTCATGTCCTATTGACTGTTATATTTAGATATTCTTTAGCACTCAACATTTTGGCGCTAGAAGTAGGACATGAATTGGTTCACTTTATTGCTCTTTAATGCTATAATGTTCATGTTTACATGAAAGATTTATTTAAAGATATTGGTTTGGAGTAACACATTTTTTTTTACATATGATCACTTTCATTGATTCCAATATTCTCTAATTGATGATGTTTTAATGCTAACCTTGTTGCAAATTGGAAAATTTTCTTTGATGCCATGGTTTTATTGATGCATATATTTTGGTTGATGCTAACCATTTCTCTTTTTTTAGAATTTTTTATTGTGATGTGTTGCTAATAATCATTTGTTGTTATCATTGTTAATCACATTACGACTTAATAAAATGGCTACAAATGCTAGAAAGTGGTATGGAGTGTATGGTAATCCTTTGAACATTGGGGGAGATGCTCATGACTTACCCAAGAACATAGAGGAATTTTTGCCCAAGTTTAAACACAATGGCACAATATTAGCTGAGGAGCACATTCAATCCTATGTGGATATCCTAATTAGATGAAATGTCAAACATAAGGATGTAGCTTGTAGATTATTTCCTTGGCGCCTATATGGCATGGTATATGATTGGTACATCGATCTATCTGCTGGCTCTATTACATCTTGGACGCAATTATAAATTGCTTTTGTCAATCATTTTAGGTTACCCACAGATCCTTCCACGATTTATCATCAATTTTCTTCTTGCAAGAGGGAACCTAATGAGCCATTGAGAACATTAAACATGAGTTTTTGAAAGCTCTATGTAAGGTTGATTGCTCCCTTTACTATTGTGGAAAGTTTTGCTCTTAAAATATACTTTGGGGCATGGTATCCCTTGCTTGCCATGTTTACTAGGACAAATCCTTTGATCACTACCTTTACATCGGCTTACATGGAAGCAATGAATATAGAACAACAACTAAGACTACAAGGTTTTTGGATGGAGCAATTGCCTATGGTAGGACAACTAGGGGCTTAAAATCAAACCCCAATAATAAACTAGGTATGCGCACAACATAGTTTGATGTCAAACACTTTTCCCTACAATAAATATTATCCTACCATACCCACTTATACTTTCATATGTGCTTATACGAGTACATCTATCCATACAACCACTCCATCATGGTTAGAGAATAATTTGGTCACTCATGGATCCATAACAACAAGTGCTTAGGCTTTTCTTGCTTATGTCAATTCAACTAATCCTACTACTTCTACCACTCAACCCAAGGAGCTTGTGTCAATAAAATATCGAAACAGGTTGGTTAAGAAGTTAATTAGAGATATGGTTCCATTAAAAAACCAAGTGCATCAAAGTATGCTTCCAAATAATCCTAGGAATCAAGTTCATGATACTAATCTTAATTATATTCCATGTTATACTCCTTCAGATGATAGAGAAGGTCTAGATTTGATGTACATTGAAGTAAATTACTGTTCAAAATTTCTTGAAGAGCTTGAATATTTTGGAGAAGAAATACTATGGATGGGTAAGAAGGAGTTGGAACCAAATGATAACCATTTTGTTTGGGAAAGAAAGGATTAAGAATCATTATTCACAAAGGAGGATTGGGATGATCATAGAAAAAAGAATGTAAAAATTTATCCCAATATAGAAATCCCTAAGCTATCAAAAGTGGTTGAAAGTGAGTTTGAAAGAGAATCAGTAAGTGAATTCGAAGACATAAAAAAATTTCACCACTTGTTCTCGGAAGATACTTTGGATGATATTGTTGAAACTGATGGCCAAGAAAATCCACACCTTCCAAATTGTGATAAAATTGAATCATGGATTACCAATGTGGATTATGATAGCCTTACAAATTTGAATACAAGAAACAACCCACTCTTGGAAATAATTGAACCATATAAGGAAGGTGAAGATGAATTTGATGAGAAACATGTTAATGAAATGGAAGATGACAAAGAAGTAGTGGAGCATCACAACTTGAATTTGGAAGATGATTACTTTGATTCTTGGAAGAAATAGGAAGAATATGCTCACTCTAAAGCTTCTATTGAACATTTTGTGTCAATTTATATGCAAGATAATACAATTGCTTTCTTTCCTGTGGATATTACAAGTCCTCTACAATCTGAGAAAGTTTTGGAAGAAGGGTTGGAATCTCATCAAGTATTGGAAAGTGATAATGATTCTACTACCATGGATAAATAAGGAGAACCATTTACTTTGGTCCCCTTTGAGGGGCAAGAAATTAAAAATCTTGATCAACCTATTGGCTCTATAATGCCTATGTCACCTCAACTAGAGGAAATTCTAGAGCTTGAATGGTTTGGGTTTGATATCACTGATGATCCAATTGAAAATGTTATTTTATCTGAAACAACTCAAATTATTGATTATGAGCATATGTTATTTCACACAATTAGATAGAAAAGACTCATGGTTTGAAAAGGATGGACATATTTTTAATTGGGTGTCTAATTTTAGTGTATTCGATAAACACGTCATGGACAAAGAAAAAGTGCTACATGATGATGGGGATGAAGATCATGGATAAAAGAAAGAAATCATGATGAATCAACAAGTATGAGTAAATGAAAGTGCATCAAAGGTAAAATATCACCTTTTGGGTTCCACCATTCAAACTCCAGGTGAAGGTTTGCCTAATTGGTTGTTGAATTCAAATGTTATCAATGATAAAATGCCATTTGTGATTGAAAAGGAATTTGAGTTAATTTATCCTCACACCACTAATAAGAATGCTTTGTTGAATGAAAAAGAAATTGATTTGCTTGAAGTGTTAAATCAAGTTCATAATCAATTAATTATTGAATCTAGGATACAAACTTATGATGATCCTCATTTAATAAATATCCTAGATGCTTGCAAATGGTTGCATAGATTTGGTTGGCCTACAAAAATGAAAAATGAATTAGCTTTAAAGTTATTAGAAATAGGCTCTTATTTGCAAGATCTCATATTTGAAAAGGAAAGTCTAATTCTAAATCATGAATCGAATTGTGAAATCTACATATTAAGGAATAGACAAGAAGGAATTGAAGATCAATTATTGTCTTATCAATTTGATGATTTGAAACTCCACTATGGGATTACTAATGAAACTATACTAAAATGGTGGGGTGAGAGAGGCAAGATGAAAATTGTTGCATGGTTTGGCCTAATATTATTTTTGTTGGATTTTTGTAAAAATTGGCATGCGTATCATGTTATATGTGTTTTGAAATGCACTAATCATGTTTAGGATCTATGTAAGTGATAGCTCAACCTTTGCACCATCTTGTACCATAATGTTTATTGTTGTATATAGTTGTGGTTTTCATGTTTTTGTTAAGATTTATCATTTTTTTGCTTGGTCTTTAATTGTTGATTTTGTTGCTTTCTTGTTAGTTTGCTTTAGGTTAGAGTTTGGTTTGTGTTTTTAGTTTTGTATTTTGGGTTGTTCCCTTGTTTTGAGGTGATGTTTTGTGGTCACTAATTTATGGCCTCTTGCCTATTTTTATGTTCCTTTGTTAAGTAGGTTGAAATACCTAAACTTAAAGCAGGTGAACCTGAGAAAAGAGGGAGGAGTTATTTTATGATCATGCTCAGATTTTGGGACTAAAATAGTGGAGAGTGGAACAATGAAATATTTCACCAAAGCTCCACATGTAACTCACATATTAAAGGGTATTTTCAAAAGTCCTAAAAGATAAAGTTATCTTGAATTGCAAATTAAGGCTAAATTATAACATGATCAAATTCTTGTGTTTCATAGAAGTTTGCAAAGCTCTCTATAAAATAAGAATACAAGCGATGCAAATATTGATCAAATCTATCACCAAGTTTAGATAAACTCCATCGGGGCTATAGACACTTGACTAGTAGTGGGACTCTGTCTAGACAAAGCTTGATATAAAAAAAATGAGCATTGGAAAATTTGATCAAATCAATCACCTAGTTCAGACAATCTCCACCGGGGATATGGACACTTGACTGGTAGTGGGGCTCTATCTGAACAAATTATGCTCAAAATAAACTTTACAAAATATTTTTTAAACTAAAATATTATGAGCAATATTTTATAGCCTAATGCAAGTCAGGTGATGGAATATGAATATCTTTTAGAGGTGCAAAATAAATCACTTTGTCACACAATGAGCAAAGACAGATGGAATAGTTATTTTTATTCAAATTTGTTTACTCCCACCTTCTTGGGACATCACTAATAATTGTTATTTTGTTGATCTTTTGTGTGCCCATTTCAGATTGGGTTCTTCAACAAAAATGCTCAGAAGCATTTTCCAGAAGAGTCACCATTTATTGTGGTTGTTGCATAATATACCCCAAATCTTGGGGACCATATTTTGACCTTGATTTTGGTTGGAAATTCTGGTTTGATTGATAGTTTGTAGGTGTCCTCCATAAATCTCATATGAGCTTCTTGATTGATATCCTTTGCATGTGAACCTTAGCATTGGATTGATTTTCTCAAATCATTATTTTGTGATGATAGTTGTGGATTGGGTCACCTTAGTCATTCAAATCCTTGCTTTCATTTGTTTCTTTTAGTTTGCTTATTTGAGTGTGCATTGTTTGATTAATTATAATGCTTTAATTTAAGCAATTGAAATATATATATATATATATATATATATATATATATATATATATATATATATATATATATATATATATATATATATATATATCTCGTGTGTGTAACTTAAACCAATAAAAAAAAATATATACATATATATATAAGAAGATGAAAATAAAATATTCATAAGTTGGAATTTTGTTCCACTTTAATACCTCTTCTTATTATATTAATAATATATATATAATAAAAATAACAAAAAAGTAAATTAAAATAAAAAAGGAGTGATAATATATATATATATATATATATATATATATATATATATATATATATATCATAAAAGAAGAATTAAATAAAAAAATTAAATTAAAATAATAAAAAGAAAGTAGAAGAGTTTGAATAAGGCAATGCACCCGTTTCATTGATTTATATAAACATGTTGTTTAATTAAAGTCCAATGTTATTTAATAAAGTCTTAATGTTATTTTGGCAGGTTATCCAAATAGGCTTTGGAGTGGATGCATGTTCGGATATAATGGAGAAATACGTAGATGTGGTTGGTAATACAAGATGTTCCCATCCACACTGCATACAATTTTTTTTTTCACTCCAACAAGGGCAAATGACAGAACAACCGAAGATTTTTTACGAGTGATAAAATCTCCAATGAAAATGTTGGGTAGTCTTCACCAGATAACGACGTGGACATGTTGATGTAATTGACCCGATGTTGAGTGCATAAAAATAAAGGAGAGTACATATGACTATTCTCTTACCACACACTCCTGGGTAAAACTGATATGATGAATAAACATCACAACGAGAAGCAATATTCTTAAAAACATTGTCGGACATATTTAAAATACCATAGTGTGACATGATACCCACAAAGTTTATATGTCATGGAGTGCGATGTTGCAGTCATCAGAGGATGCATAAATAACTTATGAAAAGTGGAAGCGGACGATCGACGTGGAATGTGCTTAGTGGGCGTAGGATTTGGTAGGTTGGTGGATGGATACAACATCGATAACTATCATGGATGGAGTATAATACGATTTAGGGGGTCACTAAATTTGCTAGCCATTAATGTTTGATAGATGAAAGTTTCATGTGTATGGTCGAATGCTCGACACTTTAAATGGGTATTGGATTCACAAATGGCAGCGACATGGATTATAATTTACCAAGTGGCCCGTGTAGACACATATGAATGCTACAATAAAGTGTTATCACGAGGGATGAAGATGAAAACTATAGAAATAAAATGAAATATTTTATTACGTGTGCTAGACACAAATATAGTCTAGAGAGGGCTTTATTAACAATATTGATGTGATATAAAGAAATATGGTCTAGAGATAGGGCTTTATTGTTGGAAATAAAGCTAGTAAAAAGACCAAAAAAGAGTAAAACAGGTGCAAAAATTTGTTTCAACTATATGCTTTGGATATTACCCCTTTTACTTCCTTGGACGATAGTTGACTGGACATGTAAGTTTGGCTTGGACGAAAACTGACTAGGCAGGATTAGATGGCAAGGGCATCAAGGTGAACCAAATCAATTTATTTTTTCCCTTTCCTCCCTATTTCTTCTATTTCCCTAACTTCCCTATATTCCCTAAGTTTGGTTAATACTACAAGTATATATTCCAATGTAACTGAGGTTTTTGAAGGTTGAATATAATATTGATTATCTAATTTTTGCTCCTAACTTCTCTCAAATCACATATGGTATCAAAGCCGAAGGTGAGGGAGGCCCAAGGACCGAGAGCCGAAGCTAAGGACAACACGAGAATCGAGGCAAAGGAAGCCTAAGGATCAAAGCGAGAGAAACCCGTAGAGCACAACTTGTAGCTAGACCAAGGTGTAGCCCGTAGCTCGAAGCTTGAGGCTAGAGAAGATGGAAGGCACGTGGATCAAGGTGAAAATTAGAGTAGGCCAACACAATAGCCAACAGAGACAGGAGCGACATAGAAGGATCAATCACAGAGCAACACATGGCGACAGGAAAACAAGTCAGGAGCTGATGCGGATAGACAACGAGGCACAAGGAGTTGATGTGGATAGGCAAGTGGCACGTGAAGGGAGGAGCAATGTGGTGGACAGAAGGCAAAAGGGGTGACCGAGAAATTACCCGAAGGCAATCGAGAAGCATACTGCTTCTCTATGCTTTTAAAACACAAAATCCCCTCCGCATAGCGAATGTGGGATTATTATTTTTTAAAGTTGTTTGCGTGACCGATGAGATAAAGGAGGCAAGCCTCCTTTGGATTCCCATCGGGCCACGCAGCTCGACTGGCTCGAGGAGCCAGCCATAAGTTGCCCGACCCCCTGAAGGTCGCGGGTTCGAAACCCAGTGATAGTGAAATTCTTTTTTGTTTGAAATTGCCACAAAACTCCATAATAAATATATGACCTTCCTCCTCCATACCCAGTAGTGGGCATAGCTCAATCGGTGAAGGCAGATTATTTGTGAATCACATGTCCCGGGTTCGAATCCCACGAGGACAAGTTTTATTAGTTTAAAAAAAAAAAAAAAAACTAAAAGGCGTTCAAATTAGGCTTTATAAGGAAGTTGGACTTCCTTAGCTCACGACAGGTGAGCTACTATCGTGGCAAACACACACGCTGTAAGGCCCAAGGCCATCATATGTCAAGGGTTTGAAACCCTTTGCCCTCATTTCTATAGTTGAATTTTTTTTTTAATTATTATATTAAAAATATTTATATTATATTTAATAAATTAAAACTTAATTGTTTTTTAATTTTTAATTTTTTTTTAAAAGCAATTATTTTATTTTTATTAAATAAGAAATATAATTTTTTTTATAAAAAAAGGGGGACATTGCCTAGGAGGCAATTCATTGTAAAAGCAAAGTTTTTTGATTCAGGGAATCATAAAGAGTGTGTGATAAGCCTAAGAGGCTTAGTTTTTTTGTAAAAGAGACAAAGGATCAAATTGTAAAATTGTAACAAGGCATTGATGATAATACCAAATGGTTGTTATCATGCCTTATGTGCAATTTTAGCACGAGAAGGTGCAGAGATTTTTGATAACAAAGTCAGAGGTTATGGACTTAACATTGTGTTAGTCAACTTCAAAATGTAGTAATAGCACATCAAAGGCATCCTAACTCAGGGTACGAGGCAGACTTTGAAGATAACTCATTCAGGAGTGAATTTGAACAATCAGAATCATTACAAGCTAAAGCACAAGAATCAAATTATACACACTACAGTAATTTAGTAGAAATCCTAGAACCGAAATCATCGAAAATCATACAGATAAGTGATAACAAAGAAGAAGTGGCAGATAACTAGGCATCCTAACTCAGGGTACGAGGCAAAATTTGAAGATAACTCATTCAGGAGTGAATTTGAACAATTAGAATCATTACAAGCTAAAGCACAAGAATCAAAGTATACACACTACAGTAATTTAGTAGAAATCCTAGAACCGAAATCATCGAAAATCATACAGATAAGTGATAACGAAGAAGAAGTGGCAGATAAATTTATAACTCAAGAGATCGCATCCCCATATCAAGAGGACCAAGCAGTCCATGATAGATTAGAACAAGTCAAAATTGACTTAAATTTGTAATCTCTTCCTTCTTCCTTCTTCTTATTTTCTTATTTCAAAAAAAATACTTTATTGTAACCATGAAATAAAGAGAGTTTTTTGGTAACTATGGCCTCACACAATAGCTTACCTATACCAAAATTTAACGATTATGACTATGAATATTGGTCTATAAATATGAAGACCTTATTCATAGGTAAAGGTTTGTGGGACATCATAGAAGAGGGCTACACAGAACCTTCATACTGGACAACACTAAGTACCACAGACAAGAAAACATGAAAAGAAGAACAAAAGAGCAACTCTTCTGCTCTTTCTCATCTCCAAGCTGCATTGGAGAAAAGCATATTTTCCAGAATTGCTGCCTGTATGACTACACAAGCTGCATGGAAAGCATTGAGTGATGGATTCCAGGGTAGTAATCAAGTGAAGCAGGCAAGGCTTCAAACATTGAAGTGAGATTTTTAAAATCTCCGAATGAAAGATAATGAAAAAGTCGATGATTATTTTGTTAGAGTAAAAGCAATTGTAGATAAAATGGTTACACTAAGCGAAGAAATAAAGCCTGAGATAATTGTAAAAAAAGTGTTGAGAACACTTACACAAAAATGGAACCATATTGCCATAATAATAGAAGAATCCAAAGATCTTTCCCTTTTAACATTCGATGCATTGATCGGATCGTTAATGTCACATGAAGAGAGGTTTCCTAAAACTCCTTCAACCGAATATGGAGGCGATGATAAGACCTTCACTTCCAATAAAAATAATGGAAGAGGATGGGGAAGAGGTCAAGGTTGAGGCAAGCAAAGAGGTAGAGGCAGAGGCACCTATAGAGGAGGCAATTACAACAGATGAGGCAACCAAAATAGAGGAGGCAATTCCAATACAGGAGGCAACACATACGGCAACCAACAAAGAGGTGGAAATAAAAATTGAGGTACAAATAAAGGACAAAGTGGCAATCAAGGGTGAGGAAGTGAAAAGTCCAAATCAGCTTGTTTCAACTGTGGCAAACCAGGTTACTTCACTCGTGACTACTGGTTAAAATATTCAGAAGACAACAATAGTCAATATGGAAATTATAGAGAATAAGATGATGCTTCTAATATTTTTCTATCATATGGACAATCAGATCAGAATTTAAATGACACATGGATTCTAGATACTGGTTGCTCAAACCATATGAGTGGTAAAGAAAAACTATTTGCTACTCTAGATTCCACTTATAAATCCCAAATCAAATTAGGGGATAACAAAGCATTGTAAGTAGAGGGCATTGGAGTCATGGTGGTTCCAACCAAAGAAGGGCTAAAGAAAATGTGTGACATCTATTACACTCCAAAGCTCCAAAACAATTTTCTCAGCATTGGACAAATGATGGAGAACAATTACAAGCTTGTCTTTGATGAAGGACAATGCATTATTTTTTATAAAAATAATTGTAATTGTGTCATCACCCAAGTCCCCATGACCAAGAACAGGTTATTCCCTCTCAAATTTGGTGAGCCAAGGGGATATCAACTTGCAAATGTAGCAATAACAAATCCAAGTGTGTTGTTGCACTTGCAATATGGTCACCTTAATTCCACTAGCTTGAAATTGCTCACTTCTCAAGCTATGGTGACAAGACTTCAAAAAATCAACGATCAACAATAGGTCTGTGAAGGATGTGCTTTGGGAAAGCACTCCAGATAGAATTTTCTAAGAGGACAAGCATGGAGAGCCAGCTATCCACTTTAGTTAGTACATTCGGACATCTATGGTCCGATGCAAACACAAAGTCTCGAAAAAAATTATTATTTTCTCACTTTCATAGATGACTTCTCTAGGATGTGTTGGATTTATTTCTTAAAGCACAAAGATGAAGCATTTGATTGCTTCATAGATTTCAGAAACAATGTAGAGAATCAAAGTGGGAATTATGTAAAATGTCTTCGGATAGATTGAGGAGGTGAATACTCCTCAAAAGAATTTTTAAACTATTGTAAAGCAAGTGGTATCAAAAGGCAATTCACCACAACCTATACCCCACAATAGAATGGTGTGGTCGAAAGAAAGAACCGCACCCTAGTTGAGATGGTGAGATCGATGCTTCAGACAAAGCATCTCACTAATATGTACTTGGGCTGATGCTGTAAAAACAAGTGTATATATTCTAAATAAAAGTCCAACTTCTAGTTTAGATGGCATCATTCCTTATGAGGAATGGTATGCAAAGAAACCAAATGTAAAGCACTTCAAAATTTTTGGTTCTTTAGCATATGCCCACATTCCTGATGAGAAAAGGAGGAAGCTTGATCCAAAAAGTCAAGCTTGTATATTTATCGGGTATTGTGAGTCTACAAAAGCATATAGGCTCTAAAATCCCAAGACTCATAAAATTGTACTCTCTAGGGATGTAATTTTTGATGAAAGGGGGGAATGGGGTCATCAAATAATTTTTGTTGATGATGAGTCCCAAGATGTAAATTCTTCACAGGTACAATAGGTGTCTCCAAAGAATAGGAAAGGCACACCACCCCCTCCAAGATCAAGCAGTTCAAGTACTTCAACCGCCACTCCAAGTCCTTCTCCATAGAGATCAGTAAGTTCTTCACCAATGGACATTGACTCTCCATCAAGAGGTAGAAGAACTTTACAACATCATCCATCCTTTCAGATTTTGGATCAAAATTTCTAGAGAAGATTCACTAGAAGCCAAGCTAGTGAAATGAATACAATTTTACAACAACTTGAAAATTTGCAATTGTATGGGGATGATGACTCCCAAGAACCTATAGGAGATGAATTCAATTATGCTTTATTGACTAATGCACAACTAGAGCCAACTAGCTATGAGAAGCCATGTACTCAAAATATATGGCAAGAAGCCATGAAAGAGGAAATAACCTCTATAAAAAATTATGATACATGGGAGCTAGTAAAGATACCCAAAGGTAAAAAATATGTTGGATGTAAATGGGTCTACAAGACCAAGTACAATGCTAATGGAAGCATTGAGAGGCATAAGGCGAGACTAGTAGCAAAAGGTTTTACTCAAAAATATGGCATTGACTATGAGGAAACCTTTGCTCCTATTACAAGACAAGAGTCAATCAGATCGGTTCTTTCCTTAGCAGCCCATAAAGGATGGAATGTTCAACACATGGATGTAAAGAGTGCTTTTCTGAACGGATACTTGACAGAAGAGGTGTATGTTCAACAAACTCAAGGTTTCCAAGAACAGGGAAAAGAGAACCTTGTTTACAAATTGAAGAAATCACTTTATGTCATCAAGCAAGCACCAAGAGCTTGGTACTCAAGCAAAAGTGAACCAAATTTGTACTACCTAAAGCATGAAGTAGACATTCTCATAGTTTTTTTGTATGTGGATGATCTAATATTTATGGGTAGTAACAA
Organism: Wollemia nobilis; assembly: GCA_028583015.1. Classification (NCBI taxonomy): domain Eukaryota; kingdom Viridiplantae; phylum Streptophyta; class Pinopsida; order Araucariales; family Araucariaceae; genus Wollemia; species Wollemia nobilis. Next base: position 1,942,571 of record JAQPPZ010002550.1, read on the forward strand.
TAAAATGAATATGGAGTTCAAAAACTCCATGATGAAGCAATTTGAGATGCAAGATCTTGGTCTAATGTGATACTTCCTAGGAATGGAAATGCATCAATCAAACAAAGGGATCTTTATATGTCAACACAAGTATGCTCGATACATGATCAAGAAATTTGCCATAGAGTAGTGTAAATCAGTTGCAACTACAACTGGACATGGGATCCAATTGAGCAAGGACAACGGAGTATCAAAGGTTGACATGACCACTTACAGAAGCATGGTTGGGAGTCTGATGTTTCTCACCAACACAAGGCCCGATATTCAATATGCTCTTTCTCTAGTATTAAGGTTTATGGCTAGTCCTTCTGAGCTGCATCTACAAGAAACTAAAATAATATTGAGATATAAAAGGTACATTGGATTTTGGAATCCATTACCAAAAATGTAAGTCTATAAAATTAGTTGGCTTCAGTGACAGTGATTGGGGCAGCAGTATAGATGATAGGAAATCTACATCAGGGAATTATTTTAGTCTAGGATCAGGACTAATTACATGGAGTTCCAAGAAACAAACTATTGTAGCATTGTCATCAATTGAGGTTGAGTATATATCCATCACACATGCTAGTACTCAAGCCCTATGGTTGAGAAAAGTTCTTGAAGAGATTGGAGAAAGTCAAATTGGTCCAACTCGACTGTATTGTGATAACATAAGTTCCATTCAGTTGGCATACAATCCAGTCCACCATAGCAAATCAAAGCATTTCGATATGAAGTATCACTTCATTCGAGATATGGTGGAACAACAAATAGTTGAGCTTCAACATTGTAACACTTTGGATAATATTGCAGACATCTTCACCAAAGGTATAGCTAAAGCTCAATATATAAATCTAAGAGACTATATAGTCAGTCCTATCAAATTTAAGGGGGATAATGTTGGAAATAAAGCTAGTAAAAAGACCAAAAAGGAGTAAAAAAGGAGTAAAAATTTATTTCAACTATAAGCTTTGGATCTTACCCCTTTTACCTCCTTGGATGACAATTGATTGGACAGATAAGTTTGGTTTGGATGGCAGCTTACTGGGCAGGATTGGACGACAAGGGCATTAAGGTGAACCAACTCAATTTCCTTTTTCTCTTTCCTCCCTATTTCTTCTATTTCTCTAACTTCCCTATATTCCCTAAGTTCGGTTAATACTACGAGTATATATTCTAATGTAACTGAGGTTTCCGAAGGTTGAATATAATATTGATTATCTAATTTTTGCTCCTAAATTCTTTTAAATCACATTTATTAACAACATTGATGTGATATAAAGAGGGTATGACGGTTATAAAAGGTAGTTTTTTTTAAGCTATGCCACGTGGTTTGAAATAAAGCCAAACAAAAATGTAACCAAATATTAGGAGGCATGTGCATGATACTCAACAAAATGAAATGAAGAAATGAAAAGTATCACGAAAATAAAAATATTATGCAGAGAATATGAAACAAAGGAGAGACAAAAATGAACATTTTTTGAAGATTTTAAATGATCCATAAAATGGAGGAAAGGAGGCTGGAATTTTTGCAGGCGAGAGGCTTAACCATTTTGGAAGCCATCGATGTATTTTTTTACCATATTGTTGGACTCTTATTTTTCACCACATGATGCCTATTTTGGGGCTGAGATTTTCTACACACATTTCTAATATTGAAGATATTTTCTGCAATATATTAGAGATACATCAAGATTATGAATTTTAATGGTTTATTTGTATGTTTTTCTTTGATATATTGCACCATTTCCTTAGGAGTTCCTACCACATTAGCTATTTTACTGCGTGAATTCGGGTAACACTAATGTTAGTTTTTATGTGTAGAATACTTATGCTTGCAGGGTTTGTGGAGAGTTTCTGAGTTACAGTATTTTTTTTATTTTCATATTTTTATTTTTTATTTTTCCAACCCTTCTTTTTACATATTTTTTTTTAAACTTCAACTATTAAAATAAAAATCGAAAAAAAATAACAAAAATAAATACATGGGTGTGAAGAATGAGCTACAATATTTCATTCGAAACAAATTCGAACTCATTTTGAAGCCAATCCAAATTTATAAAAATTGTTGAAAATGACTGTTTTATGAGGGTTTTATAATTTTGGAATTTTATTTTTTTCACATTTTGGAGGTAAATCAGATTTTTTCAGCTTTGCATTTTTATTCACAAGCATAAATGAACTTCCCTTTATGAAAATTGTAATTTCATTAAAGGGGATTAATTTATATGACATTCCAGAGCAATAAATTCGCCTCTCTTTATGAAAATTTCATTAAAGAGAGGTAATTTATACCTTATATCAAAGGCTATTGTTTTAAAGCATTAAATTATTTTTTCTTTATAAAAATTGTGATTTCATTAAAGAGAGATAATTTATAATGACATTTAAGACCATTTACATTTCATAGTTACTCATGCATATTTATTTCCTATTTTTATTTCATGCACAAAGCAAGTTAAAAGGAAACTAATATTCATTTCACATTCACATTTAGAGAGATTTTAATATTATATTCTATTGTTCAAAGTAGGGTTTAATGCAAGATAAAAACTTATTTAAAATCTACTTAATCAAAGGAAGATAAAATCTACCTAAAACACTCAAGATAAAATGAATTAAGGCTTTACATCGTGGTCATATGAGGGTCAATCACGTTTCTTTTTTCGTTTAAGTTTCATAAACAATCATTAAAATAGCATAATAAACTAAACCAACATAGGTCCCTTGTTAAAAATTACTTCCAAATCACTAAGGAATTCCTAACACTTATTGTACACATATTCACAAAAATTACTAATACATATGTGCAATGCTTACATAGCAGAACATTGGAGAAGTTATTTTTGTTTTAACTTCTTTACAAGAGAGGGTTTTATGATCAAATCCTAAGGGTGAGTGTGGTTTTGAAATTGGACAAAATTACCACTCAACAAGAATATCTATCCAAGGAAGACTTATTATCTATGACATCATTACCATAATGAGTTGATTCATTCTACCACAAAAAGCAAAAAACCTAGTTTCTTTCTAAAATTGGATATGAACAAGGCCTTTGATAGAGTATATTGGGACTTTATCTTCATCATCCTATCAAATTTTGGTTTCTATAATGATTGTATCAACCTCATCAATGAGTACCTCTCCATTGTTTGCTTTTTTTTTCTCATAAATGGATCTACTATTGGGTACTTTAGAAGTTTCAAAGGTCTCAAGCAAGGTGATCCATTGTCTCATTTCCTATTCATTATTCTTGCAAAGTCCTTGGGAAGAACTTTGAAAGTGTCTTGCATTTTTGGTATCATCTTCAAAATCAATGTCTCTTCCAGACTTGAATCCATATCCCATCATCAATTCATTGATGACACCATCCTTGCCTCTTGATCTTCTATCCCTAAATCTAGAAACATTAAACACATCCTCAATTTGTATGAATAAGTTGCTGGTCAAAAGGGCAACTTTCTCAAAAATAACTTATTCTTCATCAACACCCCTCTAGAGATGCAAGCCAAAATTTCTCAAATCTTGGGTTGCAATATCATGAGTTTGCCTTCCTCTTACCTTGGGCTTCCCCTTTTCCATGGTAAACCTATTGAATGTATGTGGAACAATGTCATCCAACGTATCATGAAATAATTGGCAAGATGGAAAGGTGATCAACTTAGTGAAGCTACTAAGGCTACGTTAGTCCAAGCTTACCTTCAAAGCATCCTGATATTCTTCTTGTTTGTCTTCCAGGTTACCAAAAAGGTATGCATGAATATAGAACAAATTCAAAAATATTTCCTCTGGTCTAGCTCTGAAAACCATCACATATTTCTCCTTCTGGCCTAGGATAAAGTTTGTTTAGAAAAACCCAATTATGGGCTTGTGTTCTGAAGAATCTCTAAGATGAACATAGATTTACTCAACAAGTAGGGATGAAGAATTTTGTCCAACATTGATGTCTCCTGGGTAAAAATTGTCAAAAGCAAGTATCTCCACCACTACTTATTTTTGGAGGACAACCTTTACCTAGATAGTTCTTCCTTATGGAACGTTGTCAACAAAAGTAAACCCATTCTTTGCAAATATATAAGATATAATATGTGCAATGGATCAAAAATTTAATTTTGGTAGGACCACTAGGTTTTTGACCAAACCTTAATTTTTTATCCTTCTATACACATCCTCAAACCTTTCAACAATCTCCATATTGATAAAATGATTCAAGATTTCCTTTTATTTTCCAACGTCCACCACCATTCATGGAAATACATTCCTAATTTGGGCCTTAATCGTTCCCAACTGGAAACTTCTTAATCCCTATCATAAATGCTTAGATCCACTAGTATTCCAAGTATTCCTTTCTAGAACTCCATCCTTTGTAAAGTTGATGATCAAAACCTCTTTACAATCAAATCTACATATTTCCTTCAAGAAGAGACTCAACCCAATTGATTTTTGACCAATATTATTTGGCTCCATTAGCTTATCCCAAGGTTACCATTTTATTTTAGCTTGTGGTTCAAAATAGAGTTCTTATTCTTGATAATTTGTCTATCTATGGTATGATCATCCCCAATCATTGCTACTTATGTCTCTCTACCTAGGATTTAGTTCATCACCTCTTCATCGATTGTCCCTTATCTTCTAACATTATTTCCATGCTCCTTTTGAAGTTTAACATTTCTTGGGTCCTCCCTGGATTTGTCCTAGACCTCTACATCCAATGGCCTAATCCTTTTAAACACGTTCACATTAATCCCTTTTAAAAATTAATACATATATATCATAAAATATAAATTAAATAAAAAAATTAAATTAAAATAATAAAAAGAAAGTAAAACAGTTTGAATAAGGCAATGCATCCGTTTCATTGATTTATATAAACATGTTGTTTAATTAAAGTCCAATGTTATTTAATAAAGTCTTAATGTTATTTTGGCAAGTTATCCAAATAGGCTTTGGAGTGGATGCATGTTTGGATATAATGGAGAAATACGTAGATGTGGTTGGTAATACAAGATGTTCCCATCCACACTGCATACGGATTTTTTTTCACTAGAGCAAGGGCAAACGACAGAACAACCAAAGATTTTTTACGAGTGAAAAAATATCCAATGAAAATATTGGGTAGTCTTCACCAGATAACGATGTGGACATGTTGATGTAGTGGACCTGATGTTGAGTGCATAACAGCAAAAGAGAGTACATACAGATATTGTCTTACCATACACTCCTAGGTAAAACTGATATGATGTAGAAACATCACAACGAGGAGCAATGTTCTTAAAAACATTGTCAGACATATTTAAAATACCATAGTGTGACATGACACCCACAAAGTTTAGATTTCATGGAGTGCGATGTTACAATAATCAAAGGATGCGAAAATAACTTATGAAAAGTGGAAGCGGATGATCGACGTGGAATATGCTCAGTGGGCGTAGGATTTGGCAGGCTGGTGGATGGATACAACATCGATAACTACCGTTGATGGAGTTGATGGAGACACAGGGACACAGGGAATGAATAACATAGAAACACAGAGAATCACTCAAGCTTTTTTTTCTTTCATTAAACTTACAAAAGCCAATTTACAATTCTATCCAACAGGTGTAGTTTCTCGTTTTCTAGCTCCCCTGTTCCTTGATGCACTTCCTATTTCTATAACCATGTCTAGGCCTCCTTCGAGGTTCTGAACCTCTAGGCCATTAATGACCCACCTGCCTCAAAATACATCCTCCTGATTGAACCTTTACATCTTTCCCTAACTGGCAACTGCCACTGGGTTGGCCGAGGATACATGCATTGATGAGCCGTCTGAATTCTGGGCATAGTCTTCGAATGGCCGCCATGCTCAACAAGCTTACTGGGCAAGAAATCATGCATTAATGAGACCCTGACTGCCTCAGAAAACACCATCTGGGAATGCAGGATTTTTTCAAATAGAGAACCAATAGTATGTCACGATATCATGACATGTCATGATATCACGACATTTTTCTTGCTTGCTGCCATTCTCTCCTTCGGGTCACGATAACGCGACATGTCATGACATTTTCCTTCCTTCCAGCATTTCTTTCCTTCGGGTCGTGATATTGCGACATTTTTCCTTCCCTGCAACATTTCTTTCCTTTGGATTGCGATATCGTGACATGTCGCGATATCGCGACATGTCACGATATCATGACATTTTTCCTTCCCTACAAAATTTCTTTCCTTCGGGTCATGATATCATGACATGTCACGATATCGCAAAATTTTCCTTCCTTGCAGCATTTCTTTCCTTTGGGTCGCGATATCACAAAATTTTTCTCTCTCGGCCTTCCCCTACTTCAGGTTGCAATGTCGCGACATGTCGCGATATCACAACATTTTTCTTTCTCGTTGTCTTCTTCTTCGGTGGGTCGCGATATCGTGACATGTTGCGTTATCATGACATCTTCCCTTTTGGTTCTTCTTTCTTCCTTCTCGGTCGTGATATCACGACATGTCGCGATATCGTGACATCTTGCTCTCTGCCTTCTTCTCGCCTTTATGGGTTGTGAAATCATGACATGTGATATCGCAATAGCTTTGCCTTCTGTCTTCGCTCTCTGCTTCGGGTCACGAAATCATGACATTTTTCACTCCTGTGCCCTACTTCGTCCTTTTGTCATGATAATGCGACATGTCTCTATATCATGATACTTTCTACTCCTGTGCCTCTTCTCATCCCTTGGTCGCAAAAATGTGACATGTCGTGATATCACGACACTTTTCCTCCCTTGCGCCTTCTTTCGTCTTCTGGTCATGATTTCGTGACATGTCACAAAATCGTGATACTTTTGGATCTGCGCCTTCTCTCTCCTTCTTGAGTCTCAAAAACGTGACATGTCATGATATCGCGACATCAAAGCTAACACTTGGAATTTTTTTTTTGTTGATGCAAGATTGCTCTGCTACCACCGGATGCTCCTGCATTAGACACCCGAGGTGGATTGAGAAGTGTCCTTCACTTCTGTGCTATTGGAGGAAGACTCAAGCGGTCGACCTCTTATTTTGACAACCAAGTTGCATCTTCAATAGGCCTACCCTTCCACTTGACCAGATATTCAGAATACTACCTGTTCTTGGTACTCCTACCAGCTCGAGTGTCTAGTATTTCCTCCATCTCGTTTGTTGCTACAGTAGATGTTGGAATATCCCACAAATCTATTCTTGGTGTCTCACTATTACCTCATTCATGGTATTCTACCAAGTCTAAAATATTAAAAATAAGTGAGATATTCAACTCGCTTGGAAATTCCACTTCATAGGCATTTCCCGAATCTCTTTTACCTATGATCTTGCATGGTCCAAACCTCTTCATCTTCAGCTTGTTGTAGGTTTTGCTAGGAAACATTTCCTTTCTTAAGTGAACCATGACCTCATCTCCCACTTGGAACTCCTTGAAACACCGCTTCTGATAGACTTTGGCTTTGTACTGAGTACTCATCTTACTGATATGCTATTTTACCTCTTCATGTAAACTCTTCATGTGCTCTGCAAAATTTTTAGCCTCAACACTACTATTTTCTCCTTTACCCATCATTATCAATTCAGAAGCATGCCTTGGGTTGTTCCCATACACAATCTAGAATGGGGATTTACCAGTACTTCTGTTGATGGAATTTTTGTAAGCAAATTCTGCCTGTGGCAAAATCAAATCCCATCCTTTGGGCTTATCTCCCACAAGGCATCTTAGGAGATTACCCAAACTTCTGTTCACCACCTCTGTTTGCCCATCAGTCTGTGGATGGTACGCAGAACTGAACTTCAAATTTGTTTTCAGAAGCTTCCACAAGGTCTTCCAGAAATAACCCACAAATTTGGTATCTCTATCAGATACTATACTCTTGGGTAGACCATGAAGGCGTACCACCTCCTTGAAAAACAAGCCTGCAATATGAACTGCATCACTCATTTTCTGACATGGAATAAAATGAGCCATATTTGAAAACCTGTCCACCACAACAAAAATGGAGTCACTCCCTCGTTGTGTCCTTGGTAGGCCAAGAACAAAATCCATACTGATGTCCTCCCATGGCCTCTCTGGCACAGGTAATGGCTGATACAATCCTATATTCTGTCTCACTCCCTTAGCCATCTAACAAACTCTATAGCCCTACAAAAATTTAGTCACATCTTGCTGCAACTGTGGCCAATGGTAGTTTTCACTAACAAGGGCAATGGTCTTATATCGACCAAAATGTCCAACTAGTCCTCCACTAGGCTTCTCCTTTATCAGATTCTCCCTCATTGAACTTGTGGAATGCATAATTGACCTCCTTTGAACAACATCCCATCTTGGATCAGGAAATCCAGCCACTTGGTACTATCCAAAGTAACAGGTGCTAAGCAAGCCTTCCAAGATTTTGCAAAATCAGGATCTTTAGGGTACAAACCCTTCAGTTCATCAAATCCTACCACTTCCACCTTCATTTTTGTCAACAAACACTGCCTTCTTCTTAAGGCATCTGCAACTCTATTGGAATTTTTGCTCTTGTGCTTCAACACAAAGGTATAACTCTGTAGAAACTCAACCCACTTCAGGTGCCTCTGATTTAGCTTCCCTTGGCTATTAATATACTGTAAGGCTTGATGATCAGTAAATAGAACAAACTCTTTTGGCAACAAGTAATGTCGCCACTTCTTTAGAGCCTGCACTATAGCATAAAACTCTTGATCATAAACTAAATACTTCTTTCTGGCATCATTGAGTTTCTCACTAAAGTAAGCACCAGGTTTACCTTCTTGGCTCAAAACAGCTACTATGGCACTACCACTAGCATCATAGTCTACCTGAAATACCTTATTAAAATCTGGAAGCAAAAAAATAGGTTGTTCTGTAACCTTCCTTTTCAACATATCAAAGATCTTATTTGCTCCTAAGGTCCACTTAAATTCTTTCTAATTCCCTCTCATTGTTTTTGTAAGGGGTGCACAAATACTGTTGAAATTCCTAATGAATTTCTTGTAAAAACTTGTTAGACCATGAAATGATCTTACCTCAGTCGTGCTTCTCGGAGTAGGCCATTCAATGATAGCTCTTACTTTTTTTGGGTCCATTTTTAGACCTCTGGCTGAGATGACAAATCCCAGGTACACTAAATCCTTCTTCACAAAATTACATTTCTTCAGATTAATCAACAACTGCTCCTCCTGCAGCTTCTCAAAAACCCTTATGATAGGCATCAGATGCTCTTCCAGGGTTCTGCTAAATATTAGAATATCATCCAAATAGACAATAACAAATTTGCCTAAGAACTCTTTCAATACCTCATTCATCAACCGCATGAATGTGCTTGGTGCATTGGTCAGCCCAAATGGCATGACCAACCATTCATACAAACCTTCTCTAGTCTTGAAGGTTGTCTTCCACTCATCTCCTTCTCTGACACGAATGTGGTGATAACCACTCTTCAGATCAATCTTGGTGAAGTAATTAGCTCCACTCAAAAATTCCATAATGTCATCCATCCTTAGCAATGGAAATCTGTACTTTATGGTGATTTTGTTAATAGCTAGAGAGTCTATACACATTCTCCACTCTCCATCATTCTTTGGTGCTAGTACTACAGGTACTACACATGGACTCAAACTTTCCCGAATCAGTCCCTTCTCCAACAACTCTTGGACTTGTCTGTTCAGCTCTTTAGTTTCTATAGGAGTCATTCTATGTGCTGCCTTATTGGGTAAGCTAGATCCTGGTACCAAATCTATATGGTGACTGATCTTCCTCACTGGTGGTAAAACCTCAGGCACATTATCAAATATAATGTCTAGAAATTCCTCTAACAGTCCTAAGACTTCTACAGGGGTATCCTTGCATTATTCCTTCCTAACTATAGAAGCTAATGCATAGCACATATGCTCACGCTTTAAACTATTCAAAAAATTTTCTCCTTCAACTAAACAAATTTTGGCATTGCTGCATACCTTTTCTTTCGCCTTCTTCAAGGGCTTCAGCTTATGGTGCACTCCATTCTTTGTCACTGATTAGGTGTTTGCACGACCATCATGTACCGCACACCGATCAAACTACCATGGCCTTCCCAATAGCAAATGGTAAGCATCCATAGGAAGGATGTCACACAGGACCTCATCATAGTAATTACCAATATTGAACTTCATTGAACATTGCTCACTGACCAAAACTCTATGGTCCTTTTGTAACCATGCAATTTGGTATGGATGCGGATGTCTTCTCCTTTTTAACTATAACTTGGCAACCATTTCTTCTAAAACCAAGTTATCAGTACTACCATTATCTATGATAATATTGCAGACCTTACCCAAAATTCTGCACCTTGTGTAGAACAGGCTCCTCCTCTAGTCTGATCCTTTCTCCTCATTTAATAGGGTCCTCCTAGTGACCATAAATTCTCCTCTACCTCCTCAGAATTTTTTGATTCAACATATTCATCTGGTATAACAGCTCTGGCAGGACCCTCAGGTATATTATTCATCTTTTCTTGATGTTGTGGACACTCAAATGCTCGATGTCCTTCTTCACCACAGTGGAAACAAGTTCCACAAAATCCTCCTCTTCCAAACCCATGTCCAAATCTACCTCTCCCTCTTGGGTAACCATTGTTCTGATTACGGGGTTGATAGATGTTCTCATCTTTCTGCTCTTGGGTATTACTGGTTTCACCAGCATTCTTTTGGTCCTTATATTTTTCTCCACTGGTCCTTCCACCATGACCTCTTCCTCTTTGCTTGCACTCAAACCTCCTATTCAGCTTCTCTTCAACCCTCAAGGCAAACTGATAAGCATCCTCTATGGTGGTCATCCTAACCAGGCTTAACTCTTCTTGAATACTTGCTCGTAACCCATTAATATAACATGCTACATTCTCTTTGCTGGCCTATTATGATTACAATATTATAAAACTCCTCTATGTATTCTTTAACAGACTTGATGGTCTGCTTCAAACATTGCATTTTCTTTAGCAGATCCATCTCATAGTCAGCTGGGATGAACTGCCTCTTTAAATTTTTCAACATTCTATCCCACCTGGTTATTCTCTCCTTTCCTCTTCTGTTTCTTTCCAACTGTACTCCCTTACACCACATGCTGGCATGACCCTTCAGCTTGGTCTTAGAAAACTTGACCCTATTAGGATATTCAATCTCTTCATATTAAAAGTATTCTTCCAAATCATTGATCCAGTCAATCAACTCCTCTGGATCAAGATTTTTAGAATACGTAGAAACCTCCATATTCGGTATCTTCCCAATCTAAGAGATGGCTCTGTATACCCTAGATTGTGTAGGATCTACAACCTCTTCTTCTTCCTCAAACTGGTCCTCTTCTTCATCAACTTCATCTTCACTTCCTTCTTCTCCTTGGGGCTCAAGTCCTCTGCGCAGCTCCTCTTGCAGGGCCTAAACTTGCCTCTGCAAAACTCTGAAATATTTTGCTGGCACCATGTTTCTTCCACCACCATGGTTTCTTCATGGAGGTATTTTGCTTCACTCTCTTCTCACAACCCTTCTACAGATCCTAGTGCAAGATGCCTCACTTTCGACGATCTTCTCATAGAATTAGGAACTCCTACTCTGATACCACTTGATGGAGACACAGGGACACAGGGAATGAATAACATAGAAACATAAAGAATCACTCAAGCTTTTTTTTTTTCATTAAACTTACAAAATCCAATTTACAATTCTAGCCAACAGGTGTTGTTTCTCGTTTTCTAGCCCCCCTTGTTCCTTGATGCACTCCCTGTTTCTATAACCATGTCTAGGCCTCTTTCAAGGTTTCGACCCTCTAGGCCATTAATGACCCACCTACCCCAAAATACATCCTCATGACTGAACCTTTACATCTTTCCCTAACTAGCAACTGCCACCGGGTTGGCCGCAGATACATGCATTGATGATCCGTTTGACTTCTGGGCATAGTCTTCGAATGGCCACCATGATCAGTGAGCTTACTAGGCAAGAAATCATGCATTAATGAGGCCCTGACAGCCTCAAAAAACATCATCTGGGAATGCAGGATTTTTTTGAACAGAGAACCAGCAGTGTCACGATATCATGACATGTCGTGATATCACGACATGTCACGATATAGCAACATTTTTTTTGCTTGCTACCCTTATCTCCTTTGGGTCGTGATAACACGACATGTCATGATATCGTGACATTTTCCTTGCAACATTTCTTTCCTTTGAGTCGCGATATCGTGACATGTCATGATATCATGACATATTTCCTTCCCTACAACATTTCTTTCCTTTGGGTCATGATATCACAACATTTTTCTTTCCCTAAAACATTTCTTTCCTTCAAGTCGCGATATCACGACATGTCACGATATCATGACATTTTCTTTCTTTGTAGCATTTCTTTCCTTCGAGTCGCGATATCACGACATTTTTCTTTCTCTCGGCATTCCCCTCCTTCAGGTCGTGATGTCGTGACATGTCACGATATCACGACATTTTTCTTTCTCGTTGTCTTCTTCTTCGATGGGTCGCGATATCATGACATGTCGCGATATCGCGACATCTTCCCTTCCGGTTCTTCTTTCTTCCTTCTCGGTCGTGAAATCGTGACATGTCATGATATCACAACATCTTGATCTTTGCCTTCTTCTCACCTTTATGGGTCGTGAAATTGTGACATATCGCAATATCACGATAGCTTTGCCTTTTGTCTTTGCTCTCTGCTTCGGGTCTCAAAATTGTGACATTTTTCACTCCTACACCCTGCTTCGTCCTTTTGTCATGATAATGCGACATGTCACGATATCGTGACACTTTCTGCTCCTGCGCCTCTTCTCATCCCTTGGTCGTGAAAATGTGATATGTCACGATATCGTGACACTTTTCCTCCTTTGTGCCTTCTTCCATCTTCTGGTCATGATTTCATGACATGTCATGAAATCATGACACTTTCGCGACATGTCATGATATCGCGACATCAAAGCTAACACTTGGAAAAAAAAATTGTTGATGCAAGATTGCTCTGCTGCCATCGGATGCTCCTAGCATCAGGAGTATACTACGATTTAGGGGGTCACTAAATTTGCTAGCCATTAATGTTTGATAGATGAAAGTTTCATGTGTATGGTGGAACGTTCGACACTTTAAATGGGTATTGGATTCACAAATGGCAGCAACATAGATTATAATTTACTAAACAACAATCATAAATCTATGGAATTTTTTTTGTTTAACTTCAATCCAAACTTGAGGCATTATTCGGATAAATACCAAGTGGCCCGTGTAGACGCATAGGAATGCTACAATAAAGTGTTATCACGAGGGATGAAGGTGAAAACTATAGAAATAAAATAAAATATTTTAATTACGTCTGCGAGAACCAAATATAGTCTAGAGAGGGCTTTATTAATAACATTTATGTGATATAAAGAAATATGGTCTAGAGATATGGCTTTATTAAAAACATTGATGTGATATAAAGAGGGTATGATGGTTATAAAAGGCAGTTTTTTTAAGCTATGCCACGTGGTTTGAAATAAATCCAAACGAAAATGTAACCAAATATTAGGAGGCATGTGAATAATACTCAAAAAAAAGAAATGAAGAAACGAAAAGTATCACGAAAATCAAAAAATTATGCAGAGAAGATGAAACAAAGGAGAGACGAAAATGAATAGTTTTTGAATATTTTAAATGATCCATCAAATGGAGGAAAGGAGGCTGGAATTTTTGCAGGCCAGAGACTTGACCATTTTGGAAGCCATGGTTGTATTGTTTTACCATATTGTTGGACTCTTATTTTTCACCACATGATGCCTATTTTGGGGCTGAGGTTTTCTGCACACATGTTTAATATTGAAGATATTTTCTGCAATATATTAGAGATACATCAAGCTTATGCATTTTAATGGTTTATTTGTGTGTTTTTCTTTGATATATTGCACCATTTCCTTAGAAGTTCGTACCACATTAGCTATTTGACTGCGTGAATTCGAGTAACACTAATGCTGGTTTTTGTGTGCAGAATACTTACGCTTGCAGGGTTTGTGGAGAGTTTTTGAATTACAGTATCTTCTTTATTTTCATATTTTTATTTTTTATTTTTCCAACCCTTCTTTTTACAATTTTTTATTTAAACTTCAACGATTAAAATAAAAATCGAAAAAAAATAACAAAAATAAATACATGGGTGTGAAGAATGAGCTACAATATTTTTTTCGAAAAAAAATCGAACTTATTTTGAAGCCAATCCAAATTTATAAAAATTGTTGAAAATGACTATTTTATGAGGGTTTTATAAATTTGGAATTTTATTTTTTTCACATTTTGGAGGTAAATCAGATTTTTTCAGCTATGCATTTTTATTCACAAGCATAAATGAAATTCCATTTATGAAAATTGTAATTTCATTAAAGAGGATTAATTTATATGACATTCCAAAGCAATAAATTCGCCTTTCTTTATGAAATTTTTTATTTCATTAAAGAGAGGTAATTTATACCTTATATCAAAGGCTATTGTTTTAAAGCATTAAATTATTTTTTCTTTATCAAAATTGTGATTTCATTAAATATAGATAACTTATAATGACATTTAAGACCATTTATATTTCATATTTACTCATGCATATTTATTTCCTACTTTTATTTCACGCACAAAGCAAGTTAAAAGGAAACCAATCTTCATTTCACATTCACATTTAGAGAGATTTTAATCTTATATTCTATTATTCAAAGTAGGGTTTAATGCAAAATAAAAACTTTTTTAAAATCTACTTAATCAAAGGAAGATAAAATCTACCTAAAACACTCAAGATAAAATTAATTTAAGGCTTTACATCGTGGTCATATGAGGGTCAATCACATTTCTGTTTTCGTTTAAGTTTCATAAACAATCATTAAAATAGCATAATAAAATAAACCAACATAGGTCCCTTGTTAACAGTTACTTGAAAATCATTAAGGTATTCCTAACACTTAGTGTACACATATTCACAAAAATTACTAATACACATGTGCAATGCTTACATAGCAAAACCTGGGAGAAGTTATTTTTGTTTTAACTTCTTTACAAGAGAGGGTTTTGTGATCAAATCCTAAGGGTGAGTGTGGTTTTGCAATTGGACAAAATTATCACTCAATAGGAAGATCTATCCAAAGAAGACTTATTATCTATGACATCATTTCCATAATGAGTTGATTCATTCTACCACAAAAAGCAAAAAATCTAGTTTATTTCTAAAATTGGATATGAACAAGGCCTTTGATAGAGTATCTTGGGACTTTATCTTCATCATCCTATCCAATTTTGGTTTCCATAATGATTGGATCAGCCTCATCAAGGAATACCTCTCCATTGTTTGCTTTTTTATTCTCATAAATGGACCTACTATTGGGTACTTTAGAAGTTTCAAAGGTCTCAAGCAAGGTGATCCATTATATCATTTCCTATTCATTATTCTTGCAGAGTCCTTGGGAAGAACTTTGAAAGTGGCTTGCATTTTTGGTATCATCTTCAAAATCAAGGCCTCTTCCAGAATTGAATCCATATCCCATCATCAATTCATTTATGACACCATCCTTGCCTCTTGCTCTTCTATCCTTAAAGCTAGAAACATTAAACACATCCTCAATTTGTATGAAGAAGTTGTTTGTCAAAGGGCAACTTTCTCAAAAATAACTTATTCTTCATAAACACCCCTCTAGAGATGCAAGCCAAAATTGATCAATTCCTGGGTTGCAATATCACGAGTTCGCCTTCCACGTACCTTGGGATTCCCCTTTTCCATGGTAAACCCATTAAATATTTGTGGCACAATGTCATCCAACATATCATGAAAAAATCTACAGGATGGAAAGGCGATCTACTTAGTCAAGCTACTAAGGCTACGTTAGTCCAAGCTTACCTTCAAAGCATCCTGATATTTTCCTTGTTTGTCTTCTAGGTTGCCAAAAAGGTATGCATGAATATAGAACAAATTCAAAAATATTTCCTCTGGTCTAGCTCTGAAAACCATCACATATTTCTCCTTCTAGCCTGGGATAAAGTTTGTTTAGAAAAATCCAATGATGGGCTTGGGTTTCGAAGAATATCTAAGATGAACATAGATTTACTCAACAAGTAGGGATGAAAAATTTTGTCCAACATTGATGTCTCATGGGTAAAAATTGTCAAAAGCAAGTATCTCGACCACTACTTATTTTTGGAGGACAACCTTTACCTAGATAGTTCTACCTTCTAGAACGTTGTCAACAAAACTAAACCTATTTTTTGCAAATATCTTAGATAGAATATGTGCAATGGATCACAAATTTAATTCTGGTAGGACCACTAGGTTTTCGACCAACCCTTAATTTTTTATCCTTCTATACACGCCCTCAAACCTTTCATCGATCTCTATATTGATAAAATGATTCAAGATTTCCTTTTATTTTCCAAACTCCACCACCATTCATGGAAATACATTTATACTTGGGTCTTAATCCTTCCCAATTGGCCACTTCTCAATCCCTATCCTCCAAGATCCACTATTATTACGAGTATTCCTTTCTAGAACTCCATCCTTTGTAAAGTTGATGATCAAGGCATCTTTACAATCAAATCTACCTATTTCCTTCAAGAAGAGACTCAACCCAATTGATTTTCGACCAATCTTATTTGGCTTCATTACCTTATCCCCAAGGTTACCTTTTTGTTTTATCTTGTGGTTCAAAATAGAGTTATTATTCTTGATAACCTATCTATCTATGGTCTAATCATCCCCAATTGTTGCTACTTATGTCTCTCTACCTAGGATTAAGTTCATCACCTCTTCATTGATTGTCCCTTATCTTCTAACATTATTTCCATGCTCCTTTTGAAGTTTAGCATTTCTTTGGCCCCCCCTAGCTTTTTCCTAGACCTCTACATCCAATGGCCTAATCCTTTTAAACACGTTCACATTAATATCTTATGGTATCATTACCTCCCACACTCTCTATGGTAGATATGGCTTGAAAGGAATATCAAAGCATTCAATGGATCCTCCAAAGATCTTCCTTCAATCCTATCTAGAATCCTTTCCTTGGCAATTGAGAATGTTAGTCTCATTCCTTCCCGTGAAAGCCACAACCATAGTCTCAAAGCCAATTTCATTTTTTTATTCAAACTTCTGGATGGTGCCACTCCTCCTAAGTTCTTTAAGGTTGACAGATCAAAGGTTTTTTGGTCCCCTGCCCCATCGGTTGGCTAA
Organism: Wollemia nobilis; assembly: GCA_028583015.1. Classification (NCBI taxonomy): domain Eukaryota; kingdom Viridiplantae; phylum Streptophyta; class Pinopsida; order Araucariales; family Araucariaceae; genus Wollemia; species Wollemia nobilis. The sequence continues at coordinate 1,959,791 of JAQPPZ010002550.1, forward strand.
AAATCAATTTTTATGGGGCCACCAAGGGTAACCCTGACAATGCTAACTCAGGAGGAATCATAAGTAATGATCGAGAAGAATTATTCTTGTGTTTTTTGAATCTCTTGAGCTCCACTCCAAATATGTTGTTGAATCTAAATATTTATTCCAAATATTATCCCTTGCGAATGATATCTACATCAATATTCTTATCATCAAAGGGGTTACACTAAACATGATTTGTTATGTTAAAGCATCCCATTCTATTGCTTGGTTTGTTGTCAATATGATTGAAGAATCAAGAATCCTTGTAGACAGGTTTGAGAGATGCATTGTCCAACATGTGTTCAGAGAAGGAAATGGTACGGCTGACATCATGGCTAATATTAGTTTAGATTAGAATGGCCCCTATGTTTGTATCGATAATTTTTCTTAAGAAGTCATAGATTTTTGTAGAAGAGTGGACTCCCCACCACAACACTAGCTCCTAGGCCTTTGGTGCCCTAACCCAACCTTTCAACATTTGGACCAATTATAGGATGCATATTGATTTGATGTTATTTATGCAACTAAAATCTTATTGGTCTACCAACTAGCCTTTTGGTTGGTTCTCTATTTCTAGTAAAGTGAAGCTAAAAACTAATTTAGGTCCCTTTGGCATGTCATGTCCTTGGTGGAAATCATGCCTGAACCCTTGCACCATCACCACCACATCCTTTATTGGAATAGTCAAAGCTTTTTCTAGTTGGCAATATTGCTACACGGTCTAACTACCACCTTTAGAGCTGATATATCAATTCGTAATTGCTTCTTCAAAACAAGATTCTTTTCCAATGTTGGCAATCACAATTTCAACCTCTATTGGTGAACGTGTTGTTTAAAGTTGATGATGAGTGTCATTGAGTCTCATCATTTAATCTCAATTATTTATCAATTTTGGGTGGTGTCCAAGGCTGTTTACAATAGAAGGTTAGGGCAGAGTGCAATTCAGGCATTCAGATTTCAAGCATTTATCGGTGAAGTAGATTTTGGTTTAGCCTTTTCGCATCACACTAAACCTGGTCTATAGAATATAAACTAAAATAAATTACAGGAATTGAAAACTAAATCTAAATTGTAGAATTTAACAATTAACTACAATTGCAAAAATTGTAAATGGTTGAATTAAAATCTAATATACTTTTGCAGAATTAAAATAACATAAGTGAAATTGCTAAATTGAAATGATGCTGAAATAAAACCTATGCTAAAAACACTTGTCAATATCCTACCATAAAAGGTCATCAATCTTCTGCTATAGGAATTGACAGCAAAATGAAATATACTGAAATTGAAAGTAGTTGAAACATAAAAGCAAAGAACATGAAAAGCAAAGGGAACATGGAAACAAATATTTAATCTAATTTTTTAGTTTGACACACACACATTAGCTGTACAAAAACATAATGAAGAAAACATAAATAACATAATACAAAATTAAAACAAGAAAATAAAATATGGCAAGCAATCTATTAATTTTTCTACAACAAAATTATAGATTAGAACCTGCCATAAAAATCCTCCTTCTAGATCTAAAAGTGGGCCCATACTTCATGATATAGAAGGAGGTGTAAAAAAACTCCTTAACTAATTAACACTCAAAACATAAATTGACAAAAAGACTGCACTTTTATTACTATCAAAACATGTTGAAAACTATTACATATAATTATTGTACAGTCATATTTGCTGCTGCTACTACTTTCCTCTATTCTAATTCCTACCTAGCTCAACCAAGAAGGGAGCTATCATTTTATAGATGCATAAGATCTATTTAAAAATATAAAATATATTGTTCCTATCCTGTAGATCAAATCCTATTATGCTGCAACATTTTCTAGTTTTATCTTAGAAGAGGATCAATTGATATTTTCCCATGAATGGTGGCTTTTGGACGGTAAGGACGACAAAGACAGCTAGGGGGTATTTTCCCTTCACCTTCTCAACCTTATTTCCATTTTTACACCATCATAAAATAGTCAAAAACTTAAAAAGTACTTTATATTATCAATCCAAAGATAACTGGCTCAATCCGAATAAACTGCATTATGTCAATCTGAAGATGTCTACTCAATCCGAAGCTCTTTAGATTGACTAACTCTGTGGTCTTCAGGTGATCTCAACTACTTTTATCAGGTGGGTTATCTCTTAGGAACTGATTGCAATAGCTTTTATCCTTCTCTATGTGTGAATTCCATTCCTTGCTATTCATTGGTAGCTGATTGGAATTTACATGGTAAACTGCTGCATTTTCTAGATTTGATGCACAGTTGTAAAATGTTGGTATTTATTGCAAGTTCAACAAATTAGAACATGGTAAAATAATTCAAATATCAACATGAATAAGTACATCAAGTTGGTGCCAAATTTATACACTTTATTCACCAAGTAACCATGCTGAAATAGTGCAACAATGCTGCACAATTATCCCTGCTCTATTATACCTTGTTGATGCCTATTTAGACCATGTCGGAATGCTTTTAAATATGCAAGATGTCTTCTGTAGTATTTTTAAACTTATTCCATCCATTTCCTCATGCCTTGCTTGACAAATTCAAGGTGCTCCTCTAAAGTGACAACTTGCTAATTTTTATATGGCTATTTTCTACAGATTTCCAAATTTAGAACAGTCCTAATAATTTGGCTTCAATGTGGACTTCAAAAAATTTAGAGGGTAGGAAAACATTCATAAACCCTTGTGAAGTTGATGGATATCAACATATCATATTTGGCTATTTGAAATGCATATTTTTATTTGCTACTTAATCAAGCAAAAGTAGTCACAAAATGCTAAAAATAGTCAAAAACAGAGATATAATTCTCCTAACATAAAATCATGCAAAAACTTACAAATATATATTCTAATAAACTATTTGGAATTTAACTTAATAATATAGCAGTTTTTATATGTCAAACATAGTGTAAAAATGAGGCATTTACAAGCCTCATCATGCCCCCCAGCTTGAACTGATGCATGCCCTCATGCATCCTAGCAGGCCATAGTAATATGTTGGTTTTATCTTTGTGAAAAACATCCTTTGCCACCTGATACCTGAGAAATTTCTCCTTGATGCACTACACCAAGGATTTTTCAATTTAAGCACAGGTATTTCACTTTTCTACAACCTTGCAAAAAAAATTTCAATCAATTGTTTTCATTTTTTTTTTTGTTTATTCTGGTTTTTTTTCTTTTCTTGCATACCTTTTTTTTTTTCATTTGCAACTTGCAACTTTTTGACTTCTGCACTTTCATCCTTCAATATTGCAATTTCTGCAATTACTATAATTTTAACTCTTTTTTTGTCCTTCTACAAGTTTTAGTGCTGCAAGGTACCTCTTAAAGGCTTGGTATCATATAATTCATATTGCAATAGCCATATTGTAGAACCATATTTGGCAGATGCACTACTACTAGTGAAATTTTCTATTCTTAACAACATTTTAGCTCGAATGCCTATTTCTATTGTTTGCACCTTTTGAACAAAATTGATAAAATTTTGATTTTGAAATGCTTGAGGGATGTGCTTACATGTGGTAGAGCCTTAGGAACCTCAATATTTGATGTACCCTACTTTTTTTACTATTATGTAGCATTTTTAGTAATTCTAGTACAAATTTTGCTTATTTCGAAGATATCTTGTTCATTCTGAAGATAACATGTTTTATTCTGAAGATTCATCCAAAAATGCAAAAATGACTATGCAAAAGTTAGCTACAGATTATGTTTTGGACCCATATCTAGGGTATATAAGCCTTCCATAACATAAAAAATATCATCTCTATCCTTTTATTTGGATGTTTATTCATTACTATTTTATTGAAGTAGTAGTAAAATAGAATCTTCAGATGCTCCCATGCAACTAAGGGTAGAAGGGGGTGTTTCTAGACATCTTAAACATATTCCATTTTCAACTTGCCAATATTGTATGAATAGTTTTGTGCTAAATATTGATTATCATACATTAAATGCTAAATGCTTACTATGACTTAAATGCAAGAAACACATACCTTACTGTCTTGAAAATTGATCATGCACCTTACAAGTTAGCAAGCTATTTGAAAACATAAATATACACATGTGTAGTGTGAGATTTGTACAATGGTGAAACAAGGATGGGTGGATCAACAAGACAATGCACATCAAAAAACCAATTTTAATGCAAGCCAACTCAGCAACGCCTCAAGGAGGTTTTCACTACTGAATTATTCATTTTTTTTCTCTTTTTTTTTTCATTTTTTTTCTTCTCTTTTTTTTTCATCTCTTTTTTCATCAGAAGAGGCTATCATTTCTGGTTTTCAACCAACTTCTGTCATTTTTTTTTCAAGTGCCTCAATAAAAGAGTGTCTCTCATGAGACTACAATGAGAAAGAATGTCTTTCACTCTTATTTGGATGAGAACAATTCTTACTTCTGCAAAAACATTTCAATATTTGTATGAAAACACCATATTTTTCTGCTGAAATCTGTAACAATGATGCAAACTTCCTTTCTAGATGAGTAGTAAAAATCTTCTTATGTCATCATTTAACTCCTTATTGCTAAAAATGAAGTGCTGACTTCATTGTTCCTCCTCCATGCTAAAATTGATGCTTGTCCTCATGTATCACCATTTTGTGAAACATGTTTTTTTTAGATTTTTTTCTCTTTTTCTTCTTTTCTTTTAATTTTTTTCTCTTTTTTCAGATTTTTCTCTTGTCTTGTTTGTGCCCATGAAGGAAGTTCACAAGCAAGATTTTTTTTTCTTTTTGTCAAACTTTTATCATCACTCTGAATCTGACATGGAAGAGAAATTCTCCTCCATTTTGTGTACATACAATTGTTCACCTTAATAACTCCTCCTTATTTAATGGTGCATGGTATACCTGAAGGCAATATCCATTCACCACTAACTTCCTCTATGAATCACCAATGGGAGAAAGAAACACTACTTCATATCTGAAAATTTCTTCAAAAGTGTTTGTCCATGCCTCCTAATCTGCAAAATCTTGTCAATATGTATTTGAAAAAATTAAATACCAATTCTCAAATATGTTAAGTGCATACATAAAGATGAAATCTTGACATACCCTTGTAATTTCATGCAAAGGGATTGAAATATTGTTTCAAAACAGTAAACAATTTTGTTTTTTTTCATAAGTCAACCGGTCAATAATGTTCAAGAATTTCCTTAGTTGTACTTCAGTTTGTTTCATTCTTAGGAGGACAAAATTTATCCTTAATGGAAGTAAATTTTCTATGTGCAACTTTTCCAGTTTTTCTCCTTTATCCAAAGCTGATTTCTATGTCTAGACTAAAGGGTTTATGTGTATCTCCATTGACTTTTATCTCTTCAAGATTAGGTAAGTTCTTATTTGAGCACAGTTGGATGTTGTTGCAGTCAATAACATTTCTTGCAGGTTTTTTTACCAGATTCAGCTACATAAATAGGGGTTGCTTATCCTATATTATTCAAACTAATCACAGGTTGGGCTAAAAAAGAGAATTTAACTAAACATGTTTTTGGTTTGCACAATAAGACAAGAAGTATATAATTTTAGCAGATCAACTACTTGTTAGGTAGGATCACCTCTAATGAGATCAAATATTGTCTTTGGAGGTTAAGAATTGCTAGGTTGTGGTTAAGAGCAGTAAAATCCTAACAATATTTAAGCAATAATGGCAAAACTTTAGGATCTCTGTTTGAGATATAAAATTATATTTTGATTATGCAAAATTTTTATGATTTTTTATTTATTTTTAATAGATTCAAATTACATAGATAGGGTTGCCTGTCCTATATTTTTTATATTGGCCACAGGTTGGGCTGAAGGTGGTGGTTGATTTACTTGCCCTGTTTGTTATAGTTGGGATATATCTTTGAGAAAAATTCAAATTAGGCCAAAAATTTTGCATCTCTGAGTTGTGGAAGTAAATGGCATTCATTAGTGATGTCTCTATGAACAAATGCTATAGGTAGTTGATATGACTATTTTTTTCAAGGGATAGTCTTGTATATCTACCATGATATCTTCCCAACACCTAGTACAAATTCATTTATACTACCCTGATGATATGGATATAAAAAGGGCACTACTATAAGACGGTCCCTCTAAATTTTTCAAGGGATCTTATCTTTCCTAATAACGAGGATGAAGAATTCTTTCAATTTTTATCAAGAATTTAAAACATAGGCAATTTAACCCCCAAGTGTGAATATCACCTCCCTATGGTTGCTTATTTTCTAAATGGACTGAAATGCAACTGTCAATTATTATTATTTATACCAGCTATTACATTCATATTTTACTTTGAACTTCATAACTTAGCACAATAATAATTATTTTACTACTTTTACCCTCTAAAAATACCATGATCCCCAGAAATAGTGCCAAAATGATGAGTTTCGTTGAGTCTCATCATTTAATCTCAATGATTTATCAATTCGAGGTGGTGTCCAAGGTTGTTTATGATAGAAGGTTAGGGCAGAGTGCAATTTAGGCATTCAAATTTCAAGAATTTATTGGTGAATTAGATTTTGGTTTAGCCTTTTGGTGTCACACTAAACCTAGTCTGCATAATGGAAACTAAAATAAATTATAGGAATTGAAAACTAAATTAAAATTTTAGAATTTAACAATTAACTATAATTGCAAGAATTAGAAATGGCTAAATTAAAATCTAATCTACTTTTGAAAAATTATAAATAACAGAAGTGAAATTGCTAAATTGAAATGATGCTGAAATAAAACCTATGCTAAAAACACCTATCAATATCCTACCACAAAAGGTCATCAATCTTCTCTTACAGGAATTGACTACAAAATAAAATCTGTTGAAATTGAAAGTAGTTGAAACATAAAAGCAAAGAACATGAAAAGCAAAGGAAACATGGAAACAAATATTTAATCTAATTTGTCAGCTGACACATACACATTAGCTGTACAAAAACATAATGAAGAAAACACAAATAACAGAATACAAAATTAAAACAAGAAAATGAAATATGACAAGCAATCTGTTGATTCTGTTGCAGCAAAATTACATATTAAAAACTACTATAAAAATCCTTCTTCTAGATCTAAAATTCAGTACATACTTCTTAGTCTAGAAGGAGGTGTAAAAATACTCCTTAACTAATTAACACTCAGAACAAAATTTGACAAAAAGACTACACTTTTATTACTGTCAAAACATGCTAAAAATTGTTACAAATAATTGTTGTATAGTCCTATTTGCTTCTACTACTACTCTCCTCTATTATAATTCCTACCTAGCTCAACCAAGAAGGGATTTATCCTTTTATAGATGCATAAGATCCAATTAAAAATATAAATTATACTATTCCTATCATGTAGATCAAATCCTATTATGCTGCAACATTTCCTGGTTTTATCCTAGAAGAGGATCAATTAATATTTTCCCATGAATGGTGGATTTTGGACGAAAACGATGGAAAAGATAGATGAGGGATATTTTTCCTTAACCTTCTCAACCTTATTTCTATTTTTCCACTATCAAAAAATAGTCAAAAATTCAAAAAGTACTTTCTATTGTCAATTTGATGATAACTGGCTCAATTCGAACAAACTGCATTCTATCAATTTGAAGATGTCTGCTCAATCTGAAGCTCTTTGGATTGACTAAATGTATGGTCTTTAGGTGATCTCAACTAATTTTCTCAGGTGGGTTATCTCTTAGGAACTGATTACAATAGCTTTTATCCTTCTCCATGTGTGAATTCCATGCATTTCTACTCATTAGTGGCTAGCTGGAATTTACATGGTAAACTACTGCATTTTCCAGATTTTTTGCACAGTTGTAAAATGTTGGCATTTCTTAAAAGTTCAAAAAATTAGAAATGGGAAAATAATTCAAATATCAACATGAATAAGTACATCAAGTTGGTACCAAATTTATACACTGTATTCACCAAGTAACCATGCTAAAATAGTGCAACAGTCTTTGCACAATTATCCCTGCTCTGTTATACCCTATTGATGCCTATTTAGACCATGTGGGAATGCTTCTAAATAGGCTAGATGTCTTCTGTAGTCCTTTTAAACTTATTCCATCCATTTCCTCATGTTTTGCTTGACAAATTCAAGGTGCTCCTATAAAGTGACAGCTTGTTGATTTTTGTATGGCTATTTTTTGTAGATTTCCAAATTTAGAATAGTCCTAATAATTTGGCTTTAATGTGGACTTCAAAAAATTTGAAGGGCAGGAAAACATTCATAAACCATTGTGAAGTTTATGGATATCGGCATATCACATTTGGCTGTTTGAAATGCATATTTTTATTTGCTACTTAATCAAGCAAAAGTAGTCACAAAATGCTGAAAATAGTCAAAAACAGAGATATAATGCTCCTAACTTAAAATCATGCAAACACTTACAAATATATATTCTAATCAACTATTTGGCATTTAACTTAATAATATAGAATTTTTTATGTCAAACATAGTGTAAAAATGAGGTATTTTTAGGCCTCATCATCCCCCCCAGCTTGAACTGATGCATGCCCTCATGCATCCTAGTAGGCCATAGTAATATGCTGGTTTTATCTTCGTGAAAAACATCCTTTGCTACCTGATACCTGAGAAATTTCTCCGTGATGCACTACACCAAGGATTTTTCAATTTAAGCACAACTATTTCACTTTTCTACAACCTTGCAAAAAAATTTCAATCAAATTTTTTTCGTTTTTTTTGTTTATTATGGTTTTTTTTCTTTTCTTGCATATATATATTTTTTTCATTTTCAACTTGCAACTTTTTGACTTATGCACTTTCATCATTCAATATTGCAATTTTTGCAATTACTGTAATTTTAACTCTTTTTCTTCCCTTCTGCAAGTTTTAGTGTTGTAAGGTACCTCTTAAAGGCTTGGTATCATGTGATTCATATTGCAATAGCCTTATTGTGGAACCATATTTGGTAGATGCACTACTACTGGTGAAATTTTTTATTCTTAACAACATTTTAGCCTGAATGCCTATTTCTATTGTTTGCATCTTTTGAAAAAAATTGATAAACTTTTGATTTTGAAATGCTTGAGGGGTGTACTTACATGTGGTAGAGACTTAGGAACCTCAATATTTGATGTACCCTACTATTTTTACTATTCTATAGCATTTTCAACAATTCTAGTACAAATTTTGCATATTCCGAAGATATCTTGTTCATTCCGAAGATAACATGTTTTATTATGAAGATTCATCCAAAAATGCAAAAATGACATTCTATGCAAAAGTTAGCTACAAATTCTATTTTGGACCCATCTCTAGGGTATGTGAACCTTCCATAACATAAAAAATATCATCTCTATCCTTTTGTTTAGATGTTTATTCATTACTATTTTATTACAGTAGTAGTAAAAAAGAATCTTCAGATGCTCCCATGCAACTAAGGGTAGAAGGGGGTGTTTCTGGACATCTTAAACATGTTCCATTTTCAACTTGCCAATATTGTATGAATAATTTTATGCTAAATACTGATTACCATACATTAAATGCTAAATGCTTACTATGACTTAAATACAAGAAACACATACCTTACTGTATTGAAAATGGATCATGCACCTTACAAGCTGCTTCTGATGATTGTTAGCAAGTTATTTGAAAATATAAATATACACATGTGCAGTGTGATATTTGTACAATGGTGAAATAAGGTTGGGTGGATCAACAAGACAATGCATGTCGAAAAACCGGTTTTAATGCAAGCCAACTCAACAACGCCTCAAGGAGGTTTTCACTACTAAATTATTCTTTTTTTTCTTTTTTTTTTCATCTCTTTTTCATCAGAAGAGGCCATCATTTCTGATTTTCAACCAACTTTTGTCATTTTTTTTTTCAAGTGCCTCAATAAAAGAGTGTCTCTCATGAGACTACAATGAGAGAGAATGTCTCACTATTATTTGGAGAGAATGTCTCACTTTTATTTGGATGAGAACAATTCTTATTCTCCAAAAGCATGTCAATATTTGTATGAAAACACCATCTTTTCTTACTGAAATCTGTAACAATGATGCAACCCTCTTTTCTAGATGAGTAGTAAAAATATTCTTATGTCATCATTTAACTCCTTATTGCTGAAAATGAAGTGCTGACTTCATTGTTCCTCCTCCATGCTAAAATTGATGCTTGTCCTCATGTATCCCCATTTTGTGGGACATGTTTTTTTTAGATTTTTTTCTCTCTTTTTCTTCTTTTCGTTTATTTCTTTTTCTCTTTTTTAGACTTTTCTCTTGTCTTGTTTGTGCCAATGAAGAAAGTTCACAAACAAGATTTTTTTTTCTTTTTATCATCACTTTGAATCTGTCATGAAAGATAAATTATCCTCCATTTTGTGTACATCCAATTGTTCACCTTAATAAATCCTGCTTAGTTAATGGTGCATGGTATAGTTGAAGGCAATATCTATTCATCACTAACTTCCTCTATGAATCACCAATGGGAGAAAGAAACACTACTTCATATCTGAAAATTTCTTCAATCCAGTGTTTGTCCATGCCTCCTAATCTACAAAATATTATCAATTTGTACTTGAAAAAATTCAATACCAATTCTCAAATATGTTAAGTGCATACATCAAGATGAAATCTTGACATACCCTTGTAATTTCATGCAAAGGGATTGAAATATTGTTTTAAAACAGTAAACAATTTTGTTTTTTTCATAATTCAACTGGTCAATAATGTTCAAGAATTTCCTTGGCTGTATTTCAGTTTATTTCATTATTAGGAGGACAAAATTTATCCTTAATGGAAGTAAATTTTCTATGTGTAGCTTTTCCAGTTTTTCTTTTTTATCCAAAGTTGATTTCTATGTCTGGACTAAAGGGTTTATGTGTATCTCCATTGACTTTTATCTCTTCAAGATTAGGTAAGTTCTTGTTTGAGAATAGTTGGATGTTGTTGCAGTCAATAACATTTATTGCAGGTTTTTTTACCAGATTCAGCTACATAAATAGGGGTTGTTTATCCTGTATTATTCAGACTAATCACAGGTTGGGCTAAAAAAGAGAATTTAACTAAACATATTTTTGGTTTGCACAATAATGACAAGAAGTGTATAATTTTAGCAGATCAACTACTTGTTGGGTAGGATCACCTCTAATGACATCAACTATTGTCTTTAGAGGTTAAGAATTGCTAGGTTTTGGTTTAGCACGGTAAAATACTAACAATATTTAAGCAAAAATGGCAAAACTTTAGGATCACTATTTGAGATATAAACTTCTATTTTGATTGTGCAAAAGTTTTATGATTTTTTATTTATTTTTAATAGATTCAGCTTACATAGACAGGGGTTGCTTGTCCTATATTTTTCATATTGGCCATAGGTTGGGCTGAAGGTAGTGGTTGATTTACTTGCCCTATTTGTTATTTTTAGGATCTCTCTTTGAGAATAATTCAAATTAGGCCAAAAATTCTGCATCTCTGAGTTGTGGCATTCAAATTTGAATAATTTATTGGTGAAGTAGATTTTGGTTTAGCCTTTTGGTGTCACACTAAATATAGTCTATCGAATGGAAACTAAAATAAATTACAGAAATTGAAAACTAAATCTAAATTTTAGAATTTAACAATTAACTAAAATTGCAATAATTAGAAATGGCTGAATTAAAATATAATCTACTTTTGCAGAATTGAAATAACATAAGTGAAATTGCTAAATTGAAATGATGCTGAAATAAAACCTATGCTAAAAATACCTATCAATATCCTACCACAAAAGGTTGTCAATCTTCTGTTATAGGAATTGACAACAAAATGAAATCTTTTGAAATTGAAAGTAGTTGAAACATAAAAGCAAAGAACATGAAAAGCAAAAGAAACATGGAAACAAATATTTAATATAATTTGTAAGCTGACACACACACATTAGTTGTAAAAAAACATAATGAGGAAAACACAAATAACAGAATACAAAATTAAAACAATAAAATGAAATATGGTAAGCAATCTTTTAATTATGTTACAAAAAAAGTACATATTAAAAACTACTATAAAAATCCTTCTTCTAGATCTAAAATTCAGTCCATACTTCCTAATATAGAAGGAGGTGTAAAAACACTCCTTAACTAATTAACACTCAAAACAAAAATTGACAAAAATACTGCACTTTGATTGCTATCAAAATATGCTGAAAACTGTTATAGATAATTGTTGTATAGTCCTATTTGTTGCTGCTACTACTCTCCTCTATTCTAATTCCTACATAGCTCAACCAAGAAAGGATTTATCCTTTTATATATGCATAATATCTATTTACAAATATAAAATATACTATTCCTATCGTGTAGATCAAATCCTATTATGCAGCAACATTTCCTGGTTTTATCCCAGAAGAGGATCAATTAGTATTTTCCCATGAATGGTGGCTTTTGGACAAAAATGATGGAAAGTACAAATGAGGGATATAATTCCTTAACCTTATCAACCTTATTTCCCTTTTTCCACTATCAGAAAATAGTCAAAAAGTACTTTCTATTGTCAATTTGAATATAACTGGCTCAATCCGAAGAAACTGCATTCTATCAATTTGAAGATGTTTGCTCAATCTGAAGCTCTTCAGATTGACTAACGGTGTGGTCTTCAGGTGATCTCAACTACTTTTCTCAGGTGTTTTATCTCTTAGGAACTGATTACAATAGATTTTATCCTTCTCCATGTGTAATTTAAGGCATTGCTATTCATTAGTAGCTGGCTAGAATTTACATGGTAAACTACTGCATTTTCCATATTTTCTGCATGGTTGTAAAATATTGGCATTTCTTACAAGTTCAGAAAATTAGAACATGGGAAAATAATTCAAATATCAACATGAATAAGTACATCAATATGGTACCAAATTTATACACTTTATTCACCAAGTAACCATGCTAAAATAGTGCAACAATGCTGCACAATTATCCCTACTCTGTTATACCCTGTTGATGCCTATTTAAACCATGTGGAAATACTTCTAAGTAGGTCATATGTATTATGTAGTCCTAAAATTATTCCATCCATTTCCTCATGCTTTTCTCGCAAAATTCAAGGTGCTCCTATAAAGTGACAGCTTGCTAATTTTTATATGGTTGTTTTTTGCAAATTTCCAGATTTAGAATAGTCCTAATAATTTGGCTTCAATGTGGACTTCAAACAAGTTGAAGGGCAAGAAAAAATTCATAAACCATTATGAAGTTAATGGATATCAGCATACCACATTTGGATGTTTGAAATGCATATTTTTATTTTCTACTTAATCAAGCAAAAGTAGTCACAAAATGCTAAAAATAGTTAAAAACAGAGATATAATGCTCCTAACATAAAATCATGCTTACACTTAACAAATATATATTCTAATATATTTGGCATTTAATTTTATAATATGGTAGTTTTTATATGTCAAACATAGTGAAAAAATGAAGCATTTTCAAGCCTTGTCAGTTGACTTCTAAACCCACCTCTACCAATAATATTTACGAGTCCATTGATCCTGTTAGTCATGCTAGCGGGGTTCCTTGGTGGCACCTTCGAAGGTGGTGTCATCATTTTTGTAATGTGTATCCTCCCAATTCTAGTTTTCACAGGTGGATTTTTTTCCTAGACTCTATCTTCAGATTGTGATCCTGACTATAGTGTCAAGACTATTCATATGTGGTATAATTTCCCATCTAGTAGCGGCTTTTGGTCAACTATGGAATTGATGTGCTGGCTCCTGATAGGCATTTCTATTATCCCTCATTGGTGAAGGTTTCCTCTTTGGCGTACCATCAAAGCCCTCATTATTGACTATTTTATTAATCTGTGTGCCATCCTTTGTAATCATTTGTAGTAGGGGAACAAGCTCTTCAATAATTATCCTTTGTGTTTGGACATCCTCATGTGCTACACTAATTTTCTTAGCTTCCTATCAGTATTAGGATTGTAATTATATTGGCTTTCTTCACCATGATATTGCTTTGGTTTGTGTGATGGTTCATGTGACTAGATGCATTGGGACCATGATGACTCATCAATGGTTCTTAGCTGATCTAGCTTCCTTGTTTAGTGACATGGATATCAATGCCTTGGACCATATTTTCCTACACCACTATTTTTTTAAACCCAACCTCCACATGTTACCTCTGGTTATTTTATCTACTCTGATAAATGGTGAGAGCTACAAGTTAGACTCGTGCAGGAAGTGGTTTGTGAAAAATATTATTATGGCGTTGCTTGAGCCAGAGGTCCTGGATCTTGACACCATGATGAAATATATTTGATATTCCCATGGCTTCCTCTCATTCTTGAGGAAATGTTTTGGGAGCGACATCAATATCTCCAGGAAACTAGCCTATTCTTGGGATAGTGGCAATGTCACTATGCATAGGATGCCATTTGTTTTATTTCTAAGGTCACTAAGTTGGTTAATGGTGATGATATTATCCATAGGGATAAACACTTTTTTGTGGCTAAACTTGACCACTTCCATGACAAAGACAAACACCTAAATAAGGAAACAATAGTGTTGTTCGGAAGGATCTCATAGCACCATGGAATGGGGTTTTAATACCTATAAATAAATATTTTAACATCGATAATCCTAATTTTTTGCTACAAAGCTTCCATCTAGTGTTTCTCAACCACATCAAGGACATTAAGGTTATAAATATTTCGAAGTACCTCTACCACTCCATGGAGTTATCCATTGTCAGTTTCAACGAAGGAAAATCTTCCTACCCCAAGCATCAAGGGCTCCATATGATGATCTTTAGGAATATATTGTAGTTACAACCCCCTAATATTGTCCTCCCTATTATGGATGAGGTCCATATTGATGTTCCTAAGTAGCTGCTAGATATACCTAACATGAAGGAAGACAACAACTATGAAGCTGAAATGGAATTTATTGAGTCATCCAAGATAGGCAAGAAAAAATTACTATTTTAGTGGATACTACTCCCACCCCTTGCAAGCACTCTCCTCATAACATCTTGAAGAGAGACAAACATAAAGGTATAATTATTCTAGACTACAATAATATCATGTCTGACATTCCTTCTGCTAGTTTCAAGTAGTATTTACATGAGGTAATTCCCCGCTCTATGCCCCCCTCTGGTGGAGTAGACATCCAAGTGGTATCGTCTAAATAATATAAGTTTTTGACTAACTTGGATGACCTTGTCAGCCTAGCCAATTCCTTGCTTACCCAAGCTAGAAAAGTCATCTCGAGAATCACCAATTTGATGGTAGTTCCCCATCCCATTGAAGTGAACTAGTAGTTTGTACCTGCCTATCTCACCCTGACTCAGAGCGGTATGGTCCCGAGTGATTTATCCCCTTTCAGTATGAGCCTTCACATGCCACCTATCTTGACTATGGAGCTAAACCACGTTGTGGAGCGTAACCAGAATCTCTAACATGGGAGTCAGGATCACCTACACTTTAGGATAATCTGTTAGTGGATTTCCTTCTTAGTTGTGCCTCCTTTCTTGTTGTTTTTTTTGTTCTTATTTGGTTGCTTTGTTTCAACCTCTCTCTTCTTAGGGATTATCTTTTTTTTATATCTTTGTGGGCTTCCACTTGTGGATCTCCTTTTTGAATTGTGTTGTAAAAGGTTTGGGTCCCTTTCAAAACCCCCTTTTATCGATTAAAAAAATTACTATTTTGAGTTGTAAATATGAAAAGGATTCTTTTATTTTATTTTATTTTTTTGTATATAAACTCTCACACTGTAAGCCTCACAGTGTTTTGAACTTTGATTTCTCAAAAGAAAACCCAGATCCTTAACTATATGGTTGTTCCTCTTTAGCTACTATTAATATGCATACACATAAAACAAGTAAAGAATTTTTCAATTTAAATTAATATTGTTTTTTATTTTTAAAGATATATAAGGGAGGTGGTTATGGCCACATTATTTTTAGTAACTGATAAGCACAAGATTCCAAGCAATACATAATATAAATAAGGATCATATTTTCATAGGTAAACCAACAAGGGACCTCCTTCCCCATTATTAAAACAAATCATTGAAATGAAACGTCAACGATATACTATTAGGATGTCCTCTAAAAACATTTTTTTTTTTTACACATAAGAATCCACATTAAATCTCTAAATATAATCAACATTTTAATGTCCCCAACTAAGGTAGATTATTTTAATTTGTTTGAGGTTAATGTTTGAGGTAACATGACATATACACCTTAATTAGTAAACATAATTTTGCTTTTGTTTCAAATATGATTAATAACATTTAATGTAAGATTAATATAGGTTAAATATATAGAATGTACAAATGACACGTGAATAAATTCATATACTATAAAAATTAAACCTTTCAAATTAAAATTTTAAAACCAGTTTTTTTTGTTATTTTAATTGTGAAGATAGTAATATTAATTATTATTTTTAGTAGAATCTTATTTGAAATTATTTTTATTATTATATTGGTTTTAAGTTAATTAAATCATCATATGTAATTTCTTTTTGTTACATAAGATATTTTTATCTATCTTTGCATAAAAATGTTTGTTTTTGTTGAAGTTTTTTTTTTTTTTTTTGGTTGGTAGTTAACTTTTTTACATCACTTTCATTAATAGATAAAATCCCACAATTGTCCTCTAAAACTTGACTTTTACTAGGACAAAGGTCAACATTGTAATAAGTTTAATTTGAAAAGGTAATAATAAACACAGGCATCCTAGACCCCTTCAACCTATGTGAGGGATTTTGAACATTCTAAGTTACTTCAGTTTGTATATGTTATATCATATATTATGTTTAATGTGTTGATTGTGTAAACACTTAGGGGTTCAAGTCCTATACCTAAGCTTTTGAGATATATAAAACAAGAATTTAAATAAGGTATGGATAAAATAGATACAAGAAAACAAATCTAAATTGTGTGCACTTTATTCAAATGAGTACAATGAAAGTAAAATAGCTTTCTTCTAGCACATACAAGAAATTGATGCAAGAATACAAAACTAACCTAAAATGCAACTAAATGTCCTTTTATTTTCTTGTCTATGACTATTTTATAAAATAAACAAATTAAACATATTGTTTCACTTTAGTAAAATTACTACAAAATTAGAAACAAGAACACAACAACAATGAAAGAAGGAATATTAAACCATAGAAATCATACAAAAAATATTTTGGGACATGATTACCAATGTTTTTCCAAAATAAAAATGCATTGCCCAACTGTGAATGCATAGCTAGTGCATACATACTTCAAGTAGCACAAATGTAAAACATGTAAAAACAAGAATAATATAAGCTATAATGAGAGGAGAGGGGTATCCCTCACATGATAGAGTCTTTTTTTATGTTTTATTAGGTCAAACCCCTTTGGCACTTAATAAATATGGCAAAACTTAAATAATACATGAAATCGTTATGTTGATTATATTTTGCACTAACTAAATACAATCATGCAGTGCAAATGCTTTTGACAATGAAATATAAAGATAAAATATAGAGTGTGAATGAAATACAAAGTATCTTCCAATAGATGGATGCCCTACTAAATAATAAAAATATGAGAAAGTTGATGTAAAGTGTTTTTCAATAGATGGATGCCCTAATAAATAATAAAAATGTGAGAATTTTAATGTGATCGCTAATCTAAATAATGAACTAGAGTACCTTTCGGGACACTCCAATAGTATGTCATTGGCATTTCATCATGGATACTTTATTTTTAATCATGGAGAGGGAGGCCCCTTGTTGGTATGCCCTAGGGATTGTAGCCCCCAATTATGCCACCCATTGTACTTTACTCTCAAACAACAATAATGAGCTAGAACAAAATAAAATGTACGTGTAGAAAGCATAATTTTCCAATTTCTATAATCTACTATAGGAATATAGAAAGATGTGTTAGAATCTAAATGAAATATTTAGAAAAGTGAAAATAAAGCTATAAGTTGCATTTGCATTACCTGAGGAAATGCACTATAGCACAAATGTGATCAAATGCAATACATCATAAATGATCTGTAAATAGATAGTAAAAACATTGTGCTCCCTAATTATAGTTAGGTAACATAAGTGTTTGTTAGATTATATTACAAATCTAAAATGCAATGAAACAAAAGGTAATAGTTAAGTCAATAAAGAGGTATTACATAGATGGTTATAAACCTCTATATTTGATAACTAAATTCAAAAAATGATCACAAACTAGATACTATAAGAAATATGTAATATCAAGTAATGTAACAATACAATAGAATGAGATGCATTATAAACACAAAATATTGTTAGAAATGCTAAGCTAAATCATAATTGATCCTCAATTAGTTTTCCGTGATAGAATAAAATGATAAATTAGATAAATTGAAAAAATAGAGGGAAGATCAAAACCCAAGCCTTAAGAGGTGCCTCCTTGTATTTCCTATTTAATGAATACTTGATGACTATTGGAAAAGTTGATTGGTGACCTTCTTTGCCTTATTTTCTATGCCAAAGATAATTTCTATAATGAAGAAATAAGAAATAACCACAACTAGAATCCCAAAATAAAAATGACATATTATTGTTATGAGAGCTTAAGGAAACGAGTAGAAGAATATTAGTACTAGAATTGTTGTATTATTTCCCCTCCCCAAAGGGCTCAATTATAAAATTATCTATGGGGTTTTTAGAGGGAATTTTTTAAAGAGTTAACTTTAAAAGAGAATCAAACATGGAGGGATGAGGATTCATGATCATGTCAAAGAGCGAAGATGTGTCTTAGAGGTACTCTTATAATATTCCACTCACGTCAGAGCATTTTTTCTACAATGTAAGTGCATTTGGTGTAAACTACTTTTGACTATTGAAAAACAAATTTGGGTGGAAAAGTGTCAAACAATCAAAATTTGTATTTGTGTTGCCCAAGGATATTTGCACTGCTAAAAAAATGGTAATTGGTTGACACAAATAAAGCTAGATCAAATTCTCATTGGCCAATATAAATGCATTTCAGCAAAAAAAATACCCTAAAGTTGGTTATGGAGCAGCATGGACTAGTTTTCTTAGTGGCAGGTTCAACTGATAAGTTTCATAATTATTTGGGTGTGTAAAATTACATATCTATAATTTATCACTTTAATTTATTTATTGCATCATAAATACAAAAACAATTTGATATAGATGACCAAGTTATACAGTATAAATGCTTCACACTACATAGGGTTGCTAGATTAAGGAAAGGATTGTAAATAAGGTGTTACTAAAAATTACACTCCTAGGAATCATTAATGTTCATGTGCCCATGGGGTGCCCCCTAAATTTTTAGAAGAAAAATAAAATTTTAAAATAAACTTGATTAAATCAAATATATGTGTAACATAAAAACAAGAAACACCATTGCAATAAAAATGACACATTTTATTAAATTTAGGAAAGTGGTCCCTTGGGATACAAATTGACCCTTTGAGGGTGCATTTTACAATAAGATGTCCACAAGGGGGAAATTTTTTTTACAAATCAAAATATGGTGTCTTTCATTCTTCTTCATGCTATAATAAATGTTGGAGGTGGGTTTGTCATGACCACCATGATGACCTTGAGCTCTTGAATCATAAAACCTGCACACATGTAAATGACCAAGGGTTTAGTAGCACCTATCACAATGAATATGATAAATGACTAATGTAAATGGAAATATAAATCAAGTATATTTCTTACATAAGTCATGATTTGGACAACATAACATTAACATTGCTCTACTTTTCTTTCTTGGTCATGTGATGGTGCCTTTATAGACCTTTGAGGGTTTTTGAGGAAAGGATAGGTGGTAAGCCAAGGTTGCCAAGTGGTAGGGATTGGGCAGCCACCTATCCTAGGTAGTTATAGTGAGTCACTAGAAGTGTCTCACTTAACTAGGGAGATGTGGCATGTAGGTAGGTACAAGTGGAGTAAAGTGTGGAGCGATATGTGGCAAGTGGGTAGGTGCAAGTGGAGTGAAGTGCAAAGTGAGGTGTGAGATGTGGCAAGTCAGTGATGGTGATGGTGGCTAGAACACATGTCTAGTGGGTAGGCAAGGTATCCTAGGTTGATTTTCCAGATTTAATAAATCTAGAAAATAGGATAATGTGCAGATTTTATATGCCTAAGTCTACACAGACATATAACTTTATTATGCAAAATTTGATGTGGGGTGGCAAATGTGATGTTGTGAATTACCAATTTTTAGTGTTCAAAAAAATGTAAGAATAAGGAGAAAAAATAGAGAAAAGGAAGAAAATTTGATCAAGGTCAAGGATGAAGGAGTCTAATAGGGCAAAGGGTTGAAAATAAAATTATTTTTATTGCATTTGATGATGAAAAGAAAGCTCTAGGTACTGATTTAAGAGGTGATTTTTTATGGTGGCTACAAGGAGATCTATGACTAGACATCTTTCGATCACCACCAGGATGATATAGGTTTTTTTTTGAAAAAATGAAAATATATTATATTTATAGAAGCTGTATTACAAAGTAAAATGAGTTGGATAGGAAATATAGGAGAAAACAAATCCTCCACCAATATCTCATGGCTCAAAAATTATCCATCCCTCTATATTCATGTTATTTCGCTCCATGGCCTAATTGTGATAGATTCATTAGAATCACTAGTTGCTCTTCCTATTATGCTATATGTTTATACCACCCCTCGTATCCCTTGTATTCTTTGGTATCAACTTGTCTGATTTTCCATCTGAGAGTCCACATATTGCTCTTCCTCCAGTTATTTTCCATTTTTATAAATAATTTGCCACCCTATTTCCCTCTCGCTTGATATGTGTAATAAAAACATCTTGAAAAACCTTCCAAATATTTTTAACTAGTTCCACTTTCCTTCTTTCAACAAATTCTAGCACTTGAAAGGGTATTATAAGATCCAAGATTCCAAACCCTATCTGAGAGTCTATCTCTATCCATAACTTATTTAGATGTATATTTGCATCTATCATTGATGCTGACAAGATCACCGATCATTTTTCTTCATTATTTGTTGTCTCTCCCATACCTTCTACTCAAAAGTACACATGTTCTCTTTTCCAATTTTCTATGATAATGCTAAAATTAGCTTATCCAAGGCTTTTAGTAGAAGCCCCATCTATGTTTGCCTTCACCCACTCTCTGGGAGGTGATCTCCACTCTATGTTATTTGAGGATATATCACCTACACATCCAACCCTTAGTTGATTTTCTTTTATAGTTATTCCAAAGATTCGTAAAATAATCACTTCCTCCATTTATATGTTTGTTTCCTCATGTAATCTAATAGACAATGTTTCCATTACCTTACTTATAATCCTCTTCTATACTTGCTCTCTTATTCTATGCTCTGATCTAAATATGCATGCATTTTTTTCTAGCCATAACTACCACCATATGAAGCTAGGCCCCAGCTTCCATAATATTTTCATTGTTTTAATCTTAAAGTTGCACTGTTTCCATTTCTCATAAAATCTTTCCTGGATCTCAAAAATTTCCCAGTGCTACCTCCACCAACTAATCCATATATGTTTAGAAAAATAACACAAAAAAAAGAGGTGATTCAAGGTCTCCTATGCTTTTCCACACATAACACATTTGGAAGGGTTGTAGAAATATTTTTTCTCAAATTATTAGATGTCAAGCACTTTCTATGGTTAATCATCCATGAGAAAATGTTAATTTTTGGAAATCCTTTATTTTTTTAGATAAATATCCATGGAACCGGTGCTCGGGTAATCTCATATCCACAAACTACCATGTATCGCTCATTTACCTTATAGATTCCCAACTTTCTTCCTACCCATCCAAGCATATCCCTTGTAGAACCATGCTAAATTGGGTGTCTTTGGGGATGTCTTCATTGCTTTTTAGTTAGTTCCTTTGTCTCCCTCATTGGCCATTTTCATGGATGTTTCCATTGTAGTAAGTATGGTATATGTTGATTCCATGATTTCATATAGGAAGAGGCTTTCCACCATCCTACCTTTGGATCTCTACTTTTCCAATCTCCATATCTTGGAATGTCTAAATAATTCTTTGAAATTGATTCCCATAATTCTCCCAAAATAGAGCATCATTTCCATCCCCTAACTACCAATATAGTTATGGCTTTATTAAATCCTGTCCTACTTCCATTGTTATCCATATTTTAGATCCCTCTCATTCCACTCTATGACTTGGGATGTCTTTCTCAACCACTCCTGGGTAATATTTAGCTTGTAAAAATCTACTCCATAAGATCCTAGTAATTGTAATCCATCTCCAATATAACTTCCCTACTAGTGCCTTGTTGCTTTGGGATGTTTTAATTATCCCCAATCCTCATTGTTTTTTTGTTGACATATCTTCTCCCACCTAAATAGTGCTAATTTTTATTCTTCCCTTGCACCTAACCACAAAATATTTCTTGTGTATTTATCAATTTATTTCAAAATTCTCTTTGGATCTTGAAGTATGGAAAATTTATAAATAGGGAGAGCTTGTAGCACAACTTTAATAATTGTAAGCCTTCCTCCCAAGCTTAGCTATTTGTGTGTCCAGTGACCCAACTTAGCTTAAAGTTTGTAAATCAGACCTTTCCACTCCTTGGTTTTTATTTTCTTTGTAGATAGAGGTACTTCTAAATACTGTATGGGTAAAGGAGTTTCTATGAAGTTCAAAAATTGTATAATTTTGTCTCTCACCCTCTTTGTTGTATTGAAAAAAAACTATTTATATTTTTTTCCATTAAAATTTTTCCCTGTAGCTTGAGTATACCCATCTAAAGTCTCTTTAATGTTTCTTGCTACTAGGAGATTGTATTGACTAATAAGAGTTGTATCATCCACAATTTGGAGGTGATTTATCTCAATATGAGAACTAAATTTCAGATCCCTTAACCTCTCCTCTTGTCTCCATTTTTTTAATAGTATCCCTATACCCTTTGGATAAAGAATAAAAAGTTAAGGGGAAAGAGGGTCCCCTTGCCTCAACCTCCTTCCTGCTGTGAGGAATAGGGACTTCCATTTACAAAAATTGAGAATGATGTGGTTTGTGTATAGGATTTTACCCAATCTCTCCATTCCTCTACAAAGCCCATTTTTCTAAAATACTTTGTGAAAAGACCAGTCTACTCTATCATAGGCTTTAGAAAAAATTAATTTAATAAACATACATGGGTCCTTTTGCTTGAAAATTGTGTGTATCACATCCTATGCCACTACTACTCCATATATAATATGTCTACCTTCAACAAAACCTCATTTCTCACTTGAAATTAAATTTGGTAAAAAAGGTTTTAACCTCTCTGCCTTAAGCTTTGTTAATATCTTGTATACTACAGTACAAACTGAAATACACCTATAATTATCAATTATCTCATTTGGTGGGGCCTTAGGAAATAAGGTGATAAAAGTATGGTTCAAGGATTTTAATATTTGGTTACTCTATCTGATTTCCTCCAGTAATTCCACCACTACTTGGCCCACAATTTCCAAAAAAATCATAAAATTTAATGGGAAATCCATCTAGTCCTAGGGTATTTCCTATTTGCATTTTTTGTATGACCTGTGATGTTTCTTTAAAATAAATTTCCTTCATTAATAATTTATTTTTTTCTAGTTTAGCTAGTTTTTGAATTACCTCTAGTATCTTCTCCTGCCATGTTGCATTCAAATTTTCATTGCTACTAAAAAGAGTATGGAAGTACTAATTTGTTTTATTTTTGATTTTACTTCCACTGGTTTTTACCTGACCCATCATAGCTATAAGACTTGTAATTCTATTTTGTTGTCTTCTAGTTGTTTCTATCTTATGACAGAAAGATGTGTTTTGATCCCCCTCCTTTAACCATGTAAATCTAGATCTTTACCTCCAATAGATCTCTTCTTGTTCCTCCAAAGCTTCCTCTCTCCAAATAATTTTTTCCCACATTGCTATAGATCTTCTGTAATAGTTCATTGTCTTATCTCTTGAGCAATCCTCTCCTTATGACCTTGGATTTCATTCTTTTGTATTCTAATGAGTTCTTTCTTGTGTTTACTCCAATCCTTTAGTTGGGTCCTAACATTTTTCAGTTGTTTGTGAAGTTTAAATTGGGCTATCCCAAATCTTGGTTTCCCTAATTTCCACCACTCCTTTGTGTGGCCCCCCAACTCATCATTTCAGCCACCATAGTTCAAAAATAAAAGTTCCTGCAAGTTTATGGTTATCTTCTTCTATGGTAAGGCTTACTAGAAAATGATCTAAATAAATCCTATCCATGACCCTCGCTTGATGCTTGGTATGCAGGTATAGTTACTCTCCCATGAAGAAATGGTCCAAGAAATATGTTATTGTCTCCCCTTCCTTTCTTCTATTTGTCCAAGTAATGGAGGTATCCAAAGTTGGAACATCTATTAAATTCATTTGAAATGTTATTGATAAAAAACCTATCCTTTTCCTCCAACATGAACCTACCTCCTTGTTGTTCTTCTATTATAATATTTGAATTTAAGTCTTCTCCTACAATCTATTTTTCCTTTGGGTAGTTATCTCTTAAATTCTAGATGGCTACCCATTGATCCCTTTATACTCTGACTATATGTGCTCCATAAAAATTAACTATAGTCTAGATTATTTGAATTTCCCTATTTTTCAATTAGACCATCAACACCCATCTCGTAGAGGCCCCCTATCACTTGGAAAAATTGGTGATTCCACATAGTGGCAAATCCACCTTATTTATCTAGTGCTAATTGAGTAAGGATCTATCCTTTTTGCCATATCCTCCTATTTATTCTTTGTAACTCTTCTCCTTGCATTTTGGTTTCTTATAACAAAACACTATCTAGACTCATATCTATGATAATTTTTTTGTTTGAATTTTATCTAGAGTGGCTGCCTAAACCCCTCACATTCCAATTAATTAATATCATTGAGAATTAGGACAAAAAAATCAGCCATTTATTTTACCTTTTCATTCTAGCTCAAATCTCTTCCATGTTCCTCCATATTCTCCTTGTTTGACTTCCTCCCTACAAATTGGTTTGATTTTTATTTATTATTTACTTGATGAATCCTTAAATTAGGGCTATATTTTTTATTATCTCCTTATTTTATCTCTATTTCCTAATTTAAAACTATCCCCTACTCTATTTACCCTCCTTTGGTCTTCCTCATGGGCTAAATCTCCACTTCCATGAGAGAGGTTGTGTATAGTTTTTGCTCCTTGTTTTTTCCTTGATACTAGAATAGAGTATTCTTCTTGATCTGCCAGTGTGACTTGTTGGGTATCCTCTTCTAATCCTTCCATTTGAAAATCCTTTTATATTTCCAAGCTTCCTAGTAATTTGAATATTTTATATCTGTTGTTTGTTCTTCCCATGTATTCTCCTTATCTCTGGTTATTGTGTTGATTTCTTTTGTTTGGCATTCTGATTACTTTTTGGAAGCCCTTGGAGTATATTGGGTCTTTCCATTGCTTCTGATTTATATTTTTCTAATGAGATTGGCCTACCATGTTAATATTTTTTCTTGTCCCCTCTTATTCAAATCGATGATCTTTAACTATTGGGCACATTCTAGCTAGATGTCCATGAGCATGGCACACTCGACATTTGAATGGAATAGTCTCATAATCCATTTGTTGGTGCTAGACAAAATCTCCTATTTTTAGGTCTATCTCTATTGTAAGAGGTTTACTAAGGTCTATTTCTACACAAACCCTAGCAAACATTTTCGATCCTCCTAAAATTATTTCTCTTGATCTACCTTGATAATGACCTAGTAAGTTGCCTATTGCCTCGAGTACCTCCTCTTTCCAAAATTCAAGGGGAAGGGCAAATAATATTACCCATATTGGTACTACAATTAGTTCCACCCTAGGTCAAATCCCATCTTCCATGGTTGTAGGAATAGTCTCGCTGGCTCGTGCTAAAACAACCCTCGCTCTAATACTTTTTTCGGTCTACCACTAATGTTAACTCTATAGAAAAATACCCATTTGGGAGAGTTAGAATTTTGTATTCTCCTTATACATGCCATTATTTTCTTATCCACATGTGAAGGAAGTGTAAATGTGGTCTAAATTTCATGAATTTGCCTATCAAGGTGTGTTTTGTCTTATAAACTATATCCTCAACTAACTAGTCCTCAACTATTTCTAATACTGGTATTTCCTTTGCTTGTGGTAAACATACATTCACCTTTATCAATATATAATCCTCATTTTATAGCTTCCCCATGGTGTTTATGATTTTCCTTTCCTATGTTTGATAGTCATTTAAGTTATCTTGGGTACCACATAGCTTCTTTCGATATGATATTCCTTGTTTTGGAGGATTTGGTATTGAATTACCTATATCCCCCATTCTTGGTCATGATCCATACTATTGAAATACCCTCCAAAAATATTGATCCTATATAATGGTATTTTTTACATGAAAATATTCTCCACGCCTCTACCCTAGGCTTTGAAACCCTATTTTAATTCCTCGGACCTCTAGGCTTTAATGTCTCTAAAACCTCTTCTTTCCAAGATGATATAGAGTTTCTCTATAGGTATTCATTCAATATTTTATCTTTAAGTTTAATTTTTCTTAAAAATAAATTTGAAACATTGGATGGAATATTTGCATTAGTTCATCATATTTGCACTATCGCATGTGGCCAAAATATTTGTAATAGCACTTTTACAAGTTACTGGTACACATATCGAGTGATGCAATTATGTTTGGATGGTGTAATTATCAGGCAACACAAATACAACCTAGAAACACAAATATCAAGTAGTGAATTTGCACAAGGGTGGCACACATGCTTGGTAGTGCAACTACCATTGGTGGCACAAATGAGCCAATAGGATAGGGGGTAGATGATAGGCATTTAAGATGTTTAGTAGATAGGCTAATAGGTTGTTTTAATTTTTGTAGACTTGTCATGGTATTTTAGAGTGCTAGATCACCTGACCTCATGCCTTGGAGTCCTTGGTTTAATTTCTTAGATATTCAGTACTATACTCTTATTATGGTTGTAGGGATTTATCACTTAGCCATAATGTTGAAGATAGAGTTTGATAGGGCTTTACTAATGAATTTGGTACAACATTGTATTTTTAAAACTAATGCTTTTCATATCATAATACGAATATAAAAATTACATTAGAGGATGTACAAAACATCCTATGGGCATAATTTAGAGGTGAGGTGGTTGAATTGGCCTAGGATCAATGATAGTCCATGGAACTTCTGACAAGAGATGCTACATATCCTATGTTCAAGTTTGATATCAATGTCAATATAAGTTTATGAGAGAGTGTGGATAGGATGATAATACTTTTAAGTATGCTAGTATCAAAGATATTGGTGGGTGATACATGTATGAGAGTTATGCATTGGTCCTAAGGAGCAACGATGACCATGATGTGATCATGATGTTTGTATGAGGCCTCTTCATACTAGCCTAATTGTACCAAATAGTTCATATAATGGTGTGCCAAAGGGGGAGGAGCCTAGTGTGCTATAGTTTACTTTAGGTATGGGCCTAGGAGTATATAGCTATCATGTAGTTGTTAGGACTACGAAGTTCTAAAGAGGAGGGTCATTTTCCATAACTACAAGGGTTAATAGAAGAGGCAAGGTAAGAGGTTAATAGAGGTAATACAATGCATAAGGAATGAGTTGAATGTACATTAGAACATATGAAAATCCTATTTTAGGAAACCTATGTGGAGCAATGATGCATATCAATTGACCCAAGTAAGGAGGATTAGGTGACTAGTGGACCCAAATAGGGAGAAGGGGCTATGTTGATATAGTAGAGTATTTAGGAAGTTTGAAGTACAATAGGGAATACATATTTGATCCATGTGGTATCATTGATCCATACATAAGACCAGGTTTTATGGATCTTCAAATCCAAATAATATTGCTAAGGTCGATTAGTCTAATCCTTTAGTGATGGGGCTAGATCGAGATGAGATGATGCTAAAACTTTGGTTGACTACTAGAGGTGGAACATGGGTATCCAACCTATCAGAGTGATAGTAATAGGATCCAAATCAAAGCAAGCTAGAAAAATAGATCATGTTTTTACATGCTTCATAGGAGAGGGTTGACATTATAGGTAGGAGTAACAAGATACTAAGGATAGGGTGATTGGATCAAGTATAGATGTATCAGTATCTAGTGATCCACTAGTAGCCTTGCTACCAGTAGTAGAAGCAACAACTAAGGAAAGACTAAGGAAAATAATAAAGAAGATTATAGTAGTAGAGAGACCTTATTTTAGTGTATACATATACTTATAGCTAAGTTGGAAGATAATAAGGCCCATATAGTTAGTCTTGAGACAACTTAGAGAGTAAATAAAGATGATAGATAGGTAGAGATTGTATATCTCCATAGATAGAGAGCACGGGGTGTCGATAATACAATAAAGAGAGGGATCAAGTGATGACATAAATAGATTTTCTACACATAAATCATGTCAAGGAGATTATCATGATGTGAAATATGATAGATTGCCTCACCATGGAGCAATATGTAACATTGGTATAGGTCCTAGTAGCTAAAGTAGGAGGATATGGTATGATATGCATGTTGTTGGAATTATTTTCATATGTATAGAGAAAATTCACATAGTCAAAGGGGTGGTTGTAGGACACATAGATGTATCTATAGATCAAGGTAGAGTTATCTACACATTATTGATTTTCTTACAATATAATATGCTAGTAGATTAGAGAGGGCCATCTCCTAAGCAATCAAGAACATTATCTCTATCAATTTAAGAAGTGATTAGGTAATATCAAATATTAATACATATATCACCATATCCACTACCAAAAATAGTAGGGGAAGAACATGATATACCTCTTGAACACCATTTTGGAAGGCTACTTGTAGTTTTTTGCATTTCTTTGGTAGAGTGTATAATTTTTGGGCTATGTAGTATACCAACCTAATGAGCTTATATTTTGAGTTGATTGAGTGTATCAATTTTATCTATGTGGTACACCGAGCCTATGATGATGTATATTAAAGATTATTTTATATATAGAGGGATATACAAGATTTCTTATTTTGTTCATGTAATGATGTTTACTATGTGATGATCTGATGATGTTAGTATGATCTACTAATTGTTAATGATTATTCCATGATGAATAATTGATCTTACATTTTATAAATCAATTTGATTAATAAATGTTGATGTGATGACTAGTTTAAAATTGCAAGCCTGGTTGAATTAAATATAATTTGACAAATTTATTAAACTGGTGTAAATGAGCTAGTTGATTAACCTAACAAATTTAAGAAATGTTATATTTAATTGACTAATTAGTTTGGTGCAATGATCTCAAAATGGAATGATTTATTTTTAAATTAATGAATTATATTGCATAATTAATGATTAACTAATTTGTATTGATAAAGTCATCAAACTAGTTTGGGATTTTATGTCTTAAGTGCAAATAAAATAAATAATGCTATGTAGGATAATGAGTGATTGGTTAAGTTGATTAGATTAATTGAATTAATGAGGCATAGGAACTCATGTTGGGAAATTAAATGTTAATTTAATAATCCAAATAAGTTTATTAATGAAATGATTAAGTAATTGAAATAATTAGAAATAAAATTTATATGTAAAATGCATTAAACTAAGATTGGTTGGTTAATTAATTGCAATGAGAAATTAAGGGGTGACATATTTGTAATATGAAGTGTAGTGAAAATTTTATATATTTTGAGGTAATTTGATTTTTGAATTGATGGTTGAATTAATTATATGGTGATGGATAATTATGGTTGTGTAGCTAGTATAGTACAAGAAAAATTAAATAATGTAGCTAACTGAATTAGTTGGATGGATTAATTGATTGTAATAATCATAATAATGTCAACTTAATGATGCAACAATGGTCTAAAATTGATTAAAATTAACTATCCAATGATCAATTAAAGTAACATAAGGAACTCAAATGGGTTAACTGATTCTAAAATTGGTACCAAAAGATGTTTCAAAATTGAAAATAGTTGTGCGTGACCTATAAGAAAAATGAATTCATAATGCAATATACAAGGACTAAAATTATAATGAAAAATAGAAAAGAGGAAGAAAAATTTGTAAAGTATTGGAGTCAATAAAAAAGACATGGTGGGAATTGACTAATGTAAGAGTGACAAATTTGGGTATTATGACATAGCACATGTTCTTTAATAAAGGTGCTTAAAAGTGTTTTTGTACTATTCTTAACCTTTGGGCAAGGGCCCAAAGGGTATTTTTGTGTATTCTTGATTAGTTCATGTAAGGGCACATATTCAAGTGGCATATTTAAAGGTACAAAATGTTTAATATTTATGTACAAGTTGACCCATTTAAGGCTTAAATTTGACTTATCCTTAAGAAGTAGCCTTGTATATAGACTAATATAATATTGCTTAAGAAATATATGTGTTTAAGGGGATGAAAGAATTTATAAATGGCTAATTCACTCATAAGTGATGGCCTCATAGCCTAAGTAATGGACAAGCACTTAGGCAATGAAAGTTGCATTTGAAGTTGTAAAAAATATGCAACTTATTAGATCATCTATAAGTGATGGACTCTTAGCCTGATTAATGGACAAGCACTTAGGAAATGAAATATAATTAACCTTTTGTAATACAAGAGATACACAATATATTTCCTAGGGGGATCTTTGTTAGAAATTTCCCAAGGCTATTTTTGTTAGTGATTACCCAAGGGTGATTTTTGTTAGTGATTTCCAAGTTTCCTAAGGGGGACTTCACTTAGTGATTGCCTAAGAGGAACGTCAATTAGTGATTTTTTGGACTTACATTAGTGATTTACCAAGGGTTGCTTCAAATTATCCATATGAGATATGTCCAATGGGACAAAGTGTATACAAATATTACATGTACCAATATTTGTTGATTGGTCCAGTTAAGGATGAGTTCATGTTCCAACATTTTAATTTTTGATTGTTTACCCTTAGGTGTGATGGGCTACGGGAGATATAGATTAAAATCAAGGATGAGGTCTATCTCAAATATCTTATAGACCATTGAGAAATGATAATATTTCTATCCATTGCTTGGCATATGTATAAAATATTATATATACATATAATAGTGGTTAGAAATATCACCTATTCTCGAGGGTTTATAAAGTAATATAGAATACATGAGGGCAGGTTATTGTTAAATAGATGGAAAGAGAGGGATTGATCTAATCATACCATGGATAATAATAATTTTCATCATGTAGATAACTAATGGAATAGATAAAAAGAGAACGATTGGGCTACTAGGACCATAGTTATTCATATATTTCATCATGTAGCCCATGATGATATGGAAGAAAATATATTTATTAGGCTATTAGGACTAGTAATTATAATGGTATTCATCATGTAGGACATGATGAGATAGAAGATAACTAGATATGATAGGAATATTATTTTCCTACATTTCATTGGGTCTATCAAGTCTTATATACCTGCAAGGTAGCAGAGTAACAATATTTTTTGTATGTAGATATTTTGAAGGAAAAGAAGATCGAGGGTGGTTTTTTAGAAGTATTATTTTTGGGTAAGCTCATAGGCTACCAAAAAATATGGGTTATGTTGATCCATTGCAAGGTAAATGTACAAAAATTTACGTACTTCCAAAATATTGGATGAATAAATCTATTATTTTTTAGGGCTTATAAGGAGGCATATATAAATAAGGTTGTATTGTGATGAAGATAGTTGTATCAATCAATTTTTAGGACATGGAGAGGAATATTATACATTATCTAGTGCTAGGAATATCCATAAGTTTCTACACTACCGCAAAATATTAAATATGTATACCCCATGTTGTTGAGGGCCTATAAATAAGGTAGTGGAGCAAGGGGCTTGAGACCCTTTATAGTATACTATGTAACATAGATAAATTTAATTTATAACAAAGTGATGAGACTATGTTTCTTGAAATTCATATGTATTAGATGAAGTAAGAAGAGGTAGAAACAAAAAATAGGATAATATTTCATGTGGCTACCTAGTTCACCCTTGAGATTTTGAAACCCATTGAATTATTGTTTAAAAATTTGTAATAACTGACACACCTAAAAATTAGTTTATCAATGGATCTAATCCTATTAAGATAATTATAGATATATTTAATTGAAAATATTAGAATATTTATTATAATAAATAAATTTATGGCATATAAGGAGGGGACACAAAGAATCTAGTAGAATCAACCACCTAGTGTTAGCACAACAAAAATTAGTATATTGCTAACAAGGATCATCATCACATCCTTACAAACCTATTGACTAGATCCATAAAGTAAGCAATCTAAGAATAATTATGTACATGAGTACAAAAAATTATGATGTTAGACAATCATGCATATAGACAATCATGCAATTAGGTATATGGATAAGTATATTATGTATGCTCAAGCATAATATCATTTGAGATGGAGTATATTAAGTGTATTTTAGTTTTTTACCATCTAATGTGTTATGCAAACAATCTTCCAACCCAAATGCAACAATGTTTATGAAAGGACCTAGTCAGTTAGGATGAAACTCACCTTTGAACTCATTTTAGCATTGGTGTTCTTATAGTTTCCTTTGAGAACTATATAATTGATTTCAAAATATCTAGGGTGAACCTTGTTGTCATAGGCATGCCAAAGCCTATTTTTATAGTCCCATAGGTAACCTAGGGTATGCATTCCCTTTTTGTCTAGGAACTATAACTTATTGATGTGACTAAGACAATATTTATCTACGATAAAAGATCCTTGTAACAAGACTTACAAGGAAGGAACCTTGATTTTGAATGGGAAAATGGCATTAGTTTCATAGACAAAGGCATAGGGTGTGGCTTCAATAAGAGTTCATATAGTAGTTTTATAGGCCCATGAAGGAGTATAGATCTATAAATTCTAGTCATTATCAATATTGCTAACCAATGTTTTGAGGACTTTGATCAAGATT
This sequence comes from Wollemia nobilis, assembly GCA_028583015.1. Classification (NCBI taxonomy): domain Eukaryota; kingdom Viridiplantae; phylum Streptophyta; class Pinopsida; order Araucariales; family Araucariaceae; genus Wollemia; species Wollemia nobilis. The sequence continues at coordinate 1,992,709 of JAQPPZ010002550.1, forward strand.
TTATTGGATGCTTCAACTTGGCTAGTACCTTGAAGGTAATAAGGTGTTGACCATTTATGTTGAATTTTATATTTGGTATAAATATATTGAATGAACTTATTTTCAAATTATGACCTATTGTTCAAGATCAAAACAAATAGAATATCATAGTGAAAAAAAATTTGTTAAGGAAGAACTTGAAGATTTGACTTCTAGTAGTTGATGAAAAGGGTATATCCTTGACCCACATAGTAAAATATTCAATGGCTATGATGATATCTTTGTGTCCATATGATGACATTGGGTTAAGACTATCTAAAATATCTAGGCCTCACATGGAGAAATACTAATTAGAGGTGAGGGTTTTTAGTGCTTTGGATGGAGTGTTAATGAGATCATCATGGTTTTAGTACTTATTAAGTTTCTTGATGTAATTATATGGATTTTCAATGATGGTCAATAGTATCCCATCCTAAATAGTTTCTTGGAGATTTTGATGCCAATCAAATGGCCACCACATAGCCCATAATGGATATAATTGATAATTATTTGTGCTTCATCCATGTTTAAGCATCTAAAGATTATGGCATCAAAGGAGAAACAATATAGGATATCGCCAATGATAACATAGTAATAGGATAATTATTAGAAGTTTTTACACTCATTGTAGATCAATACATTATTGAGCAAGGTGTTTTCATTGTTGTCAACACACTCAATGGGACACACTCAGTGGGATTTGGTTGGTGTTGTGGTACAATGTTTGGTGCTTGTACAAAGTTGTTTAGTGATTGTGGAGATGTGGTGTACGCTCGGTTGAGGTTGTTGTAGGTGATTTGTGCAAATTTGCAAAAGTTGCAAAAGTTGTCACAAAGCTATCAAAGTTGCAAAAATTGCAAAAGTTGTCAACAAGGAGCAAAAGTTGCAAATATTGCTCCTGCGTGTAAATGGACTGTGTTGGATGGCCCAACATATCATTTGGCATCTTTTTTGTCAGTTGGAAGTGAAATTGCAGTGTCGGTACAGTGTTGGACAAAAGTTGGTACAAGTGTGAGTCACTTGACAATTTTTTGACAGGTGCAAAATCAGCGCAGGAGGCCTGTTTGCAGGAATAATTCCAAGCAATCCGGAAAGAGTTAGATGCTGAAATTTGAACTGGAGGTATTTGGATATACTATGAATCAATTTTCCAAGTTTCGTCTCATTTGGAGATCCCAGCAGAAAGTTATGACTCTCATAAAATGGCCTCAGAGAACTTTTTTCAGTTTTGGACAGTTTTATGTGACAGCGGTAAATTGATAAAATTCATGTCATTTTGTGAAAAATATTGAAGTCTGATTATGGATTCATGTTTAGCTCATCAATATGAGCAAATTTGCTTTTTGAACCATGCCAATCCGAGGTCCCGAAGTATGAGTTTGAGTAAGGTGCACCGTAGTTGGCCGTGAAGTGTTTGACGAAATGTCTTCTCTAGATTTGAATAGTTGAAAGTAAGATGTGACCAGCGGTGACTATAGAAAACATGGACCAGGTTGAAAATATAAAAAGAGATTTACAATTGACAAGTGGCATATGTGAATCTTGTGTCATAAAGGAGTTACAAAAGGAGTTATATAAAAAGGGAGTTACAATTGACAAGTGGCATATGAGAATATTGTGTCATAAAGGAGTTACATAAAGAAGGAGTTACAATTGATAGGTGGCATGTGAGAATATGGAAGTTACAAAAGAAGGAGTTACAAAGAGAAAAGATAGTTATAAAAGGAGTGTTGCTTGGAGAATTTTAGTTGGGCTGTAAGTGTGTGTGTTTTGAGAATTGTGAGAGAGGTTGGGTAAGCAATAGACCAGTCAGGGTCTTGTAAAAGTGAAGGTATTTTTATGTCAATCTTCTAGTTTCAAAATTGAAGTCCAAGTTGGTGCTTGGCATCAGGGGTTGGTGCTCCTTCCAGTTGGTGCTGGTAAATCAGGGGTTGGTGCTCCTTCTAGTGGGTGCTGGTAAATTGATTGTAAAGTTGGTGCTTTGCAAAGGCTGGATTTGGATGGGAGTCCAAACAGTCATTTTCGAGGATGTAGCCAAATCGGTGAACCTCGGTACATCTTGTGTTGTGTGATGTTCTCTTGTTATACTTGCTTTATTTGGTTTCATGTTTGCATTGTTTTGGCTTTAAGTGTTGAATATTTATGTATAAAAGAGCTACACTGATTCACCCCCTCTCAGTGTCATTGTGCGACTAACAATTGGTATTAGAGCAAGGTTCCCTTGTTAGGATAAATCAACTAGGGTTGATCTTGGATTAGTATGCAATGGGTAAGAAGAATAGATCCTCCTCCAATAAGGCATCTCAGTTAGTTTCAGTTCCTGTGGAAGAGAAAATTGAACTAGAAAATGTAGAAGTGAATTCTGAAGTATGTGATGAAAACCTTGAGGTTGAAGTAGATCTAGAAGGTGAGTTGATCGCTGCACTTGAAGAGTTGGATATAGAAAGGAAAAAGAACAAAAGACTGTCCAAGAAGTTGGAAGAATATGGGGATAATATTGAAGATCTCTTCTTACAAATTCATAAAGCCAAGAAAATAGAAGAAGCCTTGAAGTCACACCTGGATGATAAAGTCGATGTATGTAGCAAACGTGAAGAGGAATCTAACAAAGTTATTAGTGATCTAAAGTTGCAAGTAGAAGAGTCCAAAAGGATTGAAGAAACTCTCAGGTCATAGATCAATGAGAAAGAGATTGTTTGTTGCAAACAAGAAGAGGAGATTGTTTTATTGAGGAAACAACTAGAAGAGGCCAATACAAATCTCAAATTTGAGAAGAGCACAAAGTTGCTAGATGAAATGATAAGGCAACAAAGAAGCTCCATGGCTAAGCTCGGTCTTGGATGTGAAGCTGAACAACCTTCATCTTCCAAATCTGTAGAGAAGAAGAAGTCCATTGCTGAAGGATCGAAGCAAGAAAATTTTGAAGATGAATCTTCAAAAGGAAGAAAATATCAAAGGAGATCTACAGCAAAGCAACCACAACAAAAGAGGTTCTATCACTCTCACTCTATTCATAATAATGCTTTTAATGGCTATTGTTTTAGATGCAACCATTATGGTCACAAGGCAATTTATTGTGGATTGAATAATAGATCAAAGAGTTATGTTGGTAGAAATACATCTATTTTTTCGATTGAACACCATGTGCAATGTTTTAAATGTAATGGTCATGGGCACATAGCAAGGTTTTGTCCAAGCACTTTTGTATCTAATCTAAGGCAAGACAATAGATTTCATCAGACACAAAGAATGCAACACAGACAAGGAAGAAATCATGTGCATCAAAGAAAGGAAAATAATCATCCATCAAGGATGCACAAGAGACAACCACCCAAGAGAAATGCTCAAGTTCACGAAAAGGTTCAAAATAGGGATGCAGTTGAAAAACTCAAGCCCAAGTTCAAGAAATTTTGGAGAAAGAAAGAAGAGAGGAAATCATGTCTCCTTGGACTGAAGGAGACTACTCCTCTATTGCACTAAGCAGCTCTAGGTAGCACATCCTCAGGGGGAGCAATATTAAAGTTTTATTTTAATGCTCCTATGTATTTGTTTGGTTATCTAAGGATGAAAGGCAAGTAGTCAGGGGGAGTTGTCGTATAGTTGTCAAAGTGTGTTTCAGTTCATGTAGTTGTTTGTGGAGGTGTCGTGAAGGGTGGTGATTAAGTTGAGAGTTGTCACCATTGGTAGTATTGCTATATGTCAGTGTTGTACTTTTGATGGTTCTTACTGCCATTGTTCAAAGTTGTGGATTATAATAGTTCAAACAATTTGGTTTAGTGAAAGAATGTTGCCCTAGCTGCATAGATGTGTTTCGATAAAAGTAGTGTGTATTTGTGCTGCACATTGATGTGAAGATTGTTAGATTTGTTATGATGCTTTGGTGAAAACATTCAATTCATGTGCAAAATCAGAAAGCTCACATTTTATTATTGCATTCAAAGTGCCTACATGAGCAGGAAGTTACATCAATACAAATTGAGTACAAATATTCAGGGAGACAAATTTAGATCGATCCACATTTGATCGTTACACATTTTCTCAACTGCGTGTGTAATGTTTTGTTCAATCGCCATCGGGTCACCGATCTTCGGGTATCCGATTTCTTCTGATTTGTATGAAGCAGGTTCATAGCCATTGTCACTATCATCACTGATGACAATGAAGGCAGGTTCTTCAGGTTCATAGTTGTTCTCAGCTACCTCCTCTTCATCATCACTAATGATGATAAGTTTAGGCTCTGAAAAGGAAGGAAAGTACTCAACTACACTATCACTATGACCGTTAGATGCATCATCACCTTCGTTATCAGTCACTTCTTGTGGAGTAAGTTCATCCGGTTCATAGTCAGTCTATTTCTCGGTCACATGGTTCTGCAAGCTATGGAAGACAACATTGATGCCGAGTGTCTCGACTGCTTGATCAAATGCATGAGGATCCCAACTATCCAAAAATGTCAGCAAAGCTTTATAGCATCCTTGTGACCTCATGATGAATCAACACTACAATTTTGAAGATCACATTAGTAAGCAATGCATGACTATAAAAATAAAAAATAAAATAAATAAATAAAAAAATCAAGGAGGAATAGATACAATACAGTTTGCGAATTACTCTGTACAAATTCGTAGACAATTCTCTTGAACTATTGATAAAATGCCAAATCAAAATGCTGCCTTTTTTAATGTGACAATGCATTTATATAGTGACTCCAAGCAGCCGGGCGTTACATGTTTGAATGTTCGGGTGGCATAGTTAGGTGGAGGTAATAAGCAGGAGCATGAGACGTTGGCTTGACAGAGCCATTTTTTATTAGTGTGAAATCTCTCTGGTTATGGCGGTTACCAAAAAAATTAGCGAGAATGTTGGGTTTCTGGGTGCTAGAGATCCCAAGGTTTCCATATGACCTGCATAAGCGGTTGCATCAGATATTCGATCTGAAAGCCTAGCTTTTGACTCGAAGGATTGCACTTGCTGTCATTCCCCATGTAATAGTATGCCAAAGAAATCTTAGCTGGATAGTTCATCGAACTCAGGTTTCTCAAGAAGAATCAGAACTAAAGCTGCCCGGTCTGTTGCTTGAGGAAAAGCAGCAAGCACTAGTGCCCGAAGCTTCAGAAGAACAATATTCCCATCTTGAACAAGTGCTTCTATTTGAGAAACTGCCTATTGCAGAACCAACAACTGCTCTACAGTATTCTGTCCTGGAGGAGCCGTGACTCTAACCTCATTGAGGGGATTTCCTTTGCTTAAGTGCCGAGAACATAGCATGAAAATTGCCATAAATAGGAAAAAGCAAGGTAAAAGCAATGGTCAGGGTGCAAAACATGAACAATTAGTGTACAAAAATTAAGATGGTCAGAGTGCAAGTAGTATCGTGTCAGAGATATGTGGTTTCATTACCGATCTTTCAGGGACGATCATATTACATGTGACAAAAGATTCTGAAAGGACCACACCAACGAACATTTGTACACCATTGTCACCTTCACCTACATGTCACTGCCAAGGAAATGGGGACTCCATTAAGCAAGAGGAGAATTATATAAGCCCAGAGGAAATTACCTTTCGAAGACAAGATTTCTATTGCTAGTTAGCATCACTTCTTCAGATATGGACTTGATCAAACATGGCGGATATTTTGGAGTATGATTTGATAGAAGTGCACCTTGTTTGCATGCCAGCCTATATTTGGTTACATCACGGGCCATTGTAAACACTATATATTACTCTATTGTATTTCAGGTCATAGAGGATTTTCATTGGTTGTACAAAGTGGTAACATTTTTGAATTGTTTGATCTGCTTATGCCTTATAACAGGAAATGAATACAAGTGTCTACATCTATGATGTTGTAGTGTAGAGGAGAAATAAAGGGAGCCAGATAAGTCAAAAAAGAGTTTGTAGCCATCCTTTGTCATTGTTGTCAAAGGGGGAGAAAAATTTGTAGGTGCATGCTCGTGTGTTGCCAACAATTCCAAAGGGGGAGATTGTTGAGCAAGGTGTTGTCATTGTTGTCAACACACTCAGTGGGATTTGGTTGGTGTTGTGGTACAGTGTTTGGTGCTTGTACAGAGTTGTTTAGTGATTGTGGAGATGTGGTGTATGCTCGGTTGAGGTTGTTGTAGGTGATTTGTGCAAATTTGCAAAAGTTGCAAAAGTTGTCACAAAGTTGTCAAAGTTGCAAAAATTGCAAAAGTTGTCAACAAGGAGCAAAAGTTGCAAATCTTGCTCCTATGTGTAAATGGACTGTGTTGGATGGCCCAACATATCATTTGGCATATTTTTTGTCAGTTGGAAGTGAAATTGCAATGTCGGTACAGTGTTGGACAAAATTTGGTACAAGTGTGAGTCACTTGACAATTTTTTGACAGGTGCAAAATCAGCGTAGGAGGCCTGTTTGTAGGAATAATTCCAAGCAATCCGGAAAGAGTTAGATGCTGAAATTTGAACTGGAGGTATTTGGATATACTATGAATCAATTTTCCAAGTTTCATCTCATTTGGAGATCCCAGAAGAAAGTTATGACTCTCATAAAATGGCCTCAGAGAACTTTTTTCAGTTTTGGACAGTTTTATGTGACAGCGGTAAATTGATAAAATTCATGTCATTTTATGAAAAATATTGAAGTATGATTATGGATTCATGTTTAGCTCATCAATATGAGCAAATTTTATTTTTGAACCATGCCAATCCGAGGTCCCGAAGTATGAGTTTGAGTAAGGTGCACCGTAGTTGGTCGTGAAGTGTTTGATGAAATGTCTTCTCCAGATTTGAACAGTTGAAAGTAAGATGTGACCAGCGGTGACTGTAGAAAACATGGACCAGGTTGAAAATATAAAAAGGGATTTACAATTGACAAGTGGCATATGTGAATCTTGTGTCATAAAGGAGTTACAAAAGGAGTTATATAAAAAGGGAGTTACAATTGACAAGTGGCATATGAGAATATTGTGTCATAAAGGAGTTACATAAAGAAGGAGTTACAATTGATAGGTGGCATGTGAGAATATGGAAGTTACAAAAGAAGGAGTTACAAAGAGAAAAGATAGTTATAAAAGGAGTGTTGCTTGGAGAATTTTAGTTGGGTTGTAAGTGTGTGTGTTTTGAGAATTGTGAGAGAGGTTGGGTAAGCAATAGACCAGTTAGGGTCTTGTAAAAGTGAAGGTATTTTTATGTCAATCTTCTAGTTTCAAAATTGAAGTCCAAGTTGGTGCTTGGCATCAGGGGTTGGTGCTCCTTCCAGTTGGTGCTAGTAAATCAGGGGTTGGTGCTCCTTCCAGTGGGTGTTGGTAAATTGATTGTAAAGTTGGTGCTTTGCAAAGGCTGGATTTGGATGGGAGTCCAAACAGTCATTTTTGAGGATGTAGCCAAATCGGTGAACCTCGGTACATCTTGTGTTGTGTGATGTTCTCTTGTTATACTTGCTTTATTTGGTTTCATGTTTGCATTGTTTTGGCTTTAAGTGTTGAAGATTTATGTATAAAAGAGCTACACTGATTCACCCCCTCTCTTAGTGTCATTGTGTGACTAACAATTGGTATCAGAGCAAGGTTCCCTTGTCAAGCTAAATCAGCTAGGGTTGATCTTGGATTAGTATGCAATGGGTAAGAAGAATAGATCCTCCTCCAATAAGGCATCTCAGTCAGTTTCAGTTCTTGTGGAAGAGAAAATTGAACTAGAAAATGTAGGAGTGAATTCTGAAGTATGTGATGAAAACCTTGAGGTTGAAGTAGATCTAGAAGGTGAGTTGATCGTTGCACTTGAAGAGTTGGATATAGAAAGGAAAAAGAACAAAAGACTGTCCAAGAAGTTGGAAGAATATGGGGATAAGATTGAAGATCTCTTCTTACAAATTCATAAAGCCAAGAAAATAGAAGAAGCCTTGAAGTCACACCTAGATGATAAAGTCGATGTATGTAGCAAACGTGAAGAGGAATCTAACAAAGTTATTAGTGATCTAAAGCTGCAAGTAGAAGAGTCCAAAAGGATTGAAGAAACTCTCAGGTCATAGATCAATGAGAAAGAGATTGTTTGCTGCAAACAAGAAGAGGAGATTGTTTTATTGAGGAAACAACTAGAAGAGGCCAATACAAATCTCAAATTTGAGAAGAGCACAGAGTTGCTAGATGAAATGATAAGGCAACAAAGAAGCTCCATGGCTAAGCTCGGTCTTGGATGTGAAGTTGAACAACCTTCATCTTCCAAATCTGTAGAGAAGAAGAAGTCCACTGCTGAAGGATCGAAGCAAGAAAATTTTGAAGTTGAATCTTCAAAAGGAAGAAAATCTCAAAGGAGATCTATAGCAAAGCAACCACAACAAAAGAGGTTCTATCACTCTCACTCTATTCATAATAATGCTTTTAATGGCTATTGTTTTAGATGCAACCATTATGGTCACAAGGCAATTTATTGTGGATTGAATAATAGATCAAAGAGTTATGTTGGTAGAAATACATCTATTTTTCCGATTGAACACCATGTGCAATGTTTTAAATGTAATGGTCATGGGCACATAGCAAGGTTTTGTCCAAGCACTTTTGTATCTAATCTAAGGCAAGACAGTAGATTTCATCAGACACAAAGAATGCAACACATACAAGGAAGAAATCATGTGCATCAAAGAAAGGAAAATAATCATCCATCAAGGATGCACAAGAGACAACCACCCAAGAGAAATGCTCAAGTTCACAAAAAGGTTCAAAATAGGGATGCAGTTGAAAAACTCAAGCCCAAGTTCAAGAAAGTTTGGAGAAAGAAAGAAGAGAGGAAATCATGTCTCCTTGGACTGAAGGAGACTACTCCTCTATTGCACTAAGTAGCTCCAGGTAGCACATCCTCAGGGGGAGCAATCTTAAAGTTTTATTTTAATGCTCCTATGTATTTGTTTGGTTATCTGAGGATGAAAGGCAAGTAGTCAGGGGGAGTTGTCATATAGTTGTCAAAGTGTGTTTCAGTTCATGTAGTTGTTTGTGGAGGTGCTGTGAAGGGTGGTGATTAAGTTGAGAGTTGTCACCATTGGTAGTATTGCTATATGTCAGTGTTGTACTTTTGATGGTTCTTACTACCATTGTTCAAAGTTGTGGATTATAATAGTTCAGACAATTTGGTTTAGTGAAAGAATGTTGCCCTAGCTGCATAGATGTGTTTCGATAAAAGTAGTGTGTATTTGTGTTGCACATTGATGTGAAGATTGTTAGATTTGTTATGATGCTTTGGTGAAAACATTCAATTCATGTGCAAAATTAGAAAGCTCACATTTTATTATTGCATTCAAAGTGCCTACATGAGCAGGAAGTTACATCAATACAAATTGAGTAAAAATATTTAGGGAGACAAATTTAGATCGATCCACATTTGATCGTTACACATTTTCTCAACTGTGTGTGTAATATTTTGTTCAATCGCCATCGGGTCACCGATCTCTGAGTATCCGATTTCTTCTGATTTGTATGAAGTAGGTTCATAGCCATTGTCACTATCATCACTGATGACAATGAAGGCAGGTTCTTCAGGTTCATAGTTGTTCTCAGCTACCTCCTCTTCATCATCACTAATGATGATAAGTTCAGGCTCTAAAAAGGAAGGAAAGTACTCAACTACACTGTCACTATGACCGTTAGATGCATCATCACCTTCGTTATCAGTCACTTCTTGTGGAGTAAGTTCATCCGGTTCATAGTCAATCTGTTTCTCGGTCACATGGTTCTGCAAGCTATGGAAGACAACATTGATGCCGAGTGTCTCGACTGCTTGATCAAATGCATGAGGATCCCAACTATCCAAAAATGTCAGCAAAGCTTTATAGCATCCTTGTGACCTCATGATGAATCAACGCTGCAATTTTGAAGATCACATTAGTAAGCAATGCATGACTGTAAAAAATAAAAAATAAAATAAATAAATAAAAAAATCAAGGAGGAATAGATACAATACAGTTTGCAAATTACTCTGTACAAATTCGTAGACAGTTCTCTTGAACTGTTGATAAAATGCCAAATCAAAATGCTGCCTTTTTGAATGTGACAATGCATTTATATAGTGACTCCAAGCAGTCGGGCATTACATGTTTGAATGTTCGGGTGGCACAGTTAGGTGGAGGTAATAAGCAGGAGCATGAGACGTTGGCTTGACAGAGCCATTTTTTATTATTGTGAAATCTCTCTGGTTATGGCGGTTACAAAAAAAATTAGCGAGGATGTTGGGTTTCTAGGTGCCAGAGCTCCCAAGGTTTCCATATGACCTGCATAAGCGGTTGTAGAAGTCAGATATTCGATCTGAAAGCCTAGATTTCAACTCGAAGGATTGCACTTGCTGTCATTCCCCATGTAATAGTATGCCAAAGAAATCTTAGCTGGATAGTTCATCGAACTTAGGTTTCTCAAGAAGAATCAGAACTAAAGCTGCCCAGTCTATTGCCTAAGGAAAAGCAACAAGCACTAGTGCCCGAAGCTTCAGAAGAACAATATTCCCATCTTGAACAAGTGCTTCTATTTGAGAAATTGCCTATTGCAGAACCAACAACTGCTCTACAGTATTCTGTCCTGGAGGAGCCGTGACTCTAACCTCATTGAGGGGATTTCCTTTGCTTAAGTGCCAAGAACATAGCATGAAAATTGCCATAAATAGGAAAAAGCAAGGTAAAAGCAATGGTCAGGGTGCAAAACATGAACAATTAGTGTACAAAAATTAAGATGGTCAGAGTGCAAGTAGTATCGTGTCAGAGATATGTGGTTTCATTACCGATCTTTCAAGGATGATCATATTACATGTGACAAAATATTCTGAAAGGACCACACCAATGAACATTTGTACACCATTGTCACCTTCACCTACATGTCATTGCCAAGGAAATGGGGACTCCATTAAGCAAGAGGAGAATTATATAAGCCTAGAGGAAATTACCTTTCGAAGACAAGATTTCTATTGCTAGTTAGCATCACTTCTTCAGATATGGACTTGATCAAACATGGCGGATATTTTGGAGTATGATTTGATAGAAGTGCACCTTGTTTGCATGCCAACCTGTATTTGGTTACATCACGGGCCATTGTAAACACTATATATTACTCTGTTGTATTTCAGGTCATAGAGGATTTTCATTGGCTATACAAAGTGGTAACATTTTTGAATTGTTTGATCTGCTTATGCCTTATAATAGGAAATGAATACAAGTGTCTACATCTATGATGTTGTAGTGCAGAGGAGAAATAAAGGGAGCCAGATAAGTTATCCATTTGTCATTGTTGTCAAAGGGGGAGAAAAAGTTGTAGGTGCATGCTCGTGTGTTGCCAACAATTCCAAAGGGGGAGATTGTTGAGCAAGGTGTTGTCATTGTTGTCAACACACTCAGTGGGATTTGGTTGGTGTTGTGGTACAGTGTTTGGTGCTTGTACAGAGTTGTTTAGTGATTGTGGAGATGTGGTGTATGCTCGGTTGAGGTTGTTGCAGGTGATTTGTGCAAATTTGCAAAAGTTGTCACAAAGTTGTCAAAGTTGCAAAAATTGCAAAAGTTGTCAACAAGGAGCAAAAGTTGCAAATCTTGCTCCTGCGTGTAAATGGACTGTGTTGGATGGCCCAACATATCATTTGGCATCTTGTTTGTCAGTTGGAAGTGAAATTGCAGTGTCGGTACAGTGTTGGACAAAAGTTGGTACAGGTGTGGGTCACTTGACAATTTTTTGACAGGTGCAAAATCAGCGCAGGAGGCCTGTTTGCAAGAAGAATTCCAAGCAATCCGGAAAGAGTTAGATGCTGAAATTTGAACTGGAGGTATTTGGATATACTTTGAATCAATTTTCCAAGTTTCATCTCATTTGGAGATCCCAGAAGAAAGTTATGACTCTCAGAAAATGGCCTCAGAGAACTTTTTTCAGTTTTGGACAGTTTTATGTGACAGCGGTAAATTGATAAAATTCATGTCATTTTGTGAAAAATATTGAAGTCTGATTATGGATTCATGTTTAGCTCATCAATATGAGCAACTTCGCTTTTTGAACCATGCCAATCCGAGGTCCAGAAGTATGAGTTTGAGTAAGGTGCACCGTAGTTGGCCATGAAGTGTTTGACGAAATGTCTTCTCCAGATTTGAATAGTTGAAAGTAAGATGTGACCAGCGGTGACTATAGAAAACATGGACCAGGTTGAAAATATAAAAAGGGATTTACAATTGACAAGTGGCATATGTGAATCTTGTGTCATAAAGGAGTTACAAAAGGAGTTATATAAAAAGGGAGTTACAATTGACAAGTGGCATATGAGAATATTGTGTCATAAAGGAGTTACAATAAAGAAGGAGTTACAATTGATAGGTGGCATGTGAGAATATGGAAGTTACAAAAGAAGGAGTTACAAAGAGAAAAGATAGTTATAAAAGGAGTGTTGCTTGGAGAATTTGAGTTGGGCTGTAAGTGTGTGTGTTTTGAGAATTGTGAGAGAGGTTGGGTAAGCAATAGACCAATCAGGGTCTTGTAAAAGTGAAGGTATTTTTATGTCAATCTTCTAGTTTCAAAATTGAAGTCCAAGTTGGTGCTTGGCATCAGGGGTTGGTGCTCCTTCTAGTTGGTGCTGGTAAATCAGGGGTTGGTGCTCCTTCCAGTGGGTGCTGGTAAATTGATTGTAAAGTTGGTGCTTTGCAAAGGCTGGATTTGGATGGGAGTCCAAACAATAATTTTTGAGGATGTAGCCAAATCGGTGAACCTCGGTACATCTTGTGTTGTGTGATGTTCTCTTGTTATACTTACTTTATTTGGTTTTATGTTTGCATTGTTTTGGCTTTAAGTGTTGAATATTTATGTATAAAAGAGCTACACTGATTCACCCCCCATATCAGTGTCATTGTGCGACTAACATACATTAGGAAAAATGTCATATTTTATGAAAATGAAAGTACCCTTATATCATGGTTCTTGATAAGAAAATGTTTTAAAAATGAAGATCTAATAGAGATTGACCAGATTCTAGATTTGTGGCCTCTTCAATTTGAGGTATGGTGATAGAGACTTGCTCACTTTATAATTTGAGATGGGTAGGGTATGTGACTATAACTCATTTTCATCATGATTGCTTGATGATGGGATGAATTCTACAATGATCTTATCAAAGAAAGCTATTAAATTATTGATGATTTATTTATATGAATTTAATTTCTAATATTTTGTTTGATAGTGTAAGAAAAAAGAAGACAACACCAAGAAAATGATAAATGAAAAAAAACAATTGCAAATGAAAGAATTGGTTTCTTTGTATTAAAAATAGTGGAGTCTTAGTCTCATTTTTACAATAATCTACCCTGAGTGTGCAAGGGTTTTTTTACAATGCTTCGCTTTCTTTCTCATATTATAATGGGAAAAAGGAAAAATATCTAATTTTATGATCAAAATGGATGACGGTATCTTCAATCTTCTTTGCTATAACTAGGTTGGTGGATGGGCATAAGCTATCCTTGTAGACCATACTTACTAAAATAGCTTTGATAAACCTGTAACCTGCACATACATAAATGCAAACAAGAGGGTTAGTAGTTGTTTATATGAATTAAAACAACTACCAAAACCCTAACATTAATTATTACAAAAATTATGAAATGATGCATGAGAAATAGAAATAGAAACAAAATTAAAAATGCCTTATTGATTACCTACTTTGATACTTGTCTATTGTTAGCTAAAAATTATTCCTAGGAAAATGCAAGTGCACGTTTGAGGTTGGATAAATGTGGGATAGCATTTGATAAAATACCCTATCGCATTTATGGTTGTGCAAACACCCTTCCATGTTTGGGATTGAGTTGCAAAACTATAAGGGTTTGAATCTAGGACCTCCAAGAATTGATCTCCACGAATGTTGGTGGCTTCCTATAGCAATTCCAATAGTGTAATGATATGATATTCAGCCCCATTTTGGTGATGAAGTGATGATGAATTTATAGGATTTTGGGGGGATTTGGAGGGAAAATATAGGCGGCACACTAGGGCTACCAAGTGGTAGGGACTAGATAGCCACCTATCTTAGGCAGTTCCAGTGAGTCACCTGGAGTGTCCCACATAGGTGGAGATGTGGCATATGGGTAGGTTGGAGTGGAGTGATGTGTGGTGTAAGGTGTGAGATGTGGCAAGTGGATGGGTAGTAGTGACTAGGACATGCATCAAGTGGGGACACATGGCATCCTAAGGGAATTTTCTAGATTTTCATAAAATCTAGAAAATAGGATTATGTGTAGGGTTTATACACCTAATTTTAGACATAGACATATTTTATTATGCAAAATTGTATGGTGGGATGCAAATGCCTATATTTTGGTGTCTATATATGCCCATTTTTATACCACATTAGACCAAGCACAATGTAGTGCAAAAATAAGAGACACCTGGCTTTATTGGATGGAGAAGTGGATTTTTGTTGCCTCAACATAAAGATGGAGTGATCGATGATTTTTTTAATTTTGTCTTATCCCCTCAAGTTATGAATGGATAAAATATGGAATAGATGAAATCCATGAGTTGTATGAAAATTTTGGATGATGGATGGATGATTTGATGGATGCAAATGTTGAGAATAAAGATAAAGTTGGTTACCCCATGTTTGGAAGAGATCTATGTTGTCAAAATTTTCCCTTTGGTATAATTAGGTACAATTTGATAGATAAACTAGGAACTATGGGTGTGGTTGACCCATTTGTGACTGGAGTGGTGTTTTGAATTTTTTGATAAATATTTTCTTTACAACCCTGCTAAGAGGGATTAATGAAAACCTTAGGCAAATTTTCTTAAATGCAATCACATTTCCAAAATTGAGGGACCAAATTTATTTGATTCTCAAGCATGATGATATGGGATGACTTTTTGAAGGTAGTGATGGGTTGATGTGATGGTTTTGTAGAGTTTTTTATTGTTTGGGGTCTTTCAAAGACATTTGTATTTGAAATGTCATTGTGATAATTTTGTAAGATAAAATAAGACAACACCAAGCAATGGAATAGAAAAAAAAACAAGTGAAAGAATCAATATTTGTATTAAAATAGTGGTACCTTAGTCTTCCTTTTATAATAAATTACCTCGAGTATGCAAGGGTCTATATAAAATTCTTTTCTTGCTTTCTTAGATTACAATGGACAAAAGAGTAAAAATCCTCTTTTATGATCAAAATGGATGAGGGTGTCTTTATTCTTTGTTACAACTAGGTTGGTGGATGGGCTTCAACTATCCTCGCAAACCATCCTCACTACAACATCTTTCAATAAACTTGTAAACCACACATGCATGAATGCAAACAAGAGGGTCAGTAGCACTTTTTGATATGAGTAAAAACAACTACCAAAATCCTAACATAAATGCTTGTAGAAATTATGAAATGATTCATAGGAGATAAAAATAAAAAAAATACTAAAAATGCCTTGTTGATTACTTGCTTTGATCCCTATTTGTCACCAGTTGAAAATTGTTCTTGCACAAACACATGCAAATTTGAGGTTGTCTAAACATGGGCTAGCATTTGAGAAAATTCCTGGTCACATTTGTTAATATTTAAATACCATTCCATATTTGGGGCTGAGTTGTAGAACTATGAGGGTTTTAATCTGGGACCTCGAAGAATCGATATCCGTGAACATTGATGACCTCCTATCGTAATTCTAGTAGCATGATGATACGATTTTCAGTCCTCATTTCATGATAGAGTGGTTATGCCTTTATAGGCTTTAGGAGGGGTTTGGAGAGAAAATATAGGTGTCAAGCCAGGGCTACCAAGTGGTAGGGACTAGGCATCCACCTATCCTGGGTAGTTGTAGTGCAGCACTTGCAGTGTCCCACTTAGGTGGAGTGGTAGCATATGGGTAGGTGGGAGTGGTGTGATGTGTGGAGTGAGGTGTGATATGTGGCAAGTAGAGGGGTAGTTATGTCTAGGATATGTATCAAGTGGAGACGTAGGGCATCCTAGGGGGATTTTATAGATATTCATAAAATATAGAAAATAATATTATGTGTAGGGCTTATACACCTAAGTTTAGACTTAGGAATATTCTATTATGTAGAATTATGTGGTCGGATGCAATGCTTAGATTTTGGTATATACAAATACTCCTTTTTGTACCACATTGCGCCAAGCACAATGTAATACAAAAAAAAGATACACCTGGATTTATTGGATGGAGAAATGAATTTTTGTTGCCTCGAAACAAATATGGAGTGACCGATGAATTTTTTTATTTTGGCTTACTCCTCAAATGATGAATGGGTGAAATATAGAATAGATGAAACCCATGAGTTACTTGACAAATTTTGGATGACGGATGGATGATTTAGTGGATGCAAATGTTGAGAATCAAGATCAAGTTGGTTGCCCCAAGTTTGGATTGGGTATGCATTGTCAAAACTTTGCTCTTAGTAGAATGATGAGATTTTTGATTTGGTAGATGGACCACACAATGTAGTGTGCGTGTGATACTAGAATTGTTCAAGGTGATTTGTACACTTGATTACTATAACCACATTCACACTCATACATTGGCATGATGCATACTAGTTTAAGATTTTTCCACTTTGTGCCCTTGTGGAGAGGATTTTTGATAGCTTTGTGCAAAGTTTCTTGAATGCAGTTGCATTCCCAATTTGAGTTATCAAATCGATCTAATTTGTAAATATATGATATGATATTATGTGATAATGCATTTGAGGATGAAATGTAATGGTTTTGTAAAGTTTTGGAGTGTTTTAGTGGTGCTTGAAGGGGTGATTTGATGGTTTTTTGAAAAATCATCCTTATGATGATCTACCCATCCTATTAGATTGTATGGATAAACAATCATTGCAACCACTAGGTGTCTAGAGTAAATCACTAGATACAAGGTTCACTTGAGGGTTTAGGTTAGCCAGGGTAAAAAATAAAAATCTATGCTAAGTGTCGACCATAGGGTTTTAGTGCCTTTGGAGCCTTTTGAAATGAAAGTGACAAAAGGGGTTTTTCCTTTGGAGCTTTTTAAATTGAATTGACCAATGGGGTGTGTCCTTTGGAGCCTTTTATATTGAGTTGAAAAAAGGTGTGTGGTTCCTTTGGAGCATTTTTAATTGAAAGTTATCAAAGGATTTTGGTTCCTTTGGAGCCTTTTGAATTGAAAGTGACCAAAGGAGTTTGGTTCCTTTGGAGCATTTTTGAATTGATGAAAGGTGTTTGGTTACTTTAGAGAATTTTTGAATTGAGCAAAGGTGTTTGGTTACTTTGGAGCCTTTTTGAATTGAAAGTGATCAAAGGAGTTTTGTTCCTTTGGAGCCTTTTGAATTGAAAGTGACCAAAGGAGTTTGGTTCCTTTGGAGCCTTTTTGAATTGACAAAAGGCGTTTGGTTCCTTTAGAGCATTTTTGAATTGACCAAAGGTGTTTGGTTTCTTTGGAGCCTTTTTGAATTGAAAGTGACCAAAGGAGTTTCCCCTTTGGAGACTTTTGAATTGAATTCACCAACGGGGTATGCCCTTTGGAGCCTTTCATATTGAGTTGACCAAATGTGTATGGCTCCTTTGGATCCTTTTGAATTGAAAGTGACCAGAGGAGTTTGGTTCCTTTGGAACCTTTTGAAATTAAAAGTGATCAAAGGATTTTGGTTCATTTGGATCATTTTTGAATTGACCAAAGGTGTTTGGTTCCTTTGGAGCTTTTTTGATTGACCAAAGGTGTTTTGTTCCTTTGGAGTCTTTTTGAATTGAAAGTGACCAAAGGAGTTTGGCTCCTTTAGAGCCTTTTTGAATTGACCAAAGGTGTTTGGTTCCTTTGGAGCATTTTTGAATTGAAAGTGACCAAAGGAGTTTTTTTAATTTGCAGCATTTTTGAATTGACAAAAGGTATTTGGTTCCTTTGGAGCCTTTTTGAATTGAAAGTGACCAAATATATTTGTCATTTGCAGCATTTTTAAGTGACCAAAGTTGTTTGGTTCCTTTGGATATTTTGAATTGATTTGACCAAAGGGGTGTCTACTTTAGAGTGTTTTGAACTAAAATTGGATTTTTTACCTTATTGTAAATTGCATGAATGATAAGCCAAACATGTATCCTTATGGTAATCTACCCATCCTACTAGGTTGCATGGATAACTAGTCGTTGTGACCACCATGTGACTAGAGTAGATCACTAGATATGAGGTTCAGTTGAGAATCTAATCTAGTGAATTGAATTAATAAATGAAATAAAGTACATGAAATTAGATGTGTTGTGTTTTTTTTACGTGAATGCGAGGCAAAGAGTGCAACCTTTGAAAAAGTGTGCAATTTGTTGAACTTGGTAGTTGATTGATGTGTGGTTTATTAATTGATTGATTGAGTTTTTTGCTGAATAAAAACATCCCCATGGTGTGTTTATGATTAATTTATGTAATTTTTGAATGATGGAGGAAGGTGCAACACTTACAGAACCTCCAGTTTTTTGATTGTTTGCTTGTTTGATGGATCAATCAATATTATTTGATTGAATTGATTGGATTAATTGGTAGAGGTGTGATACCTTGAGCATCCCCATGTTGTTTGATGGTTGTGTAATTGATTGGTTGATTGAATTGATCTAATTGGATTGATTGGTTGGGGGAGAAGGTACGTTACCTTGAATATCCCCACATTGTTTGATTATTTGCTTAGTTGATTTGTTGGTTGGATTGTTCATTTTTTTTTTTTGTGCATGTGATGAAATAAATGTATTATGAATGAATGTAATTAGTGGTAATGTATGAAAATGAATGAATGGTGTTTCCTCATTAATTATTGATTGAATAGGTTATGGACGATTATTTAGTGTAATTTGTCTTTATTGTGTAATCAGGGGCACCAAAATCTAATGATGATATATGCGATGAACTCTAATACATATGTAATAATGCAGTAGTAACATGGAATATAATATTGCTTATGAATCTCAGGGATAAATGATCTAGAGTTTTTTACAAAGAATCAAACCTCCTAGTAATCTCTAACAAACTCATTTATTCATCTCGTAGACCCATGAGATGCCCAGGATTTCCTAGCAAAGTCAAATTTCTCAAGGACCAATTGTGTGTAGTTAATTTTCATTTCCCCTCATGAGCTAGGATAGACTAATCACTAGAAACTTATTCCAATAAGCTAGATCATATGACAATGATATAGGTATTTACAAAATAAGGTTACTAATGTAATAGATTATGTCACCATGCATAAGGATACCCCATTGCCAGGCCAACTCTTATAACCCATTGCTATAATGAGGATCACCCCATGGTCAGGGTTATGCATAAGGGCTTGGACTCAAAAAGTACTTGTAAAAATAGTGAATCCTAATCAAAATCAAGGTGAATCATGGAGAATCCTAACCAAATCAAATTGAGCATATTCACACTAAAATTTGAGGTATTTGAAGCCCTAAAACATAAGATCATATTTGGGGCCACTTTTGACCTATTAAATCATCTTATAACTTCATAAAAATACCACCATTATATCAGGCTTGAAAAGAGCTTTCCAACAAGTAAAAATATGCCTATGTTTGGATATATATTGTGGCAAATTGACCCTAAGAAAACATTGATCCTAAAAATTTTAGGCGAATGGGCCGACGTCAAGGGTCCTCATATTCACAAATTTTCAATTTTGAAAATCCTAATATTCACCCAATTCGTGAACATTCACCACTATGCATAACCCTGCCCATGGTTTTTGAAATACTAAGAATTCCAAATATTAAAGCTCTTTTCCCTTATTTTATTGGATTTTTGGGATTTTATTTTTTATTTTTGCTCATTTGAAGAGAAGCAAGGGGGATTTTTATTGCTTTTGTTTTTTTAGATAATTTCTTATTTTATGGAGGAGCAAGGGGTTTTTTTAGGGGGGGATGCTTTTTGGGATACTTGCTCATATTGTGGAAAAGAAAGGGATATTTTTTTTTGGATACTTGATCATTTAGAGGAGCAAGGGATTTTTTTTGGGGATGATTTTTGGGAAACTTGCTTGTTTTGTGGAATATCAAGGGATCCTATTTTTTTTGGGGATGATTTTTAGGATAATTGCTCATTTTGTGGAAGAGAAAGATATATATTTTTTGAAGGAGGAGAATGGAGGAAATTTTTCTTTTGTCAAGTCTCAACTTTCTAGACCATGCACATAATTGGATGAGCAAGGGAAGTTGTTCCCTTTATGGAAATAGTTACTCATGACTTCGTCATTCCTAGACTTCACAATGTTTTAATGTGTTTTGACGTGCATGGTCCAAGAGGAAGCTTGATTTGACTAGGAGTAACCTATAACACTTCAAGATTGTTTGAATTTTAATTGAGGTTGCTTAAAACACCAGGAGTGGATTAGTGACTAATAAGTTTTGTGTTACGTAATATGGAACTATATGTTCCTTACAAGATTTTGAAAATTAAGTGGTGTACATAAAATAGTTAGTGGTCATATGATCATAATTGCTAATGGTCATACAATATTTATTCTATCTTACATAGACCTTGTAATTATGAAAATACCACAATGAAATTTGTAAATTATTATGATCGATGGATTGATGACTAATGTTAAATTGAAGGTACCCCTAATTAAGGCAACAAGACATAGTGGGCTAGTAATTCTCCAAACTGATCGAATAATGACTAATATTACAAGTGACATGAATGGATGCAAATGATACAAATACATATATGCAGTGAAAGGAAGATGCATGAATTGATGTATGAAATGCAAGGTGAATGATTAAGCTATTTTTTTTGTTCATTTGTTTTTATTTTCATTTTATTTTTTTATGTTTTTTTATTTTTTTGAACAAGTTTCCTTATGGTGATCTATCTATCCTACATATTGCATGGATAGTCAATCGCTGCAACTACTATATGACAAGAGTAAATCACTAGATACAAGGTTTATTTGAGGATATTTTGACTAAAGGGGTTTGGTGCCTTTCGAGATTTTGAACTAATTTGACCAAAGGGGTGCACTTATTTTGGAACATTTTAAATTGATTTGGCCATAAGGGTGTTTCCTTTGGAGCCATTTGGATTTGATAGTGACCAAAGGATTTTTTTTCCTTTAGAGATTTTTGAATTGAATGTGACCAAAGGAGTTTGGTTACTTTGGAGCCTTTTGGATTGAATGTGACCAAAGGAGTTTGGTTCCTTTGGAGCCTTTTGAATTGAAATGTGACCAAAGGGGTTTGGTACCTTTGGGGATTTTTAATTGAAATGTGACCAAAAGGGTTTGGTTCCTTTAGAGCCTTTTAATTTGTTTTGACCAAAGGACTTTGGTTCCTTTGGAGCCTTTTAATGTTTTTGACAAAAGAAGTCTGGTTCCTTTGGAGACTTTTTGAATTGGATGTGATCAAAGGATTTTGGTTCTTTTGGAGCCTTTTGAATTGAATGTGATCAAATAATTCTAGTTCGTTTGGATCCTTTTTAAATTGAATGTGACCAACGGAGTTTGGTTCCTTTGGAGCCTTTTGAGTTGAATGTGACCCAAGAAGTTTGGTTACTTTGGGGTATTTTTGAATTGAATGTGACCAAAGGAGTTTGGTTCCTTTGGAGCCTTTTGATTTGAATGTGACCAAAGGATTTTGGCTCCTTTGGAACCTATTTTTTATTGCATGGGGAAGGTGTGATACCTTAAGCACCCCCAAATTGTTTTGTGATTGGTGAACGTGGGGAAGGTGCTATACCTTGAACATCCCCATTGTAGTCCTAGTGGATACCGAGGTTTCGATGAGATGAGGTGAGTAGACCATCTATGAGAAATACCCCCTTGTCAATAAAATATTGGACCACACTTTTAAATGCATAGCAATTTTTTGTCATGGCCCACTTGTCGATGATAGAGGAAATAGTGATCTTCCCTATACATACTGGATTTAGGTTTTTTAGGGTCTATATGGTGTACATTCGGTAGAATAATTATTTTTGCATCTTGCAAATTTTTAGAAAAAGGTCAGCATGGGCTTGAATAGAAGGGTATAGGTATGAGACTGATTATTTGAACAAGGTTGACCAAGTGGATGAGGTTGATAAGGTAGGAAATGTTGATGAGGTGGGTGATGTTGATGAAGTTGATTATGAATCAATTATAGCTCAATGTTTGTAAGGCAATTTAGTTTTTTTATAAAATGAGCAAAGTGTGTTTGTGAAATAGTGGTTGTTGATGAGGATATTGTGGAATGATGGTGTATTATGTTGATGAAGTAGCATACATGTGATGGAGCGAATGGATGGGGATGGTTATGGTGGGTGGTGCTGATTCCCATGATGGATATTGAGTTAATAAGATATTATGATGTGAGGTGGATGGATGGTTAGGATCTGGAACCTATGATTATTGTTGTGTGTTAGGATGAGTGCTTTGGTTGGCATAATCTATAATCAATTGTTGTAAGTGTAGAAAATCTTGTTGTATGACAATCACAAATACAGTTGGTGTGGTCATATGGAGGAAAAAATATTGGACCAGATGTGTGGCAACCATGTGAGTGGATGTTAGTGGAGGGAAGGTGGTAAAAGGTAGCATGACTGAATGAGAGATGCCATGTTGGATGGGATCAATAGAAGATGTTGATGGGATGGATGCAGGTATCAACAAATAAAAATTGACTTGTGCTTCATAGATGGAGTTAGAAAAAATGATGATTTGATGTGATGGGATGAATATGTACTAGTGAGATAATAATGGATGAGTGTGGGTCATGGTTGCAGCAATTGATTTGAAGAGTGGATTGGTGATGAACTTATGATTTTGCTACAAATGAGAGTAGATGGATTCTTGATGTAATGTAGGAATGGTTTAGGATGAAATAATGAGAGAACTAAATGATGGAAAGACCAAGCATGTTGTAGTTAAGTAAGTACTAATGGCATTAGTATCTAGATACATGATGCATTTGTCAGGTGGCATGAGTGGATTACTCCTAGGAGTCTCTATAATAGCAACATAGGTAGCCCTCTACATCACATCCATGTTCAAAGTGGGGGTACAATTTGATATCTCAACGAAGAAGTCTAGATACATAATGCGAGCCATGCTAACTTGACCCACCACAAAAGTGGCAGGGGCTTGAGAAGGTTGAAAAAACACTAAATGGATGCAAGTGGTTCACTATAGACTTTGGTTAGTGCTCTGGATTGAATCTAGGTTGTTACAATAAGATGAGGGTAACATGGGGTGATAAATGATGGGTATGTGTGTTAAAGCATGATACGACTAAAAAGTAAACAAGCACACAATAAATCAAAGAAACAAATGTTTTCTAAGTTTATTCAAGTTTTATTTTTTTTATATTTTTGGTTTTTTTGTTGTTTTGAAGTTTTTTATTTTATTTTTTAAAATTTTTGAAGTTTTTTTTATTGGATTTTTGAAGTTTTTTTATTTTTTGGGTTTTTGGTGTGTTTTTATGTTGATAGTCCTATTATGAATAAGGGTAAAAATAAAAATAAAAAACTACTAAAGGTAGTTTGATAACACCCCCCTTTTTAGAGGAAGGTAACCCAAATGGCAAAAATATGGCTTCCTATGTTGGATATAGCTCAAGGTAAAACTATGGAAGTAAAGAAACCCTGAAGGGGCCACACTATATAATGTTCTGCTACCAACATACCCACTTAAACTACACATTTAGAGTGTGAATAAGAATGATAGTTGCATCTACTAATTATTTGAAAAGCCCTGTGGTAAATGAAATTTCTAATCCTTCCTACTTTGGGTGCACCCAAAAGTGGGGAACTTTTTCAATGATAAAATCTATAAAACCACTCGGTTGGGGCTAATATGGTGTCTAGGGAGAGAGTCGATGGAAGAAGGTGAATTCCAATATCACTGATCTCAATTGGGGGTTGGTGATGAAGTCCAACATTAAAAATGTGAATGATGCATGCAAGTGTGTAATTTATTTTTGGTTTTATATGGCCTTATGCAATCTAGGATGTAATTCGAACTTCAATGTCTAAGTACATAATCACAAACACATAGAAGAAGATAAAATGACAAAAATAGATAATTCTATATTTGATGTAGAAAATATATTTCAGAAAGGCCCTACAATGGTTTTGAAAAATAGATCCAAACATTGCTAGGCATTTGGTATTGATAAAAAACCATTGGACGTTTCACCAAACATAGGATAGCATTTAGAACTAGCCAAATGCGGGTTTACATTCTTGAATGTGTGTTAAAAATAGGGTAGGATAAGTCTGAAATCCTAGTATTACCTAAAAACATGGTTGATGATGCAAATCTAGTACTAGATATAGCTATTAAGCTTTTATGTAATCTAGGAATTAAAAAGTTTTCCCTAAAATGAAGCTTTACATTTCTTTTTATCTTTTTAAGTTCCTAAAAATGATTTAAAAATACCTACAATGAAATTAAATGCAACAAATAATTTTTTTTTTTAAATAGTTTTTTTGACTAGATTTTTAATTGCTACATACGTGGGATCCTTTCACTATTTTCTATTTCCTCAAACACCATTTTATGTTTTATTATATCTCCAAATTCTCATTCGTGTTTACATAGGTTACCAAACATGTTTTCATATTTTTGTAGTAATCTAAATGTCGATCTACATTTGTACAGGTCTCCAAACACCCATCCACATTTGCATAGGTGCAAGGACAACAAAAATATGCTCTAGAGGTCCTAAATTCGATCTTTTATTCCTATGTGATAAAGCTATAAAAACCTACAACAAAGAATAGACACAAATTAGTAGATTAAAAATAGTAAGGAAAATCAAACATAGAACCCTTTGGGGGTCCCACCATGATCACCATTTTGGAAGCCAAAATAAGACAACACCAAGCAAATGATAAATGAAAACAAGCAAGTGCAAATGAAAAAAATTATTTATTTGTATTAAATATTGTGGAGCCTTAGTATCCTTTTTATAATAAATTGCTCTGAGTATACAAGGATCTATATACAATGCTTTGATTGCTTTCGTAAAGTTAGATGACAATGGTAAAAGGGTAAAGATCCCCTTTTTTGGTCAAAATGGATGAGGGTGTCTTCAATATTCTTTGCTACAACCAGGTTGGTGGATGGGATTTAGCTATCCTCATGGACCATCCTGACCATAATGACCTTCAATAAACCTATAACCTATAGATACATGAATGCAAAAGAGAGGGTCAGTAGCACCTATTGATATTAGTAAAAAAAACTACCAAAATCCTAACATTAATGCTTATAGAAATCATGAAATGATGCACAGGAAATGGAAATAGAAAAATACCAAAAAGCCTTGTTGATTACCTGCTTTGATCCCTGTATATCATCGGATAAAAATTATTATTGGGAAAATGTGGGTGCATGTTTGAGGTTGGCTAAACATGGGCTGACATTGGAGCAAATACCTTGTCATGTTTGTAGTTTTGTAAACACCCTTCCGCATTTGGGGTTGAGTTGTAGAACTATGAGGGTTTGAATTTGGAACCTCGAATAATTGATCTCCATGAATTTTGGTGGCCTCCTATAGTGATTCCAACAACGTGACAATACAATTTTCAACTCTCCTTTGGTGATGATGCCTTTATAGGCTTTTGGGATGTTGGAGGGAAAATATAGATGGCAAGCCAGGGCTACCAAGTGGTATGCACTAGGTAACCACCTATCCTAGGTAGTTACAGTGGATCACTTGGAGTGTCCCACTTAGGTGGAGTGGTGGCATGTAGGTAGGTGGGAGTGGAGTGATGTCTAAAGTGATGTGTGAGATATGGCAAGTGGAGGGTCAGTGGTGGCTAGAACATGTATCAAGTGGAGACACAGGGTATCCTAGGGTGATTTTCTAGATTTTCATAAAATATAGAAAATATGATTATATGCAGGGTTTATGCACCTAATTTTAGACTTAGGTATATTATATTATACAAAATTGTGTGGTGGGATGCAAATGCCTAAATTTTTATATATATAGATGGATGGGATTTCTTTATTTGATGAATAGCTAAAATTTACCAAAGACAAAGAGGGTTTTGACCTATAGAGCTAATGTGGCTAGATGTCCTAGAATATAGTATTTGTATTCTACCATTATATTGGTGCATAAGAATTGAATTTTAAATGATACAAGGATGATATATCATTATAAAGTGACTAAGACAATTCCTACCCCTACTTCTTTGATGTATCGAGTATTATCAAAATATAAAGTCTAGGAATCTGGTTGGTCAATGTCTAAATGAAGGATAATTTTCTTAGAAATATTTTATTATCAAAGAATGGTTAGGTGCTAATGGAGTTGTTTCTAATTGTTCATCAATTACTTGTTCATATAGTAATTTTTGGCAAATAAACTCAGGATAAAACTCACTAAGAGCAATGATCTATTTAGTAGTTCATCCATGAAGGTGAGGTTTAAACATAATATAACACAAGAAATCAACCTTAGATATGGAAAAGGTGTTTTAATTGAGCATATAATGTTCAAAATTTTATGATGTAACAACCAATTCAAGACAAATTTTCTATGAGTGTGTAATGAGTCTCATAATTGACCAATATTTTTTTGGTATAGTAGATGCGTCGTTCATAGTGTTCATCATCATATTGTGCTAGCATAGTTCAAAGAGCATGCAATGTGATTGTGATATACAATAATAGATACTTAGATAGGTTAGGAGGTACAAGAATAGGAGGATATCAAAGTATACCTCTAGAGCATCAAATATAGTATGATAATCAATGTCCTAGTTGAACACAACATACTTCCTTAAAATTTTAGATAATGACCAACATTTATTAGTGAGTTGTGAAATGAATATTTGAATAGCCTTTAGTCTTCTTAGGAGGCTTTGAATTTTTGTTAAATTTTTGAATGGTGTCATGTCAATGATGGTTGATATTTTATTAGGGTCAACCTCTATTCAATATCAAAAGATAATAAAACACAATAGTTTTATTAGATGTTATCCTAAATATACACTTCTATGGTTTAAGGTATTGTTGAGTGGTATTTTCACCCGATTGTGAAAACACACTCTCCGATAGGATTTGGGTTCCAAATCCCCTCTTGCAAAGAAATTAAACAAGTAACTTCTCCAAGGTCTCCGCTATGTTAGCATTTACATGTGTGTATTGATAATCCCAAATAAAAATATTCAATTTAAATGCTTGGAACACCTTAGTGATTGCAAGTAACTATAAACAAGGGGCACATGTTGGTTTATTTTATTTGAAACTTTAGTGATTGTTTGACCAATGAACTCAGTGAATCTTTAATGATAAACTATTCTTCGTTTTCAGATTTTGGTAGATTTTCAAATGTTTATTTTAATGCCTAAATTAAAATAACGTTAAACTTTTTGGAAAATAAAAGTGCAGAAAAAATAAAAATGAAAATAAAATGCAAAGAGAATGGAAATAAAATGCATTCAGTATGATGCTATCCTATTCGACAAAATCGAAGATATGAGGTTTTCTGCATACAACCTAACCTATTGAACCTGCAAACATGCACAATCCAGATAAGCTAAGTGCTGGTTTCTAGGGTTTTAACTATGATTTCCAGATTTAGACATTCGCATGAAGCAACCAAGAAAACTTGCATTAAACTCCATCTATAAGCCTAAAATCGAAAAGGGGAAAGATAAACATTCAATCTTGCATGCAGAGAATAACTCCTCCTCTTTCTTGCCAATGAGATGCAACTCTTTGAACATTTCTGTATTAAAAATATGTCATTTTACAATAACAGAAGCCTCTAGTTTTCTCAAAACCAAAAAAGGGGGAAGGAAAACACTCCAAAGCAGGCCCAGAATGGCCTCTCGCCTTTAGCTCTGCAACTCTGCTCGCAGTGATTTCCGACCCTTGTGCCTATCTTTGCTTCTTCTTTTAAACTTTCTATTACGGCCCTCTGCTTTGCTCTGTGACGCTTCGTTTCATCTCCCAGGTCACTTCGTTTCATCTTCCCGCCTCTTTGCTATTTTGGCTTTTTGCTTGGGTTTGAAACGTTTGGTCTCCCCAATGAACTGTAACTGATGATCCTGAAATATTATCATAGCCCCTCTGTCTCTATGACACGTGTTCAACACTTCCCTACACATTCTATAATGGCCCGCCATGAATCGCGACAAAAATAGCATGTCGCGATATCGTGACATTTTTATATCTGCAACTTTGCTCTTCTACCTGTATCGCAAAAATAAGACATGTCACGATATCATGACATTTTTATGTCCACAACCTTGTTCGTCTTCATGCACCATAAAAATGAGACATGTCACGATATCGTGACATTTTTCTGTCAGCAGCCTTGTTTTGTTGTACTTAGCCATGAAAATGAGACATGTCACGAAATCGCGACACTTTTTCATTTCGTACCATCATGCAACTTTCATCACAAAATCATGACACTTTTCTCTTTCGGGCTGTGCAGATGCAACCTATCACAAAATCATGATGTTTTTCTATTTCGCTCTATCTTCCTGCCTTTGGTCGCAAAAACCCAACATGTCACGAAATCGTGACACTTTTCCTCTATGTTCACTTTGGTTGCTCCAGGTCGTGAAACTCCGACATGTCGCGATATCACGACATTTTTTCTGTTTGCCCTTCATCTCGTCTTTAGATCGCGAAAACATGACATGTCGCGATATCGCAACAACTTTAGTGCCTTGCATTGTTTTATTGGTTTGACCACGATTTTATGACATGTCACGATATCACGACAATTCTAGCGCCTTATCTTCTCTCTCCTCTATGAACCGCGATTTCATGACATGTCGCGATATCATGACATTTTTCACTTTGTCTTTCTCTCTCCTCTATGAACCGCGATTTCATGACATGTCGCGATATCGCGACAATTTTTGTACTTGGCTGTTTTACCCATCAAACATCACGAAACACAACATGTCGCGATATCGCAACAACTTTGAGTCTTCAACTTAATTCTTTGTCCTGCATCACGAAAATGAGACATGTCGCGATATCGCGACATTTCTAGCATCTTGTTCTGTTTGACTGCTTTGACCACGATTTCACAACATGTCACGATATCATGACATTTTCTCATCATGCTGCATTCTGTTGCTCTTAGCCATGAAAACGCGACATGTCGCGATATCGCAAAAACTTTTCATTTCTGGCCGCGACGGAGCAACATGTCGCGATATCGTGACAACTTTTCATTTTTGGCCGCGACGGAGCAACATGTCGCGATATCGTGACAACTTTTCATTTCTGGCCGCGACGGAGCAACATGTCGCGATATCATGACAACTTTTCATTTTTGGCCGCGACGGAGCAACATGTCGCGATATCGCGACAACTTTTCATTTCTGGCCGCGACGGAGCAACATGTCGCGATATCGCGACAACTTTTCATTTCTTGCTTTTCTTTTCTTTTTTAACATCTGGGCCACTGCAATCTTCTTGGAAAGTGTGCAAAAAAAGGGGGGTCCCCAATTTTGGGGTGTGTTGTGGAGCAGCCACAACAAATGGTGACTCTACTGGGAAATGCTCCTGAGCATTTCGGTGAGAACCTAACCTGAAATACACAAGCTTAGATACAAGTGTCAACACATAAAAAACAAATGCCGATAGATCAAAAATACATGAACCATTAGAATCATTAAGTATCAGCTCGGTGTGTGCAATGTGTTCCATTCTTTATCGTTTGAAATTGATCCACATTCCATTGTCAGTTTTACATGAATGCATATGTGAGGTTGTGAATGATTTGCATAGCCTAATTAATGGTCTAGAGATATAACTATCTACTTTATAAAAGCTTTAAACCTTCTAATATCATATACAAATATTTAAAATTATCAAACCCTCTTAGGATCAACTATATGTATAATGAATTGCTTTATTAGATCCCAAAGTTGGTTATGAGTCACTACTATCTTGAACCCATGTGCAAGTGAAAGTGAAATCAGAGCTTTGGGGAATCGGACTCCCAACCTAATCGAGATGGGAGTTTAACCCTATCCTTACTACTCCGATTTGGAATTCATTACCTCACTTTGAGCAAAATAATTTAACCAATTATGGATGAAATGGTCATGCTAGTCTATCCGTTTGAACAATCAGTGGTCTTGTTTTTAGACAAGACATGCTGCCACGCATGAGCATACTTAACCCCATAATCCATGATTTAGCTTCATTTCTTTGTTTCTTGGACCTTGGGGATGACTACCCATCCTTGCGAGGGACATGTAGTACGATCCTTCCAATCCAATATTAAGATGAAATGGGAAATATTATTATTTTTATTTCTTGGACCTTGGGGATGACTACCCATCCCTTGCTAGAGGACATGTAGTACGATCCTTCCAATCCAATATTAAGATGAAATGGGAAATATTTAGTTTTTATTTCTTGGACCTTGGGGATGACTACCCATCCTTGCTAGAGGACATGTAGTACGATCCTTCCAATCCAAGATTTATGATGAAATGAGACATAGGAGCTTTGGGGAATCAGATTCTCAACCTAGGCGAGATGAGAATTATGCCCTATCCTTACTACTCCATGTAGGTCAAATCAGAGCTTTGGGGAGTTGGATCCTCAACCTAAGTTCGATGAGGATTTAACCCTATCCTTACTACTCTGATTTTAGGCTTTAAGCTTTATGGAAGTGGTAAAAACCATTGTTTTAAGGATCATGTTGCATAATAGGATAGACATGAAATACTTCTTTCGCCCGACCTTTTCTTCCAAGCAAGGTTTTGATCATTTTGCTCAAGATCCTTTTTAATGTGTATAAAATGTGCTTGGTTCTAGATATCTCGGGCCTCAGTTCCCAACCTTAGGATTTTTTCTTATTTTATGTTATAGCATAACCCTAAGAGGATTTGACACACTTTAATGATTTGTATCTGAAATGCATATGCAACTAAGATGGCATGTATATGCAAAGTGAGATGTAATATGAATGCATTGCCCTTTGAATTGCGGATGGAGTATTGCCATAAAAAATATAAAACTGACTACTTCATGCATCACAAGTTTCAAACGATATTATTAAACTGTTTGTGTTACTTGTGGAGCTTTCTACAACACAATTCCAATGTTTCATATTTTCCTGATCTTAGGCATAAGTTGACATCTCAAGTTAACTTCTTCATTTTTTTTTTTTTAGACAAACCAAACATGTCCAAAACTAAACACACAACTTAAATCATGACTTAAACTAACAATCCCAAAAATGAAACTTGAAAAACACAAACCAAAACCAAAACCAAAATCTATATACAATATAGTACAAGATGATGCCAAGCTTGGACTATTACTTTCCTGGATCCCAGACATGATTAGAACACTTCAACAAAAATATAACATGATACGCATGCCAAATGCTATAGGAATCCAACCAAAACAAGATTAGACCGCACCATGCAACAACTTTTAACTTACCTTGCTCACCCCACCAATTAGATTTAATTCCATTAGTACTCTCATAGGTGAGCGTCAAATTACTAAAATGATTAGACCATAAATGATATTCAATTTTATCTTGTCTATTCTTGAAAGTATCCATTTCATAATTCGATTCATGATTTAAAATTAGGCCTTCCTTTTCAAATGTGAGATGTTGCAAACAAGAGCCTATTTCTAAAAGTCTTGAATTCAAATCATTTTCCGAGATTTTAAAGCAATCAAAATCATTCAAAACTTGACAAGCATCACCAAAATTTGACATTTCATCATTAATGACATTAGCATCCAAAGGGACATCATGTAACCCATCACTTAAAATTTTTGTAGCTACTACCAAAGGTAAAGATTTCACCTTGTCACCCATACTCAACCCATCATGATTAGAATTTACCACAACTTGATGAGTGTTAGTAGCTTTTTCTTTTTCCTCATTGTCTTCTTCATCATCCAACACCTGTTCAAAAACACCAAAGTTAGGCACCCAATCAAACATGCGTCCATATTTTTCAAAACAAGAGCCTAGTTTTTCAAGATATGTGTCGCGTGACACCTTTCCATGATCAATGGCTTGAGTTGCCTCAAAATCCATATTTTCATTAGGATCATCAATAGTATCAAACCCACACCACTTAGGTTTTGTAATTTCATCATTTTGAGATGGCATAGACATTGTAGAAACAATAGGTGGATCAAGATTTTTGATTTCTTGCCCCTCTAGGGGAACAAAATCAATTGATTCTCCTTCTTTATCCATGGTAGTAGAATCATTATCCTTCTCCAACCTTTGATGAGATTCCAACCCTTCTTCCAAAACATTCTCAGATTGTACAGGACTTGTAATATCCTCATATGAAAGGGCAATTGTATTATCCTGCATATCAATAGGCACACAAAATTCATTAGAAGTTTTGGAGTGAGTGTAGTCTTCCCATTTATCCCAAGAATCATAATAATCATCTTTCAAAATCAAATTGTGATGCTCAACTATTTCTTCATCATCTTTCAATTCATCAACATGTTTCTCATCAAATTCACCTTCACCTTCCTTAGATGGTTCAATTACTTCCAAAATTGGGTTATTGCTTGTATTCAAATTGATAAGGCTATCATAGTCCACATTTGTAACCCATGATTCAAGTTTAACATAATTTGGAAGGTGTGAATTTTCTTGGCCATCATTTTCAACAATGTCATCCAATGTGTCATCCAAGAACAAATGGTGAAATTCTATCATATCTTCGAATTTATTTATTGATTTTCTTTCAAAATCACTTTCAACCACTTGTGATGGCCTAGGATTTTCTATAATTAGATCCACTTTTACACTCTTATTTTCATGATCATCCCAATATTCCTTTGTGGATAATGATTCCAAATCCTTATTACCCCTCCATAGTATTTCTTCCTCAAAATATTTAATACCATCATGTGAATTCTCATCCAAATTTTCCTTATTCGGCATATCAAAGGAAGTTTCATCAATAGGGGTGTGAGACATATCTGATTCTTCAGATTCATCCTCATAGAATTCATCTTTTGGTGAGTCAAGGGTTCCCAATCTATCACATGTTTCAATACTAGTTGGATCTAGTACTCCTCCCTTGCCTAAAATCATATTATTATGAAAATCATTGA
Organism: Wollemia nobilis; assembly: GCA_028583015.1. Taxonomy (NCBI): domain Eukaryota; kingdom Viridiplantae; phylum Streptophyta; class Pinopsida; order Araucariales; family Araucariaceae; genus Wollemia; species Wollemia nobilis. Next base: position 2,025,720 of record JAQPPZ010002550.1, read on the forward strand.
AATTGATTTTAGAAACATCTTTTGAATCAAGATGAGTATTTTGAAGTTGATTCATACTTAAGAAAGATGGTTGATCTTGCATAGTAGGTTGAGGATTTTGAAATTGATTGAAGCTTGGGAATGATTGTTGATTCTGAAATTGATTCACACTTGAACTTGGTTGAGGTGGATAAATCATTGGGTGGGTGAGGGAGGTATTAAATGATTGAAGATTATATGATCCAAAACCCACACCATAATTTTGACAACTCAATTGTTGCTCAATTGCCATTGCTTGAGTATAGGCTTGTGACAAAGATGTGATTTGAGGCATCCCTCGCAAATATGTGGAAATGGGTGGGTCAAGAGCATTGACGTATATTTGGAGAGCCATTTCTTCTCGAAGAGCATAAAATGTCACTAATTGAGCGTATAATCCAAAGAACCTTTCAGAAAATGACTTCACATTTTCACTCGGTTCTTTTCTAATATAGACCAACTGATTGTACATGAGGATTGGGTCAACTCGCTTTTTGTTGAATTGATTAAGAAATGTTGCCTCTAGTTGAGCCCAAGAAGTGATAGACCCTAAAGGCAGACTTGTAAACCAATCATATGCCACTTTGTCCAAGGTGTAAGGGAACATTTTACAAACAACATCATCATACCAAATTGTTAAGTGATTCACAACAAATTTGAATGCTTGAATATGTTCTTCTGCAGTATTTGTCCCATTAGACAAAAATCGAGGAAGACATCTCTCAAAACCAACGGGCAAATAATGTTGAACTCCCGGTATGTTCAATGGGCTACCTGGCATCCACGGTGTAAACATAGCCATTAGTGAATCTTCAAGAATATAACTTTAATACAATTTTTTTTTTTTAATTTTTTTTATTTTATTTTTTAAATCTAATCAAATCACATTATTCCTGTATGAACAATCAAAGTGTTAGAACAGTGCATAGCAATTCATGTCCTCCTTTTAACAGTACAAAGTTGTATTGTTAAAAGAGGGCTAAAGATAATAATCAATAGGGCATGAAATATTCAAAATTTAAATCCCTATAGCATTTAAATCACACTGAAATAAACCCATTCAGGCCCTCCTTCTAGCGCCAATCTATTGAGTGGTATTTTCACCCGATTGTGAAAACACACTCTCCGATAGGATTTGAGTTCCAAATCCTCTCTTGCAAAGAAATTAAATAAGTAACTTCTCCAAGGTCTCCGCTATATTAGCATTTTGTATAATCACAAATAAAGATATTCAATTTAAATGCTTGGAACACCTTAGTGATTGCAAGTAACTGTAAACAAGGGGCACAATGGTTTATTTTATTTGACATTTAATGATTTTGTTTGACAATGAATTCATGAATCATTTAATGATAAAACTATTTTGTTTTTAGATTTTGGTAGATTTTCAATTGTTTATTTTAATGCCGTAATTAAAATAAAATTAAATTTCTGGAAATAAAAATGCAAAAAAATAAAAATGAAAATAAAATGCAAAGAAGAATGGAACTAAAATACATTCGAAATGATGCTATCCTATTCGACAAAACCGAAGATATGAGGTTTTTTGCATACAACCTAACCTATTGAACCTGCAAACATGCACAATCCAGATAAGCTAAGTGCTGGTTTCTAGGGTTTTAACTATGGTTTCCAGATTTAGACATTCGCATGAAGCAACCAAGACAACTTGCATTAAACTCCATCTATAAGCCTAAAAATCGAAAGGGGAAAGATAAACATTCAATCTTGCATACGAGAGAATAACTCCTCCTTTCTTGCCAATAAGATGCAACTCTCTAGAATTTTTGTATTAAAAATATGTCATTTTACAATAACGAAGCTTCAGGTTTCTCAAAACCAGAAAAAGGGAAGGAAAACACTCCTAAGCAGGCCCAGAATGGCCTATCACCTTCAGCTTTGCAACTCTGCCCACAGCGGTTTCCGACCCCTGTGCTTGTCTTCACTTTTGCTTTTAAACTTTCTGCTACGGCTCTCTGCTTCACCTTGTGATGCTTCGTTTCATCTCCTAGATCGCTTCATTTCATCTTCCCGCCTCTTTATTGTTTTGGCTTTTTGCTCGGGTTTGAAACGTTTGGTCTCCTCTATGAACTGTAACTGATGATCCTAAAATATTATCATAGCCCCTCTATCTCTATGACACGTGTTCAACACTTCCCTACACATTCTATAATGGCCCACCATGAATCGTGACAAAAATAGCATGTCACGATATCACGATGTTTTTATATCTGCAGCTTTGCTCCTCTACTTGTATCGTGAAAACAAGACATGTCACGATATCATGATATTTTTATGTCCACAGCCTTGTTCGCCTTCATGCATCACAAAAATGAGACATGTCACGATATCATGACATTTTTCTCCTTCGTGTTTTGTTGTACTTAGCCACGAAAACGTGACATGTCACGAAATCGTGACACTTTTTCATTCCATACCATCTCGCTGCTTTCTGTCATGAAATCATGACGCTTTTCTCTTTCGGCTGTGTAGATGTAATCTGTCACAAAATTGTGACATTTTTCTCTTTAGCTCTATCTTCTTGCCTTTGGTCACAAAAATCCAACATGTCACGATATCGTGACACTTTTCCTCTATGTTCACTTTGGCTACTCCAGGTCACGAAACTCCGACATGTCACGATATCATGACATTTTTTTTGTTTGCCCTTCATCTCATCTTTAGATCACGAAAACATGACATGTCGCGATATCGCGACAACTTTAGTGCCTTGCCTTGTTTGACTGGTTTGACCGCAATTTTATGACATGTCGCGATATCGTGACAATTCTAGCGCCTTATCTTCTCTCTCCTCTATGAACCGTGATTTCATGACATGTCGCGATATCGCGATATTTTTCACTTTGTCTTTCTCTCTCCTCTATGAACCGTGATTTCATGACATGTTGTGATATCGCGACACTTTCTGTACTTGGCTATTTTACCCATCAAACATCGCGAAAGCACATGTCACGATATCGCGACAACTTTGAGTCTTCAACTTAATTCTTTGTCCTGCATCACGAAAATGAGACATGTCACGATATCGTGACATTTCTAGCATCTTGTTCTGTTTGACCGCTTTGACCATGATTTCACAACACGTCGCGAAATCGCGACATTTTCTCATCATGCTGCATTATGTTGCTCTTAGCCATGAAAACGCGACATGTCGCGATATCGCGACAACTTTTCATTTTTGGTCGCGACGGAGCAACATGTCGCGATATCGCGACAACTTTTCATTTTTGGTCGCGACGGAGCAACATGTCGCGATATCGCGACAACTTTTCATTTTTGGCCGCGACGGAGCAACATGTCGCGATATCGCGACAACTTTTCATTTTCGGCCGCGACGGAGCAACATGTCGCGATATCGCGACAACTTTTCATTTTCTTGACGGAGCAACATGTCGCGATATCGCGACAACTTTTCATTTCTTGCTTTTCTTTGTCTTTTTAACATCTGGGCCACTGCAATCTTCTTGGAAAGTGTGCAAAAAAAGGGGGGTCCCCAATTTTGGGGTGTGTTGTGGAGCAGCCACAACAGGTATACTTTGTGTTCTCATACTCATTCAAAGATATGCTTTATTTCACAATCATGGTCCTCTTAATTGAGGGAACCTCCTAGGATATCATTGATATTGGCTTTCATGATGTCATGCATCATGTCATGAAATATGTATGTCATGGACTATTGGAACATATGTTTTTTAGACCAAAGTGCATAACTTGGTAATAGAATATTCCCTTGGTAATAGAATATTCCCCAAGATGTGATGAAGGATATATTAGCTTGATATTTACGAGTTATTCTGATTTGGTTGTATCTTAAAAAATTAATCCATAAGATAGAGAATGCTACAACTAGTAGTGAAGCCAATGATCATGTTGATATTAGGTAAGGTAAATTCATCTATGGGACATGATTTGTTAATATCCTATAAATTGGTATAGGCCCTCACATTACCTGCCTTTTCGGTAATAAGAACTATTTTAGAGATTTAATCATAGTAGTTGATGGATAATATTTTTATTTTATTTTATTAGGTGAATGAAGGGGTTTTGAAAGGATCCTTGAACCTTTTACAAAGAAAAAAAAACTACAATCCCAAGGGAGAACCCAAATTCTACAATGAGAGGAACTATCCTAAGCAGTAGAACAATCCATTATAAAACTACAACAAGCACAATGAGACTAGAGAGAAGCAGGATAAAAATAATAGAAACCAAATATAGAAAATACCATAGGATCCTAAAGAGATTAAAACTAAAATCCAATTGGCTATAAAACAACTTCCACTAGTGGGAAAAGAATAAAACAAGGCAACTCCACCCTACAACATGAACATGAGGATACCACACAAAAGAAAAAGAGACATTCCTCCAGTTCACCTTCTCCGAAACCTTCCTTATTTATGAGGTTTGGAATTAGATCTCTTTTCCCTATCGAGGGGTTAAGAAGGTTGATAAAAAAAGTCAATCCTTAGTTTCTTGACCCCATAGTCCTTTACATCATCCACCTTTAGTAATGAATTATATCCATTAGCAATTTCTAACTTTGTCTTCCTTTTTATTATAGTTTTATTTGGTGTATTCCTAAATTTACATTCCACACCAACGTTCGATAAACCATTTTTTATGGTTTCTATTTTTAGGTCTAGGAAACCCCCTCACCAAGCCAACCTTCAAGGTTCCCAAAATATCTTTTAGGGTCTAGGCAATCATCCACCCCATGGTGTCTAACTTTTGAAGACCCTTCCTTAGTAATATTAGGGGATAAATCTAAGAATCCAAAGGAATTTTGAAGGAGATCATTTGACACCAAAATATCATTTAGAAGGTGGTAAGGACTAACCCAAGTAAATTGATTTTGGAGGGCCTCTAAAATTCAACATAAGTGATTATCAAACCACTTTCAACTTGTAGGGTGCCAACTACACCCCTCTCATACTCTAGTGGAAGCTTACTAGCTTATGAATAAACACTCACCTGATCACCATTACCAAATTCCTCCATCAATATCTCACTATGGATAGAGATATTATTATCTTCTTCCTTGGGAGATTCTTAAGTACAACTACCAATAAAGGATTTAATTGACAACTTTTTAGAATCTTTTTCCTTGATTTCCTCTTATTTTTTCTTGGAAGAGCAAGAATCTAAGCTATGACTAGCACTCTTGCAATCGACATAAATAATTGGTCTATTCATGTATTCAATGGATTGAAACCATGATTCCAAATATGAGATTAGCTCAATAGAGTAAGGGAGGTCAGATTTTGGATATACCATAACACACATTCTTGCAAAAATAATATTGATTTCATCCTCTTCATCAAATAAATTAGAACAAGATCTCCCATAGCCTTTCCAATTCCCCTCAAAATATCATCATGCCAAAAGTGGAAGGGAAGCCCTCAAATTTGAACCTAGAGAGAAAGTATTTTAACTTTTTGGGTGCACAGATTGAAATCAGGGTCTCATTTTTAATGAAATAACCCTCTCCTATTAAAAAAATAGGGACAAAATCCCAGGATGTATTTAGAATCCTCTTCACAATGCAACTTAATGATAAATAATCCTTTGGGCATAGCCAAAATTTACAGTAAACCCTGAGGCTTCTATTTAGCAAGAGTCCATATCTAGATGAAGTCCAAGTTTGATTACCCTCATTTGAATTTTACCACTAGGTTCTTTGTTCCCTGACCCATAGTTGCTTGTAAAAGGTCCCTTGGAATGCACATCTTATTTTGGATAGGGGTAAGGTAAAAAAGAACACTTGAATTGCTAATCTCAACACTATTAAATGACACTATAGCATATGAAAGGGCACCAAGATTAAAGGGTTTTTAGAGGGGTTGATGACCCAAAAGAGGGACCTCCCTACTAACTTACCTAGAAATGACCCGTGACCACTTGAAGGATCCATAGAGCCAACAATATCTATTTTTTGACATCTACCTCAACATCTGATATGTCGCCACCCACCTTCTCACACGATTTTCCCACTTTCATTGCCTCAATATTCTTACCACACAACACCTCCACAAATCCACTAACTATCCTTCCCAAACCTATTTTAAAATTATAAGTATGAATTTTTTGATAAAGTTGACATCAAAGAGCTTTTGAATTTTTTATTTGATAGGAAGGGTAAATTTAGGATACATTTTGCATAATTTTTATTCGTTGGATTTTGCATTCAGTCATACAAGGTATTAAAAAATGAGTTATGGATAAAGACCTAATATGTCAACATAAGTCCAATCAAATATGTAATTAAATTCCTTCAATAGTTGAGTGTATTCTCCATGCTCACAAGGAGTCGATGCTTCTCCAAGTTTCAAGATTTTGGGATTATGTTTGGTGCCAATATTGATATCTATTATCTTTTTAATAATGATGTCTAATTCATTATAAAATTAATGAGGGATAGGTAAAAATCCTAAGCTTTTTAAATGTGTTATACTTAGGGATAGCTATTCAATATCAAATGACTATGAGATGGTTATATTAAGAATATGGAAAAAAGATCCTCCACAATAGGAGTTATTTGATCCTCCATAATAGGTGGTAGAGAGAATATTATGTTATATTTTGATGATATGATGTGGTATATATCAATCACAAGATCTAAAATATGTTGAAATGTAAGATAATGGAATTCTAAAATATGACTAAACTATGCTATAAATAGGAAGTGACAAAAATGTTACAATGTAGTATGGATAAAATGGATAATCCATTAAATGATGCTAAAGAACTACATTGTACTTCATCACCAATCTATATGGCAATCTATACACTATATCTAGTACTACCTACTACAATATATAATCACTCATTATGAGGACATTTATTTTGTAATATGGATTCCTTGGCCAACACTCTACCTAGTTGTACAAGGGGACACCTTGCACATTTATAGCTTGCACATTGATACTTGTGCATTTGTTACATTACTTGAAGTAACTACCTAAATTCCCTCTAAAATAATCACCTACTCTAGTTATGTACCCAAGGGGATACATTGGCATGACCCAAAGGATGTAATATACTCTAACACCCCCTATATTATATTATTTGGGTATTGAAGACTTTAGTCTTCAATATGGATCTTTATTCTTCTTATGTTCTTCAGCTTGATCCGGTTCCTCTTCTTCATTTTGTTTAGTCCTCAATTTATTCTTGAATATCATGTGTCATTTCTTCTTGCTCCAATCTACTACCTTTCTGTATACTTGATCAAATGAATTATTAGTATATTTTAATCTTTGTGATTTCAAGATTACAAGTCTCTTGAGCTCTTTCATAGTCATCAAATTCTTGTATAAGAATTTTCCTTTCTCCTTTGTTCCTAGAATCATGTTATCCTTTGATTTTCTATCTAGAAACTTTTGCTTCATCACTTCCATTATTTTATTCTTGTGTATGAATATGGAAGGTAAATTTGGATCACAATTGATCCATTTTCCTTTTTCATTCCTTGTAATTTATATCTCAGAAAATCCATTAGTGTTGTCTTGAACAACAATATCTTGAGTGAACCCAAATAAATCTAGAGCATATTTATTAATAGGTCTTGTAGCTTCTATTTCATACTTGGATTCTACCATCTCTCTACTTTTAGTTCGTTTGGTTATTTAAATGGGGTTTGTAATTTATTCTTTCAAACCACAAATATTTGTGACTTTAAGACAATAATACCATTGTGGATTTCCTGTTGTATGTTTAATTGTTCCTGTATCCTTAATCGATTTGACTTTGAAGTTTCTAATCCTTTGAGGTTGACTTCCTTATGACTCCCTAGTATGAATTATGCTATAGAATGTAGTATTATTTTTTATTACTTAATATTTTAATCAAGTGTTGTGTAGAATACTATATTTCTCTTAAGTAGATTGAGTATATGAACCAATTTTATAAGACCTATTCAAGAATTAGGTTTGTAAAATCCTTATGTCTCCCTAATTATTAGAATAAGCAACAAGTTTGATAAAGTTCTTAGCTAGTGATTAATTCATTTTTTTGAGTTGATTTTATAACGTTTTGTAAAAGTCAATAATCAACTCCTACTTCACCTTATTTCTCCTAATGGTTTATGATCCTATCAATTTGAAGTTATTTATGGTTGGTTTTATTTTATCTCTTTGATATGAGTATGAGACAAGTGTAAGTAAATAATTCCAACTCCTTTAAGTAGATAATGAACTTCTTGTTATATCTCTTTATACTCAATAGTTTAATATTTTTAAATTCCAATAACCAATGGTTGATGTAGTATGCCTTATGACTCCCTAATTTGAAATATTAGAAATTAATGATAATATTTGCAATAATAATGTTCCTAGGTGGAAAATATTATCCCTTCTATGATTTAATTGTAAAATATTATATCTCAACTATAATGAATTGGAAGGGAATGGATTTCTTAGTCTTGCTTAAAAAAAATGATTTTGCATATATCTTTAAATGGAAATGACAATAATAATACTTTAAACCTTATATTACCCTTATTACTCCTTATAAAAGTAAATAAATAGTAATACTTTAATATTCTTGATGAGTGCTTGACTTTGAATACCTTGTAATATGAATGGTTGATAATTAGTTTGAGTTCCCACGGGTCGCTGATGCTGGTTCTCTACATTCACTACAATAATCTTGTATATTCATACCAATTTCCAATTCATTTTTATCTATTTACTTTTATGTGATGAAGGCTTTTGAAGCTAGAGCTGAAATATTTATTAAAAACAACTATAAGATAAATACAATATATTCTAAAATTGTTAATTATTTTATAAATATGTCTAGTGAGATTCCAATATATTTAATTCAAAATATTCATCCACACCTTTCTATATTTCATGTTTTGAACAAATCTATATATACAGGATCCTTTAAACAGTGCTTCATAACACCATAACATAATCATATGGAGTAAACCATGGTGTTTAAGACATTTATTTTGAAATTGACGTGTTTGGATGTTCATTATTGAAAAATTATATATTAGAAGAATTGGTTTGTGATATGATCTTGTTTTCAATCAAATGTTTAAATATATTTAATGCTCTATTTGTAAGAATTTATTATATTATAAAATTATTTTCAACATTTCTAATATATGAGTTTATCTAATACATATCTTCTTCCATGTATATTAAAATCTCAAAGGAATAGCTTTATTTGAATTAATAAATAAAGCAAAACACTATATTGTTTTAAAACTTGTAAAAGCAACACTCTCTTTTTTAAAGGATATATACCTATGCTAAATTACCCCTATCCAACACACATGAAAATAACTATCAGCATGCATATATTTTTATAATGTAGTACATTTCCTTTAATATAAAATACCAAAAGTTACATTGCATCTATATTTTTTAATATATATTTAATGATAGCAATATGTTCCCATAAACTACAAAACTAAATGAATATATCAATTATTTTATATACAATGATGTTTTATAGAAACTATATGAACTATATCACATTTACTTTTAATTTTTCATAATACATTATGAATTTGAGACATAACTTTAATTATTTTAAATTTATTTTATAGAATATAAAATCACACAACATGCTAAGTGAGCTAATATTTATTCTTATTTTTATGGCAAAACTTATATTTTACATTAATTTTTAAGGGGTTGTGTTGTTCCAACATTTCTACTATATGAGTTTATATAATAAATCCATAATTTCATCCATATTAAAATCTCAAAACAATAGCTTCTTAAAAGCTATTTGAATTAATAAATAAAGAAAAATACTATATTGATTTAAAAATTCTAGAATTAACACCTTTTTCTCAAAGGATATATACTTATGCTAAATTACCCCTAGCCAACACACATATGAAAATGAACATACGCATCCATATTTTTTATAATGTTGTACATTTACTTTAATATAAAATACTAAAAGTTACATTGTACCTATATTTTTATAAGATATACATGTTTTATAATAGCAAATATTTTCCCATAAACTACATAACTAAATGATTATATCCATTATTTTTTATATAATGATGTTTTAAAACAAATATATGAACTATATCACAAAAGATAAATCTATTATATTGAATGGTATGTCTTCCCTCTAATTTATTTTTATCCCACATGCTAAAAAACCCTCTAGATCTGCCCAAGGACTCGCAGTAAAATCAGCCTCCCTCCAAATTTTCTATTTGATTGGTTTTATACTTTGAGTGTCCAATTTAGTGTCATGAAGAATAACTATTTGAGGTGCATTGTCTTTTCTCAATGTTTGTACTAGTCTATGCTTGGTCGAGGCATTGATTCCCATGATGTTCCATGAAATAAGCTTCTTTTTTTTTGGGTTTCCCTAGTGGCTTTTTACTACTCCTAGAATAGTTTATGGCAATTGAAAATAATGTTATTTTTATTTATTCCATGTATCTATTTTTCTTTATAAAAAATGATAATTTATGAATCACCCTAAATTAAAAATGATAATTTTCATCCTTGTAATAAGTGTCCTCACCTCTACATAATTCTCATTTGAATTTTTATATGATTAGGATTATATAAGGAGAATTTTCCCTTCATTTTTTTGAGAAAAATGTCTCCAATTTTTCTAGGATTTCTTTTGGATGCATTATCAAAATTAAATTAAAAATATATATTATTTATTGAAATTTTTATGTTACCATAGATCAAAGAAGATCCTTTGTGTCACTTTTGCTATCATAGATAATCCTTTCATTTATATTCAAATCCTATAATCAATATCCTACCACCTCTTTCTCTAAACTTGAGACTTCCCATGATGATTAACAAGTCCAATAATATTCTTTAAGGTAGGTAATAATATGATTTTATATGTGCACATGATTTTAAGTCTTCATTAAAATGGATTTTTAAGATTGTAATAATAAAATATACTACTTTTGTAAAGTACAATTCAATTTTGGTTGATTTTGTATAGTTTTTGTAAAGATCAAAAATCAACTTTTCTAACACCTTATTACTCCTATTGATCTAAGAATTTTTCAATTTTGAAGAGGTTTGAATGTTGGATTTATTTTTTCCCTTTTGAAAAATTTTGAGACAGGAAAATTATAAATTTCCTACCTTAACAAAATATTCTTAATAACCTCTTTTGTAATCCTTAGGATTTTATTCAAGTGTTTCTAATATCCAATAACCTAGTTTGATGTTGTAACCCTTATTATTCCTAAATTTGAAAAATTAGAAAATTAATAATATTTGCAAAATATTAAAGAATTTAATCACAAGTAGAATTCCTTATTTCTCCTAGGTTAAATTGCAAATATTATTTCAATTTAATAATTTATCCCTTATGGTTTTTGCTTTCATTATCTAAGAATTTAACTTAGCTTATAACCCTTATATATTCCTAAAGTGAAAGCAATAATAAATGGATTTTAAACCTTACCTTTGAATGTTATATCACTGTATAATTCGGTTTCGACTGAATATAACAACACTTTAATGTCCTCTTTTGGCACTAGAAACAATGCTTATGCTTTGAAATTCCTTGTATTTAATGCTAGAAAATAGTTGCTACAAATATGAAGAGGTTTGACCTTCAAGACAAAGATATTTTAATGCTCCCTCTTCCTTCCTTCCATGTTGCAATTTGCTATGCTTTGACTGCACTTTTCTATACTTGATTGCTTTGGACTTGAGCACCTTTTTATGGAAGAAACATATTGAACTTTGTAACAAGTGTCAAATCCGTTACGTATGAGCTTTCCACCTTTCTTAACATACCAATTTCCTTATTTAACGTTTCTTGGTCACTTTGCAACATATGAGCACTTGTGTGGGCACTTGTGTGAGGCTTGCAGAAGATAACAAGTATCACCACTTCATTGATATTCCTTGTAACTCTTGTGTAAGGTTTATTGAGCATTGAGAGATAAAATGGCACATTAGAAAGCTTATGACAAGTGGCATCGTTGGTCAAATATATGCCTAATTAACAAAACTGCATTTGTGTGCCCTAGATACAGCCAATATTGAAATGTTGAAGGAAAGAGATGTCCTCCATGCCAATCTCCAAAGAGGGTTGGTTCCCTTACTAATACTAAATTGGTTGAAGACTAGAGATGCAAGAAATAAATTGGAAAATGCAAAATAAAATAAGAAATATGGCCATAGGCCAACTATGTAGGATGGGAATAGAATGATAGAAAAAATCCACACCAAGCAATGAATAGCATGCAATAGATAAAGAAATGACATAATTTACTTAAGACTTCGCACATATAATCCTTCAAATTGACACTCCAACACTCACTCCTCTCATAAGCAATATTCAAATTCAACTTGCAGAATTTAAATTCAACAGCAAAAAAAGAATCTGAGAGTAAAAAATAAATGCGTAAATCAAAAGACAATAATTTACCAAGTAATTTGAAATACAAGAGCTTTGTATGTCTATTATTGTTGGTCAAATATTTGCCTAATCAATAAAACTGTGTTTGTGCATCCTTGATACAACCAAAATTGAAATGCTAGAGGAAAGAGATGTCCTATGTGCCAATATCTAGAGAGGGTTGTTTCCCTTACTAATTCTAAATTGGTTGAATACTAGAGATGCAGGAAAGAAATTGGAAAATGCAGGATGAAATAAGAAATATGGGCACAGGCCGACCGTGTAGGATGGAAATAGACTAAGAGCAAGAATCCACACCAAACAATGAATAGCATGCAATAGATAAAGAAACAACATAATTTAATTAATACTTTCAACATATAATCATTCAAATTGGCACTCTAGCACTCACTCCTCTCATAAGCAATATTCAAATTCAACTTGTAGAATTTAAATTTATTAGAAAATAAAGAATCCAAGAGTAAAAAAGAAATGCATAAATCAAAGATACTAATGCACTAAGTCATTTGTAAATCCAAGAGCTCTGTATGTCTATTACTATAGAGAACTTGAAGATATTTCTCGCAGGATATCTATTTTTCAAAGCCCTTACAATGAAATTTTTCTTAGTATTTATAGAGATGTTGTGGCTGATCCACAACACACCCCAAAATTGGGGACCCACCATTTTTGCATGCTTTCAAAGAAGACCGCAGATGCCCAGATGCTAAAAAATCAAAGGAAGAGCAAAATACAACAATAAAAAGAAAGTGTCACGATATCGTGACGTGTTGCTCTATCATGGCTAAGAAAAATAAAATGTCACGAAATCATGACATGTTGCTTTGTCGCAGCTAAGAAGCTAAAAATTGTTGCGATATCACGACATGTCATGTTTTCACGGCTTAGATCGGCAAAAGACAACAAAAATAAAAGTGTCGCAATATCATGACATGTCGTGAAATCACGGTCAAACCGGTCAAACAGGGCAAGATGTCAAAGTTGTTGTGATATCGTGACATGTCGTGTTTTCGCGGCCCAAAGATGAGATGAAGCGCAAGGAGAAAAAACATCGCGATATTGCGACATGTCGCATTTTTGCGGCATAGATCATGAGGCAGACTTAAAATGAAAATTTGTCGCGATATCGCGATAGGTTTTGTTCTCGAGACTTACAATGAAAGGATGTCATGATTTCATGACATTTTATGTCATCGCAGCCCAAAATAGAAAAGCGTCACGATTTTGTGACAGAAAGCAGCGAGATGGTACAAAATGAAAAAGTGTCACGATTTCGTGATAGAAAGCAATGAGATGGTACGAAATGAAAAAGTGTCACGATTTCATGACAGAAATCAAGAAGATGATGCAAAATGAAAAGGTGTCATGATTTCGTGACATGTCGCGTTTTCGTGGCTAAGTGTAGCAAGACAGCCCGAAGCAGAAAAACGTCATGATTTCGTGACAAGTTGCATTTGCACAACCCAAAATAGAAAAATGTCACGATTTTGCGATAGGTTGCATTTGTGTAGCCTAAAGATAAAAAAATGTCATGATATCACGACATGTCTCATTTTTGCGATGCATGAAGGCGAACAAGGCAGCTGACAGAAAAATGTCGTGATATCGTGACATGTCTCACTTTCGTGATACAAGAAGAATAACAATGCTGCTAACAGAAAAATGTCACGATATCGTGACATATCTCATTTTTGCGATACAAGAAGAATAGGAAAGCTGCATGGTATAAAACGTCGTGATATCACGACAGGCTATCTTTTGTTGTGATTCAAAAGGGCCGTTACAGAATGTGCAGGGAAGTGTTGCATGTGTCACAAAGGTGTAGGGGTTATGATAACGCTTCAGGATTGACGGTTATAGTTTGCAGAGAAGACCGAACGTTTCACAATCGAGCAAAAATCCAGAATAATGAAGGAGCGAGAGACAAAACGAATCGATCTGAAAGATGAAATGAAGCATCACAAGGCGAAGCAGAGAGTCGTAGCAGAAATTTTAAAGGCACAAGCAAAGACAGGCATAGGGGTCAAAAAATGTTGCAAGCAGGGTTGCAGTGTCGAAGGCGAGAAGCCATTTTGGGCCTGCTTTGGAGTGTTTTTCTTCCCCTTTTTCTAGTTTTGAGAAAACTAGAGATTCTGTAAAATGATCAATTTTTAATACAAAAAATTTAGAGAGGTGCATCTTGTGGGAAAGAAAGAAGGAGATTTTCTTTGCATGCTATGAATTTAATGTTTATCCTTTCATCTTCAGATTTTGAATTTATAGATAATGTTGATGCCATTTCTTTGGGTTACATTAGGCGAATATTCGAAATCTGAATTTTATTTTGTCCCTAGGAACCAGCACTTAGCTTATCCGGATTGTGCTCGCTTGCAGGTCCAATAGGTTAGGTTGCATGCACGAAGACCTCACATCTTCGGTTTTGTCGTAATAGTATAGCATCATACTGAATGCATTTTATTTTTAGTTTATGTATTTCATTTTTATTCTTTTTGCATTTTGTGTATTTTCTTTTATTTTCTAGAAGTTTTAACTTTTCAAGGCATTAAAATGAAAATCTACAAGATATAAAAATCTAAGAAACAATGAACAATCACTAAAGTTTTCATGATGAAATAAAGCGACATTGCCCCTTTTTTACAGTTACTTGCAATCGCTAAGGTGTTCCAAGCATTTAAATTGAATATCTTTCTTGAATATTACTAATACACAGTTTGCAAATGCTAACATAGCAGAGACCTTGGAGAAGTTACTTGTTTAATTTATTTGCAAGAGGGGATTTGGAACCCAAATATTATTGGAGAGTGTGTTTTCACAATCGGGTGAAAATACCACTCAACAGATTGGCGCTAGAAGGAGGGCTGAATGGGTTTATTTTAGTGTGATTTAAATGCTATAAGGATTCAAATTTTTGTATATTTCATGCCCTATTGATTGTTATATTTAGTCCTCTAACACTCAGCAGATTGTTAAAAGGATGGCCGAATTGGTTTACTTTATTCTATTTTAAGCAATTCAGGTATATTGTTCTAACGCTTTTTGATTGCTCATGCAGAAAATAATGTGATTTGATTTAATTTTGAAAATTTTGGTCTCGACTAACGAAGTGTTGTTTCCATGCAATTACTTTTCATTTGATTGTAATGAATACACCTCTTGGTTGATGCTAACTTGATTTGTTATACATTGCAGGTTGGATATTTGCTAGTCATTTCACGCTGATGTGCCATGATTCCTTCTGTCATTTTTGACTAACAGATTTGGTTCTAAAGTTACATTTTGAGTTTCACTAATGGCAACACTTGAGGAGCAAATTGTATCCCTAAGAGCTGAAATAGCATCTCTAAGAGAAAGAATGGTATCAACGATGGAGGATCATTATAAGGGTTTGTCTACACATGTGACACCCTATCAAATTCCTAAATTGTTATTGGAGTTTCTACGATGTTTTAATCAAGAGGTGCCATTAGGATACTTGCAAAAACTGCATGTCTACAAGGATACATTATGTAAATTTTAGATTTTCTATGAGGAGGTGGCTTGTAAGTTATTTGCATACATTTTGGATGATAAACCATTCTTTTGGTATAGCCAACTACCCGTGGAGGTTAGGACTTCTTGGACACGGCTAGAAGCAGCCTATATTTATCATTTTGATAATCAGGTTGACTTAGAAATGTTGAAAAATTAGTTTACCTCCATATGTAAGGAGCCTAATGAATCCTTGAGTCAATTCAATGGAAGATTTCGTGAGTTGCACTTCCAAATGTGGGAAATTTTTAACACATTAGAAGAGGAAGCCATGGAAGTATACCTGGGAGCCATACACCCCACACTTGCTTCACTCATTGAGGAAAAAATGGGTGGCTTGTCTCTAGAGAAAATCTATGAGATCCTAGAAGAGGTAGTACAACAAGGTCTTGAAGAAGAAAAGGCACAACAGGTTCACATGAGAGATTGTCCTTCTAAAGATATTGATGCCAACCTACACCAACCATCAAATATAACACCCTCCACTCCAATGATTTCTAAGGTATATGATCAAGGGGATGAATTTGAATATCCAAGTGTTGCAACCACCTTAGATGTAGTCCAAGGGGAGGTGCATAGTGCTAAACCAACATCCGCTAGTGAAGGTTATGCAGAAATGATCTCATTCATAGAGATGCATGATTATTCGGATAAAGGGGTCCCAAATTCAACAATGTTTGAAATATGTGATAGGACGGAACCTACCATAGAATTAAATGAAGTGGTTGAAAGTGAAATTGGAAGAAAACCAATAAATGAATTTGAAGACATGATAGAGTTTCACCACTTGTTCTTGGAAGATACTATTGATGAGATGTGTAAAATTAACGATCAAGAAATTCTTCACCCTCCAAATTATGATAAAATTGAATCATGGGTTACTAATTTGGACGATGATAGCCTTATAAATTTAAATTCAAGAAATAACCCACTTTTGGGAATAATTGAACCATCTAAGGAAGGTGAAGATGAATTTGATGAGAAACAGATTGATGAATTGGAATATGTTGAAGAAGTAGTTGAACGTCACCACTTGATTTTGAAAGATGATTATTATGATGCTTGGAAGAAGTGGGAAGACTACACTCACTCCAAAATTGCTAACGAAACTTGTGTGCCAATTGATATACAGGACAACATACTCTCCTACTCGAAGGAAGATATTACAACTCCTGTACAATTTGAGGATGTTTTGGAAGAGGGTTTCAAATCTCATCAAATTTTGGAAGATTATAATGATCCTATTGCCAAGGACAAAGAAGAAAAATAATTTATGAATGAATCAAAAGATCATGCCATAAACATCATGGAATTTTATTCCATGGATCTGGATGACGATTTTTACAATGGTTGGGGGAGATATGATGATGCATTCTTTGCTCACACCCCTGTAGATGAAACCCATATTGCACTGGATATACAAGATATTGAAACTTCTTCCTCACATGAAGAGATACCATGGATAGTGAACAAATAATTAGAATCAAATGACAAAGAGATTGATCAATTGGAAGCAACTCGAATAAGTGATCATCAAAACAGATTACTTGACATATACTTTGACCAAAAACATTTGAGGGTTGAAAAGGAGGGCCATGTTTTCAACTGGGTGCATGACCATATTTTGAATTTGAATTATGTTTATGATGAAATGTCATTAAATGTGAATGAAAAACAAGGTATAATTTTCAATCACACCTTTGATAA
Organism: Wollemia nobilis; assembly: GCA_028583015.1. Taxonomy (NCBI): domain Eukaryota; kingdom Viridiplantae; phylum Streptophyta; class Pinopsida; order Araucariales; family Araucariaceae; genus Wollemia; species Wollemia nobilis. The sequence continues at coordinate 2,043,381 of JAQPPZ010002550.1, forward strand.
CATTGTTTTAATGAATGAAAAAGAAGTTGATGCACTTGAACTGTTAAATCAAATTCATCAACAATTACTAATTGAATCTAGGATAAAAACTTTTAATGATCCTAATTTAGTAAATATCCTAGATGCTTGTAAATTGTTGCACAAATTTGATTGGCCTACAAATTTGGAAAATGATTTGGTTTTAAAATTTTTAGAAATAGGCTCTTGCTTACAAAGTCTCATTTTGGATAAAGAGAGCCTAGTTCTAAATCATGAATGGAATTATAAGATTTATACTTTAAAGAATAGACAAGATGAAATTGAATATCATTTATTGTCTAATCATTTTAGTAACTTGATGCTCACCTATGAGAGTACTAATGGAACTAAATTTAATTAGTGGGATGAGAGAGGAAATTTGAAGTGGGTTGCATTGTTTGGTCTAGTCTTGTTTTTGTTGGATTCCCACAACATTTTGCATGCGTATCACGTTATATTTTTGTTGAAGTGTTCTAATCATGTTTGGGATCCGGGAAAGTGATAGTCCAAGCTTTGCATCATCTTGTATTATATTGTACATTTGTATATAGGTTTTGATTTTTGGTTTTGGTTTGTGTTTTCAAATTTTCTTTTTTGGATTGCATTTTGGTTTTGGATTGAATAAGTTTTGATTTAAAGTTATGTGTTGGTCCTATGGACATGTTTGGTTTGTAAAAATGAAAAAAAAAAAATTGAGATGTCAACTTATGCCTAAAATAAGAAGAATATGAAACATTGGAATTGTATTGCAGAAAGCTCCACAAGTAACACAAAAACATTAAATAATATCGTTTGAAACTTGTGATGCATGAAGTTGTCAGTTTTACAAATTATGGCAACATAGGTGGTATACTCCATCCACAATTCAGAAAAGCAATGCATTCATATTACATTCCATTTTGCATGTATATTCCATCTTAGTTGCATATCCATTTCCAATACAATCATTGAAAAATGTCAAATCCTCTTACGGTTATGCTATAACATAAATAAGAAAAAAATCCTAAGGTTGGGAACTGAGGCCCGAGATATCTAGAACCAATCACATTTTATACACATTAAAAAGGATCTTGAGAAAAATGATCAAAACCTTGCTTGGAAGAAAAGGTTAGGCAAAAGAAGTATTTCATGTCTATCCTATTATGCAACATGATCCTTAAAACAGTGGTTTTTACCACTTCCATAAAGCTTAAAGCCTAAAATCAGAATAGTAAGGATAGGGTTAAATCTTCATAAAACTTAGGTTGAGGATCCAACTCCCCAAAGCTCTGATTTGACCTACATGGAGTAGTAAGGATAGGGCATAATTCTCATCTCGCCTAGGTTGAGAATCTAATTCCCCAAAGCTCCTATGTCTCATTTCATCATAAATATTGGATTGGAAGGATCGTACTACATGTCCTCTACAAAGGATGGGTAGTCATCCCCAAGGTCTAAGAAATAAAAACTAAATATTTCCCATTTCATATTTATATTGGATTGGAAGGATCGTACTACATGTCCTCTGCAAAGGATGGGTAGTCATCCCCAAGGTCCAAGAAGTAAAAAATTAATATTTCCCATTTCATCTTAATATTGGATTGGAAGGATCATATTACATGTCCCTCGCAAGGATGGGTAGTCATCCCAAAGGTCCAAGAAAAAAAAATAGAGAATGAATGAAGCCAAATCATGGATTATGAGGTTAAGTATGCCCATGCGTGGCAACATGTCTTGTCTAAAAATAGACCACTAATTGTTCAAACGGATAGACTAGCCCGACCATTTCATCTATAACTGGTTAAATTATTTTGTTCAAAGTGAGGTAATGAATTCTAGATCAGAGTAGTAAGGATAGGGTTAAGCTCCCATATCGCTTAGGTTGGGAGTCCGATTCCCCAAAGCTCTGATTTCACTTTCACTTGCACATGGGTTCAAGATAGTAGTGACTCATAACCAACTTTGGGATCTAATAAATCAATTCATTATACATATAGTTGATCCTAAGAGGGTTTGATAATTTTAAATATTTGTATATGATATTAGAAGGCTTAAAGCTTTTATAAAGCAGGTAGTTATATCTCTAGACCATTAATTAGGCTATGCAAATCATTCACAACCTTACATATGCATTCATGTAAAACTGACAATGGAATGTGGATCAATTTCAAATGATAAAGAATGGAACACACTGCACACACCGAGCTGATACTTAATGATTCTAATGTTTCATATATTTCTAATCTATCGGAATTTTTTTATGTTTTTATGTGCTAACGCCTGTGTTTAAGTTTGAATGTTTCCAGGTTAGGTTCTCATCGAAATGCTCAAGAGCATTTCCCAGCAGAGTTGCCATTTATTGTGGCTGATCCACAACACACCCCAAAATTGGGGACCCACCCTTTTTGCATGCTTTCAAAGAAGACCGCAGTGGCCCAAATGCTAAAAAATCAAAGGAAGAGAAAAATACAACAATAAAAAGAAAGTGTCGCGATATCGCGACGTGTTGCTCTGTCGTGACTAAGAAAAAGAAAATGTCACAAAATCGCGACATGTTGCTCTGTCGCAGCTAAGAAGCTAAAAATTGTCGCAATATCATGACATGTCGCGTTTCTGCGGCTTAGTTCGACAAAAGATAGCAAAAATAAAAGTGTCACGATATCACGACATGTTGTGAAATCATGGTCAAACCGGTCAAACAAGGTAAGATGTCAAAGTTGTCACAATATCATGACATGTCGTGTTTTCGTGGCCCGAAGACGAGATGAAGCGCAAGGAGAAAAAATGTCACGATATCATGACATGTCACATTTTCATGGCATAGATCATGAGGCAGACTTAAAATGAAAAGGTGTCGCGATATCGTGATAGGTTTTGTTCTCGGGACTTAAAATGAAAGGATGTCACGATTTCGTGACATGTTATGTCATCGCAGCTCGAAAGAGAAAAGCGTCGTGATTTCATGACATGTTATGTCATCGCAGCTCGAAAGAGAAAAGCATCGTGATTTCGTGATAGAAAGCAGCGAGATGGTACGAAATGAAAAAGTGTCACGATTTCACGACAGAAAGCAGCGAGATGGTATGAAATGAAAAAGTGTCATGATTTTGTGATAGAAATCAAGAAGATGATGCAAAATGAAAAGGTGTCACAATTTTGTGACATGTCGTGTTTTCACGGCTAAGTGCAACGAGACAACCCGAAGCAAAAAAATGTCACGATTTCATGACAAGTTGCATCTGCACAGCTCGAAATAGAAAAACATCGCGATTTCGCAACAGGTTGCATTTGCACGGCCCGGAGACAAAAAAATGTCACGATATCATGACATGTCTCATTTTTGCGGTGCATGAAGGCGAACAAGGCTACTGACAAAAAAATGTCACGATATCATGACATGTCTCATTTTCATGGTACAAGAAGAATAACAAGGCTGCTAACAAAAAAATGTCACGATATCGCGACATGTCTCATTTTCGTGGTACAAGAAGAATAACAAAGCTGCATGGTATAAAACGTCGTGATATCATGATAGGCTGTCTTTTGTTGTGATTCAAAAGGGCCATTACAAAATGTGCAGGGAAGTTTTGCACGTGTCACAGAGGCGTAGGGGTTATGATAATGCTTTAGGATCGATGGTTATAGTTTGTATAGAAGACCAAACATTTCATGATCGAGCAGAAAGCCAAAATAATGGAGCGGGAGACAAAATGAATCGATCTGGAAGATGAAACAAAGCATCACAAGGCGAAGCAGAGTCATAGCAGAAATTTTAAAGGCACAAGTGAAGACAGGCATAGGGTTCAAAAACCGCTACAAGCAAGGTTGCAGTGCCGAAGGCGAGAAGCCATTCTGGGCCTGCTTTGGAGTGTTTTTCTTCCCCTTTTTCTGGTTTTGAGAAAACTAGAGATTCTGTTATTGTAAAATGATCAATTTTTAATACAAAAAATTCAAAGAGATGCATCTTGTGGGCAAGAAAGAAGGAGATTTTCTTTGCATGCTATGAATTTAATGTTTATCCTTTCATCTTCAGATTTCGAATTTATAGATAATGTTGATGCCATTTCTTTGGGTTACATTAGGCGAATATTCGAAATCTGAATTTTATTTCTCCCTAGGAACCAACACTTAGCTTATCTATATTGTGCTCATTTGTAGGTCCAATAGGTTAGGTTGCATGCACGAAGACCTCACATCTTCGGTTTTTTCGTAATAGGATAGCATCATACTGAATGCAATTTATTTTCAGTTTCTGTATTTCATTTTTATTCTTTCTGCATTTTGTTTATTTTCTTTTATTTTCCAAAAGTTTTAAATTTTCAAGGCATTAAAATGAAAATCTACAAAATATAAAAATCTAAGAAACAATGAACAATCTCTAAAGTTTTCATGATGAAATAAACCGACATTGCCCCTTGTTTACAGTTACTTGCAATCGCTAAGGTGTTCCAAGCATTTAAATTGAATATCTTTCTTGAAGATTACTAATACACAGTTTGCAAATGCTAACATAGTGGAGACCTTGGAGAAGTTACTTGTTTAATTTCTTTGCAAGAGGGGATTTGGAACCCAAATCTTATTGGAGAGTGTGTTTTCACAATTGGGTGAAAATACCACTTAACAAGAGGTTTGCGCCTCTTTCATTGAATACATGAAAGGGCCCAATGTCCATAGATCAGAGACATAATGAGTCATTATTTCTTGGAAATATTATTCTAACAATCACGTTTCAGAAATTATTTGGAGTGACGAGGCATTTTGATCACCACAACATTAAATTTTGTTCAACTTCATTTTCTTGAAAATCAAACATATTCTTCAATAATTTACTCCTCATTAAATTTGCTTTGCAGAGGAAGTAAAACCTTCAATAAGATGTTCTTTAAAATAACATAAATGCTTTCCACTTCACCACCAATATTAAATTGCAACAATAATTCAAGGTATAACTTCGACCTAAAAATTAAACTTTAATATTGCCCAATATGATGGCAATCAATGATCAAATCCCGCATCATTTAATTTGGAATATGTTTTTTGGTTAATTTATCTTCGGGAATCACAAAAAATGAACTCATTCGCTTTTGCCATGACAATGCTTTTATCAAGAAAAATATTTCAAAATCCTCTTCACCTGAACTTCAAGAATTTTAATAAAATTCGTTCCCCAAAAAATAGATAAACGTGATTGCCTTTTGAAACAAATTCGTCCCTTTCGTTTAAACTTCATAAACACTCACCCAAAACAAGGGTGAAACACATCTCCGTTGAAGTGCAAAGGTAAATCCAATTTTAATTTTCTTTGCTACTATTACAATTTTGTTCGCCCCCCAAGGCAGGAAAACAAGCTTATCGCCCAAATTTTGAGGTGACGATGACGTACATCTTGAAATCATGTTCACCCAAATGAATGGTAAACACGACATTCATCCCTTTCACGAGGTGAACACGATTGCATCTCTTTAATATTCAACACTCGACTTCCCTTGTGATGTTTACCCTTCCAATGGGGCAACCATGATTATGTTCTAACACACAATCAAATTTTATCATTTTTCTTCTTTCTTTACTGTTGCTTTGCTTCTGCGGTGGCTTCTTGCAGTAGCTTATTGGGTGAAGTCATTTTACTTCAAATTTGAATTTCTTCTATGATTCAATCAAATTATTTTGAAGTTGATTTCCAAGCCGTGATTGGGGTTAGAGTGTTTATTTTGCAAATGAAAAATTACATAAAAAACTAAAATGACTGCAATGTTTGTTTTTAAGAAATATGCTGCATCATGATTTTTTACATTACAATTAGCAATTTATTTAAAATCAATGTGGCATAGTGTAAAACTTCCAACATTTCTAGCAGCTCTCAGGGTATCCAACTTGCATGGATGCAAGCGATCCTAGGCCTTAATCCATTTGGTGATATTGAGTCTTCTTCCAAGCCTCCTTGGCTGGTGCATTTTATGTAGAATCCTTCTGGTATTCTTCCTCTTTAGCTTTCTTAGCGGCTTTTGCTTATGCTGCTACTTGGAGTACTTCTCGTTTCTATTCTTTATTTGATTTTGCGACTGCTTCTTTTGTCATTGTTGTTTTTTCAGCTTGTTCTTCTAGGCTCTCAAAAGTGAGCTCATAAATTTCAACTATGTCTTTTCATGCCTTTGTGGTGAACAAGGAAGGAGTACTCAGGGATTCATAAAAAAAGCAAAAATTTTGAATTTCCTCCAAACTCAGGTGCCTAGCTCGTTGGGCTAACTCAAACAATGAAAGCTCCATATGAGTGTACTTCTGCATGAATGACAACAATTGAACATTCATGATAGGCTCCTACCAAGCATCAATCTCAAAAGTATCTTCAACAAACTGCTTCCACGTAGCCTCCAATTGTGCTTGTGGAAAAGTTTCATCGCACTCATCGATAAATTATGGAAAACCCATGTCATGTAGAGCACTAAGATGAGTCATCGAAATAGTGTCACTCTATGGAACTTAGAAATTTTTGACCTTATCATATTAAATCTATCTACTAAAAATAGTTGTGCAACATGACTTTTGCAGCTGACTAGGAATGGTCCATATCGCTCAAGGGTTTCACATACATAGTGGAATTTGCCAAGGCCTGTATTTTATCTACCATCTCCATATAAGGTGATAGTAACTCTTCAATATTGTCAATTATATGCTATAATATTTGAATCTAAATGTGAGACACCCATAAGTAATGTAGAACTCAAAATACTTCTGGAGCCAATTTTTCATAGTTTTGTGTAGAGCGAAGACGGGCTTCTTTGATGTTATCTCAGGAAAAACCCACAGCTTGAGCATCTTTCTCAGCTAATTGAGTTTAAACAACTTCTAGCTTTAGGTGAAGGTTGTTCATCTCAATCCGGGTTGCATCTCTTTGTTTCAGATGAAATCCTACTTGTCATCGTAAGTGCTCATTTTCGATAGCAGTTCTTTCCTCCTGTGCTCTAATTTTAGCCAAGGTAGTCTCGAGTTCAATGATCTTGTCAACCTGATTAAAATACTTCTATTTATAGTGCTCACCATGAAGGTAAACTGAAATCATGTCCACTTGTATGTTGCCCATATTTTCTATAGGATCAATCCTTGTGAGGTCTTCTGTTATGGTCTCAAAAATAAGATCGCCTAGCAACAATTCTCCTTGAGGCTTCTGAACCAATGAAGTGATTTTTTGTAATGAGCCTCCATTGCAACAGGGTCAAAAGCAACTTTCTTAAGAGGACATGCTGGTGCGAGATCCTCTTTGCACCACTTTTTTTTCAACCACTATGATGATCTCAAGTGATCCCTATTGATATTTTCTACATCATACTTCTTGGACGTCACCTAAACGTCGAGCAAAGCTTGTGATTCTACAAATAGAGTGAAGGAAATGAAGGCATTAGAGCAGGTAGGCTATGAAATGGATGTAAAAGTTAAAATTAGAGGAATGGAAATAGTGGGATGGATGGGTGGATCGGTTTTAACTGTAGTTATGCTTACTATGGGAGGAGCTTGTGTACTTAAAATTTCAGTGGAAATGGTAGTGATAATAGATGTGGAAGGGTGCGAAAATGGGTTCGGCCTCGACGTATATGATCTAAAAGAAATGGAGGATGAAGAAAATGGAATAGAATGAGAAATAGTAACTTTAGGAATAAAAGGAGAAGGAAATATAACAGATACATAGGGCATACCAAAAGGTGGGGAAATGGACACAAAAATTGGTGGTAGTGAATTGAAAGAAGTCACTACATGCTCCAATAAAGAAGAAGAAGAAGAAGGAAGGGAAGACATACCTTCGAGCGTGATCATCATGTGATGTGAATATGGAGGTGGTTGTAATGTTTCCCATTGCTCCTTGACTACCTCTTAAACATTTACTTGGATCTCCATGACCTCATCTTGTGGTGGTTATGATAGCTAATATTCCTCCTAGCATTGAACCATTAGAAATATTTGCACAGCCATGGTTGGAGCCTTTGTCATCATGAGAGGAGAGACAACTACAGTAGAGACAACTAAAGTTGTGGTAACCACAGTAACTAAAACATCGACGAAAGAAATGATAATAGCACCAGTACTTGGTTTATTTTTTGCCTTGGGAAATGGTGACACCTTTTGCACATCTTGCTTCTTTGAGATGGATTCTTCTAAAAATTTATATCTTTTTTACAGTGATATTCACTTAAGCACATATTGTTGCTCTTCCTCCTCAAGATTCTCCTCCACAACCAAAGGATGTTGTTCCTCAGACTTGCTTTCACCACTATCAAACTGTTGAAAACTATGCGGTAAAATGCTAGCAAAAGCTACTGGTTGATAAGAATTAACATATTCATCATAAAACTTTGTAAATGCCTCATCCAGTTTGAGCCCATAAGGAGTCATTAGCTTTCCTCGATGAACCCACATTATCCACCAATTCATTATCTTTTATCTGGACCATTCAGGCTCATTGGCTTTAACTTGGCTAAACAAATCCTGGCAGATGAACTTGATATCTATACTCTACTTCTTTATCATAGCAGTCATGCCAAGGGGGAAGTGTAGCCATTTCCTCAATATGCAAATTCATATCGGGCCCATTGAAATTATTTTTGTTCTACTCAATATCAGGTCAAGGACAACAATGCAATGATTTGAACTTGACAATTTCCTTAAACCTCCCCAATGGGTCATACCTCCAATGATGTGGCAGTTCTATCAATCCTAGATCTTGCAAGGCAATAGTGAGAAGTTGATTCTATCTGATTTGGCCTACTACTATACCACCAAACTTGAATGACATATTGCATGTTGTCTTTTTTCCATAACCAGCTCCATATATATCATTTACGTAATCTGACTAGTTCACTACCTCCATAGCAAAAACATGCTTTGTAGCGAAGTATGGCAACAAAAATGGCTCACCTATGAAACCAAAAACTTGTACAACTACACCCTGGGTAAGCAAAAAAATATCACCATTTTCGTGAGTGACCAATATATCTCTCAACTCTCGTGGTACTCTTTCACATGTACCACATAACAGTTCTATTGCCAGCCCCAAAACCAACTGCTGAAACTGTAGAAAGACTCCCTTCTTGATAAAACTAAAGTCCACATATATATTGGAAAAGGTTGATCATTTTCATCTATTTGTGTAACTGCAATAAAATAAAAACATTGTTGTAATTGAAAGAAGAAAAACCATACCAGGAATGAACTGTGCTTGAAGGATTTCGCTTTTTGAGGCTATAATTTCTCCAAATGAGAATTCATCCTCCGTGATATGGAATCAGCCCAATCGAAAAATATTGAATTTGTGTCCTCTATCATAACTAATGGGGAATAAAAATCTACTCGACCAATACATTGCACTAAAGTTGCCTGCCACTTGTGCACAATATTATCAGAAGGAAAACCTGTGACCCATGCTAGCATTGAATAAATATGCAATATTTTAAAGTCCTTAATCAATTTAGGTGGGTTGGGAAGTTGCCCCATCAGTGGTTCTTTTATGAGCTGAGTCTCTATGAATTTACGAATTGTTAAAGTAGAGACGTATCTATCTTCCTGTTCATTGGTGTGCAACTTCTTATGAATCCCATAGGCAGGTGGTTGCAATCCACACGCGAATGCTTCTCGGATCTTATCTAGGGTAATAGTGAATAGAATATCCCTCTTCACATTCCTTACTACCCTGGTGAATGGGTCATAGAATTTGACAATAAGCTAACTAGCTCGAGATAAGAATGTATAAGTGGGCACAGGTACTAGAAAAGTTGTGAATGGTATGGCACTGTTAGCCACCTTTCTGATGTAACCCCCTGATTAACTGCAAGTTCAATGTCTTATCGTAGTCTCTCCACTCATTTATGGGTTATTATGCAATCACCAATTTCGGCCATCATGTCATCATAGGGGTCCAGGTCAACATAGTAATTTTTTAGGCCCTTTTTAGACCTTGTACCCCGTATTTTCTCTTTGACTTCTTGGGATCTATACAGGGAATCTTTACTATGTCTTCCCATTTTCTCCTTGGAAAATTTACTGAGCACTTTTCGTACACTTCTGCACTAACAATTCGACACACACAACCATAGAAAAAATTTAAATAAAATTTTAACTGCAAGCTTTACCTTGCTTGCTTATATAGAGCCCTTTTCCAACTGTTGTAATAAAGGTTGAGTGCCTTAAAAAAATGTGAGCCTTGATGCACTTGCCTAGCACTATTCCCAATGTATCTCAACATATCCTCTGATTCGCTACCAAATTCACCTTGGGAAAAGCATATTTCTTTGTCGCATAACTATGTAGTAAACCGTGCCCTAGCTGTAGAATATTGCTTTGGAAAAATAAATTGGTCACTTGAACCAATTAAAATTTAAATGCTTATTTTGCTATTTCGAGAAGAAAAACTTCCGCCAGCCTGCATGTTTTCAAATAATTGCCATGTCTTATTGGAAGCAATATATTCGCACTGAATCTCTGAGATCAAAGGGGACATTTACTGAAATCCACTTCTTCTTTCTCCTTCGAGGCATTTTTAATCTGCTTGATGATTTGGGGCGAAAGCTCTCTTTTATAAATTTTGTTCCTTTCCTTTACTTTTTCCTTTAGAAAATCAGATTTTCTAAAAAAACTCGCCTATTTTTTTTAGAAGAACAACTTTATATTTTTTGGGCGCCTTCAAAAAAATGTTGAATGCATTATATCGCTTTTTAAAAAATCCAAAACGTATTTTTTTATTTTTCTTCTTATTAGAAATATTTATTTATTATTATTTAAAAAATATATATATATATATATATATTATTTTTTCCTTTTAATTTTACTATGACCGCCCCTAAGGTGGGTGAACAGGACATTGGGCCAACCCTTAGGGCGATCATGCCCTTTAGTTTTTTTTTTCTTTTATTTATTTGTTCTTTTTTTAATTAAGTTTTTATTTATTTATTTATTTATTTTTTAAGAAAATTTTAATAATTTTTAATAAGGGATCGCCCAAGCTTTGGGCGACCCCCTTATTCATGCTAGGGCGATCCTCTTATTATTGGTGGGATCGCCCAAGGTTTGGGCGATCCTTCTATTATTGGTGGGATTGCCCAAACAAAGGATGAACCTTTTATTACTTCTATCATGATTTTTTCATTCTTTCTTTCTTTAATTTTAATTTTGTTAAAAAAAAATTGTTGTTAAAGTTTTCCTTTTTAATTTTTTAAATTGTGGTTGTCCCCAAAGGGGGGGTGAACGTAATGTTAGCCCACTCTATGAGCGACCACATTAGTGTTTATGTGGTATGGTCATCCCCAAAGGGGGTGAACGTAATGTTAGCCCATCCTATGGGCGATCCCCATGATATTTGGTGTGGGCCAACATTACGTTCACCCACCCTTTGGGCAAAAATTAAGTTTTTTTTCTTTTTCATTTGTTGATGTGTTTTTTTTTAATTAATTCAATTTTTTTTATAAGTTTTCCTTTTAATTGTTTTAAACTTAGGATCGCCTGTCAAGGTGGGCGAACAAGATGTTCTCCTAACCTTCGCGCGATCAATTTTTTTTTTTTAAGTTTTCTTTTGTTTGTTTTCCTATGTACATAAATTTTATTTATGAACATGTTCTCCTAACAAGAGGACAAAAACGGGACGAACGTAAGGACTTAATTTTTTTCTTTTTACCTATATATATATTGTTTTTGCAAAACGTGAAAGTAATTAGGAAAATGAATATATACATATTTTACAAAAGTACCTTATCAAGATGTTGTTACTGAATATAAGCCTTCAAATGAAGGTCATTCACTAGAATTGGAAGATCCCAACCTTCCATTTATTGAAGATGATAGGCATTAGCCGAGTTCACAACAGATGTTTAGAAAGGACCCTCCCAAATAGTGTCAAATTTGTGATGCTCTTCGGGCTTGGCCTTCTTTGCATTCCACTTGAGAACCAAATCTCCTACTTGAAAAATGTGTTTGGTTGTCTTCTTCCTAAACCACTTCTGCATTTCCTTGTTATGTTCGACAAACACCTGGTAAGACTTTTCTCTATCCTCTTCCAACTGGATTAACTGTGTCAATCATGTGCTCATAGGATCAAACTCCTCATCTTCCTCCTAAAACAATTGTAATGTATGAAATACCGGAATATCAATGTGAGGAGGAAGAATTGCTTCCTTACAATACACCAATGCATACGAAGAATTTTTTGACAAAAATGTGATTTGCCCAAAGTGCCTGGTTCAATAGCAAATGCCAGCTTCTCTTGTTGTTTCCCAGTGTCCTTTTCAAAATTCCCAGCAAATTCTTATTGGTGGATTTGGCCAAACCATTCCCTTGAGGGTAATAATTGGACAAAGTCTTGAGATAAATCCCATATTTGCTAGCGAAATCCATGATCTTGGCCCAAATAAATGGAGTTCTATTATCGGTTATAATTGAGTCCGAAACACCAAAGTGAGTGATGATTCCCTCTAGGAAAGAGATGGCAGTTGGTTTATTTTTTTAGTAGGAATGACCTCCACCCATCGAGTGAAATAATTAGTTGTTGTCAAGATGTACTTATGATCTACAAAAGAATGTGGGTCAATAAGTCTCACAAAGTCAAAACCCCACTGTTTAAAAGGTGCGTCTACTTGAATTGGGCAAAGAGGTAATGCCCCCTTCCTAATTTTTCCAACATATTGTTGACAACTATCATAGTGCGTACTTACTTTGTGGGCATTAGCAAACAAAATGGGCCAAAAATAGCTTGCTTGGATGTTTTTAAGACCATGGTACTTTCTGCATAATGACCACCCTATAGTCCCAAATGAAATTCTTCTAATATTTTTTCTTTTTCGGAGTCCCTTACACACCTAAGAAGAACCCCATCAATGTTTTTTGTGAAATAACCCATTGGGCAACAAAACATATTTGAGAGCTTGCAACCTGAATCTTTGACATCGCGAAGCATCAAGGCAAGATGGACATTTTCCTGAGGTAAAATAATCAATTATCTCTTCGGTCCAATCACAATCGTTATCAGTATGATTTGTGTAAATGCTTTCACCCATACTATCCTCATGCACCATATCCAATGATTCAAAGACCACACTTTTGGATAGGTCCTAAAATAAGGCTCTCCCATGAACTAGCTTCATTGGTCGAATATCCACATCATATTCTTGAATTTTTGAGACCCAACATGCTCTCTTGTCTCCTGATTCTCCTTGGATAATAAAGTTTTGTACATCGAGGTGTATAAAATGCACAACCATTTTTCTCAGAGAAACAAAGTGCTAGAATTTCTTGAATTATTTCATCACCACGTATACTTGTTTCTCAATAAAATTATATTTCTCCTGATGAGGAGCAATGACTTGACTTAGAAACGCAATTGGCTTCTCATTTCCATCCTCTCATTGTTGTGTCAAAATTGCAGCATAACTCTCTTGTTTCTCTACCACATAGAGAATGGAATCTTTAGAATAATCAATATTAACCAATACCAGAGCCTGAGTAATCATATCCTTGATTTCCTTGAAAGTGTGTCTTCTTATCTCAGTCCATTTAAACTCAACATATTTCTTCAAAAGCTTAGTCATGGGTTTCACCACCTGAGCAAAGTCAGTAATGAACTTACAGATGAAATTAATTTAGCCAAAGGACTGCAAATATTTTTTTTTTCACAGGAAATGGTAACTTAATTAGAGCTTTAGCTCTTGCAGGATCAATTTCTAATCCTTCTAGTGAGATCACATGGTCCAACAACTTCCCTTATTTGACAACAAAGATTGACTTCTTTGGATTAATCAAGATCCTAAACTCATGGAACTTCTCGAACACCTGACTTAAATGAGCAATATGGTCTTCTATGTGATGTGAAAATACAGTCATACCATCAAGATATATCACAATAATCCTATTCAATAACTCATCGAAAGTGATGTCCATGGCCCTGTGAAAAGTGGCACTGACATTTGAAAGTCCAAAGGGCATTCGCTAGTAGGTAAATGTGCCTCACTTGCTGGTGAATGCTATTTTATATTGATACTCATATTTCACCCACATTTGATTATAACCAGATAAACCGTCTAACAATGAGAATGTCTACGCACTGGCTACCACATAAAGGATTTGATAAATTGGAGGCAGAGGATAATGATCTTTAAGTGATGTTTGGTTCAAGTTGCGAAAATCAATGCACAACTGAATATATTCATTATTCTTCCGCATTGGAACCAAATTCGCCATCCATGTCGAGTGCTTGATTGGATATATTATCTTTACCTTCAACATCTTCAACAACTCTGTTTTCATGAGGACTTCAATCTTGGGATTGATAGGGCGCTGCTTATGTCGAAAAGCTTTTACCCCTTCTTGTAGTTCTATAGTATGCTACATCACATTCTTATTGTAATCCTTCAATTTGTGGTAGCTCCAAGAAACAATGTCGGGGTATTCATAGCACAAGTTTTTAATAACTTCCAATTCATTCGGTACACAATCGGTTCCAATTTTGATAGCCTTTTCAATTTCCAACTGTAATTCCTTGTATTCGCTAGCGTCCACCTTAATCCTGTGTTTTTTAGCCTCATCATTCTAGTCAAACAGACTTTCAAGTGTAATCAGTCCCCTAGGGACGTGATTATTTTTTAGCTAAATCATCCCTTCTCTCTCTTCTTTGGCAAGAACTCTATCATCAGTGCTTGTAGTTTCTTTAAGTAAGAAGTTAACTATATGCTCATCATCCTCAAACACTTGCCAATAGTGGTTTTTGTCAGGTTTCAAGGGTCTATAAATCACCCTAACTATCTTAGGATTTCTAGCTACTTGCTCCATAGGAGAGTAGTTAGCACCAAGAGAGGCAAGAATATCTGCATGTTTGTTTAGCTCTCTAGAAATCACTTGGATATTTAAAGCAATGAAAGATTCAAACAAGTCCCATACTCTGTTGCGATAAGCTTTTAGGTAATGCTGCTTTGATACACACTTGTTAGTGATCTGGTTAACAATAAGTTCAAAGTCGCCAAAAATCTGCAGCTGTTTAATACCCAACTTCTAATATTTTTTAATCCAAGGCATAATACCTCATATTCAGCTATGTAATTTGTGCAACCCCAAGTTAGCCTATAAGAATAGGTCTTTTGCAACCCTTTAGGAGAGATCAACAAAATGCCATCTCCTGCACCATTCTTGCACCTAGCACCATCAAAATACATTCTCCATAACTGATCTGCAACAAGATTGGGAGAATCAAGAACCTTCTCTTTAATTTTATCTGGCTTAGTTATAGTATAGTAGCCAATATCCATTCCAACCATCGTATTGAAATCCATGAGTGAAAACTCATCCTTGAGGTAAAGTTCACCCATCACTTCTTCCATTAAATCAACCTCTCCTAACTCCTCAGTCATCATGTTAACTGCACCTGAAGATTTTTCTTCTTCTTCCAATCTTTCAATGTGAAAAGGTGAAGGCTTTTTATTATGAATGCAAATCTTTTTTCCTTTGAATGGTATCTCCAAATGCGAGAAGTCTAAGGAAAGATATCCTCCCAGCTTAGCTGTGAACTCCCAACTTAACTAAGTCTATCTTCACATTTAAAAGATTTTCTTTGTTAATTCTTATTTGTATGTAAAGATATATGAAATCTACGAATAACTAAATCAAAAAAACATTATTATTTAAACCCTGTATTTTAATACAATCCAGTTATAATGTTTTACGACTAAAACCAAAATATTTTCAATACAAATTTCTTAATATTTTAAATTATTTAATTTTAAATTTTAAATATCTCCAATACTCACCCTTAACTAAAAAAACACAATTTTTAAACATTGTATTTTAAAAACTCTAAGAAAGAACGAGATGACTGAGTATTTTAATGTTGGTCCAAAAAAGTGAAAAGCCATTAAATTCTGAGTTGTATTCATGAGTCTAATGGACCTTATGAATTAACACAATTAACAAGAAAACGAGAATAATCCAAAATAGTATTAGCAAACATTTTTTTATTTTTTATTTATTTTAAAAATATAAAAACATTGTTACATCTCCGATAAGTTATGAATCAACAAGATTAACAGCAGCACCCAGAATCTTAGAAATCCACTTGTAAGAGATACAGTCAAACAATGAAAGTATGTCATTGTTTATAAATCGAATTTACACCTCTGCAAATAGTGAAAATCAAACTGGACATTGTTTATATTTGTCAAAACACTTTTCAAAAAAAGCAGAAATGAAAAACAATATGAAAATAATAAAAAATTTAAACGTATTATTGAAAATTTAAAATTAACAGAAAAAAACAAATAAATTATATCTGTCAAAAATAATAAAAGTAAAAAGAAACAAATTAAAATAATATAAAAATTAACGGAGAGCAGCGGTTTTTCAACTATTAAAAATATATATTTATTTAAATAGAAAAATTAAAATTAGTTCATTAGAAAAGAGAAAAAAACAATTGGAACACCGCCTATGCGCTCCTACTATTATTATTATAATTTTTGGTGTCTTCAAATTAATAATAGAAAAGCAAAAGCAAATATATATTTTAAATACAAAATCATATGAGGAGCTGAGCTTAATTTGTTGTAGTAAAATCGAGTGAAAAATTGCTTTGAGAAGAGAAGAGAAATGGATGTGAGGAAAGGAATTTTTCAAGTTTGGTTTGAGGGAACAGTGATTGCAATTTTTCAAGCTTGGTTTGAGGGAACACTGATTCCAATTAACAACAACAGCAGCACACATAAATCTTACAAAATTTAAATTGTCTCTTCACACCACTTTCATTCATTTCCTCACATCCATTTCTCTTCTCTTCTCAAAGCAATTCTTCACTCGATTTTAGCACAACAAATTAAGCTCAGCTCTTCCTCCTCCTTATAAGATTTTGTATTTCAAATACATATCCGTGGAAAACGTAGAAAGCCGTAGCCCTGGCTCTCCGTCGCGTCGTATTGTTATTTATTGACATATTAGCCACTTCTAAAGCTTGAGAAACATGTTAAGCTTTTCGAAAGCATGGGCAACTGGAAAAAAATGTTAACCATTTCTAAAGCATGGGCAACTGAAAAAAAAATGTTAACCATTTCTAAAGCATGGGCAACTTAAAAATCATGCCTAGGATTTTAACCTAACCTAAATTTGCTTTCTAACTAAACGATTACCAATTCACTAACCCTTAAAAACTAAATTTCTAAAAGTTAAACCGTACATTTTTATTTTACTTTGTAATCTATGTATACGCTTACACGAAAGGTTAACTTTTGAGGCAATATAGGATATACAAGCTAATCATTTATATTTTAGAAAATTATGGTGAACATATGATATATATAAAGATAAAGATAATTAATAATTAAATTTAATACATGTTAAATACATGGACTGTGTACAAAGGATAATTAAAAAATTTATAATTATAAAAATAAACTTTTAAAACTCAGTTCTTCGTAGTCATCAAGAGTAAGAAGAGTTAATGGTTGTTTTTTTTAGTGCTCTTCATCCTAAATTGGTAATAGACCAAGTTTCAATGGTAGATATTATTATTTATAAACGTAATTATGATTAAATTTGTAAATTTATTGGTATAATATTATCTTTAGGATTTATGTCTTCTTGGATCCCAAAAAATTGAGAGCCTTTTGGGGATACCTTAGTTTCTTTTATTAACAATGGCTATTATATTGTGGTTTTTCTTCTCAATCAGAAAGAGATAAAGCCTTTCAGTTAGGGAGGAGAACATATGTTGTTGTGAGCCTTTTTGTTGAGTCATGGAACCTGTGTAGTGGTTGTTTGGGTTTGTCTTTATGCCCTAATTATTGAATATTGTTGTGAACTGGATTTTGAGAGATTGGATAACTCCTTAGGGTGCTATTTAGGAGTTTCTAGGGACACAATGAGGGGAGAGACACTGTTGTTTATACCTAGTTCTATGTAGATATGGATGTCAACCAACCTCTCCTAGTTGAGATAAAAATTTAAATGGGGGACTTATCATAGATCCAACAAGTGGATTATGCGGTAATCCCATTTTGGTGCAAGATGTTGGAAATTTGAACAAGTTTTGTTGTTATTAATGTCAAGAGGTTGATGTACAAGTTTTATTGTCTTTAATATCATCAGGTTATTTTTCCAAAATATAAGGAAATGGTTAAAAGAAAGAGGATATAATATTAATTTTAAATAATATATGCCTAAAGAGACCTAAAATATTGAAGACCCAAGGAAGGAGAAGCATGTTTAAAATGAAATAATAATATTATAATATTGCGGGTAAAAGGTTGAGGTGAAGAAAAACAAGGTCCAAGGAGTCATTAAAAAAAAAATCCATGAAAAGACCCATTGAGCATATTTTAAAGGTTATTTTACTTAAATTAAAATATTTTAACCATAGGTTAAAATTTTAATTTAAATAAATATTAAGGTGTCAAAAGATTTAAATTCAAATTTGAATTAAAAATCAAATTTGCTAAGCCATCATGTTTGAGAGTAAAAAATAAGAGAAGAAAAGAATTCACGTGTTTTAAAGCTTAAGCGAGGAGAGTTTGCATTAAGTACAAGAGGAGTGAAAAACCAATATCAAAGTGCATGGTAGCGCAAGTGGTGATCGGGGGCAAGTTAAGACATTCCTGCAAGGCAGGTTAAGGGTTCTATTCACATCACCTTCATTTTAACACAACAAGTTGTTTTTGGTTTCCAAAATTTTCTAAAGGTAAGGTTGAAATATCAACTTGTACATTGTAATCTTTGTGTGGGTGTGTAGCCCAATGACAAAATTAGCCGAGGGCTAAGATGTTGTGATGATGTTTGGTTGCAGGTTAAGTCGGGAATAGTTTCAACAAGGCATATTATTTTTTTGAAGACGTGGGCCAAGGTAAGTGCTTTAATTTTTAATTTGTTGCGAATTTTTGGAAGGTGCTAAAGTCCACATGATAGTTTTAAAGGCGCTAAAGGCCACATGATTATTTTTTACTAAGGTGAAAGAATAGGGAGTCATAAGGTTGATTAAAGTATTTTATTTTTAATTTGAATTATAAATAAAGATTGGATTTATAAGGTGTTAACAAAGGAATTAATTTTTATTGTGTTGAATGTTATTTTGTGAATATTGGAATTATAAAGTGTTAACACAAGAGGTTAATTTTTGAATGTTATTTTGTGAAGCTTGGAGTTTATAAGGTGTTATCAAAGGAGTTTTATTGTTTATGAATTGAATATTATTTTTGAGAAGTTTGGATATTATAAGGTGTACTTGAGACTTGATATTTTTGTATGGTGAATTAATTATTGGGGAGAATAATTTTGTGGAGATTTTGATATATCTAACCTTGAAATTGGAAAAGAGGATTTGATTGTGATTAAGATATATCTCCATCAAAACAAAAGGTATGGGCACATCTTCCTTATGAGTGAAATTTTGTTGGTTTAAATTTTGTGAAATGCAAAGTTGAAATGAAAAGGATTGATGAGTATTATTGAAAATTTTGAGTGAGTTTATGCATGATTTGTGTTTGTTGAAATATCAAGAGTATCATTGTTATGTAAATTTTGAATTATCTTAATTCAATATTTGAGTTCCATAGTGTGAGTTGTTGGAAGTATAGTGAAACACTTGGCTAAGGTTTGTAAGCAAGTTGTGTTTCATTGAGTGAATGTTTGAGTAAAGTTGATTGAGCATTATTGATTGAAATGATTGAAGTGATAGTTCAAGTTCTGGAAAACAAATTATACTTTATTTTTGAATTTATTTGAAAGAGATTTTGAAAGTGATAGAGTGTTTTATTGTGTACAAAATATTGTGAGTGTGAAACATATTGAGTCTTTAACCATTATCTATATTTTTCTATGGCTAAACAAGATTCTGAGTGAGCGTTGAAGAGGTTTTCTGAAAGAGAATTAATTTATGTTTTTTGAAATTGTTTTAATGAGTTTTTGTGAAATTTTAAGGATATATTAGACGTAAACCTTTGTGAATACTTGTGAGCAGAGATGATTCATTTTTTCATGCCTTGTATTAAGGCTTTGGGTAAATCTGAGTAGATTTATTTTATTATTTGATCAAGCTTTGTGTTAATGCTTGAGGAAAAAATTGAGGATAGAGTTTGGTACAAATATGTGAGAATATTTTTGCTATATTAAACATAGATTTGGGGATAGATTTTGATGAAAATTTGAGAGCATATTTGTGCTAGAGTAGAGATAAATTTGTGAGCATTGATGAGTGGTTATTTACCACAATTTCTTGTATCAAAATTACTTCATTTACCTAATAATTGATATGTTTATGTAAGTTATTATTAATAAAACACAATTTATTTGTAAAAATGATTAATTATGGTAATATGACATTTATATTTGATTTTTATCAAATTTGTATGAGTTCTGAGAAAATTACAAAAAAAAGCAAGGATGATTGATAAAGAAATCATAGAACCTATGGAATGCACCTCAATCAAGAAGAAGAACCATAGCATATCGATAAAAAATAGTAATTGATCTTACTGAAGCATATTACTAAAGGTAGTTACTGAAGGTAGTTACTGAAGGTAACTATTGAAGGTAACTACTAAAAGTAATTACTAAAGGTAATTAATGGAGAACAATTACTAGATAATGTTACCAATAATTACTATTGATCATGGACAACACAATAAAGTGGACGACATATTACAATGGATGACAACAAATATATTCACATTTCAATATACCTTGTTTCTCGCATATTATTTGTGATAATATCTTAAGTTGACAAAGTTCTTATTTATTTTTTATTATTTTATTTGTGGAAAACATCCCAAAAGGGATGCCACTTTCGGGTAAGACCCAAGGAGGCAGGGGTATCCATTCCGCCAAAAACGCCTAGGACTCGGACTTGGCCTACCACCTTTGACATACTCAAGGAGCAAACAAACACACAAAACCAATTTAAAAATAAGTAAATAACAACAAAAATAATAAAATAAAATAAAAAACATGCTCCTTGAGTGTGTCAAAAACAAAAGCACAACCAAACACGCACAATAAGATAAAAGAAACCACAACACAAACCACATAGAAAAACACAAGAACCACATAACAAAACACAAACAAGACAAAAACAACAGAACACTACAAAGACATAACCCAAAAAAAACATGAAAAATAAACACAACCAAAACCTAAAAAAAATAAAAAAATTAAAATAAAAATAAAAATAAAAAACAACCAACAACAGACAATAAACAAAAACAAAAAACATAGAAAACACTCACACATAAAAACACGAAATAACACAAACAAAGAGAAACCCAAGAACAAGAACGAAAAAAACACAAGAACAATAACAAAAAACATAAAAAAAAAAAAAAACAAAACAAAACAACAAAAACACATGAACAACAAAAAACAACACAAAGAACACAAAAACAAAACAAAACAAAAGAACCCACCCACCTTAAAAAACTAAACAAAAAAAACAAAAAAGAAAAAGAAAAAAAATTGAACATAACAATGACCTATCTAGACCGGAAGACTATTAAGGCAAGAATCAACAGAGGAAACAAAATAAAGAATAGAATGAGCTAGGGAACTAAAAAAAACTGAATGAACCAAAGAGAAGCAAAAAAACAAGAAGAAACTAGGTACCTTCGTAATTGGAGCCATCCAAAGAAATGATAGAAAGAAGAGCTTCCCTAATTTGAGAAGCCCACCATATAGGAGGGTGGCCATAACAAGTAAGATCACCTTTGTCCAAAGCCCAATTAGCTAAAGCATCAACACTCTTGTTTTGATCTCTGACCACATGATTGTAATCAACTTTCAAAAATCCCATCTGGATTAATTGAATCTTCTCAATAATTCTTTTTATTCTCCAATCCACCTTATGATTCTTAGAAGGAGTCTTCAAGAGATTAATCATAAGTTGAGAGTCAGACTCAACTAACACCTTTTCCCATCCAACCTTAGTAGCCTCCTGAAGGCCTCTGAGGATACCATACCCCTCAACAAGGTTATTGGAAAGAATACCCAAATTCTCAAGCAAAAGTAAAAACCAGGGAGCCATATGAAAGTCTACCAATTCCTCCCACACTTGCTTTTCCAGGGTTCCCTCTAGAGGCTCCATCAGTATTGAATTTTCCAAAATCCTTAGGAGGAGGTTGCCAATTTCTAGTCCTATCCATCTTACTAATACTCACATTCCCTTTAAGTTGGTTTCCCTTAGAAGATTTAATCTTCAATATTTGCATCACTTGATCCCATCTTTGGTGGGAGTTTTGGGGGTGATTAAGGAGTTGATGGACTGATTCAACTAAGTTGGCTATGGTCTTTTGCCAAATATAGTGAATATCCTTCCTATCTTGATTAAAAATTTGGTTGTTCCTTTCATTCCAAATATTCCAAAGAAGAATGGTAGAACCCATCCAAACTAACTGCCTAATAAAATGATCAACACCCTCTTGATTAGGCCAATCCCTCCAAAGTTGTTCAAAAGTAAAAAAATTGGACCATTGTAAGCCAAGTAAAGTGGCCATTCTCCTCCATAGCTCGGAGGCTAAAGTACACTCAATAAAAATATGGTTGAGATTTTCTACATTCTCTTCACACATTTCACATCTAAAAGGGCCATGAAAACCATGCTTCATAAGTTGCTCACCAAGTAAGCACCCTACGATGCAATAAAAGCCAATTAAAGAACCTCACCTTAGGCCAGAGCTTTTGAGCCCACAATCGAGAAAATATGTCAGAAGAATGGTTGGGATTATTATGGCATAAGGTCAAATAACCTTGAGCAACTGAATACTCACCCTTAGTAGTGTTGTTCCATCCAAAACAATCTTTTTCATGGGACCAAGAGAGGGATCTCATATGAAGGATGCCTTGGATATCTTGTCTTTGCCTTTCTAGGATTTGAATAGGCCAGTCCTCAATAGGGATCCAATATCTACCAACCTTTGAATTACCAAGATGGTACCGACAGTAATTAGCCACCTTTATCCAATTAGCTCGGTGAAGCTCCTCCATCCAAGGCCTCCAATCGGGAAACTGAGTTATCAAAGGCTTGTGACCATCCCAAGAATCTATCCAAAAATTTGCCTGTTGACCATTATGAATGATCCAAAATAAATTTTTCTTTATCAAATCCTCACCAGTCTTAAGAACTGCTAAAATGGGAGAACCTTTGGTAGGAAGTTGATAGCGAACAAGGTCTTCGAGACTTTTGTTCTCAACATATTTAGCATGGAGATTATTGGCCCAAAGAGCATTGGGGTTATGCAACATCCTCCAATATAATTTAGCAGCTAAAGCTTTGTTGTTATTAATAGAAGACCAGAATCCTAACCCCCCTTCACTCTTAGGAAGACATAAAGTATCCCATTTCACCAAGGCCCATTTTCTTTTCTCCTTAGTACCACTCCAAAGGAAACGATGACTGATTTGATCCAATTCTCGAAGAACAACCTTTGGGATATTCAAAATGGAAGAAACATAAATAGGAATAGCTTGAAGGACTGATTTTACCAAGGTGATTCTACCCCTAGAAGAAAGCCACTTGTTGGTCCACTTTCCAATTTTCTTCTTGACTTTGTCCAACAACCAATTCCAATATTTATTTTTTTGCCTTTGAATATTTATGGGAATACCTAAATAAGTGATTGGAAGAGAGGTCTTCTTATATCTTAATTTATCCAAGACCATGGATTCCTGTCTAGCAGAGGAGTGAAAGAAAATAACTTTAGATTTGTCTTCATTGATCAACTGCCTAGTAGCCTTAGAAAAACAGCTAATGATTTGCTTAATATTAGAAGCTTCCTTAACCGTAGCTTTACCTAAAAGAGTAGAGTCATCCACAAATTGAATATGAGAGATAGGTCTAGCTCCATGAGCAATGGTAACTCCCTCAAGGGTTTTGTTTTCCCTCTTTTTGGTTATAGTCCTACCCAAGCATTCAACAAGAATGATGAATAAATAAGGGGATAGCGGGTCACCTTGCCTAATACCTCTGGAAGCTGGGAATGACTGAGAAGGCCTGCCATTGATAAGAACTAAGTAGGAAACTGAAGAGATACATCCCATAATCCAATCCATCCAATCCTTAGAGAAACCAAATTGCCTCAAAACTTTGATAAGGAAGTGCCAATCCACTCTGTCATAAGCTTTGGATAAGTCTAACCGAATGAACATGGAAGGAGAATTTTGCATATCCATGGAATGGATGGCTTCCTGAGCAAGAACTATCTCATCTACTATTTGACGTCCTTCCACATAACCCCCTTGCTCTGGGGAAATAATCTTATGCAAAAGAGGCTTCAACCTTTCTGCCATGATTTTAGTAATGATTTTGAGAAGAACATTACATAAAGCAATAGGTCTAAAAGCTGAGATATGATCAACCTCTTGAGCTTTTGGAACAAGAGTAATATAAGTTTTATTGATAACCTTCAAAATTTCTTTGGCTTTCCTGGCTTCTTCCACCACCTCTAATAAATCAACATGAAGGATATCCCAGAACTCTTGGTAGAACTCAATGGGAAAACCATCAGGACCCGGGGTTTTCCATTTTTGCATTTTAAAAACTACTTGTTGAAGCTCATTGATAGTAACAGAAGGAGTCAAAATAGAGTTCTCCTCAGAAGTGATAAGAGAAGGGATTGCTTGAAGAACATTTTGTTGTGAAGCTGAGTCAAGAGGAGTAGCAACAAAAATATTGGAAAAGTAATCAACAACAATAGAGTTCATGCCATCCCAAGTATAAACAACATCTCCAGAATCTGATTTTAAGGAAGAAATAAAGTTGTGAGATCTTCGAGCTAGAAGATATTTGTGGAAGAAATTTGTGTTTCGATCTCCTTCTTTGAGCCATTGAATTCTAGATTTTTGCTTCCATAAGATTTCTTCTCTTTTTTCCCATTCCTCTAACTGAGTTGTGAGTTTAATTTCATCTGCACTTCTCTTCTCTGTGAGGCCATCTAAATGGATTTTCTTATTCAAATTTTCAAGATGAGCAATAACTTCATATTTTTTTTTATGAACATCCCCAAACTCTTTCCAGTTCCAAGTCTTGATTTTGGATTTAATGTATTGCAGTCTTTTGGCAAAATAGAACATCTTAGTCCCATGCCTAGGTTTACCTTCCTTCCACCATTGTTGCACACGAGGTCCGAAGGAAATGTCTCTAAGCCACATTAATTGAAAATGAAAAGGAGAGAAACTCACATTGGTTTTCCACATTTCCACCATGACTGGCCAATGATCCGAACCAACATTATTAAGAGTCTTCACTTTAGGAATGTGACCATGGATTAAGAAATTTTTAGAGAGCAAAAACCTATCCAATCTCTCCATTATACAAGCTAAGCCTTGCCTTATGTTAGACCAAGTCATAAGGCCATTATCTGGTTGGATATCCACAAGATGGAGGTTTGCAATATATTCGCTCATGAGGTCAGTGCTTTTGTCCAAATTTCTATTTCCCCCATTTTCTCATCCAGAGAGAGGATGGTATTGAAATCTCCTCCGATCAAGATCCAAGATTTAGGAAAATGAGAGATAATATGAGTAATATCCTTCCACTGTCTTCTTTTTTCCTCCAAAGAAGTCGGAGCATAAACAGTAATGCAGAGCATAATCTGGTTGGAATGTCTACTTTGAATAGCTATAGCCAACAAACCCCAACTGCCAACCATATGGTGAATAACTACCTCTTTTGGGTCCCAAAGACAAGCAATGCCACCCGAAGTCCCTTGGGAACTGAGGGAAACCACTTTTCCAGCTGGCCAAATTTTACTGGCAATTGAGTCCATATCCTCCATTGACATCTTTGTTTCTTGAAGGAAAACAAGATGTGGATGATTTATCTGAATCATTCTTCTAATTTCATTTTGTTTTGAAAGACTCCCTTTGAGTCCTCTAATATTCCAAGTGATGATCTTCATTAATACCAGGGCTAAAAAAGTTGGGAAGGGCATTAATCTTACCTTCCTCTACAAGCTTTTCACCTTCTTTTACCATATGATATTGATTGGTCTTGCGACCTACTTTTTGATTAGAATCCATCTTCAATTTTTTTTTCCCTGTTTCTTGACTTATTCCAATTGAATCGAGATGGCTTCTAACCTTGAAGAATGCTCGTACACAGACCAAAATTTTACTAGATGGTTCAACGGAGTCTATATTGGGACCTGCATTATTTGAAGTTTTGACATTTGAAAGATTGTTTTTCTTGTGTAAATTTTCTCCTTTTTTTCTGTTGAAAACCTTTGATTTGTTGGTTTGTCTCCGAGTTCTTCCCTTCATATTTAAATTGTGTTTCTAAGATTTCAGTTTCCATTATTTCCTCTTCCTCACTTGGGACATCATTTGTGGAAAGGATTTCAAACATATTAGCAGATGACTTTGATTGATCCTTCATAACTGGTTTTTTCTGAGTGTTCTTCTTCTTAGGTATTTGGAAACCTACTGAGTTTATATCTTCTTTCTTTTGATCAGGAATTTTATTTGGGCAAGCACTGGCCAAATGACCATATTCATGGCAAATTCTACAACGAAAAGGAATGTTCTCATAGTCCACTACTTGCTCCCAAGTGTCTTCCCCAAATTGTAATGTGATATTTTTAGGTAGGGGTTTGTCAAAATCCATTAAAACACAAATCCGAGCATAAATAATATGTTCAAAATTTTGAGTACAATCAGCAGTCATCATAAAAGTTCCTAAAGAGTTTCCAATTGAAGAAAAAATAGTAGGATTCCAAAATTCAATAGGGAGGCCAAAGAGTCTAACCCACATGGGAGCTATAGAAGGCATCTCTTCTTCGACTTTAAATTTAGTATGGCAGGGCTTCATGAAAAGCCCTGCCCTTCCAAAAAACCAAGGACCCCCTTGAAAAGTTTTCTCTCTATCTTCATTATTAGCAAATAAAACAAGAAAATAACCATTTGGATAAATAGAGATTTGTAACTCACCTTTAGTTTTCTAGATTTTTGCAGCCCAGACTTTGAAAGTAGATAGACTCAGACGAAAACCCACGAACCGACAAATTAGTCCTCTTTTTTCCAAATCTTCAATGCCAGTCTGAATGTTACCCATATCAAGCTTAACAATAGGAGTTCCATCAAGCTGCTTTAAGACATCCTGACTCCATTTTCCTGGGATCAATCTTAGGCATTCTTAGAGGTTTATGGGAAGCCCTAAGATTGATATTAGCATTGGGTTGAGGTTGTCCACCATGAAGGGCATCCCTAAAATTCATTTTTGGGACTGAGTCTTCGAAATTCTTACCCTTGACAGGGGTTTTCATAGTAGAATTATTTTGTGGGTGCACCTTAGCACCAGATTCACTTGAGATATGAGCCATTTTTTGATCAACTACTTGAAACTTGTTTCGTGATCTCTTTAATCCTTGCCCTAGACACCGTGGAAAGGTATGGTTTTCACTTTTCTTTTGTGCAGCAAATTGGAAGTCGTTGTCACTCAAGTTCACAGTATGATCTATTGAAAGACAAATTTCTAACCCATATTGGATCCCCTGCAACATTTCCTACTAAAATATTGAGCATAAACCACAAAAATATTGGCCGCTAGGGCCCGAAGGCCCTAAAAACCAACCTCTGGAGCTGCTTGCACTCAACCCAGATGAAACCCTCGCATAGCCGCTTGCCAAATATCTCATTCACACATAGGGATGCGCTAGGATCTGTGTTGCTCCAAATGATATGAAAATTGGTGGAGATGTTCTAGGGTTTTTCAGGCATCTACCCTCAAAATTTTAGCTCAATCCGAGTCCGGATGAGTGAGATATGGCCGAAACGAGTTCGGAAGTTTGGGTAGTCCAATGCATAGGGTTGAGCAGTCTCCTTCCAACTATGACCCGAAAAAGTTCTTATTTATTGTAATGATTTTATTTTGGGACATTTGAAATGTAATCACAAAATATTGTTAAGACTTCCTATAATAAAGGAAATAAAGTCTTAACATCTATCTTATGAGTTAGTTAGAATAAATAGTATCTTGATAGGATTATGTGTAGATGTCACTTGGACCAATAAGAAATTTTTTAAGTCCAAGTCAAAATAAGAATTATATTAGGTTTTAGATTATTGTTGATTCATGTAAAGTCATCAGTACACAAGTTACGCATGACAAATACATGGAATAAATTGTTCAACATTGTATTAGTTTTATTATAAAATTACATAGGAGACCTTGAGAGAGGTCTGGGATGGTTAGCTAGTGATGGAATAATATTGCATTATAGCTTGTTCTATGTTAAGTTACAATTATGAGGAAGCATGTACAATTGAAGCTCCAGTAATAAAACAATATTTTCTTCAAATATGACAATATTTATCAATTTTGTAGATTGTTTGAATTCTATTTTGTAGATTGTAGATTTATTACTTGCATTCATAGAATATGCATAAATATTAGTATGAAATATAAAACTTAGTTACTGATAAGGTAAAGTAGGAGATAAAGACTTACACTGTCACTTTAGGATGCATGGCCCACTCCTAATAGACAACACCTGAGCTCTCTCACCCCTAAATTAGATTTGGATTAGTTAGACTTGCATTTCAAATTATATAAAATAAAATAAATTGCACGAGGATCCTCATATCATAAATTAGTTCTTTACACTTAGTTACAAGTAATCAGATGCATTAGTAAATTACATAATTAGTAAAATTTAGACTACATTTATTTACTATATCTTGCATAATTTTTATATTTCTTTTTGTACACGTGTACACAATTTCTAGAAAGAAAATTGAACTAGACTTAGTATTAACTTCTACGATATAATCTATACAGGATTGCTACTTTTTAAATTTAACCTTGATTTCCCTCGGATTGATAAAATTAAATGTAAGCTTCTACAACCGATCATTTTGGCACCGTTTTTAGGGAAAGTAGCGTCATAGTAGTTGGTTAGAAAATTTATTTGGTAGTGCAAATTGAGTGGACATACTTGTATGCATGAGATCGTGTGGACACATGGGCCCTTGGTGTGCATACGAGTCAGAGTAGATATTTACATAGATGGTACACATGAGACCTCCCTACTGTAGATAGGTTGCAAAGAGCCCTGCCTTATGATGTTGCCATGTTCATTTTTCATAAGGATTTCATGTTTTACTACTTTCATAGATTAAATTTCAATTTCTGCAAATTTCTTGCTTTGGGTAATTATTATTGTTAAACTAGTTAGGACCTATAAATAAAATTAGGAAGTAGGTGAATGCCAAAATTAACACCCTATTTTTATTCTATATGAAGTAGTTACATTGAGTGACACAATTTTAATGAAATCCTCCTATCCAAGAAACAATAAGAAGTTACCTTTTATTTCAGCAATTTTATTTTCACCTAATTATTACTAAAGTTAACTGTATGGATTCATAGACCATGGATCACACTTAATTTTAGTAGTACTCGGTCGTAATTTTTACCTAATTTTTACTAAGTTTGGCTGTATGGATTCATTGACCGTGGATCACACTTGAATTCAGTAGAATTAGGTTTTCCATAATTTTTCTAAAATAGGTTGTATGGATTTATAGACCGTGGATCGCATATTATTTAGTAAGCATTAGGTCTATTTAAAATTATATATATTTATTTTATTTTTCATTTTGTTAAAAGTAAAATTTTGAATTTTATATTCAAGCAAACAGTAGGATTGAAACATAAAACAAAATCAAACCCCCCCAAAAAAATAAATAAATAAATAAATAATAAAATCAAAAAGAGAAATTAAACAAATGGTTGAAATTAGTCATATTGAATTCATAGACCTTAGAAAATTTGTGAAAATTGGCTTTGGGATAGAAGAGCAATAGTAAATCCAACAATTTATCCTTAGAATCAATACCTTGAGGATTCCCTCACTGTTCACAACTTCCTTACAGCTATAGAAAGGAGAGAATTAGCCCTACAATATAACAAGAGATACTCTAGAATTCCTAGAGATGTAGATTTTAGAGAATTGTGTCAAGAATTACGCTATGAGCTACAATTTGGAATTATTGATCCAATCGCAACTAAAGCTTATCTTGTTTAGATGATTCAATTGTTGATAGATTATTTTAGCTTTGAAGAGGAACATTTTATGACACCATACCAACTTGATCCAATCAATGATATAACTTAAATTATTCAAAGAATATTAGACATAGTGTTTAAAATATATATATATATATAATAAAAATAATAATAGGTTTAGAACATACATGAATAGACCTAGAGACTCTAAAGGAAGATTTATAAAAACTAATAAAATAGAAAAATTCCCAAGAGACTTTAGAAAACCTGGGATTTTCAAAATAGGAAAAACTAAGGCTACATCATCAACCAATCAAGATGAAATCCTAGATCAAGATCCCAATACATATTTATTGTCTGATCCAGAATTTGACAACTACATAGATCCCTCTTCTATTTTTACTGAACCTATACCTAAAACAATTCTTGAATTCCTATATTCAAGAATGGCTGATGCACAAAGTGAAATAGAAGTAGAAAACCATGGAAATGAGAGACAAAGCCAAGAGAGACAAAGACAAGATCAGGGGGAAACTAGACAAAGAAAAATATTTGCTTTCCCAATCTTACATACAGAATATGGTACAAGGGAACCTAAATCAATCTCTATTTATGTATTGCCTACTTTTCATGAAAAACCCCATGAATATCCTAATGCTTTTCTTTTTGAATTTGAAGTAGTATGTCAAGCTTATTTTTACACTACCAATGATCAAAAGTTAATATTATTTCCTTCTACTCTTAAAGATGCCGCTTTGAGATGGTTTATGGGTCTAGGATAAGGAGTTTGTAATCATTGGGATGGAGAAAATGGATTAAACAAATATTCCTTGAAAGATATCAAGATTATTGTAGAGTTAGGGATAAAAAAGCTAAGTTTTTTTGTATGAATAAAAAATAAGATGAATCTTTGGAAGATTATCTTGAGATATTTTAATTTTTAGGATCTAGAATAAATATAGATATTGAAGAAGTCATTAAAAAAACTTTTTCTGAAAGGTTTAAAGTAAGATGTTCTTGAAATATTAAATCTTATGGCAAAAGGAGATATTCATTCTATATCATTTGAGGATATTTTAAATCTTTGTAGAAACTATACAAGAAACAAACCTTTGAGATGTAATAAATACATATCTACAAGAGTAGGAGTGGCAAGAGCTGAAATTGGAAATATGTTGGAAGGTTTAAAAACTAATTTATTGAGTAATTTTACCTCATATTTGGACTTAATGGATAAAAAGAAAACGGATAGTGAAGAAATTTATTGCCATAGATGTAGGAAAAAGTACAATTCAAGAGAATGTCCTCTCAACATAACAAATATCTCCAATATTATTGCATGTTACCAAATTTGTGATAAAGATCATAAAACTAAAAAATGTAAATATATCTCCGCTATTAAAGCTGCTATAAAAGAAACAAAAGTAGAAGAGGTAGAAGATGTTTGTTTTTTTGCTCAAAGATGAAATTTTCCATTTAATTGTCCATCAAATTGGTCAAACCCTAGTTATCCCAACCAACAAAGACCTAACCAATATTAAAAGCTATCAAGGATATACCCATTTATTCTAAACTTATCAAAAATATATGCTCATATAATAAAAAGAAGAATGAATTTCAAACTATTCAAGTCATTGGATAATTATCTGAGATGATGATAGGAGATAGGTTAGTACCCAAATATACAGATCCTGGAATACCTATACTCACTGTGCATATTGGAAATATAACCTTACATAATATTTTGGTTGATTTAGGAGCTGCTATTAATGTTATGGCCAAAGAAATAGAAGAATCCTTAGGGATACAAAGACTACAATTAACTTCTATTGTGATTCAACTAGTTGATAGATCTACTATTAAGCCTGAAGGAAAATTAGAAGACATTATGGTCTCAGTAAGTTCATGGGAATACCTTGTAGACTTCATAGTATTACAATCCAAAAATAAATTAGGGGGACATCTCTTAATTTTAGGGTGACCATGGCTTGCAACAATTGATGCCTACATTAGTTATAGATAAGGAAACATGGCTATTTTTAATGGCAAGAATATAAAAGATCTTAGTTTATTTCCTTAATCACCAATAGAAGAAGAATTTCCAAAACAATTGTGGTATGATTTTCCTCATGAATATGATGATATCCAAACTTTATCAGTTAATTTTCTAATTGAAGAACTTGAACAAGAAGTTGAGGGACCCTTACCATTATTGTTAGAAAATAAAAAAGAAGAACAAGGTCAAAAAAATAGTTATTTATCTGAATATTCTATTTATGAAGCAAGCACAAGTGAATCTCAAATGGAATAATATGGCTATGATTTGAATATTTTTGAACATGAAGTAAATGGGATAGATGCAAATACAGAAAAATGTAAACAAATAAATATTATACCTGGAAGAACTCTTAACATCAATAATGAACTCTTGAGCATACAAGAGTCGCAATTGGTAGATATGCTTCAAAAGCATCAATCAACATTTGCCTGGAACTACGAAGACATAAAGGGTATCCATCCGAATGTATGTACTCATTAAATATTTATTCAAGAAGGTTGTAATCCTGTAAGACAACCCCAAAGACAATTAAATCCAGCTATGAAAGAAATAGTTAAAGAGGAAATCATTAAAATTTTAAATGCAGGATTTATATACCCAATTTTAGACAACCAATGGATATCACCTTTGGTGATATTCCCTAAAAAGAATGGTAAATGGATAATTTGTGTTGATTATCGAGAATTGAATAAAGTAACCAAGAAAGATTATTTTCCCTTACCATTTATTGTTCAAGTCCTAGATACCTTGGCTGGAAAGATATATTTATGTTTTCTATATGGTTTTAGTGGGTATAATCAAATATCCACAGCTAAGGAAGATAAAGAAAAAACAAATTTCACATTTCCTATAGGAACTTATGCTTATAATGTTCTACCTTTTGGATTATGTAATGCACCTGCAACTTTTCAAAGAGTTGTGTTGGCTATCTTTGTTGATTTAACAAATGAATGCATGGAAGTTTATATGGATGACTTTACAATATATGGTACTACTTTTGAAGAAACTTTATTAGGATTGCAAAAAGTTTTAAAAATATGTCAAGAGAAAAATATATCTCTAAGTCATGAAAAGTGT
Source organism: Wollemia nobilis (assembly GCA_028583015.1). Lineage (NCBI taxonomy): Eukaryota > Viridiplantae > Streptophyta > Pinopsida > Araucariales > Araucariaceae > Wollemia > Wollemia nobilis. Next base: position 2,076,506 of record JAQPPZ010002550.1, read on the forward strand.
TTTATGATGATGAGAGGTGGCATTGTTCTAGGACATTATATATCACAATATGGTGTTAAAGTAGACCCTGCAAAAATTATAGTTATTCAAACTCTTCAACATCCAAAGACACAAACTGAGGTGAGAATTTTCTTAGGACATGCAAGATATTATCATAGATCCATTAAATATTTCAGTAAAGTTGCTACTCCTATGCTTAATCTCTTAACTAAAGACAATGAATTTAATTGGACAAATGCATGTCAAAAAGCCTTTGATGAAATAAAAGAAATATTGACTACTGCTCCTATTTTAAGAGGGTCAAATTGAGAATTACCATTCCACATACTTTGTTATACTTTAGGGTATGCAATAGGAGCAATATTGCAACAAATAGAAAATAAAATACCTTCTGCTATCTATTATGTAAGCAAAAATTTACATGGAGTTGAACTCAATTACACCGTTACAGAAAAATAATTTTTATTTGTAGTTCATGCTCTCAATAAATTTAAACCTTACATAATAGGGTATGAAGTATTTATTCACACTGATCATTCTGCTATTAGATACTTAATGAAAAAAACAACAATAGGTAGTAGAGTGATTATATGGCTTCTTTTACTACAATACTTCAATGTCACGATTATAGATAAGGCAGGGAAAGATATTGTTATTGCTGATCATTTATATTGCATGCAAATATTTGATGATAATGAGTTAATACCTGATAATTTTCTAGATGAACATGTATTTGCTCATTCTATTTTTACCCCTTGGTATGCTGATATTGTAACTTATTTAGTAACAGGAATAGCACCTCAACATTTTACATCTCATGAGTGTAGGAAATTAATACATCAAAGTATTCCTGTTACGTGGATTCATGGAAATTTATTTAAAAGATGTCCAGATCAAATCATTAGAATATTTTTATAGTAAAATGATGTATATGATATTATTAGGGCATCACATGAAGAACCTTGTGGAGGTCATTATGCCACTCACAAAACAATTAACAAAATACTTAGAACTGGATACTTATGGCCTACTATGAATAAATATGTTCATCGATTTATTGATAGATGTGATGCTTGTCAAAGAGCTAGCAAACCTACACCCTCTATGGAGATGCCTTTGGTTCCACAAATAGCTCTTGAACCATTTGAAAAATGGGGAATGATTTTGTTGGACTTATAGACCCTCCAAGTGATGGTAATAAACACATACTTGTATGCACAGATTATGTTACCAAGTGGGCTGAAGTCAAAGCTCTTCCATGAGCTCAAGTTGAACCAATAGTTGATTTTCTTTATGAAAACATAATGCAATGCTTTGGAGCACCAAGAGAATTAGTTTCAGATCATGGACCTCAATTTACCTCTAATGTAATTGATTATTTTGTTAACATTTATAAAATAAAACACAAGAAAACTTCACCATATCACCCTCAAGCTAATGGACAAGTCGAAGTTACAAATAGAGAACTTGAAAATATTATCACAAAAATTGTAATTGTTAATAGGGGTGATTGGAATGAGAGATTAAAAGAAGTTGTATGGGCATATAATACAACTTGGAAAACTACCACAAGTATATCACCTTATGAAATAGTTTATGGAAAACAAGCCATCATGCCCATTTAATTTGAAATAGAAATATTATGCACATCAGTACAACTTGACATGAATTTGGATAATGCACAAATTTTTTTTTGGAAAAGTTAAATCTTTTGGATGAAAGAAGATTAGAAGCCTTGCATAGAACAAAAATAAATCAACAACAATGTAAGAAATGGCATGATAAACACATTGTACCATGTACATTTCAATCAGGAGATTGGGCCTTGTTATTTGATTCTCGTTATTAATATTTTCAAGGTAAATTGAGAACAATATGGCTAGGACCCTATGAAATTGAGGAAACATTTGTAAAAGGTACAGTTAAGCTTAAGCATATAGATGATTCAACAAGAAAATTATTAGTAAATGGCCATAGGCTTAAACTTTATAAGAAGCTATTATCTAAGGAAGAATTTATACATTAGTTTAGACAACATACTAACTTGCAATGTATTTCTGAACTACAATCAACTACTATTCAATAAATTTTTTCTTTGAAAATACACACACACACACACACATATATATATATATATATATATAATATAAAAAAAATTATTATGCTTCCTTTATTTCATCATGAAGTATCTACTTTTTTTTTTTTTTTTTTCAGTCTTCAAATTTTTCAAGAAAATTCTTTATTTCAAACTTTGTAGGGAAATGATGACCACATGATGTATAGTACCTTGTTGCGAGATGAAATCTAGGTATTTTTCAAATACTCAAATTATATCTAGTATATTGAACAAAATTCTCATTGAAAATAAAACAAATCTTTTGAAATGTTATAAGTAACTTCTAGATGAATAAGTTTTATCTTTTAACCACACACACATACACATTTAAAAGACATTGTGATGTTTTGGAAAATTAACTCATGTATTGTATTTGCCATAAGTGAAAATTTTTCCTTGCTTATCTATATATACGAATGGTCTAGATTACTAATGAATTGGCAAAAGGACAAGCTCGCCCTATCCTGAAAGGAAAAAAAAAAGAAAAAAAAAAGAGATATTCCCTTGCTCCTCATCTAATTGAGCAAGTATCCCCATAAATTCTTATTTCTCCTCAAAATAAACAATATTCTTACAAAGAAAACATATACTCTTGCTTCTCTTCTAATAAAAAAGAAGCTTAAAAAGCACTACAAAATCTCTTGCTAAGCAAGTATCCCAAATAAAGCCTAAAAAAAAAGGGGTAAAAAAGAGCTTGAATCCCTGGAATTCTTAGTATTTCAAAAAACATGAGATATTCTTTATTAAGGTATCCTTACGTATTAGCAATAAGTCTGGACAAGACCTTTAGATGCTTACAAGATCAACTAGCTTGTGGCATGTATAATCCTTGTTGTTTTTAATCTTTACTCATAATGGGAAATGAATCTTCACTGCACATACAGTTGGTTTTGAAAGAAAACTTAAACATACTAGGATAACTTTAACACTAAATTTATTTGTGATAGAAGTAAATGGAATTTATTTTAGTAGGACTATAATATGGTTTGATGACCTTGAAGAATAATCCTATGCAAAGCCTAATAGTAAAACATTATGACAGTACTATGATTTCAAATTCTCGACAAAACCATGGCTTATATCCATCACATTTTATTCTTTACAAAGCCATATTAATATTCATTTCACTTTTAGATATCCTAGATGACTGACATCAGAAACTTCTTAATGACATACATGAAGCACAATCTCAAAAATTATAAATAACCCCCGCATATAAAAATATTATTATTACTATCCATAAAATAAATAAGTACCTTTCCCTTTGTTTTGGATATATAGCCAAAATTAAAGTTTTTGGGGAGGATAAATAAATATATACATAGATTAAAATATAGTTTGGGGGAAGAAAAAAAGAAAAAAGAAAAAAGAAAACAGGT